>JAGIQG010000005.1:76240959-77463760 GCA_024679065.1 Sphyrna mokarran | reverse complement strand
GCTTTGAACATATTCTGTGACCACATCTGCTTACTGGAGGAAAGAATTCCAACACGAAAAACTGTCTCAAAGAAGAAATTCCTCCTCATCCCTGACCCTTACCTGCGTGGACGCTGGGAGAATGTTCTTGTTGGAGAATCTAGTACTGGAAGGGATCACTGTTTTAAAAATAAGGGGGCACTTAAAACAGAGGTGAATTTTTCTCTCTTAGGATTGTGATTCTTTGGAACAGTTGTCCTGAAACTGTTTTAGGTGGAAAGCAGAGTCTTTGAATATTTTTCAGGCAGAGGTCAATAGACTCTAAGCAGAGGGGCGGGCGATAGGTTATTGAGAGTAGGCAGGGTGCAGATTCAAGATTACTATTCAAGATTACAAGATCTTCCATGATCTTAAATGGCAGAGTAAGCTCAATGGGCTGATTGACCTACTCCTGCTCTTTGCTCACTTAAGAGACCCCTTATTTTCAAATTGCTCCCAGTTCTAGGTTACCCCCACAATGGGAAATCTTCTCTCAGAATCCTGTAGGATCACCTCTCGTTCTTCTAAATGCCAATAAGCAAACACCCAATCTCTTCAATCTTTTCTCATAAACAAATCCATCATCCCATTTGCAGCCTCATGAGTCTTCTATGACTTGTCTCCCATGCAAATATGTCCCTCCTTAAGTGAGGTACCAATAAACATACTAAATGTGTTGAACCAATTTCCCCTTCTCAAACCGTGTTAACTCTGCCTGATTGTGCTTTGATTTTTGAAATGTCCTTCTTTCTGATGTTTTCCCAAAGATAGTTGTTAGGCTAACTGACCTATAGTTTCCTTATTTCTGTCCGTCTCCTTTCTGAAATAGAAATGTCACATTTCTGGTTTGTAATCATTTAGAAACTTCCTTCAATGAAATATATCTTAGAGAGTTATGAAATAATCCCTTAAATGTCTGTCACTGTATCCCTGCCTATTTTCCAGTCAACTTGAACCAGCTCTGTCTTCCATACCCTTGCCTTTATTGAATTTTAAGACTCTAGTTATGGACTTTTATTTCTCAAAATTTTTGTTATGATCTAGAGAAACTAAGCGGTATCCTTAACCCTGGTACCACATCGGCATCAAAGCCTTTGGACTCATGCTGTTGGCTGCCGAGAACATACCTATCCCACTAGCTGTATTGTCCCCTTCTACAACTGCATTCTTTTTAAATCACCCACTTGAATGTCTTCCTGCAGCATGGTGCCACGGTCACCTGTTCATCCTCTTTGTAGTTCTTGCTTTCATACACACATACACACTTCAGATTTACTGGACAATTCTAAGTGCTGAGCCGCCTCCATTGCTAACTTCTGGATCCCCATATCCACCTCACTTCCCAAAGCCCTCCTGTACCTGACCTTGAAATGAATTTGAAGTACCTAGCCTAGGGGATGTGACTGCCTTCTGGAACAATGTGCCCAAGTAACTTTTCCTCTCCATTGTAGTGCCCAAAACTGGGACTCCAGCTCAACAACTTTGAGACAAAGTTCCTCAAACTGCAAATACAAATCTGGTTGCTGTTAATCATCCAGGTATCCACCAGCTCCCAAATACAACATACAACCTGTCCTGCTATCTGTGTTATGCTTTATTTAACAAATTAATAATTAATTGTAGTTTTATCAAGTGGTTTAATTGGGTAAGCTATAACACCTATATCACCCTGGTACCAGTCTAAATGTCTGCCCCCACTGTAGAGGGGAAATAATTCAACTCACCAACTACTCAGCTAATTAATGGTTCCAGACTTCAGTTCTCAAATCTCACCACTGGTTTTGGGCCTACTCATTTTTGGAAAGTGTCAAAACAACAGCCTCCTTCCTCATTCACCAAATTCCCAAACTCAAACACTAAATTGCGCTGCATTTAGTGACATATTGCTGTCTTTACCTTTGCTGATTATGTGTGCTTAGCTGGACACTGTGTTTAAACTAGCTGGAATTCGAAAGAGGTAAGTCAATACTGCTGGCTGGAGAAACTAGTAAAAATTAACTAATTGTACTTAAGGCTGAAAGAAACAACTTTAGCATTAAAATGTAGGTAAATGCTGAATGCAAAGCAGACTCTGTTTTAGAAAGAGTTTAACTCTTAAAATTTCCTCATGCAAATGCCTAAACGTGTGCTCTTTCTCAAGCTGCACCCCATGATGACCTGCTATCTTCGTACTTTGTTTACTTCATGTCATTAGTATTTATCCTAGCTGGAATTTTACAGAGATGAGTCAGCAGTGTTGGCTACAGAAACAGAAGGGTCTGTGATCAGAGTATCCAGATTTAGGGTAATTGGAAAAAGAATCAGAGACAATATGGGGAAGTGTTTTTGCACAGAGTTGTGTTCTGGAATACACAACTGAGAGGGTGGGAGAACAGATTAAACAGTAACTGAAAAGAGAATTGAATAAATACTCAGTGAAAAATCATAGGACTATAGGGAAAGAGCAGAAGACAGGGACTAATTGGTTGATCTGTCAAAGAGACGGCATCAGCACAAGGCCAAATGGTTACTTCCTATGTTGATATTATAATTGTTGTATAAAATGACTACTTCCATGTTTGCTTTTGCTGCCACTTTCTGGTTGTTTTATTACGTATGAAATTATCACAGTGATAGATGATTGAGCATTTTATTTTCTGAATGTAAAGAAGGCCTGATTGATTTCTGTGCATTTGTCAATTTTTCCATAAGTAAAGGGTGCTATATGAATGCAGCCAGAATCAAAAAGTGATGGACAAAATATTTTATTCAGGTGTTAACACTAGAGGGCAGTCACATTCAAATGATGCTGTTATCAGATATTCCCAGCTGCAAACATTTTTTCACTGTTTATTTCCAGAAGCCCTAGGAAGACGAACTATCACCATTTGGGTTGTCCAATTTTAAGTCTGTACTCTATTAGGTGTTAGTGCTGATGCCTGTGCTAACACTGCAGTAGGAACAATGGAGAAAATGAAAAGCTAACACTAAATTTGTCTGAAACATAAAATTTCCGGAAAAATTCAGGTCCGGCAGCATTTGTAGAAAGAGAAGCAGTTAACTTTTCAAGTCCAATATGACTTATTTGGGACATGTTTACAATAAATTGGTTGACAGCTCTCTTAACAACACTCTTACCTCTAAATCAGAAGGTTGTGAGTCCATATTCCACTCCAGGACTTGAGTACAACTGACGCACTAGTGCAGCACTAAGAGTGCTGCATTGTTGGAGGTGCCGTCTTTTCGATGAAACATCTTAAGTCCACCCTCTTGGTTAGACTTAAAAACAACTAAGGTGATATTTCAAAGAAGAGTAGGGGAGGTGTCTCCAGTGTCCTGGACAATGTTTATCCCTCGATCAACATCACAAAACAATTTGTCTGATCATTATTGCATTGCTGTTTGTTGAGAGCTTACTGTGCATAAATTGGCTGCCATCCTTCCTTCCTATAAAGGTACATGATTAACTTGTAAAGAACTTTGTGAGATTGTGAAAGATGCTATATAAATGTAAGCCTTTTTTCATTGCTATCAATTAGTGTCCTTTACTTTAAAATGGATAATATGGATTGTTCATATTACAACTGTTCTCTAACTGAACAGGAGCAGAACGTTTGCTGTTGTCAAGCCAGGAGTGTCGCTACCATAGACATAATATTGGATGTGAACCTTGCTTTTTAATTTTATTTGTTTTTAGGTAACATTTGTTTAGTTATAATCCTAGTTCAATTAAGTTGATCGATCAAGCCTATTTCTTTCAAAAAAAACTGTGACATTTGTCCTGATAATTTGTATCAAGTCCTGTTGGCTCATGAGTGACTTGCTTGCTGACCTGTATCAGTTCCTGATCCAATTTTAAACATTTCACGCTTATTTTCAGATTCTCCATATTCTTGCCACTCCCTATTTCTGTCTCCTCCATCCTGAAGATCAATAGAGATCTCTGAGCCTCTCCATTACTGGCCTTTTGTGCATCCTGATTTCCTTCACAACACTGATAGCTGTACCTTCAGTTTCCTTGGTGCTAAATTCTGAAATTCACTCCCACCTGTCCGTGGCTGACCATTCATTCCTGCTTTTAAGAGGCACCTATCTCTATTCCATATATTTCATTTTGTGGCTTATGTTAATTATGTTAATTACTCTTGTTAAGTGTGTTGTTAAATTTTACTATATTAAAAGTGCTACATAAATGCAAACCTTTGCGTTTTAGGCAATTAATGTAATCTTCTGAGGCAGGATTCAGCATGGATATTCCCTCACATCCTCACGCTAATCCAACAAAATTCCAAAATATTTAACCGGACAAACCATATCCTTCAATCTTGTAGAGTTGTTTTCTATACCCTTGGTAGATGAGAACATCATATTCATGCAGGAACCTAATGAAATTATGAATGTGGGAGAACATTTGGCCCATCTATTTATTCATCCAAAGAGATTGAGAGTTAATCTTAATCAATGGATAGTCTCTACTCCATCTCTTCATAATTTCTGAGATTATCCATTGTCACTGTTTTCCTAAACTTCCCCAATATTCCCAAAGGCGTTTGATAAGGTGGCCCATGGAAGACTTCTACAGAAAATGCAGATGTGTGGAATAGAGGGTGATTTAGCTAATTGGATTAGAAATTGGCTGGCAGATAGAAGACAGAGGGTTGTGGTTGATGGGAGATATTCATCGTGGAGTTCGGTGACGAGTGGTGTGCCTCAGGGGTCTGTTTTGGGGACCCTGCTGTTTGTAATTTTTATAAATGATCTGGATGAGGTATTGAGGGATGGATCAGTAAATTTGCAGATGATACTAAAGTTGGTGGTGTTGTAGATAGTGAATAGGGGTGTTTTAGTTTACAGAGTGACTTGGACAAGTTGCAGAGCTGGGCCGAGAGGTGGCAAATGGAGTTTAATGTGGAAAAGTGTGAGGTTATGCACTTTGGCAGGAACAATAAATGTGTAGAGTATAGGGCTAATGGTAGGGCTCTTAATGGTGTTTAGGAACAGAAGGATCTTGGTGTATGTGTCAATAGATCCCTGAAAGTAGGCAGTCAAGTGGATAAAGTTGTTAAGAAGGCTTATGGAGTCTTAGATTTATTGGTAGGGGGATTGAATTTAGGAGCCGCAGCATCATGTTGCAGCTGTACAAAACTCTAGTGCGGCCGCACTTGGAGTATTGTGTGCAGTTTCTGGTCGCCACATTATAAGAAAGATGTGGAGGCATTGGAGAGGGTACAGAGGAGGTTTACTAGGATGTTGACTTGTATGGAGGGCAGGTCCTATGAAGAGAGGTTGAAGGATTTGAGGTTGTTTTCGTTAGAAAGGAGGCGGCTAAGAGGGGATCTTATTGAAGCATATAAGATGATTAGAGGTTTAGATAGGGTGGACAGTGATAGCCTTTTTCCTAGGATGGAGAAAGCTAGCACGAGGGGACACAGCTTTAAATTAAGGGGTATGAGTTATGGGACGGATATCAGAGGTAGTTTCTTTACTCAAAGAGTGATTAGGGAGTGGAATGCCCTGCCTGCAGCTGTTGTAGATGCGCCAAGTTTGGTGGCGTTTAAGAGGTTAGTTGATAAGTATATGGGTGAGAAGGGAATGGTTTAGTTTGGAGGGGCATTTGCTTTTTATTTTGGTCGGCACAACATCGAAGGCCGAAGGGCCTGTTCTGTGCTGTATTGTTCTATGTTCTATATATTAATGTCTTCTGAAGTTTGTGTGCCCATAATTTGCCACATATGGCTCATCAGTGACCAACACAAAAAGTAACTTGTTTAATCTTTAAATCATACTTGTCATGCAAAGTATTGTAACTAATCATATGAATGATGACCAGAGACTCTAGTGATATCATCCAACTTTTAAGCCTGCAGATATTTGAAGGCTGCCAAGGCCCATTTTGAAGTGCTGACGAACATTATGCACTTAATGACATGGATGTAGCTTTCATGTTTTTTGTATATACCAAAAGCTCTGTATCATTCAGTCTTAGGTTCTGAAATATACACCGGAATACCAGTAGCACATTGCAAAAATTTTGTGCTGTGCTATGTCATAGGGATCCCATGAATGGATATCTTTTATGAGTGGTTTGTATTCAGTGAAAGATTGGCAATATCATTGTGTTTTAGAACTACATTAGTACACAAAGACAAAAATGCTGGAATACATTGCAGGTAATTCAGCAGAGAGATAATATTGTTGTTTTTGTATGCAAAACATGTTGCTTGCTTTTATGACACCAGAAACAGATTCGAAAAGTTATTTGATCCATATGTGTAAAACAAAACCATGTGCATCAGAGAAAGTCTTAAATTCAATCTCTTGTCTGTGCTGAGTTGATTTCGTCTCAAGCAACACTTAGTGTTGTTGGCCAAGGAACAGACAAAATCAACTGTATTTGCTTCAGTAAATGCACCAAAGACAGCCTGTGCCCGTGGAATCATGATCACATTTTAACAAGGCAAAAATGAAAAATCTTTCTTGGAAAGCAGAAGACTTTGTCTTGCTTTAGTTCTAGTTCACTCAAGCATGAATGCTCAAGCTTTTTGAATGAAAGTTTCCAGTATGAGAATGAATGATGAACCATCTCTGTTCTGCTAATACATATTAAAAATCTCTTTCATATGTTATAAAGTGCCAAAGTTATTGCCTGAAGGAAACATTCACTATTTTGCTATTTATAACTTTTTATATTGAGTTGCAAGTAGAAGAGCCTAAAAGCCCCCCATTTTATGATTCATTTTAAATATTTAAACTCTAACGACAGTTTCTTCCAAAAAGCAGTACACAATGTTACCAGAAGATGATGCATGATGATGACTTTTATGACCTTGCCTGTAATGCATGTTTTATTTGTGAATTCATACATTTGTGTAGCTATCATTTAATATTTTTTTCATTAGTGGGATAAAACATATCTCATGAAACTTTCCACTGGTTGTATGTTTGTTACAGAAATCAAATAAGATTAAAGGGTTAAGATTCAATTATGTAAGGCACAACAGAGATAGAGCACTTAGTGCTATAGTACTTTTTTAAAAAGGTATTTGTTGTATACAGTCAAAGAAGAATGTGTTGGGACACGAAAGTACATCACAAAATGGATGAAAGCAAGCTTGATGTTCCTTGAATATTAGATTTCTGCCCTAATGCCATAGGGAGGTACCAAGCATCTGCCAGATGCTTCTCAATGAAGAAAGACATTCAGGGAAATAATTTTGGTGAGCCACAAAGTCACTTCAAATAAAATATGTTCGATTGAAACTTATGGTAAAGAGGAAAAAAGTAAGTAACCCTTTAGAATGAAAAGAAATTAAATTATGCATTTCCTTTGGATTTATCACTCTACATAGAGTCTTACATGGAGTAATTTAAAAAGGAGAAAGAACATTTAACTATCGCATACAGGTTTTGCTGTTTACTAAGCATTGCACTAATTGAAGCACTGATTAATTTCCATCCGAGACCCGTCCAAATCAAGGGTGTTAATTTGAATTAGTGCTTCCCTACTGCGGGTCAAGATGGGGTCAGTGAGCTGTGCATAAAATAGGGATTGTATTTGAAATTTTTCCAATATTATGTTTATATCCTGGTGTGTGCATTTACCTGCTTGGACTCAAGTCACAAAGATGTCTCTTATAATTGTGTATGTGTACATATATATATTTTATCTTTTCATTTGGTCCAGCATGTGAAAGTGGAAATTAAGAAGCAAAACAAAATTAACAGAGGGACAATGTTTCACTTGTTCAAGTTAAATTTGGAAGAGTTAAGATATAAAATTCTATTTTTACAATGAGGGCTGCATTCAATATTTAGTTTTGCATTAATATTTGTAGTTTTGTTGAAGCTAACCACAAAATAGTACACCAGATGCATTTATTAGGAGTGAAGTGTGTCATTGAGTGATTCATGATCATTTAAAAAGTATCACTATGTTGTGAATGACAGAAGCATTGCATTAGAGTGATGTGACAGTGGGATTTATCTTGTTGGGGCAGAATGACTTTGAGACCACTTTGAAATGTTTTAGTTTTGAGTAATCAAACTACACCCTTTGAATTCTGACAAACTAGCCAGGAGGCATCAATTTTATTACTTACTAGTTCGCCAGTTTGAATTTTTTTGGGTGTTGAATTTTGGAACAGTTCCTGCCTCTTCAGTGGATGAATCTGAAGGAGCAAAAAAAAAGCATTATTATTTTGAAATGTGTGCAATATTAGTGAGAGCTTTAATTTAAGTTTTAAACATGACTTCTGAAGCAATATCTTTTACTTATATTGAAAAATAAAGCTTGATATTTTTGGTATTGCTGGTAATTGTATAAATGGGGAGGTGTCTTTGTACCAAATTAACATGCAAGTGCCACTGTATTATTTTTCTTTTCTGCACAATTTGTGTCTAATTATTGAGTTGCGTATTCATTGGTCACTGGTCAAATTGTTCTTTAGAAACATAGGGGATGATTCTGTCAAAAGTGCTGAATTGGTGGGAAAGTTGTTCTGGATCATGAATGTTTTGTCAGTACAACTTCACACTCGAATCTCTGCACTCTGCATTGCAGAAGCCACAATCGTGAATGTCATTAAAAACACAGGGGATAGGGCCTATTCGTGCTGGAGTCTGACAGTTCTGGAACTCTGTGCATGCGCAGTGGTACCAATCCGTCAGTCTTGCTGCTTGCTGGCCGGCTTGATCACTGGCCAGCCTGGGACTCTGCAGTGCTGCCTGTCCAGCCCCACCCGCACCCCACTACCACGCCAGCCACTCCCCTCCCCTCCCCCAAAATCACTGCCCTCCCTCCATCTCAGACCAATTGCAGGTAGTGGGATCCCGCACCCCTAACCCTACCCAATGAGCAGTGCCAATGTGTCCCCTGGGCATGGGCATTTTGTCCCCTTAGGCAGTGCTGGCACTGCCAACGTCCCCATTGCCTAGGGGGCACTATCCTTCACATCCTTCCCCTCACCAGTAAGCCTCAATTGCCCCCTTTCATTTGGGCAGGGTCTCCTGCTAGTTCCCTGAACAGGTCAAACAGGTATGTTTATTTAAGCTTTTTTAAAAAATTTATTCATTAGTGTCACAAGTAGGTGTACATTAATACTGCAATGAAGTTACTGTGAAAATCCCCTAGTCACCACACTTTGGTGCCTATTCGGTACACTGAAGGAGATCTTAGCGTGGCCAATGCACTAATCAGCACGTCTTTTGGACTGGGGAGAAAACTGGAGTACCTGGAGGAAATCCACGCAGATACAGGGAGAACATGCAGACTCCACACAGACAGTGACTCAAACCGGGTCCCTGGTGCTATAAGGCAACATTGCTAACCACTGTACCACTCCTTATTTAAGATGTAACCTACTAATTATCGGTCTGCTTTAAACTTTGAATAGCACGTGCAGTAAAACAGAAAAAATGGAATTGTCTGGGGAACTTGATAAATGCAGGTGAGGATGCCACTCATCTATGTGCTATAAAACCTAAATCACTCCCCAACTATTCCTTAAATGATTCCACCCTAAAAAGAGGAATCTTCTAGACTTTGATCATTTTTTGTGTGAAGAATTGTTGTAAGGTTAAAAGTCATAGTATTCTGGACTTAACCATTTACTTTCATCTTCTGACATTCTTTGTCCTGTATTTATTCATTTGGCCACATAGTTCAGCATTATCTTTGAACAGCATTTGCTGGAAATTCCTTAGTGCACTCATTGCTATAGTAACCAATTTGAGATAAGCTAAGCTTTTAACGTGTCTCATTTCTGCCTTCCAGAAGCAACACATTCATGCAAACAAAACAAATGTCTAAGTCTTTTAACTTTTTTTCAATTGCCATGAAACCTGGGGAGTCTATTGTTGCCCTTTGCTTCTCCATCAATGTATGGACCAATCAATCAGCTTCATCATCTATAATATAAATTGTTGTGATTTTTGTATTCTCGCTTCTGTCCTGATGAATACCAGGTAAAGCTTTGGCAATATATATCTCTTTTTAGTAATATATCTGTTTTGTTGATTGCTGCTCTGCATTCACTACACTGGTTACTTGTTGAGTCTACTAATCTTTTAACTTTAGCTTTTTCAATCCCATTCATGGAGATGGTCCAGTACCTGTTTCTAGCACACAATGCCTCCTTGCATAACATCTTACTAGTTTTACTGATCTTCTAAAATGCTGATTTTGTGCATGCATTTTTATGTAGATTTTAGTTACTCATTTTGTAGGCTGTACAGACACAACGCTTACAAGCAGTTCTGGTTGTCAAATTATCATATTACCAAAGAAATGTGAAAATACAGAGAAGATTTGCAAGGATAATACCAGAAATATATATATACACATCAGGAAAGGATGAATGTTTCCTCCTGGGGAAGAGTATAACTATAGGGGCTGTCAATGTGAGATAATCATCAAGAAATCCATTAGGGAATTCAGAAGGAATATCTTTACCCAAAGAACGGTGGGAATCTGAAAGTTGCTCCACAGGGAGTGTTTGAAGCAAATGGTGTACGTGTATTTATGCTGAACTTATGCAAGACACTAGTTCAACCTAAAGACCTAAGCTGCAACAGTTCTGGGTGCCAAGCTGTTGGAAGAATTTGGACACATTGAAGAAAGTGCAGAAAAGTTGTACAAGAATGGTTCCAGAAATGAGAAACCTCAACCATGAGGATCAGTTGTAAAAATTGCAGCTTCTTGAAGAAAAAGCCTAAGAGGAGATTTAATAGAGAGATTCAAAATCATGAAGGGGATAGCCAGAGTACATGGGATGAAACTGCTCTCACTGAAAAGAATCAAGAACAAGAGGACACAGATTTAAAATAGTTTGCAAAAGAAACAAATGTGATGTGAAAAAAATATTCCTCACACAACAAGTGGCTTGGGTCTGGAAGGCATTGCCTGGAAGTTTGGTGGAGGCAGGTTCAATTGAGGCATTCAAGAGAGTATCAAATGATTATTTGAATAGAAATAATTTGTAGGGCTATGGGGAAAAAGGCCAGGGAATAGCAGGCAGTCACGATGCTCATTTGCAGAGATAATGGCCTCCTCCTGCACCAGAACAGTTCTGTGATGTATTTAAGGGAAATTTAGACAAGCTAATAGACAAGGGGCTAGAAGGTGGTTATTATTTGATTTATTATTGCCACATATTAACATACAGTGAAAAGTATTGTTTCTTGCACGCTGTACAGCCAAAACATACCGTTCATAGAGAAGGAAACGAGACAGTGCAAATGTAGTGTTACAGTCATAGCTAGGATGTAGAGAAAGATCAGCTTAATGCAAGGAAAGTCCCATTCAAAAAGTCTAATAGCAGCAGGGAAGAAGCTGTTCTAGAGTTGGTTGGTATGTGAACTCAAACTTTTGTACCTTTTTCTCAAAGGAAGAAGGTGGAAGACAGAATGACTGGGGTGCTTGGGATCCTTAATTATGCTGGTTGATTTGCCGAGGCAGTGGGAAGTGTCAGTGGATGGGAGGCTGGTTTGCGTGATGAATTGGGCTACATTCACAACTTTTTGTAGTTCCTTGCAATCTTGGGCAGAACAGGAACCCTACAAAGCTGAGATACAACCAGAAAGAATGCTTTCTATGATGCCTCTAGATATTGGTAAGGAAAGGTGGGAAGAGGTTCAAATTGAGCATAAACACTGGCTTGTACTGGTTGGGCCAAATGGCCTGTCTTTGTATTGTTTATCCTATGTGATAGCTTCTAATCTTGACTAACGTGTAGTTAAATTCATGCACAAAGGGTGTCTTGATGACCCAGTTACAAAATGATTGTCAGCACTACGGAATACACTCCGACATATTAGCCAGTGCTTCAACCAAAGAGGAAATTGAAGATGAGGGGGGGAAGCTCCAGTGGAGAGAAACTCTGCCAAAAAAACTTTCCAAATGATTTCCTCACTTGATAGTTTTGACATGCAGCTTATTTGACCTGGAAATAAGATATTATTTCTTTATAGCCAACCTTACCTTGATTTCTACGGCAAAGTGTTTATAGAAAAAAAAATCTCTAAATGAACAACAGGTGTTTCTCTCAGCTCATCAGTTATTATAAGCTGTAAACTATGTACAGTATATTAAATTTTCTTCTGTTCAGATGTTATTTGTAACTATTACACTCCTTAATAAAACTCTGTCTGGCAGAATTGGCTATAAAATGTTCCGAATGCATCATCGATGCTGGCTGAACTCATTTCAACAAGTCAAGGTAAAGTATACAATTTAATTTGGTCTTTTATAAATCCAAATATCAGATGCTGGCACTGCAGCTCGTGGAACAAGCACACTGTTATAAACAAAGATAGAGAAGTTCCAAATTTTAAATATTGGCAGTCAACCAAGTAAAGTTAACCAAAGCTTCAGATAGAAAGTAGTGGTATAATGATAATTTCACTGGACTAGTAATCTAGAAGCCTAGTAGGAGCACTGGTTCAAATCCCATCATGGCCAGTGATGGAATTAAAATTTGGAATTTAGAGCTAATCTCAATAATAGTGATCGTGAACCATTGTTGTTTATCATTAAAGACCCAAAGAAATTTGCTGTTCTTACCTGGACTAACCTAAGTGTAACTCTATTTCTGATCGTCAGAAAAACGATGGAAGATGCTGTTGACAATGCTATCAAGCAGTATTTACACAGTAATAACCTGTTCACTGATGTTTAGTTTGGATCCTGTCAGGATCACTCAATATCTGACCCTATTACTGGCTGTGTCCAAGAATTGGAAAGCGATCTGAAATCCAGAAGGGAGTGAGAGTTACTGCTTTTGACATCACGGCAGCATTTGAATGAGCCTGGTATCAACGATCCCTAGCAAAATTGGAGTCGATGGGAATCTAGGGGAAACCCTTAATTTCCTGTTTGCTTAAAACACTGGCTCATATGTTGGGATGCGTTACATAGATGCTGACAATCTCAGGATGGTTTGGAACGAAGCCTCTTTAAACACTGGTCTAAATTTGGCCATAAAAGCTGAATTTCGGAGATAAGTTGAAAGTGATTGTTGTTTACATCAATGCAGCAGTTGACTGAATGTGGCATCAAAGATTACGAGTAAAATTTTTAAAAATCAAAGTCACCAGGAATTGAGGGCATGGAGGGTATACTGGGAAACTGTCCACTGGTTGGAGTCGTGTCTAGTATACACAAATTGGCTGTGGTTATTGTAGAGCAAACAGCTAAGCCTCGCGACATCACTGGAGGAGTTCCCTGTTGCAGTCTCCTGGTCAGCCATTTTCAGCTGCTTCATCTTTGAAATTCTTATCATCTGAAGGTCAGAAAAGAGAATGTTTGCTGATCATTGCAGCATTCAATACCATTCACAACTTCTCAAAATTAAGCAGTTCATCTCTGCGTACAGCAAGACCTGGATTGCGTTCAGGCTTGAACTGACAAATGGCAAGTAGTATTTGTACCACATCCGTTTCCTATATTATCACAATGGCTGAAGTAATTCATTAGCTGTTAGGCACATTGAGATGTCCTAAGGTCGGGAAAGATGCTAAATGAATGCAAGTTCTTTTTTGCTTATAAAAAGGCATCCAGAATTGTGCATAGACTCTTAACTGATACTGAATCAGTGTTTTGAAATCATAAGTCATTTATAAAGTGAGCAGAGTAAAAATAACTTCCTCCTTTTTGAGAATGGAACTAGATGACTGATAACTAGAAATAATTCTTTATAACCTGGTAGTAGTCAAACCACTCAGATAAAATCCAGTTGATGATGTTTGCTGATAATCTTTAGTATCTCAAGTTCCTCAAGTTATGTCCTTTTTTGTGCATCATCATCACCCCCCCCCCCCCCCTTCCTCAAACAGAGGATTCTAAATTTTATAACAGATGATGGAGACTGAAGATCATCTATAAACATTCCGAGAAATAAATTCAGTGACATTGAAAGTGGGAGAAGCTCTGCAACTCTAAATGAATATTATTGGCTTTTTGTTTTCAGCGTCGAGGTTTGTATTATGAAGTAGAGTGGAATCTTTAGACATCACTTCATTAGTTACATGAAAACATGGCTTTGTTCAATTTAATTTAAAAGTAGAATGCCCTTGGTCAAGAATCAAGATGTAACATCATTCTGAAGTGCAAAAACTAAAATGTAAAATAATGCCTCCAAAGTAACTGTACTTCTAACAGGAGCTTTGACAATGATACTTGATTTTGTTTGGATGTTTTGCCACCGTATTGGACTGTTATCATTCTGTCGTCTTTAACATCAGATAAAATATCCCCCTCCCTCATTGGCCCATAACTTTTGTTAATATTTATTTTTATGTTATTGTGTTAAAAGGCTAGATTTTGCAGTTAGGTTGTCATCCGAGTATCAGTGATATGAAGTGACTGTGGTGGGGTGCCAAGTACGATCTTTCTGGAGGAGGCTCAATTAAGCCATCGCCCGAAGCCCCACATTTAAGAATAGTAAGCAAAGCAGGGATGTGGTGATCCAGTCACCTTCGTTGTCAAGCCAGCAGCCCCACATCTTGTAGAGGTGGGCACAGCTGAGGTTGGTGAGCGAGGGAGCCTCAGCTTGGAAGCACTCTCTTCGTTGCCTGCAAGAGTGTTCAAATGCAGAGTGAGGAGGGGTTTGCCTCCAAAAACAGCGAATGTCACAAGATGATCCTCAATTGAGGCATTAAATTGCCTTAATTGGCTGCCCATCTCTGTGAAGTAGGCAACTGATGAGTCCCAGTCCACCTTGGGGAATTCCCCTGGAAGTGGCAGTGTATTTGGCATCCATCCCATGTGGCTTCCCTCTACATCGCTTTTTCCCTGTTCAATCCTCAGCTACTATGGGCTGGAAAAATTCAGCCCAATTTTTGCAGTTTATACAAGTAGCTCTCAATTTGTTAGCTAGCTGCACTCAATTGGGTTATTACCGTTTTAAGTATATTTGCAAGGCACTAAAAGGAGCTGTATTTTGTTTAAAGGGCAGACACCATCATTTTGACAGAAAATACAAGGATGAAGTCATAAATTTACATTGTAATTGCTTTGATAGATGACTGCCATTTTCCCTGACAGGATGCAAGTTTCTCCTGCCAGAAATGACACTGCTTACTTCAGACATAACCCATATGTCACTGACGAATTGCAACTTGAGCCAGTGTCAGCAGGGGCATTTGCTTCTGTTTGCTTGTTTAATAGTTGGAAATTGTAGTGTGCATCTTCAGTAGACTATTCTAAAATTGCTACAATAAGTCAAGCAAATATAGATAGGATATTAAGTAATACATTGACCCTCCTTACTCTAGGTAATTAGTTTGATGACTGGAGCACACTCTGATTTTTGTATTGCTGTACAAGTTACTGAGTCAAATTGTCTTATAGATGATTAGGAAGCAGTTTTTGTTCTTAATTTTTAAAATATAAACCTTTGCTTTTAGATATACAAATGTCAAATTCCTTCTTGGTATGAGCAAATGATACAATGAGACATTAACTATGTCTTGCACAATTGTTCTGATAATTCATCAAAATAGTTCTACTGATAGAATAGATTTTACCTAAAATCATTGAATTGTATGAGAGCTATAATTAATTGTTAACATTTCTGAAACCAGTATACTCAAAAGATCATGCCGGCATTATAGTTACGAAAGCTCACCAATGCCTCTACTTTCTCAGAAGGCTAAGGAAATTTGGCATGTCAGCTATGACTCTCATCAACTTTTACAGATGCACCATAGAAAGCATTCTTTCTGGTTGTGTCTTAACCTGATATGGCTCCTGCTTTTTCCAAAACCTCAAGAAACTACAAAAGGTCTTAAATGTAGCCCAAATCATCATGCAAACCAGCATCCCGTCCATTGACTCTGTCTACACTTCCTGCTGCCTTGGCAAATCAGCCAGTATAATTAAGGACCCCATGCACCCAGGACATTTTCTCTTCCACGTTTTTCCTTTGGGAAAAAAAAATACAAAAGTCTTGAGATCATGTAAACCGACTCAAAAACAGTTTCTCCCCTACTGCTGTCAGACTTTTGAATGGACTTACCTTGCATTAAGTTAATCTTTCTGTACATGCTAGCTATGACTGTAACACTACATTCTGCACTCTTTTATTTCCTTCTCTATGAACGGCATGTTTTGTCTGTATAGCGTACAAGAAACAATACTTTTCACTATGTTTAATTCATGTGACAATAAATCAAATCATTCACTTGGCTCAATTCTCTGTTATACCCATGTTAGGCTTACTCAACACCAAAAACTTGGACTTAAAACGTAAAATATTTGAAGGTACTTGTTGGGAGTGCTATAAAGGACGATGTGACAGAATCTTATAAGGCAATAATAGTGTAAACGACCAAAGGTTTGGCTAATGAAATAGCCCCTGACCTGTACCTTGAAGGAGCAAAGCAGAGAGAGAGATGGAGAAATGTAAGGAAGGAATTCATGAATTTAGGCCTCAGTTGCTAAAGACATTCCATCAGTGGTGGACCACCTGAAATTGGTATACTCAAAACATCAGAATTAGAGAGGTGCAGATATCTCAAGAGGGTTGTGGATCTGGAGGAGCTTACAGAGACATGGAGGGTCAAGGCCATGGAGGAATTTTGAAAACTAGGAGAATTTTAGAATAAAGGCATTGCTTAACAGGGACCAATGCAGGCTGGTGAGCACGGAGATGATGGATGATTGGGACTCAGTGCATGCAATAACAGAGTTTTCATTGACTACCTATTTACGGAGAACAGAAGGTGGGAGATTGGTGAAGAGTGCTTTGGAATAGTCTGATGTAGAGGAAAGTAAGGTATGAATATGCCTGGTATGACATGCTGAGGCATGAACAGCAACAGATGATGTTATAGAGGAAATAGGCATTCTTGACAATGGCATTATTATGGGTCAGATATGACAGCAAGGCTTCAGACAGTTGCCGGGAAAAAGGATTGACTTGATAACTAAGAAATGGTGTTTGTAGTAGAGATTGAAGACAATGGCTTTGGTTCTCCCAATATGTGACAGGAAAACATTGATGCCAATTCAGAACTGAATGTTGCTCACACTTTTTGTATTTGCAGCTTTTTAACAAACTTCAAAGTTGTGCAAGTAAACTTGTCAATTAGCCTTTTATTTAAATCTAATGTTCTTTATGCAAAATGAGAGTTCTGCTACTTATGTATATGTTAAGTGTGTTTGCATTCAAATACTCAAGTAAAAGCTATCATCAAATGTACACTTAAGGGACAAGAATGTAACTTTTGTGCATTCAGGCGTTCTCCTAACAAGACAGCACTTCTATATTTAAAAAAAAAAGAAATACAAAGTTCAGAAATTCAGAAAGCTAATTCAGGGGAAGGTGATAACACATCGTATTTTCATCCTGGGATCGGGACTCAAATTCAAACCAGTGTGGTAGGGATTTTGTGAGAAGAATTTGGACAGACTTTATCCTTTGTCTATAAATCACAGATTCTAAACGTAAGGCTGCTGATAGAACAACACAGTTGGGACTAAATTTGAGATCTTTTTACTGAAAATAAGAGCTGGAGTAGGACAAACAACCCTCCAAACTTGACCAGCACTCAGTAAGATTATAGCTAATAATTTACATTAGCTCCACTTTCTCATTCTTTATTTCTTTGTCCAAAAATATTTCGATCCATGTCTTGAATATACTCCAAAGCTGAGGATCCATTGCTCCCTCAAGTAGAGAATTCCCAAGATTCATAACCCTTTGAGTAAAGGAAGTTCTCATCATCTCAGTCCAAAATGATCAACCCCTTATTGTGAGACTCTGGCCCCTAGTTCTACAATTCAGCTAGAGAAAGCAGTTTTTCATCATCTGTGCTATCAAATCCTTTCAGAATTTATAAGTTTTGGTGAGATCACCCCTCATTCTCCTAAATATCTGAGCATATAGGTTGATGCTACTTAATTACAGCAGTAAAAAAAGGGCTGGTCTGTGAATTAGAAAAAAGATAATTCTGCTGAAAAGTAGTTAAGACAGGATGTGTTGTTTAGATGGAGCAGAGGGAGCTGTAATCTGCTCTCGACCTTGCATACATGGTCTATAATTATTACGGGTGGCAAATATGAAAAAACATTCTATTCTCTAAAATATGATTTGCTTTGATAGAAATTAAATTTGGAGAACTTGTGAAAAATTGTTTTGTGCATTGAATTGGTAGTAACCTGCAAGTGGGAGCAGTATGAGAAATCTGGTTTGGGTGTACATAAGAACATATGTTCTTACAAATCTGGTTTGGGTGTGTAGTCCTGCATTGCTGGTCCCAGTTGTACAAGATACTGACACAAAGTTAAGCGTCAGTCTCCTCCCCAGAGGAACATAATATACAGATGAGAAGGAGGAGTAGGCCTCTCAGCCCCTTCTATCTAACCCACCATTCAATAATATTGCAGCTGATCTGATTGTAATCTCAACTCCATTTTTCTGGATACCCAAGATAACCTTTGACATCTTTGCTTATCAAGAGTCTATCTAGACTTTACGCCTTACAAACATTGAGACTCTGCTTTCACCGCTGTTTGAGGAAGAGAGCTCTAGAGATTCATGATCTTCAGAGAAAAAAATGCTCCTAATCTTGGTCTTAAATGTACAAACCCTTATTTTTAAACAGTGACCCCTAGTTCTAAATTCTACTGCAAAAGGAAACATGCTCTCCGCACCCAACCTGTCAAGACACCTCAGGAAAATGTATGTTTCAATCAAGTGTCTCACTTCAGCAGATACAAGCCTGGCCTGTTCAACCTTTTCTCATAAGATAATCTTCCCATTGAGAGGATTGAATAATGAGAGAAAGATCAAACCCGGATGGCTGCTGCAGTTTATTCAAGTGTGATTTATGAGAGTCTAATTAGAAGATCAATTTAAAAGCTTGGAAACATTTAACATTATTGCAAAATTAAATTCTGCATTAAAAATGTGTTGTATAATCAGTGCTACCATCACTGTCATATAAATAAAATTGCATATCAACTACCTAATTGTATAAAGACAAGAGGTTTGAAGAATGCAATAAATCTTTTTAATAATGGGTGCATGCTCATGTGCAACATTTGCTCATGTGTATATATAGCTATTAATACTGGCTTACATTATTGGATCAACCGAACTAATGTGAATTTGATTCTGAACTCTGATTCAAGCATCAAATTTTTATCCTGAGAAGGCTTTGAACACCATTAATGATTGCTACTTGATTTTGCAGGTGCATTAGTTGGATGCAGTGATGTAGTTTCACAGCAGCTGGTTGAACGGCAAGGATTTGCAAATCATGATGGAAAGAGGACGTTGAGAATGACTGCTGTTGGGTTAACTTATGTGGTAAGTCTTTCCAGAGTTACATGAGAATGCAACAAATATGATGTGCAAGATGATAGGATTACAGTTTATGTTTAAAGCACAATGTCATGCAATAACAATTATTTTGTTTCCCCTTTAACAGAAACATTTCCCAAACTACTTGTTCAGGTAGTGATTGGGGATGAAGAGTGCTAGTAGTTATAATTTGAATGTTGGATTTAATTGAACAGAGATTCTGAAAATATTTTTCTAAGTGGTAAAAGCAATTTAAATCACTAACTTCTGATCGTTCTGCAAGTTTTACCTTCATAATTAAAATAAGCGAGTTGAAGGGAAAAAGAGGCGGGTCTAACTTCAGAGTAATTATTTCACAGACTCAGCCTAAGACCCCTCCCCGCAACACAACCCCTGACTCCCCCTGAGGACCCCCATTCTCATACCAGGCCTATCCTCCTCAGTCTGATCTAGCATCGGAAACTGTCCACTCCTGACCCGACATGACACTGGACATGACATCGCGAACACCCCTTCCCCCCCACAATATAGAACCCCACCGATGTCTGAACCGCCATCTCTACATCTTGTTCATTTACCTTTGAAACTTACCTTCTCCCTTTCAATGGTCCATTTAAATCTATCTGCTTTACGTAGTGCCATTAAAAAGAGGGCATATCCTCCTTCACTGCACCCCACTTACATTCCCCTGCATCTCGGAGCTGCTTCACTGTTCCTATCTCACCCAGCCTGAGTGAGGAAGCTCAGATAAGATAGTGGCTTTGGAATTCCAGCAAAGGTTAAAGTTTATTTATTAATGTCACTGGAATGAAGTTACTGTGAAAATCCCCTAGTTCCATATTCTGATGCTTGTTCAGATACACTGAGGAAGAATTTAGCATGACCAGTGCACCTGACCAGCATGTCTTCCAGATTGTGGGAGGAAACCCGAGCACCTGGAGGAAACCAGGCAGACGGGGTGAACATGCAGACTCCTCACAGACACTGACCCAAGCTGGAATCGAACCTGTCACCCTGGCACTGAGGCAGCAGTGCTAACCACTGTGCCACCATATGGCTATGGAGTGACAATCCACTGGTGGTTGTCACTCTGAGGAAGTAAAATGCGATAATGTTGGAAAATCTGTGCCGTTTTAGGCTCCGTTTCATAGAAAGGATGTTAGGACAATAGAGAGAACACAGCATAGATTCATTGTGGCCCCTGCACTTTCTCATCCACCATTGTCACTTGGCAATATCACCTTAAAAACAGGTGCAGCTGATGCTGCAAATGAGGAAAAGGAAATTGCAGACTTGTTGAATAATTAGTTTGTGTCAGTCTACATTGTAAAGTATTGTATTCCAGGGAAATATTCCTGACATTCTAAAAATGAATCCAGCTGGAGCTCATCAAAGCAACAAATTAATACTAGAAAAAGAAACATTAAAGACTTTGACAAATCTCCAGAACCTAATGGTTTCCACCCCTGGGCAGTAACACCTTAGCAGCAACTGAATCTTATGTAGATTGTACCAAGTAAAAAAAATCACCTTTGAAAAGTAATCTAAAATGATGAAGATAGCTTCACATTTGCAAATATCTGACAGTGTGATGCTCCCTGTTCTAAAAAATAGAGGTATGGGAGAGAGATCAGCTGCAAATACAGGAGATGATCCAATTATGACTTTGACAGTTTTGACAATATTGATTCATTGTTATTCCTTTTGAAATTACAATTCATTAAGTTGATGTAATTGTGTTTTTTTTTTAATCCCTTACCATAGGGACCAGTTCTTGTAGTATGGTACGAAGTTCTAGATCGAATTGTTGTTGGACAAAACAAAACTGCGGCATTTAAGAAAATGTTACTTGATCAGGTCAGTCTGTGAAAAAACATATTTGCATTAATCTAACACTGTAACATAGAAAAATATCTCAAAGAACTTGATGGAGAAGTGGGTGAAAGGTTATCGGGGGGGGGTAAGCAAGAATATGGAATTGAGGTTAAAATCAAGTCAGCCACAATCTTATTGGATGGCGAAGCAAGCTTGAAGGGCTGAGTAACCAACATATATTCCTAAGTCATATGTTTGTATGTCAGAAGCTGACTTCTTCGATTTGAAGGTTTAACAGAAGAGTTGCAATATTGTAGGGATAAAACATTGGCAGCGGATTACACTCATTTGTCCTGGTAGACATCCATATAAAAATGCAATGCTTGCCACAATGGAAATTTATTAATTGTGTGTATGTGGATTTTCTAACATTGTGTAAGCCACTTCCACAGAGCATTCCCAGTTTAATGCTCTTTCTGATTCTCAGCTCAGTCATGTATGTTCTTGTGCACGTGTATTTATCAAGTCACTTTACTCTTTCTTCCTACAGTTTCCTAAAGTACCTGTTTTTTTTTCTTTCCAGTTTGCACTTGCCCCTTGTTTCTTGGCCTGTTTCCTTGCAATAGCTTCAGCCTATGGTGGGCATTCACCAGAGGAAATATGGCTAAAGTTAAAGAAGGTGAGTAGCATTTACATTACTAAAAATTTTACCTAGCTGCAATTTTTTATTTGGTTATGCTACATGAGGATCCAACTCCCAAGTTTATAACTGAGCTAACCAGGCTTCTTATAGAGTATGGAGTGAATGCTAAGGATGATCACTCATGCTGTACATGAAAAATTCAAAAGCAGAAATACTTTATAAAGCAAAATGTAACTGGATATAAACTTAAGGAAAAGAAAGGACTATGCAGGACTATGGGAAAGAACAAGGAAATGAGACTTAATGCATAATTCTTTGGAATCGTCCCTTCCTGTGTTCTATGGTTTTTAATGAATGTTTCAAATATTTTTATTTCTTTTAGTAAACTTTGTCCCAGCACGTACACATTTTTATTAAAACACATTCTTCATATAATCAAAAATTCTTTAACTTTTTCTAACAAGTTATGTTGTAATGGTTTAACTTTATGCTCCTCCTTGGAGGCTTGGCCTCAGAGTCAATATTGTAAATGCATTACCATGTCTTGTACAGTTTCTTGATTGTTGATTCGTAGGAGCAATGGGGGGAAGGGGTGCAAGACCATGCTCCCAGGATTAAAAAATGGCCCCTTAAATTGGAAGCAATAGTATTTCCTGCCTTTGAACCAGAAATCTCCAGAACTTAATGGGTGACTCATTTAAAATGTTGCCAAGCAAGTTGAGTATCAACATGCATCAATGGCAGGCAGTAAGATAGGAGAGAGATTCATTGCCAGCCATGTGTTGGAGAGAGATTGGCGCCTGTATAATCACGATCTGTAGCTCCAGGCTTTCGCAGCCACGTAAAAGTAAAGGATCCCTTCCAGTAATCTCAGTTGGCTGCACTGTTGGTGTGGATCGGATTGATCCATGTGGCTACGGGGATGGTGCAGGAGGGAGGGGTTCAGGTTCCTGAACAATTGGGACTCATTCTGGGATAGGTGGGACCTCTACAAGAGAGATGGTCTACACCTGAACCAGAGGGAAACTAATATCTTGGGGGGAAAATTTGCTAAGGCTATGCAGGGGGCTTTAAACTGATTCGGGGGGGGTGGGATCCTGAATAGTTGGGGTGCTAAGAGGGATGAGAGTAAGGGGGTCCTGGAGGAAAGCCGTAAAACACAGCAGCATACGGGTGGGGTAGGGCATGGTTAGAAATGCGTATACTTTAATGCAAGGAGTATTCGCAATAAGGGGGAGGAACTTGCAGCTTGGACCAGTACCTGGAACTTCGATGTTGTGGCCATTTCAGAGACTTGGGTAGAGCAGGGACAAGAATGGATGTTGCAGGTTCCAGGGTTCAATTGCTTTAGTTGGAGTAGAGAAGGAGGTAGAAGGGGGGGAGGAGTGGCATTATTAGTCAAAGACTGTATCACAGTGACAGAGAAGAAGTTTGATGAGGACTTGTCTGTTGAGGTAGTATGGGCTGAGATTAGAAAAAGGAAAGGAGAGGTCACCCTGTTGGGAGTCTTTTATAGACCTCCTAAAAGTTCTAGAGAGGTTGAGGATAGGATTGCAAAGTCAATTCTGGTCAGGAGTGAAAGTAATAGGGTAATTGTTATGGGGGAACTTTAACTTTACTAATATTGATTGGAATAGCTATAGCTCTAGCTCGTTAGAGGGGTCAGTTTTCGTACAAAGTGTGCAGGAGGGTGTTTTGACTCAGTATGTAGATAGGCAACTAGAGGTGAGGCTACATTGGATTTGGTGCTGGGCAATGAGCCAGACCAGGTGTTAGGCTTGGAGGTTGGTGAACATTTTGGTGATAGTGACCACAATTCGGTTACATTCACCTTAGTGATGGATAGGGATAGGTATGAAGCTGGGGGCAGTAGTTATAGCTGGGGGAAGGGTAATTATGAGGCCATCAGGAGAGAATTAGGGGGCATAGATTGGACTAGGAAACTACAGGGACTGGGAACATCTGGAATGTGGTGCTTATTCAAGGAGCAGCTGCTGCGAGTCCTTGATAAGTATGTCCCTGTCAGGCAAGGAGGAAATGGTCGAGTAAGAGAACCTTGGTGTACAAAAAAAGTTAATTCGCTGGTTAAAAGGAAAAAGGAGGCTTATGTCAGGATGAGGATTGAAGGCTCGGTTAGTGCAATGGATAGCTATAGATTAGCCAGGAGGGAGCTAAAGAGGGAAGTGAGGAGAGCAAAGAGAGGACATGAGAAGACTTTGGCTGATAGGATTAGGGAGAATCCTAAAGCTTTCTTTAGATATGTTAAGAATAGAAGATTGGTTAGGACAAGATTAGGGCCAGTCATAGACAGCAGTGGAAAGTTGTGCGTGGAGCCTGAGGAGATTGGAGAGGTACTGAATAAATATTTCTCTTCGGTATTCACGCAGGGTGATGTAAATGTAGTTATGGAGAACACTGAGGTACAGGGTAGCAAACTGTAAGGTATCGAAGTAGATAGGGAGGATGTGCTAGATATTCTCGAGGGTTTGAAGTTGGATAAGTCCCCGGGCCGGACGGGATTTACCCTAGGATTCTCTGGGAGGCAAGAGAGGAGATTGCAGAGCCTCTGGCTCTGATCTTCAGGTCTTCGTTGGTTACGGGTGTGGTTCCGGAGGACTGGAGGAAAGCGAATGTGGTCCCATTGTTCAAGAAGGGGAAGAGAGACCTTCCAGGGAATTATAGGCCAGTGAGTCTTACTTCTGTTGTGGGCAAAGTATTGGAGAGAATTAATAGGGATAGGATTTATAGTTATTTAGAGAGAAATGAATTGATTGGGGATAGTCAGCATGGTTTTGTGAAGGGTAGGTCGTGCCTTACTAACCTTATTGAGTTTTTTGAAAAAGTGACCAAAGAGGTGGATGGGGGTAAGGCAGTTGATGTGGTATATATGGACTTTAGTAAGGCGTTCGATAAGGTGCCCATGGAAGGCTTCTGCAGAAAATGCAGATGTATGGGATAGAGGGTGATTTAGCTAATTGGGTTAGGAATTGGCTAGCAGATAGAAGACAGAGGGTGGTGGTTGATGGGAGATATTCATCGTGGAGTTCGGTGACAAGTGGTGTAACTCAGGGGTCTGTTTTGGGGCCCCTGCTGTTTGTAATTTTTATAAATGATCTGGATAAGGGTATTGAAGGATGGATTAGTAAATTTGCAGATGACACTAAAGTCGGTGGAGTGGTAGATAGTGAAGAGGGGTGTTATAGTTGGCAGAGAGACTTGGACAAGTTGCAGAGCTGGGCCGAGAGGTGGCAAATGGAGTTTAATGTGGAAAAGTGTGAGGTAATTCACTTTGGCAGGAATAACAAATGTGTAGAGTATAGGGTTAATGGTAGGACTCTTAATAGTGTTGAAGAACAGAGGGATCTTGGTGTATATGTGCAGAGATCCCTGAAAGTTGGCAATCAAGTCGATAAGGTTGTTAAGAAGGCATACGGAGTCTTAGCTTTTATTGGTAGGGGGATTGAATTTCGGAGCCGAAACGTCATGTTGCAACTGTACAAAACTCTAGTGCGGCTGCACTTGGAGTATTGTGTGCAGTTCTGGTCCCCACATTATAAGAAAGATGTGGAGGCATTGGAGAGGGTACAGAGGAGGTGTACCAGGATGTTGCCTGGTATGGAGGGCAGGTCTTATGAAGAGAGGCTGAGGGATTTGAGGTTGTTTTCGTTCGAAAGGAGGAGGCTAAGAGGGGACCTGATCGAAACATATAAGATGATTAGAGGTTTAGATAAGGTGGACAGTGATAGCCTTTTTCCTAGGATGGAAAAAGCTAGCACGAGGGGACACAGCTTTAAATTAAGGGGTGATAGTTATAGGACGGATATCAGAGGCAGGTTCTTTACCCAAAGGGTGTTCGGGAGTGGAATGCCCTGCCTGCAGCAGTTGTAGATGCGCCAAGTTTGGTGGCGTTTAAGAGGTTAGGTGATAAGTATATGGAAGAGAAGGGAATGGTTTAGTTTGGAGGGGCATTGCTTTTTATATTGGTTGGCGCAACATCGAAGGCCGAAGGGCCTGTTCTGTGCTGTTATGTTCTATGTTCTAACTAGAATGGAATTGAAACTTGCCTCCTTTACCTAGCCATGAGGGAGGCTGTAGGTTGGATTCCCACCTTTACACAGAGAGCTCCAGAAGAAAAAGCAGTAACTTAATGCAGTTTATATCAGTAAAAATGGGTTGGAAAACTTAATACTTGGATGCCCTCTGAAGACATCAAGTGGTGTTTAAATTAATTTTTATGTGCCATGTAGTTGGTATATAATTAGATTATTAGGTAACTAAATTGGACAACACGGTGGCACAGCAGTTAGATTGGGACTAGTGTTTGATTCTGCCTTGGGTCACTGTGCAGAGTTTGCATACTTTTTTCATGTCTGCATGGGTTTCCTCTGGGTACTCTGGTTTCCCCGCACAGTACAAAAGACGTACTGGTCAGGTGCGTTGACCATGCTAAATTCTTCCTCAATGTACCTGTCCAGGTGCTGGAATGTGGCAGTTGGGCAATTTTCACAGTGACTTCATAACGGTGTTAATGTAAGCCTATTTGTGGCACTAATAAATAAACATTATCTGCTAAACATAGCTTTCATAATATCATAGAATTATATACTATGGATGGAGGTCATTTGGCCTATCAAATCTGCCCTTTTTGAAAGAACAATTTAATTTAGTTGAGAAATCTGCCAATGGGTTCTTTACTATTACCCTACCTTCACTGGTCAGGGTTGGCATGCGTTATGAAAATAGCCTGTCAGACAAACGAGTGAAATATAATGTATCAAGGCCATCCTGCAGGAGAATGGCTCTATGATGAATAGACCTAAAGTTGTCACTTTTGACCCTGAGAAGTCCCCGGTCTGCCCCAGATTACCCTGGAAGGGATAAGTTATCTCAAAACTTTGAGAAACAGGTGAAACAGTAGCAAGGTGAGTGATGTTCACCACAAACGGCACTACTGCCAAGCCAAAAAGATGTTTTGCCTATCAGACAAATGAGTATGTGAATTTCAGTGCCTATGTGTTGTCCGGTATATTGACCATTTGTCCCAATGACTGGTGGATTGTATCCAGCAATGTGCCTGTTTGGCTGTTAGCAACAAAGGCTGACTATACCCACTCAGCTTGCAAAACTTAAAGCGTGTTGTGTCTGTGTGGGTTTCTTTTGGATGCGCCGAGTTTCTCCCACATACCAAAGATGTGCAGATTAGGTGCATTGGTGATGCTAAATTGCCCTTTAGTATACCAAAATATGTAGATTTGGGGAATTAGTCATGCTAAATATGTGAGGTTGCGAGGATAGAGCCTGGATGGGATGCTCTGTCGAGGAGTCGATGAGATTTGATGGACTGAATGAATTCTTTCTGCGATATAGGGATTGTATTATTCCAACATTAGGTATGATTCCACGATTGGACAGTACTTGCTAAGCAATCCTGATTGTGCTAAGAATTACACTGACAAATAATTGAAAATTATTATGCATGTTGGCAGCTACACATATTCCCACATGAGGCCCTGTCCTTTGTAGATCAAAGGAGCAAGTACCACATCGTGCTTTTTCAACTAAATAAAAGCTTTCATGACGACCATTGCTTAGTCCATTCCCCAGGGCAATGCTCGGATCAATCAGAGTCAACGTACCTGGTTTGAATTTAAACATAGCTTGGCAGTTAGCTGTCAGTTACTGGTGCATTCTCCAAGGCAGGGTCTCTGCCAATTGGAGTCCATTTAATAGGTGAGGACAGTGCTATCAATATTGTGCACATGGTCTTTGGACTTTTATAATACCACATGATAGGCTTATTGGTAAGATTGAAGCTTATGGAATGATAAGGCTGGAGCAGCATCGATACAAAATTGCCTAAGGGATGAAATTAGAGAAATGTGTTTATGGCTTTTTTTTTGACCTGAAGGGAGGTACACTGTGGTCCAGGTCCTTCGCAGTTTTTGATACACAATAATGGGGGTAAACGTGTAAGTTTCAAATTTGTAAATGGTTTGAAGGGGATTTAACGAGTAAAAAAGATACAACAGCAGTCGCTCCTCATGCAGTATAAATTGCTGTTTTCTTTCCAGTTTTATATTCTTGCAAATTGTCCTGCTAATTCTAATACTGAAGCTTCAACAGCATGTCTCTTTTTTCAGTAGTTCTCACTTTCTGTACTATCAAACAACTACAAGCATAGCCCCCTGTCTCCAAATCCATTCTTCTAATAATCATCAGTCATTGTAAAGCTTTCCCATCTTTCATAAATTTTGGCACCCAGAATTGGGTGCAAAAATCCAACTGGAACTGAACTACCAATTTTCCAGACTATTATGCCTTCTTCACTTACCCTTTATAAGGCCTAGGTCCCACGTGCTTTGTTAACCTATCATTCCACCTCCAAAATCTCTGAACAAATACCTCCAGGTGCCTGTTACTTTAAAATTGAGCTTTTACTATCTTTCATCTTCTTGCCAAAAGATATCACATCAGACTTCTTTGCATTGGATTTTTGTCTGTCAATCCATTCAACCAGTTGTCAACCCTCTTGAAGTCTGTTGTATCTTTTTCATTTGCTTATTACTCTTTCAAGTTTCAAATCATTTAGAAAATTTCAAACTAATACCTTTACTCCCATTATTGTATATCAAAAGCTGCAAAGGAAGTAGTCCACAATGTACCTCCCTCTAGTTTAAAAAAAACAGCCATGAACATATTTCTCCATTCTATCCCTTAGGCAATTTTGTATCCATGCTGCTGCTGCTGCCCTTATTATCGCATGAGTTTCAATCTTAGTGACAAGCTGATTATGTAGTACTTTATTTTACACCTTTTAAAAGTTCATGTACATAATATTAACAGTATTGCACTCATCTATCCTCTCTGTTAACTCATCAAAGAACACAATCATGTTAGTCAAACATGATATGCCCGTAATAAATCAATGCTGGCTTTCAACATGATGGCACAATGGTTAGCACTATTGTCTCATAGCACCAGAGAATTGGGTTCGATTCCTGGCCAGCATTAATGTCTGTGTGAAGTCTGCATCTTCTCCCCATGTTGGCATGGGTTTCCTCCGTATGTTTCATTTCCTCCCACAGTCCAAAAGACATGTTGGTTTGGTGCATTGGACATGCTAAATTCTCCCTTGGTGTATCGAACAGGCATTGGAGTGTAGCGACAAGGGGATTTTCATAGTACGTTCATTACAGTGTTAATGTAAGCCTACTTGTGACACTGAAATAAACTTCATTTATGTGCCACAGTGAGGTCTGTTTCCACCATGCTAACTTTAGCCTAACCAACAAAAGACCATCATTTCAAAATTTCCCCTACACATCTGTAATGCAGTGTGGACTGTGAAAGTCTCTTCTTGCAGCACAGAGATAAACTATGCAAAAGTGCTCCCTATTTAGGAATCAGACATAACCACATCCTGTCATCATAGAATCCTTACAGTATAGGAGGAAGCCATTTGGCCCATCAAGCCTGCACCAGCATCAGTCCTACCGTATCCCCATAACTCCACGTATTTATCCTGCTAATCCCCCACAAAATTAGTCAATTCAGCATAGCCAATCAATCTAACCTGCACATCTTTGGACTGTGGGAGGAAACCAGAGCATCCAGAGGAAACCGGAGCATACATGGGGAGAATGTGCATGCTGCATACGGGCAGTGATCCAAGCCGGGAATCAAACCTTTTTCCCTGGCACCTTGAGGCACAAGCCACAATTTTTCAGAGTGCTGCTCCTTCACCAAGTGAGTGGGAGTTCTGTTCACAAACAGGGCATATAAGCACCATATATTGTCTTTCTGTACCCTGTTTGTGAGCAGAACTCCCACTCACCTGATGAAAGCTTGTGGCTTGTGCTACCAAATAAACCTGTTGGACTTTAACTTGGTTTTGTGTGACTTCTTACTGTGCCCACACTAGTCCAACGCCGGCATCTCCACATTATGGGCGTAAGGCAACAGTGCTGACCATTGTGCCACCATGCCATCTAAAAAGTGCTGCTGTATTGTATGAATGTTACCAAAGTCATAGCGGACCAAAGGCTGCTGATCTTTATTGGGGCAGAGAGTGTTGATTTAACCTGAGAGTCGCCATACTTCAGATGGGGAGCAAGATTGAGAAGGCAGGGTCTCCATAAATAACCTCAGCAGGTATGGGAATTGAACCAATGCTGCTGATGTCTTTCTGCATCAAGAACCAGCTATCCAGCCCCCAAACAGAAGCTGCTGCCATGCTGTCATGGAACTTGGCAGATTTCTGTTGGGGAATTGAACCCCGGTTTCTCATGTGACAGCTGGCAATACTAACCTTTATACTAATGAGGAAGTTGCTATAGACAGCATCTCCGGAACCCTTGGGAAAAATTAACGAATAAGGGTCAACCCTACCCTCAATGGCAGCACTTGCCCTGATGAGAGTACTGCTGTCTGGCATATTAACATGTTCATATACCCAACTGTTTGCCTGCCATACTTCTGTCTATCGACAATTTGAGCTCAGTGGAAAGAAATATTGGACAGGGTATTTACTGAGTAGCTGATCTGTCACGTCCAGTTTTCCAACCACAGCATATTTAAAAATTTCCCCAAGTATACCATATTGGCTTTGTTTCACTGGTTATCAGATTTCACAACTGGTAGCTCCCCTTGACAGAAATCTGTAGATTTGCACTGCAATTTTATTTCAAATTTATTGATTTAGTAAGGATAGGGGTGAGAGGTGAAAAGAAAGTAGAAATAACAGATTTCATGTGGGGTTTTGTTATTAACAACAATGCACATCAGATTCCACAATTGGCAACTTACCAGGCACCTTGGACAGTTATGATAAGCAATGCTTCATGATCATGATATGAAACTTATTGGCAAGACAAATCATTGTTTCTTTTTATTGAGTTTAAAGAGATTTTGCTGTTTAATTACTGAAGCATTTCAAGGATTCAAGCACCTTTAGACCAGATCCTAATGATTAAAGCAGGAAGGGGAAAGATCGCTTTTCCGGGAAAGGGCATTCTGCTTTAGATGGAAATTTGACAGCATCGGTATGCTTTTCAGAGGAATCTCAACATGCTGCACGTAGGGTGATTAATTGACTCAGACCTGCAAAGTCTACAGGCAGTTTTGGAGGCAGATGAATATTCTAGCCAGAGACTATCTTGCAGTCTATAAAGGATGTCATCCTTGAACTGATAATGTAATTTAATGCTTTGGTTCCTGTGAGCATAACTCATTTTGGCACAGAGAACTATTCTGCAGAGATTGATTGCTGGTGAAGACTGCATTTGCTACATTTTAAAAAACATATCTTAAAAGTTGCTTTTATAGTCATATACTTCCAGCTGGCTCTATGATTTGATTCAACTTCTAATATCTTCTTAGGAGGAGCTGTAGATGCACTGAAAGCAATTAGAGCCATTTTTATTATTTTCATTTACTGTTATTCTTCATGTGGGAGCTCTGTAATTAAACAGTTTGACAAATTTTGCTCCATGGCCTCATCTTAGAAATACTGCTGAAAATTGAGGCGGTAGAGCTGACTGGTGGTGATTTAACCTGAGAGTCACCACAGCTCAGGCGAGTGGCAAGGTTGAGAAGCTCAAACTCAACCGGTACAGTACACTGTTGGGGTTGCCCCTCATCATGAGCCAGCCATCCAGCTAACTGAGCTAATCAGATCCTCGCCCTTAAGAATATTGATAATACTGTCCTAGATTTGTAAACTGTAAATCACTGAGGAAACTACTGACATCTGAAAAGTAGAACTTTAGGTGTTAAAGATAGTCAGTGACATGGTAGAATTTGTATCTGACAAATTTCATCTCTCATGTTTAATGTGTTACTTTTCTGCCTGTGTCACACAAAACATGAAAAAATATGGTACGTTCAGTATTTGAACATTATCAATTGCAAGCTCTGCATTTTTATATTAAATTTATTTTCCTGAGATTTTAATGCAGCTTTACCCAAGTCTACATTTATTTGATTTTTATATTGCTGCTTTGTAGCTCCCCTCATTAGAACAAAATGTGTTGATTTTTGATATGATCCCAAAACGTGGACCTCTGCTGCTTATCAAATGTTTTCTCAATACAAGTTCAAAACAATGACCAGAGTTCTGAAGAATGTAAAATGCCAGAGCACGAAACATTTCAATCCTGCAAGACAAACCTGATTGCATTTTGGTGCCAAGTATTTTTAAAGTTGCAAGTGCTTAACAATGCCCACTATTTAATCATCTGAGCAGAAAACCAAAGTCATTCTGTTAAGTGAGCAGAATATATAAAGTGCTATTGGGGTATTTCTTTTCCACCTCTGATTTTTTCTTTGCCACTGGCAGGTGCAGCAATTTGGTTACTTACCTGCAGGTTATGGTAGTATTCAGTACCTTGTCAAACTGGTTTCCTTTCAGATAATAGTTTTTTGACAGAGTGCTTCAAGACTATGGAAGTTATCCCAGCTGAGGTAGCAGTATCCTGACTTGATGTCATACACTTAGCCCAGGGAATTCACTGGTTAGTATTAGGAATTGGGAGTTTGAGTCATTTCTCCCCTCTATATCCAGAGAAGCAAAGCTTACTAGTTTGAGATTAATCTGAAATATTCTGATCTGTGTGGATTAGAACATAGAACACTACAGCACAGAACAGGCCCTTCGGCCTTCGATGTTGCGCCAACCAATATAAAAAGCAATGCCCCTCCAAACTAAACCATTTCCTTCTCTTCCATATACTTATCAACTAACCTCTTAAACGCCACCAAACTTGGCGCATCTACAACTGCTGCAGGCAGGCATTCCACTCCCGAACCACCCTTTGGGTAAAGAACCTACCTCTGATATCCGTCCTATAACTATCACCCCTTAATTTAAAGTTGTGTCCCCTCGTGCTAGCTTTCTCCATCCTAGGAAAAGGCTATCACTGTCCACCCTATCTAAACCTCTAATCATCTTATATGTTTCGATTAGCTCCCCTCTTAGCCGCCTCCTTTCTAACGAAAACAACCTCAAATCCCTCAGCCTCTCCTCATAAGACCTGCCCTCCATACCAGGCAACATCCTGGTAAACCTCCTCTGTCCCCTCTCCAATGCCTCCACATCTTTCTTATAATGTGTGGACCAGAACTGCACACAATACTCCAAGTGCGGCCGCACTAGAGTTTTGTACAGTTGCAACATGGCGTTGCGGCTCTGAAATTCAATCCCCCTACCAATAAAAGCTAAGACTCCATATGCCTTCTTAACAACCTTCTCGACCTGACTGCCTACTTTCAGGGATCTATGTACATACACACCAAGATCCCTCTGTTCATCTAGACTACTAAGAATCCTACCATTTGCCCTATACTCCACACATTTATTATTTCTGCCATAGTGCATTGCCTCACACTTTTCCACATTAAACTCCATTTGCCACCTCTCGGCCCAGCTCTGCAACTTGTCCAAGTCTCTCTGCAAACTATAACACCCCTCTTCCTATCTACCACTCCACCGACTTTAGTGTCATCTGCAAATTTACTAATCCATCCTTCAATACCCTCATCCAGATCATTTATAAAAAATTACAAACAGCAGGGGCCCCAAAACAGACCCCTGAGGTACACCACTTGTCACCGAACTCCAAGATGAATATCTCCCATCAACCACCACCCTCTGTCTTCTATCTGCTAGCCAATTCCTAAACCAATTAGCTAAATCACCTTCTATCCCATACATCTGCATTTTCTGCAGAAGTCTTCCATGGGCCACCTTATCAAACGCCTTACTAAAGTCCATATCTACCACATCAACCGCCTTACCCCCATCCACCTCCTTAGTCACTTTTTCAAAAAACTCAATGAGGTTAGTAAGCCACGACCTACCCTTCACAAAACCATGCTGACTATCTCCAATCAATTCATTACTCTCTAAATAACTATAAATCCTATCCCTAATTATTCTCTCCAACACTTTGCCCACCACCGAAGTAAGACTCACTGGCCTCTAATTCCCTGGAAGGTCTCTCTTCCCCTTCTTGAACAATGGGACCACATTCGCTATCCTCCAGTCCTCCGGAACCACACCCGTAACCAACGACGACCTGAAGATCAGAGCCAGAGGCTCTGCAATCTCCTCTCTTGCCTCCCAGAGAATCCTAGGGTAAATCCCGTCCGGCCCAGGGGACTTATCCACCTTCAAACCCTCGAGAATATCTAGCACATCCTCCCTATCTACTTCGATACCTTCCAGTTTGCTACCCTGTACCTCAGTGTTCTCCATAACTACATTTACATCACCCTGCGTGAATACCGAAGAGAAATACTTATTCAGTACCTCTCCAATCTCTTCAGGCTCCACGCACAACTTCCCACTGCTGTCTATGACTGGCCCTTGTCTTGTCCTAACCAATCTTCTATTCTTAACGTATCTAAAGAAAGCTTTAGGATTCTCCTTAATCCTATCAGCCAAAGTCTTCTCGTGTCCTCTCTTAGCTCTCCTCAATTCACTCTTTAGCTCCCTCCTGGCTACTCTATAGCTATCCATTGCACTAACCGAGCCTTCAAGCCTCATCCTGACATAAGCCTCCTTTTTCCTTTTAACCAGCAAATCAACTTTTTTGTGCTTTGTGATTAGTGCTGCATCAAGGCAGTATTTACATCCATTGACCTTTTAAATTTTGGTTCATGGAATAAATGGAAAATCTTTGCCCCAACTGCTTAATAAGTGGTCCAGGAGTAAAAGGAACCAAATCCTACCCTGATGAGTTTGACTGATAAAAATGTGATCCATCTATTGTTCGGTGATTTTTTTTTAATCAGTCTGATTACTATTTATTGTCAGGAAAGTGAAAATCCTAAAGAAAATATTTTTAAAATGGTGTTTAATCAGTAGATTTGAATTCATGGGACATTTAATCAGTACCTGGGAAGAAGGGAATTGTTACAATGGAATGATCTTCTGAATCATGTTGGGATCAAAGTCCATACACATCGAGCAGAGGCTTCCTTTTGCGGGGCAAACCAGGACAATAGGTTATAGTTTTAAGATAAATGGTAACAGATTTAAAACGGAGACGAGGAAAAATGTCTTCTGTCAAAGAGTCATGAATCTGTGGAATTCACTGCCCCAGAGTATGGTGGATGCTGGGATATCGAATAAATGTGAGGAGATGGACGTTTTTAGTTCGTAATGGGTTGAACAGTTGTGGAAAACATGCGGGAGAGTGAAATTGAGGTTCAGATGAGATCAGCCATGATAGTATTGAATGGCAGAGCAGATGCCAAGGACTGAATAGCCTATTCCTTGTTATGTTATGGTAACAGGAAATATGGTATCTAATTTGCATATAGCTAGGTCCCACAAGTAAAAATGAAATGAATGACCAGATGATGTTAATTGAGAAATAAATATTGGCCAAGTCATGGAGGGGGGTGGGGGGGGGACACTGTTCTCTTTGAATAGTGTTGTGGAATCTTTTGCATCTAACTCAGAGGGCAAATGGTTTAAAGTCTTCTACTACAGTAAAGTGTCAACTTAGGTTATATACTTAAATCTTTGAAGTAGAGAATGAAACCATGATCTTTCAACTTGCAGTTGAGTATTACCACTAAGACATGACTGATACATGTAAAAATTCAATAAAACCAACAGTTCTCTGTAGATTTTACAATCCTGAGAGTTATATAAATTCCCCTTGGTAAATGAAGTACCTACATTAGAATTAACATTTAATCAGATGTATTTTGTCTGAATCTCATGTGTCTCAAGTGTACAAGTTGAGGACTTCTACACATCGCCTTTTGGAATTAAACCCCAAGGTATCCGCAATTTAATATAGCAACGTTCAGATTTAAGCTGTTATCTTAGCAAATGATTTTGACTATCTCTTTTTTTCAGGATTACAAAGATACATTGGTAACAAACTATTATGTAAGTAATAGCATCCATTTCAATTCTTCTGTTGAGTATGTAAGTGGTATTGTCAACTCCAAAATGTAGCTCATAACAGTGCCAGCCTTGGTCACTACCTTTCCATCCTTATAACTAGGATTGCAGTCCCACTGAAAATATTAGAGAAAAGAGGCTGAGAGTAAACTGCAGCCGTATGATCTTGCCGAACTTTCCATGCACCTCCAATTCTAACCTACTCCATATCCCATTTTCATTGTTGCACTATTGGTGAACTTACCTTCAACAGTCAAGCAACAGCACACTGGAACATTGACATTCTTAAACCTTTCAGCCTCTCAAAACTTGTGTGAAACTGCACATAATCTTCTAAGGTGACTCAGCATCAAATTTTGTTTGATAATGTTTCTGTGAAGTGTCGTGGGAAATTTTGCTACACTAAAATTTGTCTATAAATATATGTTCATCTTTTTGAAGAGCTCAACGCCCAAAAAGTTGTATTAGCTTCTTAATAATGCAGCCTTATTCAACAGGATAGCACAGTGGCATAGTGGTTAGCACTGCTGTTTTACAGCACCAGTGACTCAGGTTTGATTCCCTGCTTGGGTCACTGTCTGTGCAGAATTTGCACATTCTCCCTGTGTCTGCATGGGTTTCCTTTGGGTGCTCTGGTTTCCTCCCACTGAAAGATGTGCTGGTTAGATGGATTAGCCATGCTAAATTCTCTCTCGGTGTACCCGAACAGGTGCCAGAGTGTGACGATTCGGGAATTTTCATTAGTAACTTCATTGCAGTGTTAATGTAAGCCTGCTGTGACTAATACATAAACTTTACTTTTATTTTACTTGTTTTCAAGGTTTTCTGTTTTTGTTTCATCTAGCCATCTTTCATCCAACTAAAATTAGCTAATTTCCAATTTAGCAGCTTTCATCAATTCCTTTGTTTATTTTTAACATGAATTTCATTGGTTGTTATTTCCCAAACATTCCGCTATCTGCAGGTTACTCACTTATTCTCCTGCAGCTTTCAAGAACCCTTTTTTCATTTTGATCATAGCCTGTTATTTCTTTCGATCTACCTTATAGTAATTAAAGTTTCCCATTATGGTAATGCCGATATCACTGCAAGCCTCTATAAATTGTATTCATCTTTTGTGCCCTCATCTTTAGTTCTTCCCCATTTTCACTAGTTCCCTCTCTCTATTGTAATAAATCTCAGCAATTGTCAATAGGTTAGATAATAGTAAACTAGCACACACCACTTGGGCCAAATAGCCTGCCCTCAAATTATGTGTAACATTCTATGATTTTTGATAATTTCCACTGTAGAAGGCATCCACACATTTTTGTTTTCAGTCATGCAAATTAAAATCTAACCTCTTATAGTAAAAGTTGTAAAACTAACTTTTTCTTTTCTTTTGAAGATATGGCCAGCTGTACAAATACTAAATTTCTACTTTGTACCGCTAGTTTACAGGTAAACAAAAAGTTAATTGTTTCCAGAGTTATAATCACCCAAAGCATTGCGAGTTAACAACAAGGTAACAAGAAGCAATGGTGTTAATTTTCTAGTCTGAACTCCTGGTGTAAGGGATGTCTGTCTCTGAAGCTGGCTGATTGTCAGACAGGATTTTTGGTGTGCTGCTGTAGGTTTTAACATCCTGCAACACGTTAAATGGGAATTAACCTGTATAATAAGGGGTTGATAGTGACATAGTGATAAAGTCACTGGGCAGTCCTTACGAGGTCAAACCTACAGGTGACTTCAGATCCATGGCTAACTCTTAACTCCCCTCAAAGAGTATTTAGCAATAGGCAACAATTCCTGGCATCATCAGGCAAGTGCGAATGTAGAACTGTCTATCTCTGGAGCATCCTTCCTTGCTTGGCATTGATCTTTTAGTCTTCCCCTTCTTTGCCCCTAGTAACAGAAAAGTATTTTGTCTGGATGTCCAATTGTAAACTGTGCCAGTTAAAAATGTTGGTATCAAAGCTTGCATCATAAACACAGCTTTAAATGTTGACATTATATTCTGTTATCCTGAAGGTCAATTGTATTTGTACAAATATAGTTTTCTTTTATGTTGAAAAATCAAGCAAGAGGAGCTTGGGAAAATAATTTGTAGTGAAATAGTAATTTGCTGGATGGCAGTGGCTATTCTGATGCATATGAGCGCAGTATGGGAAAAAATAATACTAAGGTATATGTGCAATTAAATGCAGAAATCAGTAATTTGTTGTCTGAGTTACTCCATTTCTTTAGAAGCTTCACCAAGCTTCACCTTGTCATTATGAACTGGAAAAAGTAGTACGCTCAACAATTTACTTCAGCAGAAATTGTTCTTGTTCCCTAACTATACTATCTCCAAAGGTCTTGGATCTGATAGAACTGATTGTGTGAAGTAATTAATTAAAATGAGACCTTATTGATGAATTACCTAATAAAATTAATCTAACATTGATTACCACGCCCTTTAATTGGCAGATATATAGAAACTAGAAGTAGAAGTAAGCCATTTGAGCATTCTCCACCATTCAATTTGATCTTCTGTTTCAATGCCATTCTCCTGCTTTTTCCCCTTGACATCAAAATCTAAAAACAAATCTACCTCTCTTTCTTGAATTCATTGTGACTTGGTGTCCACAGCCTTCTGTTGTAGAGAATTCCGTAGGTTCGCGACTCTTTGAGTGAAGAAATATTTTCTCATTTTGGCGCTAAAGGGTCTACCTCCTACCTTGAGACTGTGTCCCCTTGTTCTAAACTTCCTGCATCTAGTCTGTCCAGCTTTGTTAGAATTCTATACATTTCAAACAGTGTACAGTTCAGAGGTCTAATTCTCCTAATCTACAAGAAAAGAATTCATAAAGTATTCAAACTGTAATGTGAAAATATTTCAGTAATTTTAATACATCTGAAAGTAACCATAGAATGAAAGTTGGGTTGGGAAGCATTAGCTTAATAACATGTTCATTATGTATGCAAGATTAATTGATTTATCGTGGAATTGTTGTTCATATGCTGCTACTTATTGGCAGATGCTTTCAAGTTTTATTTTTTCTTCATTTCACCTCTGATCCCATACCAGGTTTGTGGGTAAACAGTGACATTCCATTTCTTCACTGGTCCAATCATGGACCAGCCACTGGGAAATGTGCAAGAACAACCTACAAGTAGTGCTTGTGAAAGGTGGCATCACACAACACCCAGCAAATGAAAAGCTCATTGGCAAAAGAAATTAAATCTGTATGCTGGTGCTATGAGCTCTCTCCACTGCTTGGTGTATCCGACAGGTCTAAAATATTTAATATATGTACAGTTCTAAATGAATGACACACAAACTGCTCCTCCTCCTCTGCCATAGAAGGAAATAGTTGCTTTTACATTATAAATTCCTCTGGTACTAAGGTCCAGAATTTGCAATAAGTGAACAATGCCAGCAGTTCATCGTACTTACACTGGCTGCAGATTTTCCAGGAGTTTGAATCCTAAAGAGTGTAGCACCCTCTGTAGGGAACTGGGACCTGCGTGAACGGAGCTGGAAACTGAGACTGTCTCCTTAACCAGTCCAATTGAAGAAATGTTAACAGAACACGCAGAGTCTGGGGAATATTCATTTAAATTAAGTTAGAATGTTTAATTTATTACCAAATCATGGAAGAATGTGAAATCAAAAGAGACAAGAGAAAGGGGTTCAGAAAGATCAAAGAGGCAAAGAAAGGTTTTAAAAAAATTAATTCGTCTAATTAAAATGAGAAAACACTTCTCCATTCTTCTGAGTTAATTTTCAATGCTCAGAGAAATTGTTTGGTAGTAATTGGCACTTATTTTGTTGTTAAACACTTCAACTGGATTGGAGCAGCCCTAATTTTTCTGCCTTGCTTTAGTGGATATCTAGTGAGCAAGTACCGTAACTCTATGCCTTTCCATGTGTTTCAGTAAAAGTGCTTTGACAAGGTGAAGCTTCTAAAGGAATGGGATAACTCAGACAGCAAATTACTGATTTCTGCATTTAATTGCACATATACCTTAGCATTATTTTTCCCATATTGTGCTCATATGCATCAGAATAGCCACTGCCATTCAGTAAATTACTATTTCACTACAAATTATTTTCCCAGGCACCTCTTACTTGCCTAATTTTTCAACACAAAAGAAAACTGTATTAAAAATTAAAATTCATTTGCCCTGGCAAATTGTTAAAATTATTTCTGTCGCTCACAATTTTTTTTATTTCACCACAGATTGCCCCTTATTCAGGTTATTGCACTGATGTGGAATACCTACCTCTCGTGGATGGCAAACAAAGCCTAAAAAGTTATCTGAGTAATTATTGTGTTTCCATTCCATGGCAAAAGACAGATGGATTTGTTGAACTACATGACATGATCTTTCTATTTACTAAAATGCTAATATTTGTAATGTGATGCTGTTATAATTATTCTGAGGTAATGTTGGGAGATTTACTTGCTCTGCTAGCCAGCTTTGTCTACATTATATGCCACCGATGTCCAAGGCTGAAATAGCAATTCCTCTCCCTCACCTCGGTCATGAAGAAACAAATATATTAAGCAACTGTGGCAATTAACACTTGCCAGGGGTAAAAAGAAAACTGGAAGATTTGAACTTGAAAAACTTCAGCAAGTTCCTTTTTTTGACAAACATCACTACAGTGCTGAAAATGCACAAAATAATTGTGAAACTAAGTCTCAGCTCAGTTTACACATATCTGCCTTTTGAGATAAAATACACATTTTTAGATGCATACATTTTCAACCATTTTGAAACAGTAATGTAGGAATTCATTGTCAGCCATTATTTTACACAATATAGTTAGTGTTTGTGACTCCTTCCTTGCCTTGATTTATGAATAACAGCTAGTTTCAGATTAAAATTAACTGATTACCAAGGGGTGTAGGTTTGTACCAGTGACTAACTTATTATAGACGCTAATTCACTGAATATTTTGGAAATTATATGAAACTAATAAACATGTTTTGAAGTTAACTCAGGTGCTAGGTACGAAGCTATGAATAATACAAAAGGAGGAATAAAGTCCACTGGATAGGTATATTAAAATAGCTTCTGATAAAATTGAGAATAGGCATCAATAGTGTTTTTTTTAGAAATATTTGGTTTAACCAGTTATACTGAACAGCTGTTGCAAATGGTAAATTCTTTGCTCTTCATTTTCATAATTTTACTTAAACACACCACACTTAAGCCATATTTAACAGCAATTATTATTGTAGACCTTTCCATGCAGTGGAGTAACCTGCCTTGATGGTATGAACACTATACCTTGCCTAGTGTCATGCTGTTAGAACTATGTTCTAATGCATCAATGAAATTCCTGTACATTATAAAGCTTACATGGCTCAAGCTAGTTATGACATAGAGCCATGTAAGCTATAACAGTGTTTGAGCCACGTAAGCTGTATGTCATAATATACAGGAATTTCATTGGTGTGTTTGGATATTCAACTCTGCAATTAATTACACAGTAATCACTCATATCACTCAGTTAGAAATTATTCCAGTTTTTTAATTTGATTCAACCACTGTACTACATTTTATTGACGTATGTCAAATGTTACAGGCTAATTTTGGGCATTCTTGAAAATAGAATTCATTAGTGTTTTACTTCTAATACTTCAATTCCTTTGTATTAACTGATTTAACAGTTCAGAATTCTAGATCCTTATTAAATCAATCAAAACCTTTAAGCTGGAAAGTGTTGTAAAGCTTTTATACCTAATGCAAAGTGTTAATCTATTTTCATTATTATACATGAAGTACAACTTTTAGTTTATTGTTGCTTGGTAGCACAGAACCTGAAAATTGCTACAAAGAGAGACATGTTGTCAAACATTTTTGTCTTGCACTCAGGAAAATTGCAGTGATGCTAAATTTCAAACAATCACAGCAAATTATACTGGAAAAATCAGTTTTTCCCCATGAAGAGTGCAGTGGGGAACTATAGGCTCTTAAAGCTTCTAGCTATGTTACCTCTAGCAAATTAAATGAGCCATTTATATTACAAGCTGATTATCTTAAATTAGTTCAACACTTGCTGAACAATCATGGCATGACATCTAATAGTAGACATTTTGTCATGGGTCTTTCATGTGCAGCTCATTCACCATAGTTATTCTACTTAGTTCTAACAGCCGATGGAACATTTTGTTTGATTCAATAAGGCAACTTTTTGGACAATGGCCTACATACCTGACATTGCACTGGCATCGAAATTTATTCACAATATTGCATAATTGTATGGTAGGTACAGTATCTTTGTGGATTGATAGCCGCACTCTATTTGGAGGAAATACTACTTGCATCTTGAAAGTAAGCCTGTGATAGACAAAAATAGATAATAAATTCACAGATTTCTCAGCTATCATTGTCACGGATGTTAGACTACTCCATCTCAAAATTGAATTTGCTATATTGCATTGGCATGATTTATGAATTGCCAGAAAGCTTGGAGAGCCTGCTACTTTCTCCATGGCAACACCTTATTGAATCAGTGACAAGTTGCCTTTTCTTCTGCAGCTTAAATTGTGATCGTTTGAAATTTGGCATTCTTGAGTTTGTCCAGATGAGTGCAAGATGAAAATCTTCACCAAAATGTTCCTCTTAGCAATTTTAGTTTACTTCGTAAATATCATATTGATGCAACTGGATAATTAGCTTACGGTGAAGATAAAAGCTGAACATTGGAAAACATGGAATAAACAAGAACTTCCGAAAATGTACAACATATCAACAAAGAACAAGAATGAGAGTTTTAATGCTTGAGGATGGGGAATTATTTACAATAACTTCTATGCGGTGGACTTGAAAAGAAGTAGAGTGCACCGAAGTGTTTTAAAGAGGTTGGGGGCAGAAGAAGATAGTCTTGGATGAGAATCAGAGTGAGACAGTACAAATGGAGGTTATTCGACCTCAGCTGCCTATTAGTTTCATTTCCTTGCTTTTTCTTCTTTTATGTTTGTACAATTTCCTTTTTGAATGTTCTTACTGAATCTGTTTCCATCACCATTTCAAGCACCATTTCTATCTTGGATGCGTTCATCGATGAAAAGGATGTGGGGGGGGGGATATGATCCAAGTGCAGGTCAGTAGGTCTAGGCAAAAAATGGTTTGGCACAGACAAGAACAGCCAAAAGGCTTGTTTCTGAGCTTTAATTTTCTATAGTTTCAATGCATTCCACATTATAACTTATACAAAACAAATATTTTTCTTTATATTGCCTCTGGTTACTGACCCTTTCACCACTGGAAACATTGGAAAGTAAGGATTGGGAGATGGGAGCAAACAGATGGGAATGTAATTCCTGGGCTCAATTAGGAGGAGAGCTGGGTTGGATTGGGAAAAGGTAGATGGAATTACAGATTAACTTTCACAAATGCTCACAATTCACGGTGAAGCCCTGTTAAACCCTGAAGTCGCATTGTTTGTGTGTTTTAAATGTAATTTAATGTAAATTCAAATGTATGATGTAATTTGCCTCTGGGATCACAATTTATCAAAAATTTGAGGTTGTTTAGCACTAAATTACAGGACCAATTTGGTGGTATGCCACCACTTGACCACATATGCTTGGCCACATTTATTGTGTAATAGATGTGGTGAGTCTTTGCACAGCAAATGTGAACAAAATGCATCAAGAAAAAGATATATAGCTTTGTTTTCCAAAAATGCTATATTCAAATACTATATGCTTTTGAATGTGTTTTCAGTACTTACATGGCATCTGGGTGTGTTTGTTTTCAATCTAATTTATATATCTAACTACATCATTGACTCCTTTATTTATCAGATTTTTATTTTATGTAAGGATGTCCCTTTGTGATCTGCTACACTGTTTGTCCTTTCCTAAAGCTATTGCACCTGATTCAACACCCATCCATTTGTACAGAGTTAAACTTGGGCCTTTCCATTCATTTAGATCAGGTCGCTGTTCCACAGATGACTGTGCTTTCCTGAATCTTGTTCAGTTGTCCATTTTTCCAGAATGAGTTCCAGGCAGTGCATATTGGCAGACTGACCATGCAGTATATTGTTGATCAGAAACACCCAGCCAAACTCAGTAAATGTGATCTTAAACAGGAACTCTATCTGATATTTTTTTTCTCTCTGTTGGAGGCCTTTAATCTTGCCTACTGTCAGTTTGAAGTTGACCAACCTGCTATAAATCTGAGACCAAAATTGGGACTATTACACTTTGGACAGCAATAAGATGCATGTTTAAATGATCTGTTTTTAATTTGAAGTGTATATTTAGCCTTGTGATGTTCAGAGAATTGTTGGGGGGGATTATTTAGTTACAAATTAACTTGCTGTTGTAAAATTAAAATAAAAATATTAGCTTTATAGTTAAAAAAAAAAAATTGAATCGTTAATTTAAAAAACCTGATGTTGGTATTTGAATTTTGAAACAAATGTATCCCACTTTTTAAATATTGCACTGGATTTTGAATTTAAAGTAATCTATTCTAATTGAAAAATAATCCATCTTCCATGCAACAGTTCTCGACCAACGGGTCACAATGGTGACTTCTTAAAAATTATTTTTAGAATGGTCAAGCTGTGTACAAAAACAGTAATCTAATTGTTTGTAATTTTCATTTTGAACAAATTTGTGCAAAAAGTCTTAATTGAAATACCTGAAGACACAATATTTGACTTACTGCGTTCATCTGTTTTCACAAAAATAAATAATTTGGGGATTTGATTTTGAATATGAGAATTTCCTTTGCTTCAGAGGTAGTAAAACTTTTGCAGCCATTTATTTTATTACATAACTTCCTGTGTGCCTTTCAAGCGTTATGTGGGCATAATGCTATCTATGATGTTGAAGTGTATAAAGTAAGCTGCAATTATGTAAATTTCCCAAAAAAAAGGCATCAAATGAAAGTGCAGAACAATTTATTTGCACAACTTAACTAAAGCAACCTCATTTTTACATTACAAAAACAGAAGCAGCAAACTTTAAATAGCTAAGCAATTCTACAACCAATTGATCAAATTTAAGCTCTGCAGTCCTGTTACATCAGTCATGAATGGTGTTAGACAATTGGGATGACACAGTGGTTAGCACTGCTGCCTGTCAGTACCAAGGACCTGGGTTCAATTCCAGCCTCAGGTGACTGCTTGTGTGAAGTTTGCACGTTTTTCCTATGTCAGCGTGGGTTTCCTCCGGATGTTCCAGTTTCCTCCCACAGTCCAAAGATGTGCAAGTTAGGTTGATCAGCAATCTTAAATTGCCCTTAGTGTCAGGAGAACTAGCAGGGTAAATATGTGGGTTTACAGGGAAAGCGCCTGGGTGGGATTGTTGACAGTGCAGATTCAATGGGCGGAATGACCGCCTCCTGCAGTGTAGGGGCTCTCTGATTCTACTTTATGAGCTCACGGAAGGTTGGAAGCTATGCAACTATCCCCATTCTGAATCTGGGGTCGACTGGCTATCAGTGTAGATGCAAGGCTGATGGAGTTGCAGCTATCTTTAGTCAGCAGTGCTAGATGAGGGATCCATCTTGACCTTTTCTTGATATCTTTGTATTCCAGATCCCAGTCTTCAACTCATTCAATTCACTCTTTGTGATAAAAAATGATTGAAGGCATTGGATAACTATGGGGTCTGATAACATTCTAGCAATAATACTGAAGGTTGAGTTTAAGCGCTAGCTAATTTCTAGCCAAATTCTTCCAGTGCAGTTACAAAACTGGGGGGAAAAAAGAGGAAAATTGTCCATATGTGTCCTGGACACAAAAGCAAGATGAATTCGACCTGGTCAATTATCTCCCATCAGTCTACTTTCAAACATTAGGAAAGATGGTTGTGGTTATACAAGGTTAATCATCAAAGATTGGGTCATCGCTGCACGAGTTCCACGCGATAGTGTCCTAGACCCAACCATCTCGACTGCTTCATCAATAGACTTCCCCCCTTCAAAAAGTTAGTAGTAGGGATGTTGGCTGATTGCACAATGTTCTGTACTATTTGTGACTTCTGAGACATAGACTGCATCAATGTGCAGGTGCAGCAAGGCCTGGGCAGTATCCAGGCTTGGACTGACAAGTGGCTGATAGCATTTGCAGCACACAGGTGCCAGGCAATTACCATCTCAACAACCATCATTCTTCATCATTCAATTACATTACCACCATTGAATCCCCCACTATTAACATGTTATCATTGACCAGAAATTGAATTGGATCAATCATGTAAATACTGTGGCTACAAGAGCAGATCAGTGGTTGAGAATTAAATGGCAATTAAGTTCCAAAGCCTGCCCACCTTCTACAAGTCAGGAGTGTGATGGGATATTTTCTACTTGCCTGGATAAGTGTAGCACTCCCAAAGCTGGATACTTAATTGGCATCCCATCCTTCTTCAACATTCACTCTCTCCATCACTGATGAATAGTGGCAGCAATGTATACCACCTACAAAATGCAGTGCAGCAACTCACCAAGATTCCTTCCAAATTTGATGCCCCTACCATGGAGGACCACCACCTGTAAGTTTTCCTCCCAAGCCACACATTTTAACTTGCAACTATATCATCATTCCTTCACAGGTGGTAGATCAAATTTTTGAACTCCCTAGCAGCACTTTGGGTGTTCCTGCAGCACTTCAAGAAGGGAGCTCACCTCTATGTTCTCAAAGGCAATTAGGCATAGGTAACAAATGCTGGTCTAGCCATTGATGCTTGCATCTTATGAATGAATGAATAAATAAATAAAAACATGCAATCCCTGCAATGTCGTTGATTCCAATTTAAATAAAATTACCATTTAAAATACCCCTGTATAAATTTTGCCACAAACATGTTACTTGCATGTAAATTATGCAGCAAGCTCCTCTGCGTAAAATTTGTGTTGCCCAACTTAAATATAGGTGTTTTTGCAAAATTAAAGTCCTAGATGAAGGTCATCACCACTGAAATTGTTTCTAGGTAGTATATCTTGCTTGTGTCAATGAAGAGTAGGAACCCTGGGTGACTCTTCATCTTCCAACCCGATTAGACTATCATGTTGGATTGTCACTGTGTTAGCCAATTGATGATCTTCCTGGTTTGTATGATTTCCTTTAGAGCTTAATAATATAAGCAAATCAATATGAATAATATAAATGTTTAACCTGATTGGAAAGTAATAAATGTGACTTTTTGGCTTGCACATTACAGTGATAAAATAGAGCAATGAATAATGAAGGGATGGAAATGAGGAATGTAATTAATGAGAACTTCAAAATTTGTTGCAGTGCAGGGCACTGCACTGCATGGATTTGAGGCATAACCATTTCTTGGATGCCCATATACAACATAATACATTCAGAGAAACTTTAAATTTTTCCATGATCTCGCCACTTCCCCAATCTCCTTCACACCCACAAGAGTCCTCCATTCTCTTTCCCCCATTCAACCTCTGCACCTGTCAACTTCAGCTCACTATGTTTAAACCTAAGCTCTCCCAATCTTAGCTTACTTTTCTGTCTTCAGCATACTCCCTCTAAACCTTACCTTCAGCTATATTTTCTTACCCACTCTGCACATTCCTTAATTCTCTGAGAGACCAAATATTTGTCTGTCATAGCCTTAAATGTATTAAAAGCATCCACAAACCCAGAATAGAGAATTCCAAAGATTCACGATATTTTAATTTCTTCTCAGCGCTAAATGATTGATCCCTCACTCTGAGATTGTGCTCCTGGGCTTTAAGCAGAATTGATCTCTGAGCATCCACACTATCAAGCCCCTTCAGGATTTTGTAGGTTTCAATAAAATCAGCTCTCATTCTTCTGAAAGCCAGAGAATATAATCCTGATTTACTCAGCATCTTTATCATAGGACAACTCCTTCATCCCAAAGATCAATCTTTATTGTACTGCCACCAATGCAAGAATATTTTTAAATGTGGAAATAAAACTACATACAGTATTCCACATGTGGACTCAACAAACCCTGTACAATTGTAGCAAGACTTACTTATATTTGTATTCCAATCCCCTCGCCATAAAGGCCATTTGCCTTATTGCATGATAATTACTGCATTCCTTGTGCAAGCGCACCCAAGTCTATTCAAACATCAACATTTACAAGTTTCACAAATTTTTAAAAATATTGTGCTTTTCTATTGTGACTTCAAATTTCATTACATTATATTCCATCTATCATCTTGCTGCCAGTTACTTAAGATAGCTATATCACTTTGCAGACTCCGTATCCTCCTCTGAGGTTAACTTCCCACTTGGCTTTGTATCATCAGTAAACTTACTGTTGCTAATCTAAATTGTTATTATAGATTGTAAATAGCACTAATTTTTGCAATACTCTAGTTACTGACTGCAAATTTTTTGACAACCCTCTGTTTATGCCCATTTATGCCCTGCTTTATAACCATCAACCAATCCTCTATCCATGCTAATGTATTGCCCCCAATTCTATGAGCCTATAGCTTGCCTATTAACCTGTTGTATGATACCTTATTAAATAGAACATTACAGCACAGTACAGGCCCTTTGGCCCTCGATGTTGCACTGACCAGTGAAACTAATCTAATGATCCTCTAACCTAAACTATTCCAATGTTATCCAAATGTCTATCCAATAACCATTTGAATGCCCTAAAGTTGCTGAGTCCACTATTGCTGCAGGGAGGGCATTCCATGCCCTTATTACCCTCTGGGTAAAGAACCTACCTCTGACATCTGTCCTATATTTATCACCCCTCAATTTAAAGCTATGCCCCCTCGTGTTAGCCATCACCATCCAAGGAAAAAGGCTCTCATGGTCTATCCTATCTAATCTATCATCTTATATGCCTCAATTAAGTTACCTCTTAACCTTCTTTCTAATGAAAACAACCTCATGTCCCTCAGCCTTTCCTGATAAGACCTTCTCACCATACTAGACAACACCCTGGTAAATCTGCTCTGTACCCTTTCCAATGCTTCCACATCTTCCCTATAATGCGGCAACCAAAACTGTACGCAATACTCCTAGTGTGGCCGCACCAGAGTTTTGTAAAGCTGCAACATGATCTTATGGCTCTGAAACTCAATCCCTCTACCAATAAAAGCTAACATACCGTATGCCTTCTTAACAACCTTATAAACCTGGGTGCCAACTTTCAGGGATCTATGCACATGGATACCAAGATCTCTGTGCTCATCCACACTATCAAGAGTCTTTCCATTATCTTGTTACCCCTTCCAAAGTGAATCACCTCACACTTTTCCCTATTAAACTCCATTTGCCACCTCTCAGCCCAGCTCTGCAGCTTATCTATGTTCCTCTGCAAACTGCAACATCGATCTGCACTGTCCACAATGCCTCTGACTTTAGTGTCATCTGCAAATTTACTAACTCATCTTTCTACACCCTCATCTAGGTCATTTATAAAAATGACAAACAGCAGTGGCCCCAAAACAGATCCCTGCGATACACCACTTGTAACTGAACTCCAGGTTGAACATTTCCCATCAACCACTACCCTCTTTCTTCTTTCAGCTAGCCAATTCCTGATCCAAACTGCTAAATCACCCTCAATCCCATGCATCCCTGTTTTCTGCCATAGCTTACCATTGCAAATGTCTTTTTGCAATCCGGGTATGCAATATCTACTGGTTTACCCTATTAGTTATATGTTCAAAAAAAACTAATAAATTGTCAAACCGGATTTCCATTTAACAAAAGTGTTTAAAAATTTATCTAAACTCAAGTAATCAATGAGTATAGTGTAACATTAAGATACCAACTGATGGTAGGTTGGTGGAAAATGGCAGTTTTGGTTAATTAGCTGAAAATGTAAAATATTTCTCTAAATCTACTTAGTTCAGTTGCAATATTCATGAAGACCTGAGAAATACTGCGAGCAATTAATAATCTTTTGGTTACTCCCTCTCTTATTTTCCTCCTTTGCTATCACTGCTTTATTGATCCTGTATGGTTACTTCTGATTGCATTTTATTCCCTTTCGTGGAATGTTACTGTCACCCATCTTGAATTGAGTGACTTGCGAGGCCATTTTCAGAGGACAATTAAGGGTCAACCACACTTCTTTCTTGTTGATCTGGAGTCATGCAAAGACCAGACCAGGCTTGAGAAGCTGAATGGCCTCCTGCGCTATGAGATTCTGATTCTAATAATTTTAAGCCATCATTACTGAAACTAGTTTTACATCCCAGATACATTAACTAGATTCAAATTCTGTAAGCTGCCATGTGGGATGTGAACACATATTGCCAGAGATTTAGCTGGGTCTCTGGATTACTAGACCAGCACCATTATCACTATGCCACTGTTTCCCCTATGTAAAGCACATTTTTTTTTTTTGCATGTTCTGCTGAGTTATGAACTAATCCTAAACAGTCCAAAAGTTTTTAATTTAAGCGTCCTGACGGGTGAGCTGCATTAATTCTAGTTGATGTGTGTGCTTCATTCCAAATGTGTTTTAATATCTGAGGTTCTGAAGGGATCATTGGCTATGACTGCTTTAGGCCTGCTTTGTCCTGTCTCAGCATTTCTCCAATCTTTTGTAGTAGTTTCCAAAAATAGAATGTTGTGGAAAAATCATCATGGGTTCCTCATGGACATTATTTTCTGTGGTCAGACACTACCTGAACACAAATGGACCCCTTTTGTCATATCAGGTGGATTATGTAAGGAGATTTATGACCACTTGGTTTCCATCCACTGCACCTGCCACTTAAAGAATGTTCAATAATTTTATAGCTTCTTTCCACAGAGAAAGCTACAGTGTGTGTTGACCCTTACAAATACATTGCTGAAATAATTTAAGTGCTTGATGTATCTCAAGTATAGACTGGTTGATTTAGCAACTATTTGCTGCAGTGCTTGGAAAACACTAGTAGTATAAAAACGCAATATTGTGGTAATCCTCAATGATACAGAAAGAGTTGTGAGCTGTGCTTGTGTTAGTTGGCTGCAGATCATTCTGGAGTAATTGGAATAGCCCCATGATACATTCTATAGTGAAGACAGCTGTTCTCTCACATGCCTCATGATATTTCAGTGCAGTTGATTTACTTTGTGCCACATGATTTTTATGATCTACTTAAAATCCTTTCCTTTATCCACAGCACACAAAAACTGCAATATTTTGGATATGGCCCGCTGTCTTCCCTTTCAAACTGTGTAAAGTACAATCATATTGTGGCCCTTGCTACCTACCTCTTTACTTTGAATCCTGTCACATTACACAATATTAAGTCTAGTATAACCTGCTGTCTGGTTGGTTCCAGAATATGTTATTCTAAGAAACAATCTCAGCTTTCTATGAACTCTGACGTTCGGGTTTTTCGATTAAACAATGGATTATCTGATTCAATGAAAATAAAATACATTGATATTCTGGAAGCAAGTCATGGAATATCGGAGCAATGTATAAATTTGGATTTGTTATCTGTATATAAAACGTTCTTTTGACGTAGAAAAGAATTAAATAAAGATTTGCTGTTTCATTGATATTAGTGTACCATGAAGAAGACTATGAATGTATCCCATCTAAGGCTATATTCTTGAAATGAAAAGTGGTTTTAGTTACAGAAGGATTAGCAGGTCAAACAACAATTTGGCAATAATTACCATTGTGGTTTTGGAAATGAAGTTTGAAAGATTTTCTTGCAATTTCAGAAATAAAGCCAGGTACAGAGGAAAGGAAACATCTATCATTCTAAGATTTTATTAAAAAATAAACTATTATTTACACAACTAATTTGACCAAATGCTTTTACTCGTTAAAAACTATGCTGCAATTTTAAGAATCTGAAAGTCAGTCACAGTCGCAATCATTTGTGGTGTCACATATTCTGATATAAAAGAATGAAACTGACTCGAGATGAAATGTTACAGAAAATATTACACACGAATATCACAGGAAGTTCGTGATTGTGTGTAATATACAAGCAGGCTCCCATGACAAAGGTGAGATCATTTTGATATTGATATCAACCAGAGTTAGGGAGAAAGAATTAGACCCAAATGTGGGAGATGGGGGAGGGATTAGGAGAGAAGGATTGGGAAATGTGAATTGGAATCACTAATCGGGTGACTTGGTGAGTGGAAAGGGGAAGGAACAGATAGGGAATCAGGAGGAGAGAGAATAACGAGAAGAGTACGTAATTAGGGAGGAACTAAGAAGATGTCCCTCAGCTGGACTTATTATTTAGTGGAAGTGAAGGAAGGAAGGGAATTTACCTTTCTTGCTATCCAATGGGAGACGAATCAGACTTCCGGGTTCTAATTGTCTGGCGGATTGACTGAGTTTGTGATACTACTGGAGCCTGACAGTGGATCCATTTGTTGCTGGCCACTTGAATTCTCAGTCAAGAGTCATATAAGTTGATTCAGTCTGCAAAGATCTGCTGTGTTTGCTTGATACAACAACACTTAGTTATTTCAAAAGCTGAACAATTTAAACTGGTGCAGAATTATTTGGGAAGTGTAATTTTCTGTCCAAGATTGCAAAGAATTAACGTTTATGCTAGATTATAGCAAAATTCAACGTTCGAGCTAGGGATTGTTTCATGGCAGTGAGGGAACTTTAAGAACTATAACAGTTTTAATTATATAGAAACATAGAACAGTACAGCACAGTAGAAGTCCTTTGCCCCTCAATATTGTGCCGAGCTACGTCCAAACCCACGATTAACCTATCCCACTCCCTATCATTCTGGTGTGCTCCATGTGCCTATCCAAAAGCATTTGAAAGTTCATAAAGTGTCCGACTTCACTATCACAGCAGACTGTGTATTCCACACCCCAACCACACTCTGAGTGAAGAATCTACCTCGGACTTCCCTCCTATATCTCCCACCATGAACCTAATAGTTATACCCCCCCAGTAACAGCTACATTCACCCGAGGAAATAGTCTCTGCATGTCCACTCTATCTATCCTCCTCATCATCTTATAAACCTCTATTAACTTGCATCTCATCCTCCTTCGCTGTAAATAGAAAAGCCAGCTCCCTCAACCTTTCTTATAAGACCTATCCTCTGAACCAGGTAGCATCCTGGTAAATCTCCTCTGCACTCTCTCCAATGCTTCTACATCCTTGTTATAGTGAGGCGACCAGAACTGAACACAATATTCCAAATGTGGTCTCACCAAGGTCCGGTATAGTTGCAACATAACCCCATGGCTCTTAAATTCAAACCCCCTGTTAATAAATGCTAACGAACTATATGCTTTCTTTATAGCTGTATCCACTTGAGTGGCAACCTTCAGAGATCTGTGATATGAACCCCAAGATCTCTCTGTTCCTCTACATTCTTCAGAACCCTGTTGTTGACTCTGTAATCCGCATTCAAGTTCATCCTACAAAATGAATCACCTCACACCCTCTCAGGGTTAAACTCCATCTGCCACTTTTCGGCCCAGCTGTGTATCCTATAAATGTCTCTTTGCAGTCTGCAAAGAGCCCTCCACCTCATCCACTATTCCATCAAACTAAAACTGTCGTCAGCAAATTTACTAGCCCACTCTTCAGCCCCATCTTCCAAGTCATTGATAAAATTCACAAATAGCAGAGCACCCAGCACTGATCGTGTTAAGGAGCTGGAGCTGGAATTAAAGGAACTCTGGATAATTCGGGAGGTTGAGGCGGATATTGACAGGAGTTACAAAGAGATAGTCACTCCTAAAAGAGATTCTTGGGTAACTATTAGGAAGAGGGGTAAGAAGCAATCAGGGAGACAATCCCCTGGGGCTGTTCCCCTCTAAAATAAGTTTTCTGTCCTGGAGGCTACAGTTGAGGAAGAATCAACTGGAGATAGCCAAAGGGAGCAGGTCTCTGGGGGTGAGCCTGCTGGGAATGCTCAGGTGGGTAGGGGGAATAGGAGATTGGGCCTGGTATTTGGAGACTCCATAGTTAGGAGGACAGATAGGAGAGTAAATAGTAATAAACGGGACTCAGGGCTGGTGTGTTGCCTCCCAGGGGCCGGGGTCCAGGACGTCTCAGAGCAGGTTTTTAAGATTCTTAAGGGAGAGGGGAGTCAGCCCCATGTCATAGTTCATGTAGGGACACATGATGTAGGGAAGGGGATATTAAACAGAAATTTATGGAGTTAGGGTGGAAGCTTAGGGCCAAACAGACAGAGTGGTTATCTCTGGACTCTTGCCTGTGCCACGGGATAGTTTAGAGAAGAACAGAGAGAGGGAATGTTTGAACTCGTGGCTGCGGGGATGGTGCAGGAGAGAGGGGTTCAGGTTCTTGAACAATTGGGGCTCATTCTGGGGTAGGTGGGACCTCTACAAGAGAGATGGTCTACACCTGAACCAGAGGGGAACCAATATCTTGGGGGGAAAATTTGCAAAGGCTATGCAGGGGGCTTTAAACTGATTCAGAGGGGGGGGTGGGATCCTGAGTAGTTTGGATGTTAAGAGGGACGAGAATAGGGGGGTCATAGATGAGAACTGTAAAGCACAGCAGCGTACGGGTGGAGTAGGGCATGGTTTGAAATGCGTATACTTTAATGCAAGAAGTATTCGCAATAAGGTGGAGGAACTTGCAGCTTGGATCAGTACCTGGAACTTCGATGTTGTGGCCATTTCAGAGACATGGATAGAGCAGAGACAGGAATAGTTGTTGCAGGTTCCGGGGTTCAAATGCTTCAGTCGGAGTAGAGAAGGAGGTAGAAGGGGGGGAGGAGTGGCATTATTAGTCAAAGACTGTATCACAGTGACAAAAAGGAAGTTTGATGAGGACTTGTCTGTTGAGGTAGTATGGGCTGAGATTAGAAACAGGAGAGGAGAGGTCACCCTGTTGGGAGTCTTTTATAGACCTCTTAAAAGTTCTAGAGAGGTAGAGGAAAGGATTGCAAAGTCGATCCTGGACAGGAGTGGAAGTAATAGGGAAATTGTTATGGGGGGACTTTAACTTTACTAATATTGATTGGAATAGCTATAGCTCTAGCTCGTTAGAGGGGTCAGTTTTTATGCAAAGTGTGCAGGAAGGTTTTTTGACTCAGTATGTAGATAGGCCAACTAGAGGTGAGGCTACATTGATTTGGTGCTGGGCAATGAGCCAGACCAGGTGTTAGGCTTGGAAGTTAGTGAACATTTTGGTGATAGTGACCACAATTCGGTTAAGTTCACCTTAGTGATGGATAGGGATAGGCATGAAGCTGGGGGCAGTAGTTATAGCTGGGGGAATGGTAATTATGAGGCCATAAGGAAGGAATTAGGGTGCATAGGTTGGACTAGGAAACTACAGGGACTGGGAACATCTGAAATGTGGAGCTTATTCAAGGAGCAGCTACTGCGAGTCCTTGATAAGTATGTCCATGTCAGGCAAGGAGGAAATGGTCGAGTAAGGGAACCATGGTGTACTAAAAAAGTTAATTTGCTGGTTAAAAGGAAAAAGGAGACTTATGTCAGGATGAGGCTTGAAGGCTCAGTTAGTGCAATGGATAGCTATAGATTAGCCAGGAGGGAGCTAAAGAGTGAATTGAGGAGAGCTAAGAGGGGACACAAGAAGACTTTGGCTGATAGGATTAAGGAGAATCCTAAAGCTTTCTTTAGATATGTTAAGAATAGAAGATTGGTTAGGCCAAGATTAGGGCCAGTCAGAGACAGCAGTGGGAAGTTGTGCGTGGAGCCTGAAGAGATTGGAGAGGCACTGAACAAATATTTCTCTTCGGTATTCACGGGGGGAGATGTAAATGTAGTTGTGGAGAACACTGGGATACAGGGTTGCAAACTGGAAAGTATTGAAATAGATAAGGAGGATGTGCTAGATATTCTTGAGGGTTTGAAGTTAGATAAGTCGCCTGGACCGGATGGGATTTACCCTAGGATTCTCTGGGAGGCGAGAGAGGCGATTGCCTCTGGCTCTGATCTTCAGGTCGTCGTTGGTTATGGGTAGTGCCGGAAGACTGGAGGATAGCGAATGTGATCCCATTGTTCAAGAAGGGGAATGGAGACTTTCCAGGGAATTATAGGCCGGTGAGTCTTACTTCTGTTGTGGGCAAAGTATTGGAAAGAACTATTAGGGATAGGATTTATAGTTATTTAGAGAGAAATGAATTGATTGGGGATAGTCAGCATGGTTTTGTGAAGGGTAGGTCGTGCCTTACTAACCTTATTGAGTTTTTTGAAAAAGTGACCAAAGAGGTGGATGGGTTAAGGCAGTTGATGTGGTATATATGGACTTTAGTAAGGCGTTCGATAAGGTGGCCCATGGAAGGCTTCTGCAGAAAATGCAGATGTATGGATTGAGGGTGATTTAGCTAATTGGATTAGGAATTGGCTAGCTGATAGAAGACAGAGGGTGGTGGTTGATGGAAATTATTCATCATGGAGTTCGGTTACAAGTGGTGTACCTCAGGGGTCTGTTTTGGAGCCCCTGCTGTTTGTAATTTTTATAAATGATCTGGATGAGGGTATTGAAGGATGGATTAGTTAATTTGCGGATGACACCAAAGTCGGAGGAGTGGTAGATAGTGAAGAGGGGTGTTATAGTTTGCAGAGAGACTTGGACAAGTTGCAGAGCTGGGCCGAGAGTGGCAAATGGAGTTTAATGTGGAAAAGTGTGAGGTAATTCACTTTGGCAGGAATAACAAATGTGTAGAGTATGGGGCTAATGGTAGGACTCTCAATAGTGTTGATGAACAGAGGGATCTAGGTGTATATGTGCATAGATCCCTGAAAGTTGGCAATCAAGTCGATAAGGTTGTTAAGAAGGCATATGGAGTCTTAGCTTTTATTGGTAGGGAGATTGAATTTCGAAGCCACAATGTCATGTTGCAACTGTACAAAACTCTAGTGCGGCCGCACTTGGAGTATTGTGTACAGTTCTTGTCCCCGCATTATAAGAAAGATGTGGAGGCATTGGAGAGGACACAGAGGAGGTTTACCAGGATGTTGCCTGGTATTCAAGGCAGATCTTATGAGGAGAGGCTGAGGGATTTGAGGTTGTTTTCGTTAGAAAGGCGGCGGCTAAGAGGAGACCTTATTGAAACATAAGATGATTAGAGGTTTAGATAGGGTGGACAGTGATAGCCTTTTTCCTAGGATGGAGAAAGCTAGCACGAGGGGACATAGCTTTAAATTAAGGGGTGGTAGTTATAGGACGGATGTCAGAGGTAGGTTCTTTACCCAGGGGGTGGTAAGGGTATGGAATGCCCTGCCTGCTGCAGTTGTAGATGCGCCAAGTTTGGTGGCGTTTAAGAGGTTAGTAGATAAGTTTATGGACGAAAAGGGAATGGTTTAGGTTAGAGGGTCATTGCTTTTTCCTAATTGGTCGGCGCAACATCGAAGGCCGAAGAGCCTGTTCTGCGCTGTAATGTTCTATGTTCTATGTTCTGATCCCTACAGTACGCTGCTGGTAACTGGCCTCCAGTCTGAAACTTTTCTCTTCACCACCACCTTGTCTTCTATGAGACAACCAGTTACTTGTCTTACTGGCCAAATTTCCTTCTATCCCACAGCTCCTTACTCCTTTATGAGCCTACCATGGGGAACCTTATCAAACACCTTACTAAAATCCACTTATGCTACGTCAACTGCTCTTCCTTCGTCTCCATACTTAGTTACCTCCTCAAAGAATTCAGTCAAATTTGTGAGACAGGACTTACCCCTCACAAAACCATGCTGACTATCCCAGATAGTCCAAATGGTCATAAATCCTATCCCTCAGGACCTTTTCCATTAATGTACCAATCACCAAAGTAAGACTAACTGGCCTGTAATTAACAGTATTGTTCCCCTACAAGGGAGCAACATTCACCACTCTCCAGTCCTTCCCGTGGACTTGAGGACCCAACGATCAAAGCTAAAGGTTCTGCAATCTCATCCCTTGCCTCCCAAAGTAGCCTAGGATGTATCCCATCTGGTCCAGGGGGCTTATCAACCATCAGGTTTTTCAAAATTGCTAATACATCTTCCCTCAGAATACTTACCTCCTCCATTTTATCAGCCTGCATCACACACATGGCCCCTCTTCTTGGTGAACGCTGAACAAAAGTATTTATTCAATGCCTCACCTATCTCTTCTGACTCCATGCACAAGTTCCCACTACTATCCTTGACTGACCCTAACCTCACCCTGGTCATTCTTATATTTCTCACATAAGAGTAAAAAGCTTTGGGGATTTTCTTTATCCGACTTGCCAAGGATTACTCATGCCCCACCCTAGCTCTCCTAAGCCCTTTCTTTAACTCATTTCTAGCTACCTTGTAACCCTCAAGTGACCCAACTGAACCTTGTTTTTTTCATCCTTACATATGCTTCCTTTTTCCTCTTGACAAGATATTCAACCTCCTTTGTGAACAATGGTTCCCTCACTCAGCCATTTCCTCTCTGCCTGCCAAGGACATACCTATCAAGGACATGCAGTATTTGTTCCTTAAAAAGCTCCACTTTTCATTTGTGCCCACACCTGATAGTTTATGTTCCCATCTTATGCTCCCTGATTCTTGCCTAATCGCATCATAATTATCCCTGCCCCAATTATAGACTTTGTCCTGCCATGTGACCCTATCCCTCTCCATTGCAATAATGAAAGATACTGAATTGTGGTCAGTATCTCCAAAGTGCTCTCCCACAAGCAAATTTAACACTTGGCCTAGTTCATTACCAATAACAAGTCCAATGTGGCCCCATCTCTTGTCAGTTTATCCACATATTGTGTCAGGAAACCCTCCTGCACTCATTGTACAAAAAGTGTCCTATCCAAACTATTCAACCTATAAAGGTTCCAATCAATATTTGGAAAGTAAAGTCATCCATGATAACTACCCTGTGACCTTCACACCTAACCATAATCAGCTTTGCCATTTCCTCCTCCACATCCTTATTACTATTTGAGGGCCTATAGAAAACTCCTAACAACGTGACCAATCTTTCCTATTTCTAACTTCTGCCCATATTACCTCAGTAGGCAGATTGTCCTTGAAATGCCTTTCAGCCTTCGTTGAATTATCCTTGATTAACAATGCTACTCTTCCACCTCCTTTACTGCCTTCCCTACTTTCACTGAAACATCTATACCCTGGAACTGCCAACAACCATTCCTATCCCTGTTCTAACCATATCTCCGTAATGGCCACAACATCATAGTCCCAAGTACCAATCCACACTCCAAGTTCACCTACCTTATTCCTGATGCCCCTTGCATTGAAGTAGATACACTTCAACCCACTATCCTAAATGCCTGTACACTCCTGCGATCTTGATATCTTCCTCAGTACCTCACAACCCTCAACACTGGATTTTGGACTACATCTCATTTTCCCATTCCCCTGACAAATTAATTTTAACCTCTCTTCTCTCCTCCTCCTCCTCCCCCCCCCCCCAAAGAGCTGCAGCAAATTTCCCTCCCAAGATATTACTGCCTCTCTGGCTCAAGTGCAAATCATCCTGTTTGTGCAGGTCCCACTTTCCCCAGAACGTGCTCCACTTATCCAAGTAAATGAAACTCTCTCTCCTACACCATTCCTGCAGTCACATGTTAATCTGCACTCTCTCACTGTTCCTCAGCTCACTTGCATGTGGCACCAGCAATAAACCAGAGATTACAACATGCTTTGTCCTTGCTGTCGTCTTCCATTCTGGCTCCCTAAACTCCTGTTTTAAATCCTCTTCCCTTCTCCTACCTACATAATTGGTACCAATGTGCAACATGACCTGCGACTCATCCCCCTCTCCCACTTAAGGATCTTGAAAACACAGTCCAAGACATCACGGACTCTTGCACCCAGGAGGCAACATACCATCCTGAGTCTCTTTTGCTGCTGCAGAACCTCCTATCTGTCCTTCTAACCATTGCATTCCCAATTACTGTTACTTTCCTGCTGTTCTCCCCTCCGTTCTGAGGCACAGGGACAGATCCAGTGCTGGAGGTCCAGTCACTTTGGCTCACCTCTAGTAGGTTATCTCCCTCAACAGTATCCAACACAGTATATTTGTTGCTGAGGGGATCAACCACAGGGGATCCTCGTACTGGCTGCTTCCTCCCAGCCCCTCTCACTGTCATCCATCTATTTTCATTCTTCGGACTATCCAAATCCCTGAAGCTTTTGTCTATGATCTCCTTTGCCTCCCAAATGATCCGAAGTTCATCCAGCTCCAGCTCCAGTTTCCTAACGCGGTTTTTGAGGAGCTGAAGATGGATGCACTTCCCACAGGTGAAATCAGCAGGGACACTAATGGCATCCCTTATCTCAAACATCCTGCAGGAGGAACATTGCACTGCCTTTCCCGCCATTCCCTTTAGATAAAAAGAAAGAAAGATCTTGCCTGATGTTCCCTCATCCTCTTAGGGTAGAGGAATAAGCGGAAAAAAAAACTGTTTTTTAGGTTAGAGGAAAGGGGAGGGTGGGAGACTCTAGAAGTGTACAGTCTCAAATTTCTTCCCCTTTCATCCACACTTGGCCTACTTCCCGTTTTACACTTGCAGCTTAGAAAAAAAGAACTCCAAAAAATCCCTCTTACCTACAAATTCTCTTCACTGAATCACCACTCCAACTGCTCCTCTGGAAACAGTGAGTTCTGACCAATTAAGGCCACTTTTTAAACATATCTGTTCGATTTACCAAAATTAAGAAGTTATAAAAATACTTTGAAGCTGCAACATAAGCTAAAACCTGCCGTCTTTGTGCAGGAACTAAACACCCATTTCAAGATTAAAACAATACCTGCTGGGCCTTTGCACCTAACATTACGTGAGACGTATAATATTGTAAATATTTCCTCCAGCTATATCAAATACTAAACCTGACAGGAGTTTTTCAATGTAGTTGGAAGTGGAATGTTGAGATCCCGCAATGTTTTTAAAAGATGATCATCAAAAATATGTCTGCAATTATTGTTCCGTGCTTACCAAAAGTACCCCATTGATTCAGACTCAAAAAAAAAAGTTTGGCTAACTAATTAGCCAAGCTGTAATATTGGAAATGCTTTTCATGACTATGTATTACTGGTCACCGCATTATATTTTTAGCCATTTTTATTCCCTGCAATTTGTTTCCAAATAACTGGTGAAATTGTGTGCAGTAAACTAGTGATATTTCTATTGCTTTGTTCCTTGAATTACTGCTGACTGATCTATGAAAAGGACTGCTGTGAGTTATAAGTATTACGTCAGTCTTGAAACTTTGGATATTCAGGCTGTAAAAGTGGCTGGTAAACTATGATAAATATTGCCGCAAAGAAATACATCAGGATTTATGGAGATAACAGTAGATGTGTGCAGATAAAAAGGTGCAGATAGTCCTCTCAGAAGATGTTCAAAGTTTGCCATCTATTTCTTGGTAGAGATTTTCTTGGAAATGAACAATAGCACCCGGTATCATGTGTGCATTACGACATAGGTCATTTGAATATATTAAATTGTAAGGATAATCTTTCCAAAACCACAATAATTCAATTAAATGTGATCTGGAAAACAATTGCAATTAAGAAAATTAGACATAAGAACATAAGAAATAGGAGCAGGAGTAGGCCATACAGCCCCTTGAGCCTGCCCCGCCATTCAATAAGATCATGGCCACTTTCCCGCTTTCTCCCCATAACCCTTAATTCCCTTGTCAATTAAAAACCTATCCACTCTTGACTTGAACATATTCAGTGAGGAAGCTCCACCACCTCATCAGGCAGAGAATTCCAAAGATTCACCACTCTTTGTGTAAAGAAACCCCTCCGCAACTCTGATCTGAACCCCCCCACCCCTCACCAATCTTGAGGCTCTGCCCTCTAGTCATGCTATCTTTACTAAGCAGGACGAGTGTCTCAACCTCTACCCTATCCATCCCCTTCATTATCTTATACGTCTCTATAAGATCCCCTCTCAGCCTTCTAAACTCCAAAGAGTACAAACCTAGCCTTTCAGCCTCTCCTCATAATCCAACGCCCTCATCTCCGATATCAACCTAGTAAACCTTCTCTGCACCTCCTCCAAGGCCAATATATCCTTCCTCGAATGCGGCAACCAAAACTACACACAGTACTCCACCTGCGGCCTCACCAGCACCCTATACAGCTGCAACAGAACCTCCCTACTTTTATATTCTATCCCCCTGGCTATAAAGGCCAACATTGCATTCGCCTTCTTAATCACCTGCTGCACCTGCATACTGTGTTTTTGCGATTCATGCACAAGGACCCCCAGGTCCCTCTGCATCATCACATGCAGCTTTTCTCCATTTAAATAGTAATCCTTCCTACCATTATTCCTACCAAAGTGGATAATCTCACACTTGCTAACATTATACTCCATCTGCCAGGTCCTCACCCACTCACTCAACCTGTCCAGATCCCTCTGCAGGCTTTCCACACCCTCCATGCCATTTGCTTTTCCACTCATCTTCATGTCATCAGCAAATTTCATCACCCTGCACTCAGCTCCATCCTCCAGATCATCTATGTAAATGGTAAATAGTTAAGGCCCCAGCACCGAACCTTGAGGCACTCCACTAGTCACCAGCTGCCAATCAGAATAGCATCCATTAATACCTACCCTCTGCTTCCTATTAGACAACCAATCCTCTATCCAGTCTAACACCCTACCCCCGACTCCCTGCACCTTGACCTTCTGCAGCAATCTTTTGTGAGGCACCTTATCAAATGCTTTTTGGAAATCCAAAAACACCACATCCACCAGTTCCCCTCTACCACAAATGAGATACATAATTATTAGACATGAGATACATAATTATTTTAAGGTTATTTATCAGCACCATAAGTGAAACCTGTTATACCTGGTTACCTAATGAGTCAGGTTGTTGAGAAACTTTCTTTATACTGATTACTTTTAAATCTGCAATCCTATCACAATAAAAATTATGAGGCAAAAGGAAAATTATCTTAACAAGTGCCTTGTACTCAATGATAATGGAAAACTAAATGGAAAGTATACTAGAATTAGCTGACTTTTTAAGCTATCTGGTTATTTTTATTCCCCCTGTGTTCCCCCTGCACATATGAACAGCATTAACTCAAAAGTAGACTTGCTTCTTCTGACTTTCAGCATGAAGAACTGTCCATCCAAACATCTGCTTTCAGCACCACCTGGCTATCCACCCAAATACCTGCTTTCAATACCTTGGGGATGTTCACCCAAACATCTGCTTTCAGCATCTCAGGGCTGTCCATTCAAACATCTGCTTTTCGCACCACAGAGCTGTCCATCCAAACATCTGCTTTCAGCACCACGGAGCTGTCCATCCAAACATTTGCTTTCAGCACTGCAGCGCTGTGCAGCCAAATAGCTGCTTTCAGCACCATCGGGCTGTGCATCAAATATCTGCTTTCAACACCCCAGGCTGTCCACCATACACCTGCTATCAGCATCTCGGGGCTGTCTGCCAAACATGTGCTTTCAGCACCCGGAGCTGTCCACCAAATATCTGCTTTCAGCATTGCTGCAAACTCTGGCAAACTCTGGCAAACTTTTAGCTGAAGCAACAGTTAGAAGTGCATAGTTATTTATTCAGATAAGTTGCATGTTTTTAGTTGCTCAATCTTAGTGAAATCCACACACACTTAGAAATATAGAAATGATAAATTAAAAATATCAAGTCCATCTAGTTTTTCCACTTTAACATGATACAACAATGATGGTATAATGACCAATGATTATAATTGATCTCCAACAAATAATGGACAACAAACCCTAGCCATGGGGCAATGATGGAGACATCTGGTTGAATCACAGGTCAAAAAACATTACCCCCTCCTAAACAGTTGACTCTTGTCCATAATTATTCATATTACAATATCCCACTAACCATCTGGTTGGGTAACCTGTTCTAAAGATTTACCACTCCCTTACTGCAGTAAGGTAGATGTATGCAGATAAAAAGTTTCAGATAGTCCCCTCAAAAATGTTCAAAGTTTGCCATCTATTTCTTGGTAGAGGTTTTCTTTTCTTGGAAATGAACAATAGCACCCGGTATCATGTGTGCATTATGATGTAGGTCATTTGAATTTGTTAAATTGCAAGGATAATCTTTCCACAGCTTATTTTGAGAGAGGCTACTAAACTTTGGATTAAGAATCCAACTGGTTTTACCCACTTAGAATCATAGAGTCATAGAGGTTTACAGTATGGAAACAGGCCCTTTGGCTCAATTTGTTCATGCTGCCCTTTTTATAAAACCCCTGCTTACAGAAGAAGTGTCTGCACTTCATATTGATACTCCGAGCATCATTTTCTGATCCTCACTAGATAGAGACAAGTTTTGGCAGAATTCTACCACCCAACCCACCATGGAATAGGAGCAGACAAGGGGCAGACAACAGAAATGTCCATTAACCTTTGGCGAATACTTTCAGTCTGACTCAAGTTAGACTATAAAATTCTGCCCTTGCAAAGGATTGGAGCTAACGTTTCAAGATTGGAGGGCCCTCTGATGAAGGCTCATCCAGACTCAAAACATTGGCTTTATTCTTTCTCCACAGATGCTGTCAGACATATTGAGATTTTCCAGCATTTTCTGCATTGTTTCAGGTTCCAGCATCTGCAGTGATTTGTTTTTACCAGAGGAACGGAAGCCTATGAACACTGAACTGTTATTTAAAAGGAGTATGACAAATAGGTCAGTAAATTATAGGCCAGCTAGTCTGGTTTAGGTGGCAAGCAAATTATTGGAATCAGTTCTGAGAAGATAAATTGTCACTTAAAAAGACATGGATAGCTTGGGATAGTTTGTATGGTTTTGTTAGGGGAAGATTGTGTCTTACTAAATCTCATTTTTTGAGGAAGTAACAAGGTGAATTGATGAGGATAATGCAGTGGATGTTGTCTAAATGGATTTTAGTAAGACATTTGCCATGGTCCTATATTGCAGACTGGTCAGAAAAGTAAAACCCCATAGGATGCATGGGAGTGTGGTGAGTTGGATCCAAAATCAGCTCAGTAACAAGAAGCAGTGTTGGTGGGTGTTTTTGTGAATGGAAAATGGTTTCTAGTGACATTCCATAGGCTTGATGTTGAAGTCTGTTGTGTGAAGTCACCACTCAGCATCAGACTTAAAGCTTCAACATGCAGTTTATTGGACAAAGCTTTGGGAGAAGTGCTGGGTGCTCTGCAGTGCACGCAATCAACTTCTAAATTTGGAGCAGAAGTGAGCTTTTTTTTATACACTTTAATCAAACAGACATAAGCAGTTATCTCATTATTAGCTTTGGATGGTTACATGCATTAACCAATTATGCCCCCCTAGCAACAATAAGTTTCCAATCACATTCCTTCAAAAACAACCATTAGCAAAATTATTGTTCTTATTGTTTTGGAACTTATTGTTTTGGTTCCACTTTTTCTTAAGCTAAGCTGACCATCTGGACCTCAAAAATCTGGGTTTTTTGTCTGTTCTGTAGTTTTTTTTTATACACTACCAAGATGTTCTTTATTAACTACAAGTTAAGTGCTGTGTGCACAGTTCCAATTTTTACTCCAACAATTCCCTCTTTTGGTCATGATTATGCATAAATAATCAGATTGAGTAACAATAACAAAGTTCCTGTATCACTGGTCTGGCAATTAATACACAGTCTTTCAGGTATTTGTCTGCCGTGCCATTCTGTGCGTATGTCTGACCCATGACTCACAGGTTACACGTTTACATGTAATTTTCCATCTCATCCTTTTTCTCGTTGTTGCCATCTCATTCTTTGGTGTCTTTGGGTGTTCCCATTAGATGTTTTTCTTCAGTGACTACACTGGCCCCTGGCATAGTTCGAATCATCATAACAGTACATAAATATTTGAGAAGGAATAAAATGACCAAGACAACCAAGATAATGATTCCTAGGTGTAATAGCATTCCTCCCAGTCTCCAAATATGTTACCAAACAGCCATGATATAGGGGGCTGCTTGAGTAAACGCAAAACTAAAGGATAGAAAATGGTTACCTGGCACAAAAGGGACTTCTGGGAAAACACATTAAGGTGTGCTGACTTGGGCACAGGCATTGCACAGTGAGTTAAAACTAGTTAATGTCTAAAATACTGCAGGAAATAAATCAGACCTGGAAGCACTTTAGTCTGAGATAATGCTGAACCAAAACAATGAGTTTTGGTAACAAGATCAGCCATTGATGGGAGGCATAAATGCATGAATGTATCTACTGCATGTATAACGATATGACAACTGCCAGTGTCCATTAACTCTATATATAACGGTGTGCTGTTGAGATCCGTATTTGTCTATTATTTGTAAAAGTATAAAAGATGCTTAACTGCCATTTTAAAGTTGAGAAGGTGACTGTGCGCACTGCGGAGAGCCTGTTGCTTCTCCCAAAGATTTATCTGATGAAACTGCTTGTTGACTCCAAATGGTGATTTTCCCACAACAAATTGGCACACTGGTGAGTTGATTGGTTGGCCTGAATTGGCAAACTGGAATACAGATTATTGAATCAGTGGAGTCAGACTGAGCCAACAATGTAGTTAAAAATGGGTGAAAATTAAGGGAATTTATGGTACTATCAGATTGATACAGGAATTGATTGTTACTTGTGCTGATTGACTAAGACGAGGAAGTGCCTGTATCAAATGTGCAGCCTTAGACTGGTTGTTAAGAGGGGAAATCCCCCACATGAAGGTCAGGACCTGAAGTGGGTGCAAAGGCACTAAGACACTTAGGATTGTGAAGCATAAGTGACAAAAGGTAATTTAGCATCAAACTCTGTAGTGGCAAACAAATGCAGAGTTTCCCACTTGTTGCATAAAAGTTTGTGCAGTTGTCTCTCACATTTAAAGCAATGCAGTAAAGAGCTGATCATTCTGACCTAGAGCCGGACTCCAGTGGAGGAAGCATGTTGCCAAGGAAGTAATCGTGGCCGTGAATATAAATATAAACCCTAACAGTGGAGAAAACACATTGCTGAGGAAGTAATTGTGGCCAGGGGCTTAGAAGTCTGCAAGATGCCAGATAGAGATACTAAGTGAGGACCTGCGGGTTCTCTTATTGATAAATACATGACACACAGACGCACGCTGATTAAGAAGATGCAAAGGGATGGCTGGGATGTTTCTCAGACCTTAGAACAACAGAGAAAGTGAATAGATGGGTAAAAGAGAGACAAAACAAAAAAGGTGGGGGTATTATTAGTACATGAATTAGCTGGACTAATTGAACAAGTAGTCGCCTCCACTAAAAAGTGAAGCAAAGATAAGGATAAGATTAAAAAGTTAGAATCTAGAGTAAGGGAATTGGAGAAAAGAAATTGAGTATTAGAGGAAAATTAATGGAGAGGGAAAACTGTTCCTCTGCCCCCTTATGGGTCCACACAACAGGGACCAACTGCCCCTCCAGAGGAAGGGGAAGCACCAGAACACAACTTGGCGCCAGTAACCCAAGGGGGACAGACATGCAGCCAACAGTAAATTACAAATTATTTACCCCAGGCAAAAGACAACAGATAATGGCCTCCCTGGGGAAATTACAACCTAGAAGTGCAAATACGAAATTTTGGAAGAATTAGATACAGTTTTGGTAGGACACCAACTGCATACCAATTGGTTATGGCCGCATGACCATCGGATAAACGGAGGCAGGTAGCCGGTGGGCCCACCATTCCCCCAGCACAAGTGTTAATCCTAACAACAGAAATAGGTGTCCAACAGGCACCCTTCACCCTGTTTAAAACAGAAGTCAAGGAAGTTCTAGAAAATGCTCCTACTAATTGGAGTAGAATCACAACAAACAGGCAACAAAAGGTAGAAGGAGCTTCTGAATATGGGGAACGGCTGTTCCAAGTATATTAGGAATGCTCAGGGCAAGAAAACCCAGGCCATGGGGATCGAGCCTTCATCCCGGCTTTCAAGGGTGGGCTCTCCAGCGTTCACCAAACCATCCTAAAAATGGGAGTTATCATGTCCCAGGATTATGATGAACTAATGGAATGAGCTAGTGGCATACTTGGAGGCGGGGAGAAGAAATCTCAGACAAGGATAAGACAAAGAAAAAGTAGCCACCTACAGCAGTGTGAGTGGAACTAAGTGCAAACTGACTGACAAGAGCACTTTGCAAAAGAGTGCTTGGTCCCAAGGAAAGAAAATAAATTTGGAAACAGTGGGAGACATTGTAATCACTGTAATAAAAATGGACACATTGAAGCAATGTGTTGGGACAAACATAGGAGACCCCCACCCTCCTGATCCATGTCAACAGCAAGATTGGAGGAACCAAGGAACCTCTGAGGTCAGCAAGACTGATGGCACTAGCAGCTCCCATTCATAAGAGTAAGAAGGAGGGAAGGATCTATGTGTCTGCACTAGTAGAGGGCACAGGAGCACCCATATCTGTCACCAACCTTCCCTTACCCACTACAAGCAAGATGATTTTTCAGAGATAGGAGGGAACAAAACACCTGCCTACCTGAGCAAGACCGCGTTAGTAGAAATAAATAATTTGTATATACCTGCGAGATTCTATATATGTAAAAATAACAAGGATACAATAATGGGAAATAATTTAACAAAGGAGTATGAGATTTTGATTGACTGTGGGAAGGGAGAATTAATCTGACCAAAACAGGACATGATGTAGAGATGCCAGCGTTGGACTGGGGTAAACTCAGTAAAGTTTTACAACACCAATTTTAAATCCAACCAATTTAAATTGGTAGTAAATGATAGTAAATTCGCGAGCTTTCGACTTTATAGCCTTCATCAGGCAAATGCAGTGTTCTGGTCTGCAATAGCACTCATATCCACACAGACAGTTACAGATTGCTGATTAGAATGCGAATCCTTACATCTAACCTGCTATTCAAGTGTTAAAGTGGCTAACAATGTGTGTAAAGGGAATTCTGAGCATTGGTTAGAGAATTGTGTATTTTCTCCAGACAGCACAGTAAGTGAGGTTTTTTGCTAACCCATGATATAGGCGACTAAACAGGACAGCCAGAAAACCGGAATAAGAAAACTCACAAGTCACCTAAAGATTATCCAGGTGGCCATAAGCTTTATATGCACACGCCGTTTACAGAAAAACTGTAACTGTAAACTATGTGTGCCTTTTTATGCCCTTCTCTGATCAGAACTTTCCACATACCTGATGAAGGAACACTGTTTCCTAAAGCTTGTGAGATTACTATCAAATAAACTGTTTGGACTTTAACCTGGTGTTGTAAGACTTCTTACTGCAATCCCAAGGGAGCCATAGATAGGCATTGTTTCCGCAGACAAAATGGATACCATTACATGCAATCATGCCCATTGCAAAGGTATTGGTTGCTGGCATTGGGTATCCCTTGTCTTGTCCAGCACAGTTAACTGTTAGGTTCTCCATGTGGAATCACTTAGTGAGGTTGAATATTTGATGACAATTGCTGTTATCTATCTGTTTTGTTCCATTCACAGTGAAACATATTATTCCATTAAGGCTGTTCAGAACAACGAAATGGGGTGGAGAATCATAGTTAAGTCATAGTTAAGTTGGAAATTTCACTCAATGTGGGTCATATTACATCTGTCTTTTTCCAATGGGCTTGTATATATTGAATTATATTCAAAGGTATCTGCCTACGGTGACCACTCCCTTTCCCATCCTCAGCAGTCCTGTTTTGGTGCAGTATCCATCATATTGTTTTCTGTGTGGATAATAGGATGGGGAATATGGGGATTCCTCCTTTGGTATGGTAGAAATATATGAATATACCCAACAATAAGGTTTGACTGTAATGCATACAAGTAAGACATATACAAGAGTCTTCCTTGTACTGCAAGGGTGGCTGCTATCAGGCAAATGACAAAAGGAGGACCTTCATGGTTTATCGGTGGGGGTTGTTCAGATGTTATAATCATAAGGCAACCACATACACTTATTAATGTTTGTGACAGATAAGTATCAAAGAAAATAATCTTATTACTTTATATTAACACCTTTCCAAAGGCTATATTGCCAACTTTAATTAGACTTGCTTGCAGTCTTCACCTGTTCTGGAACAAATGTTCTGATTTCTTCGTTGATTAATTGTGGATATTATTCATTGGTTTCTTTATACAATTTCAACTGGGTCCAATGCTTCCATAAGTGTTTTCTTATAGCCAGATAGGCACAGGTATCTCCACTGATTATGACCTCATATGGGCCATTCCATTTTGGTGCAAACCTCAGTTTTTCAGGTAGTGTTTTTACCATGACGCAACGTCAGGGAGTATTTCAAACTCTCTCTGGGTGTCTCTTTCTTCCTGATTGTTTCTTATTAATTTACACATCTCTTTCAGTTGGGTACTTAGTTCCAAAACATACTATTTAATTTTGCCTTTAAAGCAAAGGGTTGGTGGATGTTTTTGTGAATGGAAAATGGTTTCCAGTGGCATTCCACAGGACTTGATGTTAAAGCCCTCGCGGTTTGTTGTATATATTAATGATTTAGATTTAAATGTGGGAGGCATGATCAGGAAATTTGCAGATGATACTCAAATTGTCTGTGTAGGTAATTTTGAAGAGGATGGCTGTTGTCTCCAGAACAATATCAATAGTTTGGTTGCATAGGCACAAAAATGGCAGATAGAATTCAATTCAAAGAAGTGAGAGGTAATGTCTTTGGAGAGAGCAAACAAAGCTAGGGAATGCTAAATAAATGGCAGAATATTGAGAGGTATTGAAAAATGAGAGACTTTGGAGCGTATTTCCACAGGTTCTTGAAAGGAAGTGGATAAAGGGTAAAGAAAGCACATGGAACGTTTTCCTTTATTGGATGAGGAATTGAATACAAAAGCAGGGATACAATACCCTAATTAGAACTGATGTAAATGATTAAAACGCTGTGTATGGAATAACTCGAGAATGAAGCAATGGATTGGTACGATCTCATAGCTCCTTATAGAGCCAGTGCAAAGTAAACTTCAAAAAGGTTGACATGCTTATGGTTAGTACCAGTCTAGCTAAATGGCAAACTCTTGAGGGTAAAGGGAGGAGAAACGGGGTGGGTGGTAGGGGTGGCTGCTGTTGGTGGAGACTGATGCTTTTATGCCTTGACTATTTTAGCAATCGAATCCTGCAGATACATATGAAGAAATGCCACTTAGCTCATTGGACTGACCATTCTTGAGGAGTCAATTGTGAGTGTTTACAGCTCAATCCATTTCTATTTTCGATGCGGAGGTGCCAGCGTTGGACTGGGGCGGGGGCACAGTAAGGAGTCTCACAACATCAGGCTAAGGAGCAGCTGTCCCAAGGTTTGTGATTCCAAAGCAAAATTGTTGGACTTTAACCAAGTGTTGCGAGAATTTTTATAATTTCTTTCTTTGACTGCCGGCCCACGCAGCAGGGATCACTGACGCTTATAGACTACGGATGCAGCATCTGATTTCCTTGTCTATCCTTTGTCGGAGCCGGTTGCACACAGTTGAGGTGAGAGGGCGGAGAGCCACAATTCAGCTTTGATTTTAACGAGGGCTGACTGGCGGATCTGCATCTTTTGGGCAACTCACCACCAGTTTCACCAGCTGGAGCTCAGCTGTATTATTCTCAATGACATGCTGCACATAAAAAACGTCAAGAAAACCAGCTCCAATTCATTAGTGTAAGTTATTGATCTAAGTTCGCACATTTAAGAAAAAAAACAATCATTGGTTTATTAGTAAATAACGTTTTCCAAATTGGTGCAATCGCGCACGCCAGTGTTGGGCCAGTTAAATATTAATGGGTGTCCTATATTTGAGAGGGAAAGTGTGTCATCTCTGGCTGCATTACACATGTTTTTTGCACGGTGGCAGTTCCTGCTGACGGGCCACAGTGTAACGTCTCAATCCATTTACAAGCAGTGTCTGCAGACACACTGACGTCAGCCCAGTCCCCTGGCTATTATATAAAGCTTGCGGGAGATTCCTTGGAGCTAAAGTGCCACCAGACAGCCGCGGCCAATGATCCATCCTCTCCAATATAAGACACACATTGCATTGTCCAGCTCAACAGTAACCAGGTAAGCAAGGAAACATCTACTCCGCTAACAAAACAAAAAGCTGGCCTGTCTGAATTTCAAAAAATAATATTCCAAGATTGATGGTAAACCAGGTTCAGGATTGTTGCAGTGGTTTAGCATTGAGTGATAGATGTAAGGTTAATTTTAAATGGCAACCGCTTTGAATTGGTTTTCTTTTTCTTTTTGAGCGCCGTTTCTTTTACTTCGCTTGTATTTGCTGTTATGGAGCCAGAGTTTAATTTAACATTGGCTGTGCTGGGATGCTGGAACCTGTTGGACTTTAACCTGCTGTTTGTGAGACAGTCCAACGCCGGCATCTCCACATTATGCTGGGATTATCCCAGCCACCCGGGTCGCAACAACTACTCGCATCGCTTCTCCTCACTCCGTCAATTAAATGTCTGACTTCCACAATGCTGTATATAACTTCCCTTTTCAATCAGCTAAAGATCCAGGAACATATTTGCAATTCCCGCAGGAAGTGCTGGGAATGTTTAAGCAGTTCTGCTAGCAGCCGCGGAGAGAGAAACAAGAGTAAAGAAGAGGTATATTCAATCTGAAAGGCGCTTATTTTCTCTTCACAGATGCTGCCAGGCCTTTTTCTTTTCTTTATTTCAGACTTATAGCATTATCTGATTTTATTTCAGATTTGCAGTATCCAAAGTATTTTGCTTTTTTATTGTAATAAACTCTTCCCTGGTTTTGTCAAATTAACCTTCTTTATTGATGTACAGGGAAGCTGTAAATAAACATTGGCACTGGAGACAAAATTAAGTTTCAACTAGCAGCATCTTCTCCAGCCACTTTTCCCCAATGTCAGACGCTGGTTGTGTGCCGCACCTGATGAATGAAGCTTTGCACAGACGGACTAAGGAAACAACAACCTGGTTCTCAAAGGTTTAATGGACTTTGGCTGAAATAGTTCGGCGGTACATTATCGATCAGAGAAAGATTAATTATAGTCGTCACACGAGTTCATTGGTAAAGGGGGTTGCGGGGACGGGGGGGATGCAGATAAAACTGAGAGAGGAATGAAAGACGCAATACATAGCGATCGCTTTGAAAAGTAACGTATCGCAATCAAGCGGTTTTGTAAAATATTTTAATCTAAACGAATGATAGAGATTATAACCATGTAAATGACATTGGTGGAGTGCATGAGAATGCTGCCAGTTTCCGTGGGTTGAGGCTAAACTGGTCTGAACATCGTTTTAACTCCATTGGACTTCAGATTCCAATAAAAGAGAGAGCACAATTGGACCAAAGCAAACTTCAGTTCCCAATTTTTGCAGTAGATAGCAGTGTTTTTTTTCCATTGACCGCCGATATTGAATACAATTTCTTACAGTTCCTAAAGATTGCAGCTATTCAACGCATCCGTAAAAAATTAAGCTTCCAATTGAGTTGCACTGTCCACATTTCAATTCCAAAAACTGGTTTGATATTTTACCAAGTGGTGTTTTCCCTGATCATATTCGGCTCCCACATATATTAAAAACTTCCAGCAAAGAATATCACAACACAAAAAGAGGCCATTGAGTTCATGAAATCTTTCGGGAAAATAGCATTCCTCTTTCCCCCATCTCTGCATTTTTTTTTTGCGTCAAGTATCTATATAATTTCCTTTTGGAAGTCACTATTGCACCTATCCATTCATTCTATCTGGCAATGCATTCCCAATCCCAACCACTGGATGCTTGAAACTCATTTTTCTTCATGATGTTTCAGGTTCTTTTGCTAATTACGTTAAACCTGTGCCCGTTGATTATCAATCCTTCAAAATAGTTTCTCTTTATTTCAATTAAAATGCTTTGTCTTTGATTTAGATAAGTGAAAAGCAGTGACAATCAGCATTACTTTATTTATTAATGTCATAAGCAGGCTTACATTAACATTGCGATTAAGTTACTGTGAAAATCCCCAAGTTACCACACTCCAGCGCCTGTGCAGGTATAATGAGGGAGAATTTAGCATGGGCAATGCACCAAGGAGCATGTCTTTTGAATTGTGGGAGGAAAACAGAGCATCCAGAGGAAACCCACACAAATATGAGGAGAATGTACAAATTCCACACAGTGACCCAAGCTGGGAATTGGACCTAGATCTCAACCTGCCCTTGAATTACTAATATACTTTGAACAAGGTTACATTTCTGTAATCTGCTCCCAAAGTTATTTTAATATTTTTGTTTCCTGACCAAGTAATTTTAAAGTCCATATTTTTTAAGTAATGAAGCAGAACTTACAAAGAGCATTGGTAAATAGAAGGAAGAAATGTTCTGATTATTTTTAAAAGTAAAAAAGTTGTTGCTGCACTGGCTAAGTCACTTTGTTGAATAATTAACTGCATTCCAGTGCTAGATACTTTACACTAATACTTACTTTTCTCATTTGATTTATTAGTTAAAACTATAGTTATATTTAATTTTAGAACATGCAAAATATTTTAATTTTCTTTGCATGCATAATTAAGTACTTTGCAAAATTAAAACAATAGAACTGAGTGAATATAAATAATCAAATCACACTTACATAGTGTAATGGGGGAGGAGAGTATTAGGGAGATCACCTTTAATTGATCAAACAGCCTATTACCATTCATGACATTCCTTGTGTTTTCTTGAAATTTCGCCATTGACAAAAGGTACTAATTTCCTTCAATAATCAAAGGTAATGAAAATGCACTCATTGGAATAGAAATAGTGAATTAAACTAAATTTGAAGAATATTAGAAGAATTGTGTAATTCTATCCATTTTATTCATATTTCAAAGAAAAATGCCATTTCTATTATAAGGTATTATATTACTTTTAAAAAGAATTGAGTGTTGGATCAATTAACAATTGTTGCCAACATCTAACTCCAGCTTTTCAGTTAATTTTTTCCTTTTAAAAATAATCAAAACATTTCTATTTTCTATTTACCAATGCAGCTTTTAGTTCTTCATAATTCACTGCCATGAATGAAAAAGGGTCACAAATAATAATAATGTCTGGCTAAATGACCAATGGTGTTTTTAATTTTGAATAGGATGAAGGTATTAACTAATGAAATATGTTTTACAATATCCAATACTTTTATGTACCTAAGTCATAGACAAATAAAGTATGAGTTCACACTTCTCCAGCAGTTCACCTTAATGAAAATATTTTATTTTTATATGCTTCTTGTGTTTGAAAACTGAAAAAGAGCTGAAACAGGCTGAAATCATTTTATCACAATAACAAAACTCATGTATTAAGGTACTGAAGCAAATTGACCCATCGTCATGGAAATGATTTCACTTTAATATATTTTGCTGGCAAATGGATTTGATAATAAGTGAACTGGACTCCCATTAACATTAATCAATGATGAGTTAGTCCAGTTTTATAGTTATTCTGTCTATGGATGGCACAGCTGCCTTACACCACCAGGAACTTGATTCAATTTCACCCTCTGGTGACTGTGTCCTCGTGTCTGCATCAGTTTCTGCCCACACTCCATGTGCGGGTTAGGTTAATTGGCTGTACTTAAATTGCCGTTTAGTGTCAGGGAGATTATCAGCATAAATATGTGGGTTATGGGGATAGGACCTCAATGGGATTGTTGTCAGTGCAGGCTCGATGTACCAAACAGTCTCTTTCTGTTTGGTAGGGATTCTATGATTTGCATTGGTTCAAAGTGCTTTTTGTGATGTATTCATGTGAGATGAACACCTTAACTGTTGAAAACCTACATCAACGTAAATGTTTTCTACTAATTTGTAAATAAATTGGTGCTATATTTTAACTGCAATCAGTCAGATATCAAATTTAGAACATAGAATATTACAGCGCAGTACAGGCCCTTCAGCCCTCAATATTGCACCAACCAGTGGAACAAATCTAATGACCCTCTAATCTAAACTATTCCAATATTATCCTTATGCCTATCCAATGACCATTTGAACACCCTTAAAGTTGGCGAGTCCACAACAGTTGCAGGCATGGCATTCCACGCCCTTACTGCCCTCTGAGTAAAGAACCTACCTCTGATATCCATCATATAATTATCATCCCTCAATTTAAAGCTATGTCCCCTTGTGAAAATTTAATATTGAAATTCAACAATAGTTTTGTACAAAAGCTAAACAATCTTCCTAATTCAAATAATAGAAAAATAAACTGAGCTCTTGAATCACAGGATGGGGTTGTAGTGCAGAAGGAGACCATTTAGCTCATTGTGTATATGCTGGATCTCTGCAATAGCAATGTGGCTAGTTCCATTCCTGTATCCATAGCTCTGTAAATTCCCTTCTCTACAGTTGCTTATCTGATTCCCTTTTGAAAGCCATGATTGTTATTGTGATAAAATGATTTCAGCCTGTTTGAGCTCTTTTTCAGTTTTCAAACACAAGTATATAAAAATAAAATATTTTCATTAAGGTGAATTGCTGGGGAACTGTGAACTCAGACTTTATTTGTCTATGACTTAGGTACATAAAAGTATTGGATATTGTAAAACATATGCAATACTGATCCTAAATACTTATTGCATAGAAAAGTTCTTCCTTATACAACATTTTGCCAATCACCTTTAGTTGTCCTCTTGTTCTCAATCCTTCCATCAATATAAAACATTCCTCCCTATCTTCTCTGTCTATTGATCTACACAACATTCCATCAAATTTCCTCTCACCCTTCTCCTCTCTAAGGTAAACAGCTGAAGATTCCTCAATCCATTGCATAAATAAGTCTGCCAGATTTTTAAAATTCATGCACAGTTGAAGCCTGGAGTGATGAACTACATTTAAGTAGAGATGAGCACATCTGCGCATTCCTCACTCTCCATTTGTATCATGTTGAAAACAATACAATGATACACTGGCAGTATAATTGGGTCATAATTCAGTTGCATTAAGGCTGCCGATTAGTTACATATATGTCAGTTTTAATTTCATTCAAGTATACTCATCCAAACTTAAAACAATTCAATACAAGCACATCTATGGGTGTCTTTAAATACATCAAGACAGGTCCCCACAAATAGCTGATCGATACTGAGCCACAAGGAATGGGGCAGTTGAAACCCAGGTCAATATTGAGTTCAATGATCTCAGTTGAACATTAATGCTGCTGTTGTAAATTAGCAAGTTTTTAAAGAAAACTTAGGGAAAACTCTTAATTTGAGATGAGAGGAGGGAATGAACAAAGAACAAAGAACAAAGAGCAACACAGCACGGGAAACAGGGCCTTCGGCCCAACAAGCCCATGCCGCCGTCCTAACGTCTTAATGACATATCCTTGACTTTAGGCTATGCCTATTGTTGAAGATTCCCATATAGGGACCAATATAGGGACAATTTGTTACCCAATCAGCCTAAGAGCACATTTTTGGGGTGTGGGAGGAAACCGGAGCACCGGAGGAAACCCACGCAACCACGGGGAGAACGTGCAAACTCCCGCAGACACAGGCCCAAATCCATGTGTCAGCACAGCAACAGTGATAGTCTCTGAGCTGTCATGTTGCCCATCAGATAGTCCAGTTTAAGCATATACTGACGACATGAAGCACTAGGCAACTCCTGAAGCAACCTCCAAGAGCAGCTCTCGCACGACATGCCGCATGCATGCCCCTTGGTCAACAAGGTGGACCGAATTGCCTGCGGAAACAAATAAGACTTAATTAAACATGCTAAAAAAAAACTAAGACATTCCCGAGACAAAACTAAAAGATAGTCTATACTATTTGGTCCTCCCGATATTCAAACAGTCCTGCTATATCCCTCTATCTGCAGACCGCTCATGTGGCTGTCCAAGAGACCCTTAAACAACCCTAGCGTGCCTGCTCCCACCACCTTACTTGGCAGTGCATTCCACAACCCCATTACCCTTTGTGTGAAAAACTGGCCTCTAATATTCGTCTTATACGTAGCCCCCCTCACCCTGAGCCCGTGACCCCTCGTTCTATCCATTTCTAATGGTGGAAAAAGCTTACCACCATTTACTCTATCTATACACCTCATAATCTTATATACCTCTAAAAGATCCCCTCTCAGCCGACGTCTTTCAAGGGAAAACAACCCCAGTGTTTTCAATCTTTCCTCGTAAGACAGCCCTTCCATACCAGGCAGCATCCTGGTGAATCTCCTCTGCACTCTCTCCAGGGCCTCTACATCTTTCCTGTAGTACGGCGACCAGAACTGGACACAGTACTCCAGTTGAGGCCTAACCAATGATCTATACACCTGCAACATCAGACTCCTACTCTTGTATTCTATACCCCTTCCTATGAAGGCTAACATACCATACGCTTTTTTTTACCACATTCTCCCCCTGTACTGACACCTTCAGAGACTTGTGAACTTGCACCCCCAGGTCTCTCTGCATCTCTATACTCCGGATAGTTTTACCTTTTATTCTATAACTCCCCTCTACATTATTCCGGAATGGTGTTTAATCTTTTCATTGATGTGAATATAATAGACCAGTGATGTTCAACTTTTATTTTATGTTAAGGAATTATAGTATATTGTGAAATTCTGTGAACCCCGACCTCCTCTCACTCCTCTGCTCCCACAGTGTGTGTGCATATATGCACATCTATATCAAAAGTAAAATAAAGTGAAACATCATTGAATGAATGAAAAATACTACATTGATTATTTTTCATTAAATGTATGCACTATGAAAAATGAAAAAGAATGTTTCAATTGACCTGAAAATTACACAGGACCCTTTGGGATGTTCACAGAACCCTTAAAACACAGCAATAGACAGACTTGAGATCCATTTGGATAACTTAGAAAACACAATACTTAAAATAGATGTTTGAAAAAATGTGTTTTATTATTCCTTTTTAAATAGATAATTGAATACAATTCTCTATAGTCTCCTTCCTCAAACAAGCTCTTTCTGGATTTCATTGCAGCTTGTAATGTTTTATGCAAATATTTTTAAATGTGCTATGCTTAAGTGTGACTTGACAAGCCTCAAGCTGGTACTAACATCTAAATTAAAAGTGAGTATAAAGAAATTCTAAAGTTGTAATTTTTATTGGATAACTTCAGTTCAAGTGTATAGGTGAACATGTCATAGATTATTAAGAAACTAAATTGACACGTTGATTTTGAAAATGTTTCTATTATCTGACTCTTGATTTCATGTTCTAGTGGCATAGTGGTTAGCACTGCTGCCTCACTGTGGCAGGTTTTGATTCCTGCCTTCGGTCATTATGTTGCATTTGCATGGTCTCCCGGTGCGTGCATGGGTTTTCTCCAGGCGCTCTTGTTTTTCTTCCACAGTCCAAAAGTCTGCTGCTTAGGTGCATTGGTTATGCTAAATTCTCCCTCAGTATACCTGAACAAGTGCCAAATGTGGCAACTATGGGATTTTCACACTGACTTCATTGCAGTGTTAATGTAAGCCTACTTGTAACATTAATAAATAAACTTTAAACTTAACAAATCCCAAATCTGCAACGATGTACTCAGGGGATACTTCTGCATGGAAATAACCAACATAGTTGCCATTAAGTAGTCCATTATTATGTTTTTCATAATAATGCTTTTCACTTGCTTTTCACTTGCGTTTCAAGTGACATCATAGCTATTAAGAATCTGGAAAAAAAATTGTCTTTTATGGTACTTTTAATAGAATATCCAATTAAATTTTTTATGTAGTTTTTTACATTAGTATCAATGAGTCTACGTGGAACCTTATTTTTCTTCACTTTGTTCAATGCAAGTCCATTTCAAACAGATGCTGTTCGCATTTCTATTGTGTTAAGCTATGCCTGTTAAACTTCTATTTAGCTTGGATTAGGAATTGTTTCCTTGAGACCCAAGGAAATGGAGAGGTAACCAGCGTTCTTGACAGGCCTTCTGTCAACTGAGGTATGAAAGGGCATCAATTCTGCTTCCTATGAGAATACAGAGAGAAAAGGATGGAGGCACAGTTGATTCTGGGTAAAATGCCTGCCCAAACAAGGAAAGCTCCATCCTCTGAAGACCAGAGCTGATCAAAATCTGAAGACTAATTAAGAAATGTTAACAAGCTTGCTATTATATCAATAGGATGGCATTTTCTTTTGTTCTCAGAGGATTCTGTAATTAAATGAATAAAGGTTAACAAACTTTCAGTTAATGGTAAAGGAGCACTGCTTGTAGTTCACCTTACTGACAGCTGCTGAAAGTTTTGACTGGCTTTAGAGCTAAGATTGATCTGGTGTCTGATTCAGTCAGGCATCCACACTAGGGACCTGTGGTATTTGTGGTAAGTTCTTCAACAGTCCGGATTGAAAAAAATCCTCATAAAGTTAGGGTCTAAATCAGGAAGCATAAAACAAGAATTATAATTTTGATTTAAATCATGTAAAAGTAAAATAAAATGCAGGTGTAATTGAGGAAGAGAGGGATAAAAGAAACCAACAGAAAAGTGAAAATATTTTAATTGTTTTCAAAGTCCAATATTAGCTTCCTTCTGAAGTGCTAAGATTTCACATTTGTAAAATTAATTCTTCAAGGTGAGAGAGTTTGTTTAACAGTATTTATCAAACACGGCACTTGTCAATCATTAAAACTGAATGCACCAATCCCAACTCTCTGAGCCATCTTTAGTGGGGAACTAGTGGGCAAGAATAGCACATTCTTGCCAATGTGGTCATTTCAATGTTGAGTCTGTTGGTGAGGACTGCAACAGTGTTAGAAGTGGAGAATATCTCTGGCAGCTGCTTCCAGATTTTTGTATTTAACTGCACAAGGAAGGGATACAGTTGCCTTCAAATGTATAGTGATGGCCATTGCTGTCACCATTATCACAAAATCTTAGCTGTTTGTTTAGATTTAAAACACAACTTCAAATAGATTAGAAAATTACCCATGTTGATACACATATTTGCAGAAAAGCTTTTTCAACTTTCAATAGTAACCAACAACAAGAATTGTTTCAATTTATGATGCTATCTTGAGAGGATATAATTACATAGGACAGAAAGGAAAAATCTAGTTGTGGCAGAGACAGCAAATAAGTACTTTGCCTGGGAAAACATAAGTAAATGTAGTCTGGGATAATCTTTTGATAAATTCTTAGAATCTATAATTTAAATTAAAATTAACAAGCATTTAGAAATCACAGATTTATCACGAAGTGTCGACATGAAATTGTGAAAAACAAGTCATATTTGACAAAGATCATTATTTTGGAAGAATTGCCTAGTTTCCATCCATACATAGATGGAATATATGTGGAGTTTCAGAAAGTGTTTGGTAGATGTCTTATTTTTTTTTAAATTCATGGACATAATAGAGGAAATAAAGCAGTGTGGATTGAAAGTTGGACAAAAAGAAAATGGTTTGGATTTATAGGGGTTGCTCAGAGTGGAGGAGATTAGGAACCATAAATTGTCTCCTGTACTTCTCTGTTCAATAGGAGAGCTTTCTTTAATCCAAATTCTTCACAATGTATCTTCTCATTTGGTAAGTGAAGTCCTAAAGAAAGCAAACATTTTTCCAAATTTTAATCCAGGGTTTCCTTTCTGGATTGTTGCTCCCCAACAAGTTCTGTACACTTGCTGCTACACTTAAGATTGAACTGAACAATGTATTCCACATGTAGTCTCACTGATGCTAAACACAACTTCTTCATCACTTCTCTATATTTCAGTCAGCCCTCACCCAATTGCTGTTTTGTTTTCTCCATTGTTTGCAGACTTTGAGCTATTGATTTTAATAATCACTTCACCAAAACCCTGAGATCTGATACAGTAAATCTGTTAAAGTATACAATGTTTTTGGTACAGAGAGTCCAAAATTATTAGATTATTGAGATTATTGTGTTATTTTAAAGAGAAAAGTACTTAAAATTTGAAGCAAAAGAATGTAGTGGGATTAGGTTTAATTACCACAGATGGAGCTGACACAGAAACAATAGGCCAAGACAGCTTCATTTATAAACAACTATGGATTTTAATCTTTGTCACATCAAATGTATTGTTATTTAACATGCAATCCACAAAATTCTAACTAAATTAATTGTTTGACACAAATCTAAATTGAACTTGATTTTTCATCTTTCTTCTGATAGTATAATCTGTCACAATAATCTATGGATTATCTCACATCACACAACATGCCTACAGGAATTAGTCTTGGCTTAAAGGAGCACTGGCATCTGTGTCAGAAGTATGTGGAGTTAAGCATGAGTTCCAACAATGTGAGCACATAATCTAAATAGACAATCCAGTTAGAAGTGTTGGAAAAGCCATCTTTGGAACCAGACCTTAAAGAAAGGCCCTTTCACATCTGAAAAGACATAATTTCGAGGGATTGAATTTAGGAGTCGGGAGATAATGCTGCAACTTTATAAGACCCTTGTCAGACCCCACTTGGAGTACTGTGTGCAGTTCTGATCGCCTCACTACAGGAAGGATGTGGAAGCTATTGAAAGGGTGCAGAGGAGATTTACAAGAATGTTGCCTGGATTGGGAGGCATGCCTTATGAGGATAGGTTGAGGGAGCTAGGTCTGTCCTCCTTAGAGAGATGAAGGATGAGAGACGATGATAGGAGTTTATAAAATGTTGAGAGGTATAGATAGAATGGATTCTCGGAGGCTATTTCCCAGGGCTGAAATGGTCGCTACGAAAGGACACAGGTTTAAGGTACTGAGGAGTAGGTACAGAGGAGATGTTAGGGGTAAAGTTTTTCATTCAGAGGGTGATGAGTGAATGAAATTGGCTGCCATTGGTGGTGGTAGAGATGAACTCACTGAGGTCTTTTAAGAGACTTCTGGATAAATACATGTGATTTAATGGGATTGAGAGTTATAGATAGGCCTGGTAGGTATGGATATGACTGGCGCAACTTGTGGGCTGAAGGGCCTGTTTGTATTGTAATGTTCTATGTTCTAATTTGAAAGCAAAATGAGGGTAACATGACCAATATTTAAGACTCAACCAAAAACAGCCAAAAAAAAATCTAGTTATTTACCTCATTATTGTTTGCTGGCAAAAATGGGATGCCCCACATGACAAAAGTAGCTTTAGTTCAAAATCACTTAATTGTAAAGTATTTTGAAACATCCTGAGGACAGGGTGAGCATTAGAAAAATGTAAACTCTTAATTTGGCGAATCTAAAAATGAACCAGCAAGAATGGCAGTAAATTGATCTGACATGATAGTGGTGATTCTACCAGTCCACTTCAATGGACGTTAGCAGTGGCTGTTTCATTGAATTCATGCTGGGCATCATGACTTCCACACTATTCCATGGCAAATTTTTTGGCATGGAGCTGATTATCATATGGAAATGTCATTCAGGTTGATATTTCCACATGATTAGGGGGGCCAGGGATAGAATTCTCCAGGCCCATTAGCATTTAACATGACTCCCACCCCACTCCCTGCCAGGAGTGTCTCCCTTAGCAGCATTTTTGACTGCTCCCCACTAATAGGAAATAGGCGCCCCCTTCCCGCTGGAGGGAACAGAGGCTTTTGAGACCCCACCAGGGAGATTGGGGTAAGTGGCAGTAGTGACCAACCTGGGGTAAACTGGCACCACCCAAGGGGCACCTTGACAGCACCCACCAGATGCGGACAGTGCCATAGGGGCGGGGCCATAGAAGGGGCGCGATTGGTGAGGGGAAACCTGCTGCCATTCTGCAAAAGGATCAATAGGAGAGGGAGCAATTGAGGTTGTTCGGGCCTGGCCAAACATTGGGACTGGTCATCAAATGAGAGTGGATGTCAGGGAGATCGGGACTGGCTGTGAAAGAGAGGAGGGAAAATCACGGAGTTTGGCCATCTTGTGTGGCTGGGGGGAGGTGGCAGGCGTCGATCGAGGCTTGCCAAACTTTGGGGTTGGTCATCAGATTTGCGTGGGTGTCGGAGAGGTTGAGGCTGGCTGTGGGGATGCAGGAGAAACATTGGGGCTGGTCATTAGGATGGGAGAGGGGGAGGGTCAGCGAGATCAAGGTTGTTCAATGGGTGAGAGGATATGGATTGGCTCGGGGAGGTCCAAGAGGCCAGCAATCAGAGTTGGGCTGGTCAAAAGGCCAGCAATGGTGTTTGTGGCGCTGACCAGTGATTGGGAAGTCAGCAATGGGGGGGGTCTATGCGCTGATCTCCACAATGACAGATCTGTGCATGTTCAGTGGCTCTCTCACCCCAAAGCTGACAGCCTCTTGGGCAGAAATAGCCCCAAACCCCTAACTTTTCAGAGTGAATTATGAAGGAGCACTCTGTGATGCATGGTGTGTTGGGGATTCGCTCTGGTAAGTACACAAAAAAAATGCTGCCTGTGTCCTTATCTGCTTCAAAATCTATTCATCCATTACCCTGTGCTTGCTGACCTTCACTGGCTACACAAAAGAAACGGGTCAACTTTAAAGTTGTTTTAAAATCCTTCCCTGGCCTCACCTCTTCAAATCTCTGCAGTCTCCTTCAACTTCACAAGCTTGTTCTCCTCCTCTAAGGAACTCTTTAAAATCTACCCCCGACTAAACTTTTTGCTCATCCACCCCAATATCTCTTAGTTCAGTGTTAATTTGGCTTTATGATTCTCCTGTGAAGTATCTTGGGATTTTTCATTACGTTAAAATGCTATCTTGATACAAGTTTTAGTCAGGTGGATTTGCTGCATCAATCGTGAAATCTTCAATCACTCAAGCTCTTTTCCAGTTCATAATTAGCTATTTCTAGAATATTTATAGTAAACTTTTCATTCCTTTTATTTTTAAAGACACAGTACATTACAATTTGCTTAATGTACCGTGTCTTTAAAAACAAAAGGAATGAAAAGTTTACTATAAATATTCTAGAAATAGCTAATTATGAACTGGAAAAGAGCTTGAGTGATTGAAGATTTCACGATTGATGCAGCAAATCCACCTGACTAAAACTTGTATCAAGATAGCATTTTAACGTAATGAAAAATCCCAAGATACTTCACAGGAGAATCATAAAGCCAAATTAACACTGAACTAAGAGATATTGGGATGGATGAACAAAAAGTTTAGTCGGGGGTAGATTTTAAAGAGTTCCTTAGAGGAGGAGAACAAGCTTGTGAAGTTGGAGGAGACTCCCAGTTCTTCTCCAATTTGACTTGTCCTGCCCCACTCAACTCCAAATTTAACTGTAAATTTAGTCAGATTGTTTTGTTAGAGCTAATGATAGGATTCTAAAAAAGCCACTGTTTAAAGTTTCTGTGGATGAATGAGCTTCATGAGGAGCTGGTTTCCGTGAGTTTTTTGAAGGGTAACCAAAAAGGTAGATGAGGGCAGTGCAGTTGATGTTGTCTACATGGATTTTAGCAAGGCCTTTGACAAGATAGTGCATGGTAGGTTGTTGCATAAGATTAAACCTCATGAGATCCAAGGTGAGGTAGCTAAATGAATACAAAATTGATGACAGAAGTCAGAGGGTGATGGTAGAGAGTTGTTTTTCAAATTGGAGACTTGTGACCAGCAGTGTGCCTCAGGGATCGGTGTTGGGTCAACTGTTATTTGTCATTTATATTAATAATTTGGATGAGAATATAGGAGGCATGGTTAGTAAGTTTGCAAATGACACCAAGATAGGTGGCATAGTGGACAGTGAAGAAGATTATCTCAGATTGCAATGGGATCTTGATCAATTGGGCTACTGGGCTGATGAATGGCAGATGGAGTTTAATTTACATAGATGTGAGGTGATGTATTTTGGTAGATTGAACTATGGCAGAACTTAGTAAAGGTAGAGCATTGGAGAGAGTTAAAAGAGCAAAGATCCAGGGGTACAGGTTCATAGCTCCTTGAAAGTGTGGACAGAGTAATGAAGAAGACATTCAGCATGCTTGGTTTCATTGATCAAAACTTTGAGTACAGGAGTTGGAATGTCATGAAGTCGTATAAAACATTGGTAAGGCCACACTTGGAATACTGTGTACAGTTTTGGTCACCTATTAGAGAAAGGATATTATTAAACTAGAAAGAGTGCATGTAGAAAAGATTTACTAAGATGCTATCAAGACTTGACAGTTTGAATTATGAGAGGCTGGATAGACTGGGACATTTTCCTCTGGAGCATAGAAGGCTGAAGGACAATATTATAGAAATCTATAAAATAATGAGGGGCATAGATCAGCTAATCAATATCTTTTCCCAAAGGTAGGGGAGTCTAAAACCAAAGGGCATGGGTTTAAAGATGAGATATACAAAGATCCAAAGGGACAATGTGAGAAAAAATTGGTGAGTGTTTGGAACAAGCTGCCAGAGGCAGTATAGAGATGGATATTTTGTCTTTTAAAAGTGTTTAGAAAGTTACATGGGTAAGATGGGTAGAGACAGATATAGGCCAAATGTGAGCAATTGAGACTAGCTTAGGGGTTTGAAAAAAAAAAGGGCAGCATGGACAAGTTGGGCCAAAGGGCCTGCTTCCATGTTGTACACCGCTGACTCTATGACAGTAGCATTGCTGAGTTGAATAGATGTAGCTCTGCCACTAACCCAAATGTGGCTCTACATTCACCCACTAGCAAAAAAGGGAGTGACTAATAGTGAATAAAAACATCCAGAACTGACACTAAGAAATTTCTGTCACAGAAAGAGCAATATATATTAATCACACAAAGTGCTATGCTGCACAAATTAATAAAATGGATTTAGTGTTATCATAGCTCATAATCTGTCATGCTTTGCTTTAAAAGATAATTGAGAATTTGAAAATATTGAAAGAAAATAATGAACTCCATAATTTGATAAAAGGGGATTGTTAAAATTGGACATCCTTCCTTTCAGTGCTAATGATGATTAGCGAGATGCATGTATGTGGCATTGCAGGTGTTTTAATGGAACAGTGAAGAGTAAAGTGGTTGGCTCACAAGAAGTGCCTACAAGATACCTGTCATAAAGTTGAGCACAGTTGTGATCTTTACTGCTATTTGTCCATTGTAACAACTCGCAACATGGGTTAGTGACATCACAGTGGCAGCCTCCCTGATAAATGGAAATCTTCACCCAGGTAGTTGGATTTGAGTTGCCCCTGACTACTATTAATTGTCCTAATTTCTTAAATGAAGCACTATCAATAATGCAAATATTATAACCATTGTTTTTCATAGAGATGTACACATCCTCAAGCTGCACAACTCTGCTCCCTTGTGAACTTTTGACAAATCATGTCCCATATTTAAATTTTTCTGTAAACTTTAAACTCCTAATTTTTAAAGGGCTGGAATTCAAGCAAGAGGCAAATTATATACACTTAAGTGTTCCACTCTTCAATTTTTTTTAAAAAATCAAAAGAAAACAAATGGAGAGTTCATTTTGTGACAACATTGTTAGTAAAATTCTGAGTATTCCTAAAAATATTTTGTGGAGATAATGCAGGATATTGTCTGGGTGTTTTGGTTAACCTATGCCAATGCCAAATGTGTCAGCAGAACATTTTCTCAAGGCAAATTCAATATTTCACATCAATGTACACTTTGTTTTGCAAATCAACATGTACAATTGTTTTATAGTTTTCTCAATTGCATCCAATTCATTCCATTTTTTTTCAGAGATTAAACATTTTATATCTTTGTGTCAGCTTCTCTTTAACCTCTTTTGTGGGGGTGGTTATTTTATTTATTCTTGAAGGATGGAGTAAGAATAAGCCAAAAATAAATAACATGAAAACTACTGTAGAGAGAATGAATATTGAAATAGTGCATGTCACTCAGTGCCTGGAGGAAAATGATAGGTGAGAGAGTCTTCATCAATCTGCCACAGATGAAGGATTCCATCCAAAACTTACACTTCAGTTTCTGCTGTAATTTCCTGTTCTTTGTTTCAGATTGACAGCATTTACCTGAATCACTTGTAGCTTGATTTTTAGTTAGTGGTATTGAAGCATCACCGTACGTTACTTATAGAGGTAACTAATATTTAAAACATATGTAAATACTATGCTTTGAATTCTGTCTTGTAAACAGTGCAACTGATTTCCACAGATGGAGTCTATTTAAATTCCAGCCGTGCCTTATTAAAATACACATAAATCTGCATAACTCCAAAAAGTGTTAAAAATCCTCTCATGTTGGTGTGCATTGAAGACAATAGTTATACATTGAAAATATTCCTATCGACAGTGGATGGAATATAAATGAATGGTGCAATTTTGCCTTTTAAAATTCTACATACTTAAAGGATGTGTACATTTAAGCATAATGATTGCAAATATTTGCATTAACAATTTGTGAAAGTTACGTTCGTCTACAAACAACATTGTAAATTAGAGATATTAATTCTGCACTGGTCAACAGGATTATCTTTCAAAGTATAGTTCCTTCATTTAATTTGTAAGCAGCAAATTTTCTGTTACTGCCAAATTTGTCAAGAAGTTTGTGTAATTACAGAACAGAAAATCCCGACGGGATAAAATTTCTTAGTGCAGGGCTTTACTCTAAAGCACTATGTGCACTTAAAGAGTAATATTTTTATGCATTAGAGCTAATGGACATTTCTGTACAGCTCATACAGCCTATACAAAGGCTATATCCAGTCAAAAGTAAAAAGTACTAATGAGATATGAATAAGCAGCAGAAAATGACGCAAGTCCTTCCATTTATTTTAATAAAATATGCACAAACAAAATAGTTTCCTAAACCATCTAATATTCCAATAATTTAATATATTAGATGTAATCTGCCAGTTAAATATTCCATAGTATTACTATGTATTTAAAAGCTTTACAGTATATTAAAATAATTTGCACTCATATTGTATGCACAAAACCTTTGATCTCTAAAATTACATTTTAAATGAATGTATTATTGCTACATCAGGCTGTTATAACTCAGATTCTCACATTTTTATTTGCAGATTCCTATCCAGCATGTCGCCAACTCCCCTCATTTTCTTTGCAGCCTGTTTATTACTTACCACTCGCATCCCTCCTGCTGTGTGTCGCGCTGCAGATCTGAGTGTCTTTGATGTACCGAGTCCCAATGTCAATACAGCGACTGATGGAGAAAATGACCCATCTGTTCCCTACAATCTGAAAGAAAAGTTATTCCAGTCTATGGAGCAAAATCCTAAATACATGATGGTTCGCTCCCAGCTGCCACCAGAGTACCTGCAGATGGTGAAAGATACCTTTGCTAAAGAAGCCATTCGTTTCCTACGTGAACTTTCCTTAAATGCAAAAAGCCTCATGTCCACCCAAGAAGCCGACCAAGATATGAGAGAAGCCTTTGCAGGACATTCCAAGAGAAACTCTGACCCTCCCACTTCCTTGGATCTCACGTTTCACCTCTTGAGGAAGATGATGGAGATTCAAAAGAACGAGAACCAACAGATGCAGGCAGACAACAATCGTAAAATTATGGACGCCATTGGCAAGTGATGTTATGTGTTTCGAATCTAATAGTGTAATAATGTCATTCTGTCATCAAATTAGAGTTTAATCGTTGAGATTCATCATGTGGAGCCCCAAAGGCACTAAAGAATGCACTAACCAAATCTGTCTTATGAAACCCATGTAAATCTGAAAATGTTCAATTTCAAAATTACCAAATAAATACAATATTCATGAAATAATTTTTCAGCATGAAATAATTTTTGTCACATATTTTAGTAATAAAAATTATTTAAAAGCATAATTTTGACTCAACACTTTGTTCAGGCTGGAAAGGCTATATAATATAAGAAGAAAGGGCTATGAGGCTACATCTTACGAATCTGTTAAAAGTCCACACATAAAATAACGAAGTCAAATGTGGATGTTTTCCTCGTCCAGTGATAGCATAGTTAACGGTTTAATTAGTGTTTGACTTGAGGAATGGAACTAAGAAAATTATCTTGGAGATGTCATCTTCCAAATTTAACTTTCAATACATAAGTACTGGAAAATAGTTTTATTTTTGCTTGATTCTTGTTCAAGTAATTTTGTGTTGGTTGATTTGAAGAGATTAAATTGCCATCTACCTGTTAAATCAAATAGCCTTTTTCTAAGATTTGCTTTGTTTCTGTAGAGAAGAATCAACTAATAAAATATTGTTAGCTTTGGTGAGATAGAGGCAGCATTATTTGTTTTATGACGGACACTAAATAGATATATTTTCATGTTGGCCTTTTGAAATAAATCTATAGTGTTATCTTCATATTATATGAAATACTGTCAATCGTTTAAAAGGCAAACCTGTTAGAAATTCCAACACAAAGGGCAAGAGATTTGTGGAATAATTGAAGAATGTTGGAGAAGAGGTTGACCATTCCAATCAGGGAATCTACTGTGGGGGATTAGTAGGAACTAATCCAGATTACAGGCTGTTACTTTTTTCCAGAATCCACTTAATTTAATTCCACATTCAGTTCTCTGCCCATATTCTCTTCAATGTCTATTTCTAAACACGTTTACTTGCCTTTAAAGAATACATGTGGACTCTGCTTCAATCACATTTTGAAGTAGAGAAACCATGCTAGGCATAAAGACATTTTTTCCAATGTCTCTTTTACTATCTGGCTGACAGGTTATTATACTTCCCTTACAATATCATAATCTACCAGCTACAACACAACAGCTTGAATGATAATGTAAAGCTTTTAACACAGTAAAGCATACAAAAGTGTTTTACAGGAGCATTATCAAACAAAAATTTAATAACTAGCAAGTCAGCGAGCACATGGTGATAGATGAATTGAACTTGTTGCAAGTTAGAATAGACTACAGATATGAGCTTAAGTTTATAAAAGTAGAAGATGGGAGACCAGCTAGGAATGAATTGGAATAGTCAAATCTCAAGTTAGTAAACACATGGATAAGGTGTTTAGTAATAGTTGATCCGAGGCAAGGATGATATTATGGAGGTGGAAGGTGGTGCTTCTAATGATGGTATGGCTGTGTGGTCAGAAACTCATCTTAGTGTTAACTATGATACCAAGGTTGGAAATAGTGTGGTTCAGCCTCCAGACAATTGCCAAAGTGTTGATGACTAAGGAACGGAGTTTGCGACAAGGATTAAAGGCAATGGGGTAAGTTTTCTAGTCCCACCCACCGTGGGAATCATGGCAGTCAGACGGACAATTTGTTGAACAATTTGATAGACCAATTAAAGGCACGACTGGAAAATCTTGACTTTGGACTTCTGATTATGCAGCTGGAGGAAATTTCCACGCACATAGCACTGAATGGCAGGCAAGTATGCAAAATTTGTGAAAGTGGAGGGTTCGAGAGAGGTGGGTAAATTGAGCTAGATCTCATCATCATCATCATTAATGTAGAACCTAATGTGTTTTCAGATGATGTCCTTGAAGGCAACAAGTAACTGTGAAGGAGAAAAGCTCAAACATCTCCATTCTCTTTTCATAACTTTTACCCTTCTATCATTTGTCAGGAATATCTTAATGTCTGTTTTTTAATTGACCAAATAATTCAATTCCTCCAAGATCACTTATTGTGACAAAGAAATACATCACTATGCACCTTTTAATGCTGTGGATATAATATGTGACTTTTAAGTGTAACCGTAACAAACTGTACAACGTGAAAACAGTATTGAACTTAAGATGCAACTGACACATTTGATCCAAAGTTTAACTTTGTGTTTACACTCTTCCTGCTTGATGCTGCCTCTACTTCCAGACCATTGCCCTTAGCTTGTGCTTCAGAATTATATATGAGGTTCAGTGATTATATAAAATCTATGGAAAATAGTTTGAAGAAAATAGCAAGTTAGATAAATGCGACAGCCTCTGACATCAAGGCTGCATTTGACTGAGTGTGGCATCGAACAGTCCTCGCAAAACTGGAATCAATGGTTATCATGGGTATCAGTGGATAAACTCTTCATTGGTTAGAGTCATACTTGGTATATAGGAAGATGATTGTGATTGTAGAGGGTCAGTCACCTCAGCTCCAGGACATCTCTGCAGGAATCCCTCAGGATGGTGTCCAAGGCCTAATAATCTTCACTTGCTTCATCAATGGCCTTTCCCCCATCATGGTCAGAAGTGGGGATTGTTTGCTGATGATTGCATGATGTTCAACAATTGCAATACATAGAATCATAGAAAGAGGCCATTTGACCTATTCAATCTCCACCACGCACAATCCCACCCAGGCCCTACCCCCATATTCCTACACATTTACCCATTAATCCCTGTAACTTACACATCTCAGGACACTAAGGGACAATTTTAGCATGGCCAATCAACCTAATCCGCACATTTTTGGACTGCGGGAGGAAACTGGACCACGTGGAGGAAACCCACGCAGGCATGAGGAGAATGTGCAAACTCCATATAGACATTGATCCAAGCCAGGAATCGAACCTAAGTCCTTGGAGCTGTGAAGCGCAGTGCTAACCATTGTGCCACCCCAGATTCCTCAAATACTGAAGCAGTCCATGCTCAAATGCAACAAGATTTGGACAATATCCAGGCTTGGGGTGATAAATGGCAAGTAACATTCACGCCACAAAATGCCAGGCAATGAATGTTTACTAATTACTAATTGCTAATAAGAGACACTCTAACCATCGCCCCTTGACATTCAATGGTGTAACCATCACTGAATCCCCCACTGTCAATATCCTTGGGGTTACGATTTATCAGAAATTCAATTGGACTCACCACATAAACACAGTGGTTACAACAGTAGGTCATAGGCTGGGAATACTACAGCAAATAACTTGCTTCCTAACTCCCAAAGCCTATCCATCATCTACAAGGCACAAGTCAGGAATGTGACGGAATACTCCTTACTTGTCTGGATGAGTGCAGCTCCAACAACACAAAAAAATTTGACATCATCTAGGACAAAGCAGTCCACTTGATTGGCACCATATCTCCAAACATCCACTTCCCTCACCACCAATGTTCAATAGCAGCAGTGTATACTATCTACAAGATGTACACTGCAGAAATTCACCAAAGATCCTGAAACAGCACCTTCCAAATCCACGACTACTTCCATCTAGGACAAGGGCAGCAGATACATGGGAATACCATGACCTGCAAGTTCCCCTCCAAGCCAATTACCATCCTGACTTAGAAACATAGAACATAGAACAATTCAGCACAAACAGGCCCTTCGGCCCACGAGTTGCGCCGATCACATCTACCAATCCACAGAGCTATCTATAACCCCCTATCCTATTCTTTTCCATATACTCATCCAGAAGTCTCTTAAAAGACCCCAGTGAGTTTGCCTCAACAACCTCCAATGGCAGTCGGTTCCATTCACTCACCACCCTCTGAGTGAAAAACCTACCCCTGACATCTCCTTTGTATTTGCTTCCCTGCACCTTAAATCTGTGTCCTCTCGTATTGACCATTTCCGCTCGGGGAAATAGTCTCTGAGAGTCCACCCTTTCTATTCCTCTCAACATTTTATAAACCTCTATCAGGTCGCCTCTCAACCTACGTCTCTCCAGTGAGAAGAGTCCCAGCTCCCTCAACCTATCTTCATAAGGCCTGCCTCCCAATCCAGGCAGCATCCTTGTAAATCTCCTCTGAACTCTCTCAATAGCCTCTACATCCTTCCTATAATGAGGCGACCAGAACTGCGCACAATACTCCAACTGGGGTCTGACAAGAGTCTTATAGAGCTGCATCATTACCTCCTGACTCCTAAACTCTATTCCTCGATTAATGAAGGCCAGTACACCGTACGCCTTCTTGACCACTTCCTCCACCTGCGAGGCCTATTTAAGAGTCCTATGGACCCAGACCCCGAGATCCTTCTGCTCTACAACACAGCTAAGACTCCTATCCCTTATATTGTACTCCTTCATCCCATTATTCCTGCCAAAATGGACCACTACACATTTATCCACGTTGAAGTCCATCTGCCACTTCTCCGCCCAGTCTTGCATCCTGTCTATGTCCCGCTGCAACTTTTGGCATCCCTCCAGACCATCCACAACACCACCAATCTTTGTATCGTCGGCAAACTTGCTTACCCATCACTCCACTTCCTCATCCAGGTCATTTATGAAAATGACAAACAGCAGGGGTCCCAGAACAGATCCCTGGGGCACTCCACTGGTTACCAACCTCCATGCAGAACAAGACCCATCCACAACCACTCTTTGCCTTCTGCCGGCAAGCCAGTTCTGGATCCATGAGGCCAAAGCCCCTTGGATCCCATGCCCTCTCACCTTCTCCAGAAGCCTTGCATGGGGGACCTTATCAAACGCCTTACTAAAGTCCATGTACACTATGTCCACCACCCTTCTTTCGTCAATGTGTTCAGTCACATTTTCGAAGAACTCAACTAGGCTCGTAAGGCATGACCTGCCCTTGACAAAACCATGCTGACTATTTCTAATCAGTCCAAACTTCTCCAAATATTCATATATCTTATCCCTCAGAAGCCTCTCCATCAGATTACCAACCACTGAAGTCATCTCACCGTTCCTTCATGTCGCTGGGTCAAAATCCTGGAATTCTCTCCCTAACGGCGCTGTGAGTCAACCCACAGCACATGGGACAGCAGCGATTCAAGGCAGCAGCTTACCACCGCCTTTTCGAGAGCAACTAGGGATGGGCAATAAGTGCAAGCCAGCCAGCGACACCCATGTCTCACGAATGAATAAAAAAATTATGGAATATTTTGTTCACATAGAAAATATCCGTTGGAGTTATGAAACATGTTAAATGATATCTTCTGCCTCATACATAAAACTGTCTTTAAAATGTCAACCTACATTTTTAAACATTGATTTAGATGTATTTAGTAAATAACTTGCACTTAAAAGCAAATCATAAATTTGAATTGTTATTTCAAGACTGCATTTAATTGCTGATTAATATTGCATGAATAAGGATTAGGTAAAACTTATACTTCAAATTCAAAATCTTTAATCAGTTATTATTTGACAGCTCTGCCTCTTGATTCTGTGGATTTCATTCCAAGATCAATCTGCTAAAACATGTATAAAATTTGGAAATCAAATATGATTCAAGCATTCTTTTAAACAAAGTTTCAGAAAACAACAAATGTTTAATTATGATAAACAATTACATTTTAACATTAATGTAGCAAACAGTAAAATCAAAACTGACCTCATTTGCAAACAGTGAACTACATGGTGTAATCAGTGATGCAGACTGTGTTGAATCTGCTAGTTACTCTAGGTGCAGATTTAGTATGCATGGTTTTAATTATTGCCTTGTCAATCAGTCAGACTATATTTACAAAAGATTCCTTAATTCGATCTCATTTTATTGAAGAACCAACAAAATGTCAACCAAAATTACAGTTTTTACTGTACTCTATCTGCATTCCAAAATCATTCATTGAACAGCTCATTAGCAACATTAGTGGAGCAGTAACGCATCTGACTCAAAAATTGTTCTTATCATCTAAACTGTTCTTCCTTTCTCTTGCTCTCGTGATCTTTAGCTATCATCTTTCTATCATGCCATTTAGGACATCATCTATTGTTCCAAACTATCAATGGAATCTTTTTGATTCTTGTCCAAAGTGGAATAGAATTCAATTATCTCACTATACTTTATTTTATATACGCCATGTCTGGAATAAGATAATAACAAACTAATTAAACAACTTAGAATAATGGAGAAATAACAGCACTCAGCCAGAAGACATTTGTCAGAAAATTCTAAACTAATTGAACTACGCAAAAAAAAATCAAAGCAGCCCCACAAAATGTTTTTCCAAACAACACATCAGTACACAATCTTATTTTCAGTTAAGGCAGCCCAATGTTGTAATAGTTCATTCCGACATTGTCCTAGCGCTTACCAAATATTTAAACTAACATTTAATTACATAACTGAAAGAATACAAAAGTATTTGGTCTAATCGAGAAGCCCAACTCCGTGTTGATTTCTTCACACAGCTCTGATCAACAAAACAGAAAGATGAACAAGCGACCATACTGTAAGCTTGCATAAATGGCAATTTTCATTCATTCAGTATTTAAACAATAAATTGTTTGTGAATAAATCATTTTCTGTATGCTGCTTCATGAATTCTATCCTCTTTCTCTCCTTTGAGATTTCAGTATTGACCTGTGGGGAAGAATAGAAAATTACACATCTATTATTTGTACTTGTGGTTAGAGGTTTAATGATGTCTTGAACTTTTTTCCATGATGAAAATAATTAAAGGAGACAGATGAGCACATGATGTAAACTTACCAAATAATAAAACTGTGCATAACATTCCTTATGTAAAAGCTCATTTTATTGTAAATTGAGGTTTTATAATGATTATCTCAGTCAAAAATAGAGAACATAAATCTTTAACTATTTAGATACAATTGAAATAAATGATCTCAGTATTTTCATAATCCCTACAGTGCAGAAGGATGCCATTTGGCCCATTGAGTCCACACTGACCACAATCCCACCCAGGCCCTCTCTCCAAACCCTACCCTACTAGCCCCCTGACATTAAGGGGCAATTTAGCATGGTCAATCCACCTAACCTCCACATCTTTGGAGTGTGGGAGGAAACCGGAGCACCTGGAGAAAGTCCAGGTAGACAGGGGAAAAACATGTAACCTCCACACAGACAGTGACCCAAACTGGGAATCGAACCCCGGTCTCTGGCGCTGTGGTGCCCCATTTTATTGAGAATTAATAACAAGCAAAAAAAGCACTTGAAAAATTAGTTCCTGATTGAATGACTCAAGAATGAAATTATTTGAATCTTATAAGATATATTTTCCTACTTTACTGTTTGCATGAAGCAGCTGCATCGCTATCTACACAAAAAAAAACGCAGACCAATTTTAAGATAAAGCATAGGTTTTATAGTTAAGATACTACTGATTAAAACATGAATCACGAAGAGGGTCTGTGGCTTTACAACACAACATTGGATCAGTATGACACAAACACAGGAATATCTGTCATTGTAGGACTCAGACTTTGAAACTTTAGATGGTACAATAAACACATTGACTAAGTACATTCAAAACTTCCAACCAGCTATGAAAAATGAAAGTGCAGTGTTGTGAGCAGGAGCACTCCTTTCCGGCACAATTCATCAAAATACACAGCCTCCAAAATTATACGTGTGTATAATAAACTAATGAATTGACAATTAATTGTTGACCACCAACTAGTGCCAAAAATACCCCAGTCACAAGGTATGAAAGAGTAGGCAGTTAAAAGACTGGATTGCCAATGTGGAGGTCCATGGTTTATATTCAAACTTTGGTTTTGGAAGGAAAGAAGAAGTTGTGAGGGAAGAATAAAGACCTGCATTTATGTTCTGCCTTATCAGATTCTCCAAACATCAAAAGCACTTCATGGACAACAAATTACTTTGTACACCTATGTAGCCATTTGCTAGCAACTTTCAGACAAATGAAGAATTATGGTCTGTTTATCGTCAGGTTTGCTCAGTCAGTGAGTGTGAAATTATAGTACATTTCCACTTGAGGGGTTGGGGGTGTGGGGATTGACCGACCTGGCAGAAGTGTGCTTTTTGTCAGCATTTTCACGCAGCCACCAAGGAGAAACATAGGCTATGATTATCCCATCCCGCTGCATAAATCCTTTACTGGCAGGCGAGGGTACTACCCCAGGCATTGGTACCTTGGCAGTGCCAGCCTAGGCCTTCTGAAACTGGAAGTCACAGTGAGCCAGTTGGGATGGGCCTTAGGGCTGGGTCTGGGAATTATCAGAGACAGCGGGGGGTGGGGTGCAAAGAGCTGGCATTGCATTGCTGGGTTCAAGAAACTGGCCAGCAATCAGGAGGCAGGCAGTGTGGGGCCGCTATGCATGTGCAGTGACCTGCTCAGTACTATGTTGCTGACCTGTCCAGCAGGAATAGACTCCACCCCCTGAAATTTAATGAAATTCACCCTGGTGGCCTTTGTAATTTTCAGAGTGTGGGAGATTCTTAACATTTTTTTGCCGGGGAGGGGGGGGGGGGTTGGAATTCTGCCCTTAATATCCAGGGAATCATGAATTTCATGCTATTAAGAGAAATTGTTAGCAGAAAAGAGAACAAAATGATTAACAAAATATTATAAGCTGCTTTTAATCAAAAGTTTAAGATCCTGCTCCAAGAGAAAAAAGTCAAATTTAATACTTAAATGGCAGATGCCAGCTCACAAATGCTAATCTACTACAAAAGTGTTGATAAAGGGATTAATGCTACTTTCTGAATCCAATTCAAGATAATGCAGAGAAATGGAAAGTCCAGTCCAATCCACTTCAGGAAAGTGGTATTGTGCTACAAACCACCGAGTAGTTGATCTGATATTGTTTGAAGCTTAATCCACTGCAAGCATTGGTGATCCCTCAATTTAGGCAGACATGCATATAATTACAAGTGTTTAAATGCTGAAAAACACAAATACCTATTTTCAGTTACAATTAAGGCTTAATGATTAGTTACAAATTTGTTCACAGCTTGAAACTTGGCTTTTCATAGTAGAACATACTAGTGTCATAGAATCCCGACAGTGAGGAGGAGACCTTTTGGCCTATCAAGCTTGCACTGACAATAATGCCACCCAGGCCCTGACACTAGGGAGCAATTTAGCTTGGCCAATCAATCTGCCCCACACGTTTGGACTGTGGGAGGAAACCAGAGCACTTGAAGGAAACCCACGCAGACATTTGTACAGAGAATGTACAAATTCCACACAGATAGTGACCCAAAGCCAGAATTGAATCCAGGTCACTGAGAGACAGCAGTGTTAACCGCAGTGCAACTGTACTGCAAATCAAGTAAAATGTAAAGATGTAAATCATGTGACAAAATCACTTTGAATGAATTCAGTGACATAAGGCATGACCATTAAGGTGACAAAACACTTGACAGTGCAGTAAGTTTTATACAGTGGCTTGCTGACTATATATGTGGCTTTACAACACAACACAGGATCAGTCTAACAAGGCAGAGGAATACCTGTCGCTATAGGACTCAGACTTTGAAACTTAAAGTGGCGTGATAAACACTTTATATAAGGGCAAATTGTACATCCAATTAACTGAAGTAATTTACATTAACTCACCAATCAACATGGCTCATCAGATAGGTTATGGATGATGCAGAATGAGTTATCTCAAGTGTGATAATCTACATGATGCTTTCTCTAGAACAAAAGCAACAAACTGGAGGCTGTATTTTATGTGAGCCATTACTGTGGGAAACATGGCAGTCAAGCTCACTTAATCGCAGGGGAGGTCTTGCATCAGCTTTGCAGTGGCATCAATCCTCCCCAGGTTAAGCTAAAGGGTAAAAGGAACTAAACACAGGCCAATAGCAGTGGGATGTCAATTAGACTCATTAATAGGCCAATTGACACCCATTGTCCTTAAGCCACTGTAATGTTGGGATAATTCAGAGGTTAAATATGGCTTTCCAGAGTCCTCTGGAAGCCTCTTCAAGGCAGTAACCTCTCAGGGTGGATGGCTGGCTGGAGGGGTGGGGTGGTCGGCTGGCTGGAGGGGTGGGGTGGGGTGGTCGGCTGGCTGGAGGGGTGGGGTGGTCAGAATGGTCTCCCTCATAACCAGACACTCTTGGATTGATCAAGAGGGAGGATGTGGAGTGATGGACTGATGGCGTTTTCTCCCCAATTCTCCAAACAGTGGCCATCTTTACCTGACAGAATCCCAGCCTGTAATTATCTTCCAATCTCAAACCATCTCAGCTGCACCTCACCACTAAATCCTTAAGACTGGCAAAAACAGTCTACATTGTAACTAATCATCCAGTCCTAATGCCAATAATTAAACTCTAAACATATTAAAGCAAATTCAATTTGCAAGCTTTTTAGTATCTCGATGCTTGAGCCAAATATTGGCTTTTCTAATATCAAGAATCAGTTCATACTGAAGACAGGGACTGGTTTTTTGGCTCTTGCACAGTCATCCTAGCTCAAACATTCAATTGTGTACCCACAAGATGTTTTGGAGAACAAAATTGACAATACTGTTTGGTTGATACAGAAAGATACAAAATTAAATACTTTGTATTAGACATGGCACATTAGATTACACTGCTAGTTTTTATTACAGGAAATAAAGAGGGTCTACAAATAATTGAATTGTGCTCAAAGTCTGAGAATCTATATCAACAGCAGAAAGTAGGTATCCAAGCAGCTAAGATAACAGCAAAATGTTTTTTTATAAGTTGCTTTTACTAATATAACATTTTGAGCTGAAACTTGATAAACAATAACTATATGGTTGATGTGGATGCTTATTAATGTCCAAATCATTTAACAACTTGTGGTGAGGAAAATATGATTGCCACAAGTTGCTGGATAGTTTGTGCCCTTCTACTATAAGCTTGGGAAAAATTATATACTTTTAACCTGCCTGAGAGTTTCCAGGAGTTGCTGTACCATTGTCCTGTAAACTGTAATATCCATGCCACACTATACTCAGCAATGATCAGCTCATTGGGTAAAGACACTGTTAGTCCAGTTTTTCACCAAGTTCCTGAGAGCATTAGATTCATTGAACTATTTTCAATCTGTATTTCCAGCAACTTATCCAGTAAAATATTTTTAAACAGCAGGGTACCGAAAAATGTCTTATTGGGCATAGCATTTGCCATTTATTTTTCTTGAATAGTTAGTAAGAATTTGAGGCAACTAAAATGGCAAAATTATGATTTATATTGGTGATCTGAGGCAAAATGTACAAAAAGCAAAGAAAATTACAACATAGGAACAGACTCCTTGGCCTTCCAAGCCTGTACCAACCATTCTACCCATCTGAACTGAAACCTTCTACCCTTCTGGGGACCATATCCCTCTATTCCCATCCTATTTATGTATTTGTCAAAACACCCCTTAAAAATCACTAACGTATCTGCTTCTACTACCTCCCCTTGCAGTGAATTCCAGGCACCCATGAACCACCAGATAAAAAACTTGTCCCATACATTTCCTTTAAACCTTGTCCCTCGCACATTAAACTTATGCCCCTGGTAATTGACTCTTCCACTCTCGGAAAAAACTTCTGACTATCCACTCTGTCCATGCCACTCAATCCTGTAGACTTCTATCAGGTCACCCCTCAACCTCTGTCATTCCAGTGAGAACAAACAAAGTTTCTCCAACCTCTCCTCATAGCTAATGTCCTCTATTAAAAGCAACATCCTGGTAAATCTTTTCTGTACCCTCCACATCCACATCCTTTTGATAGCATGACAATCAGAATTGACATTACATTCCATGTGCCACCTAACTAAGATTCTACAAAACTGCAACATGACTTACTAATTTTTAAACTCAATAGCCGGCTGATGAAGGCAAGCATGCTGTATGCCTTCTTGACTATCTTCTCCACCTGCATTGCCACATTCAGTGAAATGTGTACATATGCATCCAGATCTCTCTGCCTATCAATACTCTTAAGCATTCTGCCATTTTACTTTATATTCCTCATCTGTATTAGACCTTCCAAAATACATTACCTTATAATCGTCCAAATTAAACTCCATCTGCCATCTTTCTGCACAAATCTCCAACCGATCTATATCCTGTTGTATCCTCCAATGGTCCTCATCGCTATCCACAATTCCATCAACCTGTGTGTCATCCACAAATTTACTAGTTACATTTTCCTACAAATCATTTATATATATTATAAACAACAAGGTCCCAGCACTGATCCCTGAGGACCATCACTTGTCACAGCCCTCCATTCAGAAATGTATCCTTCCACTGCTACTCTCTATCTTCTATGACCAAGCCAATTATATATCCATCTTGCCTGCTCATCTCTGATCCTGTGCGACTACACTTCTGCACTAGTCTACTATGAGGGACCTGTCAAAGGCCTTACTGAAGTCCATGTAGACAAATTCCACTGCCCTACCCTCATCAATCATCTTCCTCAAAAAACTCGACTAAGTTAGTGAGACCTTCACAAAACCAACAACTGTGGGAGGAAACCAGAGCACCAGGAGACATGGGGAGGATGTCCAAACTCCACACAAAGTCATCTGAGGCTGGAATTGAACCTGGATCTCCGGCACCATGAGGCAGCAGTGCTAACCACTGTGCCACCATCTGATCCCTGTAGCCTTTTCTTGCCTGACAAAGGCAAGGATTTGAGGATGTTGATCTATATTGAAGGGGGTTAGAGTACAAGAGTAAGGAAATGTTTCTGCAACCATACATGGAACATTGTGTATGTAAACCCAATACCTCACCCACTGTTCACTGCACCTTCTCATGCAATCGTAAAAGATGCAACACCTCCCCCTTTACCTCTTCTCTACTCACTGTCTCAGGTCCTAAACAACCCTTTCAGGTAAAGCAATGTTTTGCACACACCTCTTTCAGTCTGGTCTATTGCACTTACTGCTCCCAACTTGGCCTACTCTACATTGGAGAAACTAAATGCAGATTGGGTGATTGCTTTGCAGGACCCAGACCTTCCTATCGCTTGCTGCTTCAACACACCACCCTGCTCTCCTGTCCACTTGTCCATCCTTGGCTTTTTGCAATGTTACCGGGAACCCCAATGTAAACTGGAGGAACAGCAGCTCATCTTCTGATTGTTCAGTCCTGAAGGCTGTAGCGTGCCCATTCAGTTCAACACATTCAAAGCATGAACTCTCTCCTCCACCTTCATCCCATTTCCATTTATTTTATTTTATTTCATTTCATTCTCCATTTTATCATCCTTTTTCCTCATCTCCATTTTTCTACTTCCCATTCCAGCTCTCCTCCTTTCCATTCCTTATTCCCCACCCCCTTTCAGGACAACTGCCACATTCCTCAGGCAGTTCTTTAACAATCTGTACCTCTGTTGTGCCATTGACATATTCTGATCATTCAATGGATAAGTTTAGCACCACCTCAGACTTCAGTATTCTCATTTACATTCCCTTTGTCCCAATACACACACACTCCCCTATTCCACTTCCACTCTCATTGTATAAATCTCCACTGATTCTCTTTCCCCTCAGCATATATGAGGTCATCTAGATTCAAAACATTGGCTCTATCCTCTCCTCTCAGATGCTGTCAGACCTGCTGAGATTTTCCAACATTTTTTTGTTTTTGCCACGTCTGATCCTGAGATGTGTAGTGTAATGTCTTATACATCCAATTACAAACAACATCCGGAAAAGAATATAATCATATCACTGATTTAGACAGAAGAATCAGTATTCAGATACAACTACAGGGTAAATTTGACAGATTTGAAGGCAGCAACTTGGAACATTTGCTTCAAGCACTTTTATTACACGTGTCATTCTTATTCACTTGAATGGTAGGAAAATCTGGACTATGGATGAATTACTGCTCTTGCTAGTAAGAGCAGCTAGAGGCACAAGTCAATTTAACTCAAAGCCATAAAGTTTAGGAGTCCCCAGGTGCAAATCCCACTTTAAATTAAAGTCTCTAATTTGGAGGTTAAGGAGAGAATGAGAAAAGAATCAGCCAGTGCCTCAATCCTGATTACTAGCTGAGGACCCCTGCTCAAAATATGTGTCAGACGAGAAAGAGAGAAGATCGAAGACACACACTTACCTGTCACGGGGAAAATACACACACTTACATCAAGCACCAGATAACCCACATGCTACTTCAAGTGGATCATTGAAGAAATGGAGACATATTCAAAATAGTCATTTAATTTCTAATTGTTTACCTAGAACATTGAGATGCATTGTGACTTGGACAGAATGTTGAATAAATATGAGTCTTTTCTTACATATTATTGAAAAGTTGCTGGTGTAATCATGCAACGGAGGCAAGAAATGCCATTACATGAACATTGCATTATCAGAGACATTAGATAAAAGCAGTGTTTATCTGGATTGAACATTCATTCCAGGAGAAGCAGCCACGGTGAAGGGTCCAACCTTGCTTTAAAGGCTGGTCTGAAGGATGAAAAGAGCACACTGAAAACACCACAGAGGAATAAACATTTATTATAATGAACAGAAAATATTTGAACTATTTTTGAACTATTATTTTATAAATGTTTGATGGTAGCTAACTTTATTACACTCAAATGCTTTGTTTAAAATAAACAAGCAATATGTACAAAATCAATCTTTGCTACAACTTTCTTCAGTGCAAAAAAGATTCTTTTTTAATTCATGGGACATGGGTGCTGCTGGCAAGACTAGCACTTGCCATCCATCCCTAATTGCTCCTGAACTGAATGGTTTGCTAGACTATTTCAGAAGGCAATTAAGAGTCAACCACATTGCTGTGGGACTGGGAGTACATGTAAGCCAGATCAAATAAGGATGGCAAATTTCCTTCCCTAAAGGTCATTCGTGAACTAGGTGGGTTTTTGTGACAATAGACCATAGTTTTATTGTTATCATTAGACTTTTAATTCCACATTTTGATTAAATTTGTATTCCACCATCTGCCATAGTGGGATTCGAACCTGGGTTCCCAAAGTATTAACCTGGGTTCCCAGAGTATTAACCTGGGTGGCAGTTTACTAGTCCAGTGATAATATCATTATGTCATTGCTTCCCTCCAGAAAGTATTTATACAATTAAACATCAATTCAGTTCTGGTTTCTCCAGTTATTTTACAGATATAAGGAAAACTGTGTGCTTGGCTTTTTGATGGATTCATCAGTCTAATGATGCACCATAAAAGGCCAGATAAGGGGACACAGTCAATCATAACTGAAGGGGATATTGATCCCAAATAATCACCAAGTAAGTCTTAGATGACACAGTGGAGAAGAGCTGTATTCTGGAACAGCACAATGAAAGCTTTCTGATTTTGCACTGGAGTTGTAAGTAAGCATATTGATTAGAATTGAGCATTTGCCCATCAACTGTTTCTTTCCACATGCTTCATGACTGAAGCACATAGATATGCATGTGATGTTCCCAGGTCACTCATTGGTATTGCCCAGTTCGTGTTCCTCTGGGTTGAGGAGTAGGCTATCAAAAGTGAACAGCTGCCTCTTGTGGCTGACATCCTGCAAATTCAGAATCTCTCCTGTATTTGTGATAATTCTAGGTAAAATCTTTTGGAAGAATCGGCCAACCTAGATCAAGCCCTTCTGCCACTTAGTTGTAGACTATAGGTTCTGCTTTATGTGAGAATGCTGTGCAGTGACCACAGCAGCGACTCCTCCTCACTATTACCCAGTGATCGTCCATTGAAACGTTACACTTTTTCAAATGGAATGCAATGGGCCTGATAAATCACCTGCAAGTATAAAAAGAGACAACATGTAAGCAATATTACTTAAAAATATACATTGAGCAAGAGAATGTCAATTACAAACAGAATTTTGGGAGAGGCTTGATGAGATGCAACTGTAAACTACTGGACAAATGATTATCTGTATAATAAAAATCAAATTTTTTTATGGATATGCTATGTTTAATTATGCAGTTTTTTTCCCACTACTTACAATGCTGAAATTTTCTATGAAAGCAAAAACGGCAATGTAAACTTACCAGAAATTTGGGATTCCAAACAAATACTCCTGGAATGGCTTTGTCAAACTTGATTTTAGCCATTGGTGTCGTACCCCAATCATAGTCTTTCAATCTCCAGACCTGAAATACAATCTGTTTGTGCAAGTCTTCCAGATTTTTGTTGGCACTCTTTTAGTGGTTTGCTGTAGTTTAACCATTACTTGAGGAATGCAGATGTTGCAAAAATAATACTAATTTTTGCAAGATTGCTCAACAAGAATAAATAAATTTTGGCAGGCTCAGGTATGGTCTTTACAGCCTCTTCTTGGACTCCAGTTTGCTTAGTTACTGTGAGCCACATATGAGGACATATTCACTTGTATTGATCAAAATATATTTTCATGCACATTTATGCTTAACAATTGGATAATGGAAAATGACCACTGGTCATAAATCAATGACTTAACAACTATAGCAAATAAACATGCTGATTTGTAAGAATGCCAACCCTCACATATAACCAGGTAAAGGAGTTCATTAATGGTGTCATTCAAGTATTTAAATTAACACAAAAATACTAAGTTGGGTCATTGCTAGTTTTTTTTAAATTAACTTTATGCATCCCCAGTTTTGGAAAGTGATCTCAGTTTGTTCAATATTTGACACAACACAGATCATAGAGGTACAAAGACTGCAGATGCGCTCATTCCAAATTTGTTGTGTTATACTCTCCAGTTTAAATGATCTTATTCATTACTCATGCATTCAATGATGAAACAACAACCCAAAAGTACATTAAAACCCTTGATTGTGCACAGATTGGTCCTTAAAGATCTACTCAAGGTTTGTATAAGAGCACTGTCTAGATAATATAATGAATGATTTGAAAATCCCAAACAAATGGGCTTCAATTTATGAGAATTCTATTCAGAGATTGACAGTGGCCATAATTACAGTATTCATCTTTTCTGACAGTTTTTTTAAACACTAAGTTTAACGGTTTGAACTAAAATGTATTTATTGATCCTTCTGTTTCAGAAAAATGAACAAAGAAGAATTAATATTCAGCTTAGTCTTTGATGTTACAACTTCACAGATTTTTCTTGGATGATTACAACCAGAATTAGTTGAAAGTTTGTTTGAATGCTACAAGCTGGGGAAGACTGCCTTTGAACTGAAGCGCTGATATCTGCTGCACTCTGTAGCCTGAGGACTGATGATTGCAAATGAGATATAAGTAATGACAATGAAGCTAAAGGTTCAACTGCCTCCACTTTTGATTGCTTACCATCAGTCATTTCACCTTCCTCTTCAGCCACTCCAGCTTCTTCTATCTCTTCTTCCTCCACCTCTTCCTCCTCTTCTCCCTGGCTTTCTGTACAAGAAAAGTAAAGAAAACTCATTAGGAACCTCTGACCTGATATATCCCTCAATTCTCAACATTAGCCTTCCTGATCAGCCTTGGGGAATTATTAGTTCACTTGAATCACGAGCTTGCCAAGGCCATCACGCCTGGTCCCCATCGAGTCAGTCCCTTGTTAAAGTGTCTAATTTGTAATGTGAATCGACCAGAAAATTAGGAAATGCTATTATAACCCTCTGGATTTTTTCATTCAAATGAATACCTGTCTGAAATGTTTCCTGCATTAATCCAAGCCCATTCTACAGCCACAGAAAATTTGGCAGATGTCTTTAAACTTGAGAGTACTGATGAGCTTTGAAGTTATATTAGTAGTGTATATAATGGGATTCAATCACACACACCTACTATGTACATCTACAAAAGCCTTATTGACAGCAACAATGGTGAGAGCAAGCTATTGGAATATTACCAAAATACAGTATTGAAAGGGGTGCAGCCCAGGTGGGACCACTTTTGATCTCAGATATTGAACCTCGGAAGAGAAAAAACTAAAATTTATGTAGCACCTTTCACAACTTCATGCCCATTCAAAGTGCTTTACAACCAATGGGAACCTGATTTCAAAATTTGCAGGTGACAAAATAAGAGATTTGGCAAACCTGCGGAGGGCTTGGAGAGTGTTCAGGAAAGAAAAACAGGTTATCAAATGGAATATAAAGTACATAAGTGTGAGAGAATATGTTTATTTGGTTAGGAAGAGAGCTGAACAAAATTGTGGGAGATTTAATGGAGTAGAGGTAATGACCCAACTTCTGAACTGGAAGCTCCAGGTTTAAGTCCTGCTCCAGGTTTAAGTCCTACTCCAGGAATTGGTGACCAAGGAAGATGTATTTTAAAATTGAGGATTTATCTGCAAATCCTTCCTACATATACTAGTGGTAGGCAGTACGAGTGGGAGAATTCCTGGTCAGCTTGACTATCCGTGGATGGATATTGGATTTTCACACATCTATTGGAATCTCTGCCATCACTATCCATAGCTTCAAGCTGCAACAAGTGTGTAGAAGCATCCACAGCAAAATCATCTGATGGTCTTCAACCTTTATAATTATTCAAAAATTAACATCAGAGATAGTATTACCAAGAATCTACTGCAGGAGACTGCAATAAGAAGCTTTCTGTCGAGGGTGCATTAACACTTGGCAGACTGCTTACAGTTTCATTAAGTATCACATTATTTAGTATCTACTGTTTATTTCTGTAGTTATTTGTGATCAAACTATTTAGCATGTATGTAGTAACAGTGATCCCTTGCCTTCTGAAATGACAGGAGAATGGTATGAGCATCCCCATATTTTCCAGTAAGAAAGTTACTTCCACAGATCTGAAATTCTCTCCCCAGAAAAGTTACTGAAACTGAAATGATCAGAACTCGTAAGATTTAGATCGATAGATTCTTTTGTTAAGGTCAGGGTATCAAGGCATATAGATCACAGTTAGGTAAATGAAATTGTGATAAAGAATGGCAGAAAAGACTCGAGTCAAAATGACCTAAGCTTATCCCAATATTCTGTAGCTTTGCATTTAGATCAGGCTGCACTTTCCTTAACCCACAGAGAAGGCATGTCATTTGATCTCCCCCTTTGGAGCAAAAAAGATTTGTTCAATAATGTGTCCTCTTAGGTTGTTTTTATTCTTTGACTGAAAATGGTTCTAAAGAATTACATTAAATAGCCTTCTATATCTAATACCTAATAGATATCTGATAACACAGCAACTAAGTGATGCAGATAGGGACAAACAACAGAATCTATGAAGCATTTGAATAGAAATGCATGGAAAAGCTCCATCCAGTAAAGGATTAGACTGAATATCTGGTGCATGTATCCCCGCTAACACACAGCAGACATTCATTTGGGAAAAATAATCTGCCTCTTTATTTGGCTACAATGAGCCTTCTCCCCGTCTACAACTTTACATTCATAGTTGCACATATATCCAGAAAGCATGGATATCCAGTGCACCTTTTAACAATTGAACATCAGTTCAAGTAGTGCAGTTCTGATATATGTTGGGGTTCCCAAGGTCTACTTATTTATATTGCAAGACAAATTGCAGAACACAAATGAACAAAGAACAAAGAACAAAGAACAAAGAACAAAGAACAAAGAACAAAGAACAAAGAACAAAGAACAAAACAGCACAGGAAACAGGCCCTTTGGCCCAACAAGCCCACACCGCCACCTCAATGTTCCCACTTCTACCTGTGATCCCTGTCTATGTTTATAGATCTATGATTTGAGACAATTTAGGGAGAATTTGTTCTGCCAATCAGCCTCAGAGCACATCTTTGAGGTGTGGGAGGAAACCAGGGCACCTGGAGAAAACCCACGCAAGCACGGGGAGAATGTGCAAACTCCCACAGACACAGGCCCAAATCCATGTATCTGCACAGCACAGCGATAGTCATTGAGCTGTCGTGTTGCCCATCAAATGGTCCAGATCAAGCGTACACTAACAACATGAAGCACTAGGCCACTCTTGAAAAATCCAAGAGCAGCCCTCTCATGACCCATTGCGTGTATGGCAAGTAAGATTTCTTGCTTCAGTTCCATTGTACTGAATCTAAATAAAAGGACACTACAACGGTGTGAGGCATGGGTTGGTATGGCGGATTGAGAAATGTTACTTAAAGGAATGACGATAGATAGGCAATAACAAACTTTCAAAGGGGACATGGATATACTGCAACAATTAGTTTAAGTCACGGGTAGATAGATTTCAGATAGACAAGGTTATGGGGAGCAGGTGGGAAAGTGGAACTGATCCACTTCAGATCAGCCATGATCTTATTGAATGGCGGGGCAGGCTCGAAGGCCTGGATGGCCTACTCCTGCTCCTATTTCTTATGTTCTAATTGTTCATTCCTGTCTGGAGCAAAAAACAAAAAAAGGTGGCCAAACCACCTTTCAAGGGAAAATAGAGATATAAAAGATCCAGAAAGAAGCATGTAAATTGAAAAAAACAACAGACATGAAGATTGGGAGCAGTTTAGAGCTCAGCAAAGGAGCACAAAGGGATTGATAAAGAAGGGTAAAATAGCATACGAGAATAAGCTTGTGGGGAACATAAAAAACTGACTGTAAAAGTTTCTATTAGTATGTGAAGAGAAAAAGATTGGCAAAGACAAATATATGTCTCTTACAGTCAGAAGCAGAGTAACTTATAGTGGGAAACAAAGAAATGACTGACCAACTAAATACCTATTTTGTTTCGATCTTCACAAAGGAGGACACAAACAATGTACAGTTGGGAACAAAGAGTTTTGTGAGAGGGAGGGAATTGTGTTGGGGAAATTTTTGGATGAAGGCTGATAAACTCCTGGGGCCTGATAATCTATATCCCAGACTATTTAAGGAAATGTCCTGGTCAAAGCATTCATGGTCATCTTTCAAGATTCTATAGACTCTAAAACAGCTCCTATGGATTGGAGTGTAGCTAATGTAACCCCACTATTTAAAAAGGGAGGCAGTGAGAGAAAACAGAGAACATAGACTAATCAGCTTGATATCAGTAATGGGGAAATGTTAGAGTCCATTGTAAAAGATTTAATAGCTCAGCACTTGGAAAAAAGAGGCCAGATTCAGTTTGGATTTAAGAAAGGAAAATCATACTTGACAAATCTGCACAAAGTTATTGAGGATGTAACAATTAGGGATGATGAGGGGGAACCAGTGGTTTATTTGGATGGCCAAAAAGTTTTCTGCAAATTTCAACATAAGAGATTAGCATGTAAAATTAAAGCTCATGGGATTTGGGGTAGTGTATTGAGACTGATAGCTGGTTGGCAGACAAGAAACAGAGTCATTTTCCAAATGGCAGGCAGTGACTCCTGAGGTAATGCAGAGATCAGTGCTGAGAACCTAGTTATTCACAAAGTATATAAATGATTTAGATGAGTGTCTAAATGTATTATCTCCGTATTTGCAGATCACACTAAGCTGGATGGGAGGGTGAGTTGTGAGGAGGATGCAGAACTGCTTCAGAGAGAAAAAAGGAAAATGCTGGAAATTCTCAGCAAGTCTGACACCATCTGTGGAGAGAGAATAGAGCCAATGATGCTTCAGCATGGTTTGGACTGGTTGAGTGAGTGGGCAAATGCAGTACAATGTGAATGTGAGGATTTCCACTTTGGTAGCAATAAAAAAGGAAGGCAGACTATCTAAATGGCTATAGATTGAGGGGCGGGGGGAGGGGAGGAATATGTGATGAGAACTGGATGTCCTTGTACAGTAAGCAGACAAGTGCAGCAGGCAGTAAAAAAAAGGCAAATGGTATGATGATCTTCATGGCAAGAGGATTCGGGTACAAAAGCAGGGATAGAATTTTATGGCCTTCTTGCTGTGGAGATAGGAATGGAGATGGAAAATGTGGCATGCCATTCAAACTTCCATTGACTTTGGATGCCCTAGAAGGTTCTGCAACAGGACAGACTGTAAAATTCCACCCTCTGGTTTTCAACAAAGTTAATGGTCCCTAATCGTTCTAATAAACAAAAAAAATTGCACTAAATACCTGACTGGAAATTTATCCTTCGCAGCACCTGTTCGGCTCTTCCAAGATTGACCACAAAATGATCCATGTTTTCATATCCAGGCTCCGTTCTCTCCAACTGAGTCGCCTTTGAAGTGTCAATAACTCTAAGAAAGTCATGCAATGAAATATAATTACAGACAAGTTGTCATGCATACTAAAATTTAAGAATCAATTGGAACAGTAATCAAAGTATTTCTGCGATTTTAATGGAGCTGAAGTACATTTCCTCATTTTGTTTAATGCAATTTCTATCTCGAGATATCATGATAGCACTGAATTTGAAATGATAGCTGCAAACAATATACTACAGATGTAACTACGCATTTCTCAGTTATATTGTGGTTCTCATTTACTTGCCTCCATTTACAGATAATATTAATTTGATATTGATGTGGTTGGTGATTGGAAAAGTAAGGAAATCCAATTTAAACTGATTTTTAAACATATAAATTTTTATTCCTTATCTTTTCAACATACAGCCACATTAACAGTAATTGTGCAGATTTTTAGCAAGGAAATCTCCACAGTAAAATGGGAAACTGATCTGAATTTAGTACCATTGGATAACTTGTAGGAGCCTCTTTTTTGAGGTATGACAGTCTCCTGGACTAAAGATCTGAGAAGGTGCCTTCCAATCAAATAACCTGAAATTGGACATAGACCTGGACAAGCAGATGGATCTCAAGTTTTGAGCATCCCTTTTAATTATGAACCAGCGTCTTTGTGAAATATGTAACCAGTTATATTCAGCACTGATCTGGGATGGATAGAGAGCTAATTTAAGCTTTATTGTTTATGCATGTTAATCTCAATTTTTGTGTTAATACTTCCATGCTGTTTCAGACTGGAAAATGCTGGTTATATCTGGATGGTGATTGTTACTTAAAACTAGTACATTATTTATTTATTTAAAAATGAAGTCTTTCAGGGGATTTCCAAATCCTTGTGGAGTGGTGTAATCCCTCTGAATGACTTAATTTATAATTAACTAAATTATGAGATGCATCACAGTTTTATTAAAGGTCAGTCACCAGTGTCAGTATTTTTTCAATTTTTATTTTGGATGGGGGATACATTGTTTTTCCCTACAATGCAGAAGGAAGCCATTCGGCCCACTAAGTCTACACTGACTGTCTGACAGAGCATCTTACTCAGACCCTCCCCTGCCCTTTCCACATAACTCCACACACTTACCATGATCAATCAACCCAATCTAGACATCTTTGGACTGTGGAAGGAAACCCGAGCACCCGGAGGCAGCCCAAGCAGAATGTGCAAACTCTGCACTGACAGTGACCCAAGGTCAGAATTGAACCTGGATATCTGACACAGAGAGGCAGCAGTGTGCCACCCATATCGATATGCATTTTGCCGATACTACACTTTTCTTTTAACATTACTCAAGTAAATTTATTTCTATCTGAAAATGTGTTGGTGTGGAGAAATTTTGTTTGAAATTCTAATTTTGTTTTTTTTAAATTACAAAGTCGGAGAAGGATATTTTAAAATCCCATTCAGTATAACAAGCTGCTTCTTCCATCTCCAGGAACAATTGGTTGCAGCATTGAAAACTTTCAGATACATATTTCAATATAATTATACTAGTATACTCCAAGTCACAGAACCGCTGTAACTACAGATTTCCATGGATAAATACAAAGATAGTTGTTGCTGTTTGAAGAAAGAACTGCTGCTTCTTATCCATACGGATCCGCGCAGGCTTATTGTCTGAGAGACAATACTTTCCATCTATGGGAGAGCATACATGCTTCCTAAGAGAGGCAAAATTCCTTCTGTTGTTAACATTGCAATGAGACTGCAGCTGAATCATTCACACTCCACTGAAAGGGGAGTTATTGAAGCCAGAACATATGAGATTGTGATTGAGAGACAGAGGAGCGTTGTGAGAGAGACCGAGATGGTCATTATGTGAGAATGAGTAAGTGTGTTGGAGGATGAGGAGGAGAGATTTTGTGAAAGACAGTATAAGATAGAGGTTTGGAAGATAATAAGAAATTGAAGGGCTTGTAAGGTACTTCATTTGTGAAAATCAGAGTTTTTACTCAAATAATTCTTGTTGGGCCACAATTACAATAGAAACAAAGATGTGTTTTAATTCCATACCTTTTGAAATAGACTTACTTTGAAATCAGCTGTTTTGTACTCTGAAATGAGAAATGCAGAAAATGATCTGGATTGTAAATAAAGCTAGAAAAATCCATTAGAGTGTAATTTATTTAGAAACACAGAAACTAAATGATACACAAACCTGTAGGAATACTGCCATTTGAGGTTCCTCAGTAAACTGCAGAGCTGTTTCTACCAGCTTGCTTGCTCCCTCCAGATGATCTCCATGCTGCCTCATCAGAGATCGTACATATTGCACTTTCTCCTCCTGCTCACGAGTAATACATTGAAGCATTTCTTTCTTCCTCTCTTCTAGGATAGTATATAGGGTGTCAAACTTTTCACAAAGGAGTTGTTTTTGTCTTCTGCTGTTGTCCTGCAAACGTATGAAAGTCAGTTGATAGTATAGAAAGAGCAGACAGATGGAACCAAAGTATCGCAGTAGACAAAACTGGCTTTCAAAAGAAAAATCATAAGAGAACCACTGCATTTTCTGGTGTTAGGAAGTGTTCCCTACCAAAGTGTTCAATCCCTGGTACTCCACAAATGATACTATGTAAAAGACATTTGCAAGGAACTCTTCTTCCTCTCCTGATGTGGTTTGTCACAGCTAGAAAGCCATGTCTTACATTACCTTGCAGAGAATATAACACGCAGGTTATATTCATACACGTAGCACAAATGTACCCATAGCACACAACACAACAAACTTATGGCACAGAATACGTTTTATATATATAGCACAGAATACAATAAACGTATGGCACAAATTCTGAAAATTACAAGTATATTCCCCATTGCACTTCAATATAATTACTTGTTTTACAAGTCTTAAGCCTGAATTTTCAGGACGGAGAGAGAACACGTTCCTACTGGTTTCAGCATGCCCAATGCTGTTTCACAGCCTAAGGAGCATCGATCGGCAGAAAGCAGGTCTTCTGCCCGGCACCTAGGAAGTCATGTCTTGGAAAGCTGCTGCCAATCAGATTGGCTAATACCTTTCCACTCACTCCAGAATAGCATAATAGTGGCGAGAAGAGGCACTACAGCTACTTATCTGAAATTGTGCCAGGAATCGCAAGAAAGATAAATGGTGGGGTCAAGTGGAGTGGGTAGGAAAAGTTTTGGGGATTAAAAGGGGATGATTGGAGTCTCAAGAGATAGCCAGGGACAGACGGAGAGAGTGATTCAAAGGTTACCAGGTACTAAGATGAAAGTGCCCACTCAAAAGTGAGCTTTTTATGGATGTCCCCAACCCCAGCTCCCTTCCGACCTGGTATTGAACTTTGTTCAATTTCAGACTTTTCCTCAATCTTTCATCTACTCCCCAACCTAAAAGTCGAGCCTAGATAGGAAAAGGGTCCTTAAATAATCATTACGTGACTACTTAAGAGCTTTAATTGGAACAAGAGTAGGCTTCCTGTCCAAAACACGGCCCACCCTGGTGTAAAGTTGAATCCAGGGAGGGCAGGACACTACAGGGTATCTCGGCTGTGCAATTTCATAGTCTCACCCCCCCCCACCCCCAACAACTTCAGAACCCGTCATGGGGTGTCAATGATGATAAAATTCTGGCCGTCAGTTTATATTAGTTACTGAACCATAAAAGCGTTCGAACCAAAGTCACCCACCGATCATTAGACATCCACAAACATGAAACTGTTGATGATTCCACTACCTTTACCAACGCCCCTATCACAAACCCAGCAACCAACCCTCCCTTCTCTCTAGCAGGGTTGATTTATTCCATTGAATTTAATACCAGTTTAGAATCTCAATTGTAATACATTTCCGAACATTAAAGGAACTCTGGGCTGAGCCCTCCAATAAAAGGTCCTCTCCCTCAGGAGTCTTGAACCTAACAAAATTATCCTAGGGTAAAACATACATTGAGGTATGTCTAAGCAGAATGAATTGTTGTGGAATATTCCAACATCAGCTCTCAGGATCCGAACTTTAAATCTAGAATATCATTTTTAAGAGATTTGAGACTACAACTTGTGTATACTTCTTTAATAAATACTTATGATTCAAACCAATCACAGCTTATGAGGGCTATATCTCTGGTAACTAAGGCTAATCACTGTATGTCAACAAGTTTTTAAAATACTTGTAATTTTTAAATGCACCATAATCAACAGTCTTGCTGTATAGCAAACACATATTGATTAAAATAATTGTACTCACAATCTCATATGATTACTTAAGATTTTGATGGCACCCTTGTTGCAATTATAGCAAACTGAACCATAAGCTGGCTCAACCTTTAGCTATAAAGATAGCTGACAAATGGTTGAATAAGTGTCTGAACTAACAGACATTAATTTAAAGAATATTCAACTGGGACTGAAAACGATTTTCCTTCCTTCCCAAAAAACAAGTTCTTTCTCAGAAATGAAAATGTCCTCGGACCATAAGTGTCTGGAAATGAAGGTGGCTAGCTGACTACTTTCCCATCTCACAGAGACTCAAAGTTGTTTCGTTACACTTGGCAGCTTGGCAACAATCTAAACACAGCAACTATATTTCTAATCTTTTATGTCAAGCTGTATGTTTCTAACTTTTTATTTGATAATGCTAATTAACCTTCTGAATTTGCCATTAATTGCATTAGGTGTTTCATAAAATTACCAGCAGGATCCACTAAGCAGCAATCAGAAGTGGGAATCAGGCAACTATTTGTTCTGCCTGAGCCAATGCACTGAGTCCAAATGTAGCACCTCGACAGCCATCCAGCTGAGATCAGTCAACTCAGCACATCAAACCTCAGGACTTTTGGTCCGCATTATCTATCCAATAAGCTTTTAACAATTGCAGTATCAAGGAAGTTCACACAAATTTTACACAGAGGAGGAAAAGCAGTGAACTGCATAGACTCCAGCCAAAGTTACACATAATACAATATTTCACACTCTTGTACCAATATTGCTACACCCCTACTAATGGTGTTTATTATGCAACATTGTAAAGAACCAGCTGTGCACAGAATCACCAAAGTATTTTGAATGTTGATCTGTCTAGATCTTCCAGTAAATAAATGGGAGCTTTTTATGTATCCCATTTACTCACAAAATTGAAGGCACAAGAAATGAAATGGCAAATGCAAAGGCAATGCTCAGTTTAACAGGCTCATAAATCCAACAGTGTATATTTCAGGAAATTTTTATTAGATTGCATTGAAATAAAAGATGACACCCATTTGACTTTTGCAAAAATTCAATTATTTTTCTCTCAATACATATTTTGGATTTATTGAGGCAGTCAATTTGCTAATAACACCTTTACAAGTACAATAATGGTTATTGGATTTTGAATTCTATGACCTTGACCAAAAAACTGTTATGGAAAGAAAATATTTGAAATGCAACACTTTTGCAGCTGCTATCCAGTGACTCAAGTCAAAAGTTCACGTAAGACAACATGAGATGTCAACATTTTACCCAGTTTTGATCTTCCGTTCTCCCTAATTGCTAAACGCACTCACTATCTAGTGCTAGACATCGAAATTGAACAAGGAGCTTGATGGCTAACTTTAAATCACATCCTTGTAAGGTGTAACCAGTCCCACAAGCGGAAAGTAATTTAGAATTCTCCTTTATTTGATCATAGGTGAGGCTGAAAACTCACCATCAGGTTCTGAGCACAAGTCAGTCATGTTACTCGAGATTTGGAGCCAACATGCTTTATATCAGGCAGATTACATTGGACATTCTGGGTTTATCTGGAACACAATTCAAGCTTGATCATGTATTTGGGTATATACATTGGTGCAGCGATGCTCAGAAGCAGCTTTAGAGTCCAGAATGTGTATGACCTGACCCTCAGATATTGTACATACTCAGCATATCATCCAACAAACTGAGCAGTTTTGTGCTCACTCACAAGTTTAATAATGGAATGTATCACAACTCACAATGCAATTTCTCTCCATTACAGCGGTGACTGCAAATTTAAAAATACTCAATTGCTTTCAAAGTGTTTTAGGAAATCCCAAGATCATAAAGTACACTTTATTAAAATAAATAACTTGCATTTAGAATGGAATACAATAGATTCTCAAATGTTGCGCTGGTCATTATGAAATGTAAATTCAAAATCATGCAACAACACAGTTATAGTGACCAGTAGCATGTCAGGAGTTCTACATTTAGAGATTCATCCAATTCATATTTCCAAACAAAATGACTTAAAATTGCACAGTTGGAGATATATTGCAGACATATTAGTCAGTGCTTCATATTACCAATTAAATGTTAATGAATATAGAAGTAAAATAAATCAAGATGACTAAACAGTCTAAAGTACGCATTCCAGCCAGTCTTCCTTGGTGTGGGTTTCAGATTCACATAATTCACAGAATTGTTATAACAAAGAAGGAAGCCATTTGGCCCCATCATGTCTGCACCAGCTTTCTGAACGAGCAACTCACTTATTGCTAACCACCTCACTTTCTCCCAACAATCCTGCACATTCTTCCTCATCAGATAGCAGTAGATATAGATATAGAACATTACAGCACAGAACAGGCCCTTCGGCCTTCGATGTTGTGCCGACCAAAATAAAAAGCAATGCCGCTCCAAACTAAACCATTCCCTTCTCTTCCATATACTTATCAATTAACCTAATTGCTTTAATTGCTTTTTTGCAGTCTAATTGCTTTCTGAATGCTTCAATTACAGCTGCTTCCACCACACTTGCAGGCAGTGCATGTCAAACCATAAGTACGCTGTTGTTTAAATGACCTCTGATTGATAGATCTATCATGGAACAAAACAGACAGTGGCAGTGTGGATACGATGCTGGCTGGGTGACAGAAAACAAAGCAGTGGTGAACGGTTTCCTTTTACCAGATGTAAGTGTACCGTGGAGCTCTCCAGGAGTTTAAAGGAGGACCACTGCTTCTTATGATATACATCAAAGATCTAGACTTGGGTACACAAAATTTTAAAATTTTCAGATAACCCATAAACTTGCAAGCATAATGACTGTGAGAAGGATAGTAATAGTTCTCAAAGGACGTAGAAAACTGGTGGAATCAGCAGATACATAACAGGTGAAACTTAATGTAAAAAAGTGTGAAGTAATGCATCTTAGTAGAATAAATGATGATAGGCATCATAAAATAAAGGTTTCCATTGCAAAGGAAATGTGGGAACAGAGAAACTGGAAGCGTATATGCACAAACTATTTAAGGTAGCAGAAAGGGTGAAGAAATTGATTAAAAAGCATATAGAATTGTGGGCCGCATTAAGCAGATACAGAGTACAAAAGAAAGGAGTTAGACCATAGACCATAAGACATAGGAGCAGAATTAGGCCATTCAGCCCATCGAGTCAGCCCAGCATCCAATCATGGCTTATATTTTCCCATTCTCCTACTTTTTCCCTATAACTCCTGATCCTCTTATTAATTAAGAATGCATCTATCTCTGTCTTAAAGACACTTAATGACCTGGCCTCCACAGCCTTCTGCAGCAAAGAGTTCCACAGATTCACCACACTTTGGCTGAAGAAATTCCTCCTCATCTCTGTTTTAAAGGATCTTCCATTTAGCCTGAAGTTGTGCCCTCTTGTTCTGTGACAAACTGTTATAAAACATTGACTCGACTGGAGTATTGTGTACAATTCTGGACACCACATTTGAGGAAGATGGTGAAAGTATTAGAGAGGATGCAAATAAGAATTGTTCCAGTGATGAGGGATTTCAATTACTTGGAAATTAAGGATGCTCTAAGAGAAAATTAAGCAGAGATTTTATGGAGGTGTTCAAAATCATGGCATGACTAGTCAGGACAGATAGAGAGATAAAGAAGCAGACCATGTCTGAATGCAAAAAGACCCAATCAATATCCAGACTTGGTCTAACAAGTGGCACTTAACATCCATACCACTTAAATCCTGGATAATGACCAGCTTCAACAAGAGAGAATCTAACACACCAACCCTTGAAATTCAATGGTATTAGCATCATGGAATCCCCCACAGTCAACATCCTGGTGATTACCATCAATCAGAAACTTAAATGGACTAGTCACATAAATATTATGGTTACAATAGTAGGTCAGACATTAGGAATCCTGTGGCAAGTAACCTACCTTCTGATTCCCCAAAATCTGTCCGCTATCTACAAGGTACAAGTCAGGAGTGTGATGGAACACCCTACACTTGCGTGGATGAATGCAGCTCCAACACCACCAAGAAGATCGACACATCCAGGACAAGGCAGTTTGCTTGGTTTGTACCCTCCCCATAAATATCCATTCCCTCCACTGATGGACTGTGGCAGTGTTTTGATGTATACCATCTACAAGGTGGTACACGCCATATGATTAGGTTCCAAGTAATTGAAGTTCCTCATCACTAGAGCCATGCAGTATGATGGCACTGCTCCAGGGACCTGGGTTCGATTCCAGGCTCGGGTCACTATCAGCATGGAGTTTGCACATTCTCCCCATGTCTAAGTGGGTTTCCTTCAGGTTTTCAGGTTTCCTCCCACACTCCAAAAATGTGCAAGTTAGGTTGATTGGCCATGTTAAATTGCCCAGTGTCCCGGGATGTGTAAGGTTGACTGATTAGCGGGATAAATTTGTGGGATTGTGGGGATAGGGCCTGGGGTGGGATTGCTGTCACTGTCAATGGGCCGGATGGCTCCTTTTGCACTGTAGGGATTCTATATACTGCAGGAACTTATCAAGGCTCCTTAGATAGCATATTTAAAACCCACAACCCATTGCCATCTGGAGGGACAAGGGCAACAGATGGATGAGAACGCCACCACCTGAAAATTCTCCTTCAAGCTACTTACCATCCAGACTTGGAAATATATATTGGTAATATATCCCTCTCTATCAGCATTCTAGGTGTGGGTGTATTTACACCACATGGATTGCAGTAGTTGAAGAATGCAGCTCACCATCACCATCTTTTCGAGGGCAATTAGGGATGGGCAATAAATGCTGGTCTAGCCAGTGGTGTCCACATTCCACAAATGAATCTTTTAAAAATCTGCTCCATTGGTGTAACGGTTAAAAACCAGAGGACAGCAATATAAATGAATGGTGAAAGAACCAGTGCCATGAGAAAAAACCATTTTATACAGAAGTGGTTAAGATCCTAGAATGCACTGACTGAAAAGGTGAAAGAGGTAGAATCAATAACAGCTTTAAAAAGGGAATTCAGGAGATACTTGAAGATGAAGCATTTGAGGGGCTATGAAGGAAAGATGGGAGGCTGGACCAGCTCTGTTGCTCTTAGAGATCTAGCACAGACATGGTGGGCCAAATGGCCTTTTTCCACGTTGTTGCCATTTTATGATTCTACTCATAAAAGTACTTCACTAAATTTCAAACTGAACCATAGAATCTCTTCAGTGCAGAAGGAAGCCATTTGGCTCATCAAGTCTGCATTAATTCTCTAAAAGAGAATCCTTCCCATATTGGGAAGGATTGACCTATGTGTTTTGCAACCGCAGGGAGGGGGAGAAGGCAGCTGGAAGTTTATATTTCAGAAGCCCAGAGAGAGGCCTGAGGTTCAGCATGAAAGAACAGGAGGTCCGCCAAGGGAATCGGGCCAACATCTTGCCTACTTTAGCCCATGCAGTGAAACATATTGGGCTACTTAGCTTTCCTAGATCTTACCCTGCCACATATATTATTGCTCACTTAAGGGCCTCGATAGGCTTGAGGGCAGACTGAATGCTTACACCTTATCTATAATATGGGGGGAGGCATGAAAGTGATGGGCCGGCCATCTATTTTTACTTGCCTTCCCATCTTCAAATATGGAGCTGAAGATGTGTAAAATTCACTACAAAGCATATTAAACAATTCATATGAAAATCAAATGAAGTTCAAAAATAGCATTTGTGTGCCAAAATTTACAATTACAATCAGAAAAGTAATGTTACAATCACATGCTAAATTTTGGAAGTTAGACTACATCTGCAGAACAAGGGAATTAAATGGCCAGAATTAGAGCAGGAAGGAGGAGATTAACTGAAAATTTAATTGTTTGCCTTCACAGAAACAGATCTTGCTTTCTTAGTTTCCAAATTTGGTGAGCAGTAATTTTTTCTTTATTCAAATGACAGAAGTAACCCTTTTCTACCCCTTGGTGATGCGGAACAGACCTCAGCAAAGCATCAGTGCAGTACTGATTTACAGACCAGATTCAGTACAAATGCAGTGACTGACAAGTTTCCTTTAAATTAGAAATGCCCACATTCTTTATCATTATGGACAACTGAACTGCAAATAACAGAGACTTACAGGTTGTGTATAACACTAAATCATCCCCCCCATTAATCTAAAAATATCTCATTCTGCAGATACGAACGGACCTTGATGTTTTGATTTAGGATTTATCCAATGAAGCAACTGAAGAACAATATATTTCAAACATCCAATCTTGCAAAATTCCAGAATGACCAAGTAGGAATGATGAACGAAAGTAATTCTGAAAAGTTGCCTTGACATTATAACCTGGAGGTTTGATATTCCCATTTTAGGGAAGCTAACCTGTAAAACAGTTTCCATTTCAAATATTAATATTTGGTGCACCTCCTCTTCAGCTTATTTTCAGGAATTGAGGACTGTTAGAACGCTATTGGTTTATCAGTAGAATTGAACCTCAAGTAATGTCTTTCCTTCCTTATTGCTGGGTCAAAGTCCTGGATCTTTCATCCTAACAACACTGTGGGTTTACCTTCATCATATGGACTGCAGTGGTCCAAAAAGGCAACGCATCACCTTCTTCTCAAGGCCAATTAAATGTTGTCAATCACATTGGTCAAGCTAATAATGTCTACATCCCACAAAGTAACATAGAGAGTACAGTTGACTTTGTTGCAAAACCATAATACTTCTGTACTCAGCTTATCAGCAAACAAGATAAGACCCATTTACATCCCTCTGTAACAATGCAATACTGTTGGCTTTTTGATAGCATCATGACAACTGGCAATACTTCACTTAGGAGTACATGTTCTGTTTAGAGTTAATTCAACTAATTTACCAGGGAAGATATGACTATTTAATAGGCCATTTTACAACATCAGCTGCTCATTTTCTACTCCAGAATGATGTGTCAGTTAGCCAGCTGATTTTACTGGCTTATTATGGAAGCAGAATACTCCTGCGCATGTTCTTTTATGATTTCTTTGAATTCCATGGCCTAATTTTTGGCAGATGGAGAGCAAAGTCCCATCCCTGAAACTTATATCTACCATTTCTGTGGGGCTGGGAACAAGCACAGGTTCTGATTTGCACATGTGCATTCTGGAGAGCCAGTTATCCACAGAAATCAGCAGCTCCTTCCTCTCATGTGTGATCTTGATGTGAAATATATCTAAAACCCAGCAAGTGCAGCTTTAATCTCTTCTGGGGAGAAAAGGTAACACTTTGAATATGGTGCCAGGATAGCTTTGCAGGATGTAAGCTATCTTTTGGGAGATATATGACCATTTGGAAGTATTAAAATTAGGCATGAAAGTGTGTAAAAAGTGCATAAATCCATTGGAATGATCAGAAACAACTGTCAAAAGCATCAAGATAAATTGTCAGAGCGAGGGTCAAGCTGTTATGGCTTGAAAAGCCCCTGCCTTTTAATTCTGAAAAAAAGACTTTTGGGACTGCTTAAAAAATGGTTGCTTGCTCTTTCACTCTATTGACATAAGCCTTAGGGTTATCATTACAGGATTAGTGCTGTATGATTGATTTTATAAAGGTTTGTTAATACAGTAAGGTATCTACCATTTCAGTTTTAGTGACACCTCAAAGTGTATCTGTTAAAATGGGACTTTTAATTCCAATGCTCTTTTTTAATGATGGATTATGCAATTGAGTTTTTTTTTGTCATAAGGGATGTAGATGAAGGAATTTGAATGTAATAAAAGTGTCATTACCAATGACAGTGTTTTTTTTAATTAAATTATCAGCAGAACTTGGAACTTTCCTTAGAAAGACGTAGACTTAGAGGAGATCTGATAGAGGTGTACAAGATTTTGAAGGGGATAGATAGAGTAAACAGGGTTAAGCTTTTTCCTAGGATGGACTCAAATAACACGAGGGGTCACGGGCTTAGGGTGAGGGGGGTAAGGTATAATTTGGATGCGAGAGGGAGTTTTTTCACACAGAGGGTGGTGGGGGTATGGAATGCGCTACCAAGTAAAGTGGTGGAGGCAGGTACTCTGGAGATATTTAAGAAATACTTAGATGGGCACATGAACAGAATGGGAATGGAGGAGTATAGAAAACTGATTTAAAATAGGGATCATGAGCCTTGGGAGTCCCTGGGAAGTGTGTAAATAGATGATGATATTGATGTACTTGTTTTTATCCTACAGGTGCTTTGGTCCACCTTGTTGTCTAACAAGGGGCATACATGCGATGGGTCGTGAGAGGGCTGCTCTTGGACCTTTTTCGAGAGTATCCTACTGCTTCACATCATTAGTGTATGCTTGACCTGGAACATCTGATGGGAAACACGACAGCGCAGTGACTATAGCTGTGCTGTGCAGATACGTGGATTTGGGCCTGTGTCTGTGGGAGATTGCGCATTCTCCCCGTGCTTGTGTGGTTTTCTCCGGGAGCTCTGGTTTCCTCCCACATCCCAAAGATGTGCTCTTAGACTAATTGGCAAAACAAATTTTCCCTAAATTGTCTCAAATTTGGTTTTTAATCCATAGATCTATAAACATGGACAGGGATTGCACGTAGAGGTGGGAACATCAAGGTGGCGGCGCAGGCTTGTTGGGCCGAAGGGCCTGTTTCCCATGCTGTTTCCCATGCTGTTTTGTTCTTTGTTTATTTTATTTAATCTCAGCATGAGTCCTGAGGTCAGTCTGTAGTGGCTATTGGTGAGTTGGAAAGTTAAGTGCAAATGCTAAGGGTGGTTGTTGGGGGGAATTGGTTGCCATGCGTTGACACTAAGCTGGCATGAGGCTACAAAACACTATGGGTGATGAGTGGAGTTATAACTTGGATGGAGGTTAGGAGGACATGGGTAGGTAAAGGGCATGAGGTGGCTTGGGTTGGGCATGGAAAGCATGTTGGGCGAATGCTGGAGAGCTATTTAATATATTTTTATAAATGACTTTGATATAATGCCATTGGACAGCAGCAGGCTGTTTGCCTATTCTCTGAACCCATTCCAGACTTGCCCACCCTGAACCCTAAAATGCCTCCTACCTCAGAACAAAAATCTGACAGATTTTTTATAAGTCGGACTTGCATAGGCTGGAATTCTCCAAACTCTGCACACTTGATGCATGGACAAAAAATCTAGGCCCATGGGTCATCTAGATAGGCTGGAGGGGGAGAGAGGCAGCAGATGACACCAAGATTGGTGGCATAGTGGATAGTGAAGAAAGTTGTCTCCAACTGCAATGGGATCTTGATCAATTGGGACAGTGAGCTGACGAATGGCAGATGGAATTTAATTTAGAGAAATGCAAGGTGATGCATTTTGGTAGATTGAACCAGAACAGGACTTACTCAGTTAATGGTTGGTCACTGGGGAGAATTAGAGAACAAAGATCTCGAGTACATGTTTATAGCTCCTTGAAAGCGGAGTCACAGATGGACAGAGGGTGAAGAAATCATTCAGCATGCTTGGTCAGAACATTGAATACAGGAGTTGGGGGTCTTGTTGAAGTTGTACAAAACATTGGTAAGGCCACACTTGGATTACTGTGTGCAATTGTAGTCATCCTATTTTAGGAAGGATACAATTAAACTAGAAAGAGTGCAGAAAAGATTTACTAGGATGTTACCGAGGCTTGATTGTCTGAGTTATAAGGAGAAGCTGGATAAACTGGACATTTTTCTCTGGAGCATAGAACGCTGAGGGGTGATCTTATAGAGGTCTATAAAATAATGAGGGGGACAGATCAGCTAGATAGTCAATATCTTTTCCCAAAGGTAGAGGTGTCTAAAACTAAAGAGCATATGTTTAAGATACTAAAGTGTCCAGTGAGGCATTTTTTCACACAGAGGTTGGTGAGTGTCTGGAACAAGCTACTTGATGTAATAGTAGAAGTGCGTACAATTTTGTCCTTTAAAAAGCATTTAGACATTTGCATGGGTAAGATGATTATAGAGGGATATGAGTTAAATGTGGGCAATTGGGGTTACCTTAAGGGTTTACAAAAAAAAGAGCAGCATGGACAAGTTGGGCTGAACGGCCTGTTCCCATGCTGTTAAGTCCTATGACTCTGTTATACTTTCTAGTATTTCTCTGAATTTGTAGTTCTGCAATATCCAAAGTTTCACCTTACCACGGGAACAGCTGTCCCAGAATCTAATTTTCCATCTGAACTTGGCACCTGCTCGAAGTTTGTTGAGATTATACCCAGAACAAGATCGCCCTCTATTGGTATATTGGTAATAGACATTTTACTTGTCTGTACAGAGAGGAAATGTCCTCATATACAGGTTATCACATTGTGTTATTGCACAACAGAGCAATACAATATAGGCCATTTGACCAATGTTGTGCCAAACATGAAGCCAAATTAAACTAATCCCTTTTGCCTGTCCTTGGTCTATATCTCTTTATTTCTTGTATATTTGCTTATCTAAAAGCCCCTTAAATATTCCTATTGTATCTACCTACACTGCCACACCTTGTAGTGCATACCAGACACCTACCACTCTCTCTGTAAAAAAAATCAACTTGCTCCTCATCACCTTTGAAGCTTTTCCTTTCTCACCTTAAGTGCATACCCCTAATATTAGACATTCCAACTCTGAGAAAAAAATTCTGATTGTTAACCCTATTTACACTTCTCAATTTTAAAGACTCGGGTCTCCCCTCAGTCCTGGTTGCTCCAGAGAAAACAGCCCTGGTTTGTCCAGCCTCTCATTTTAGCTCATACCCTCTAATCCAGGCAACATCTTTGGGTAAACCTCTTCTGCACTCAAAGGCTCCACATCCAATAGGATTCTTCAATTTTCGTTCACCCTATACAGGTCTCAGGTGCGTTTCTACAATATATATTACTGTATATGTTGGGGAGGTCAGTTAGCTGGAGGGCTGGTTTGTGATGCAGAGTGACATCAACAATACGGACTCAATTCCCACACCAATTGGCTATCCATGCAGGCCCTGCTTTCTCAATCTTGGCCCTTATCTGAGGTGTGGTGACCCTCAGGTTAAATCAGAACCAATCAACTCTATCTCACAAAGGGGGAGAGGTGTGGGGGCAGCCCTTAGGCCTCTGGGATCTTACCAACTTACATTGCTCTGCATTGCAGTGAGGCAGTGACTAATGCTTTTTGATTTAGTGGTGTAAATGTTAGCGATTTTAATGACACTTCATTTACAGTCAGAAGGTATTCAAGAAAGTCAGTCCAGGATGGGTAAAAATTATGGATCGCTTCAATTACTGTTTCATATAGATACCCATTGCATCATCCTCTTGAGTTCAGTGAGATGGATACCACCTAAATCAAATGTTCTGTATTTCTTTCAGTGTTTCTCAATAATGTCATTCAGTCACTGATTGGAAGTGACTACTGATACAATACAAAATATGCCATTAAGTATACTAAACAAATAAGCATTCTATTTTATATTAAAATATGCATGGAAATAGAGAAGCAGTAGGCCACTCAGCCCCTTGAGCCTGCTCCACCATTCCATTAGACGAAGGCTGATGATGTTCCGCACACATGAGGACGGTCTTAACAGGGATCTTGGCTTCATGACACACTATCTGTAACCCCCGTAACTTGCCTGGGTTAGCAAAAAACCTCACTTACTGTGCTGTCTGGAGAAAATACACAATTCTCTAACAATGCTCAGGATCCCCTTCACACACATTGTTAGCCACTTTAACACTTGAATAGCAGGTTGGATGTAAGGATTCGCATTCTAATCAGCAATCTCTGACTGTCTGTGCTGATGTGTGCTATTGCAGACCAGAACACTGCACTTGCCTGATGAAGACACGGGAGTGTTGAAAGCTCGCTTTTTTACTATCAAATAAATCGGTTGGATTAATAATTGGTGTTGCTAAATTCTTACTGAGTTCTTACCACTCCAATCCAACGCCGGCATCTTTACATCATGATCTATCTCAATGCCATTTTCCTCCACTATTCCCATATCCCTCACTGCAGTTTTCAAAGCTTTAGTTGCAGAATAAGATCCTTTCAGAATATTGTTATCCCTCCACCTTCAGTGAGTACTTTCAACTTGGCATTCAATGATTCTGACTTGATAATGAAAAATCAGTTCTCAGAGTGGAAGAATTTTCTGAAAAATTGTATTTGCCATACCTTTGTCGACACAAACCAAAATGTTAAAATTAAATTTGCTGAGAATCTGTTTAAAATACCATATACCATTGGTCTGCTGTAGTATCAGCTCAGTGTGTAGAGTCCACAAAAGGAAGTATGCAATTGGATTTATAATAATCACTGTCCCTCTCTAATATAGCACTCATCTAATTGCTTATTCCTGGCATTCAAATTTAACATTCTCTGGCTAATACCAGATGCTTGCCAGATTAATCCTAAAGCTATCATCGAAATCTCAGCAGCTGCAACAAAAGTTGACCCACTGTCCCCTCAAACTGACACCAAAGCATTAGGAAAGATTTGTCTCTGCCAAAATTCCAATTTCTTCCCCAATTGCCTGATCGTTAATCCACTGAATTCCACTGTAGCACAATCTGCCTCTGTTCGTCTTTACCTCTTTGTGGCATTCCCTGATGTTCCTCAATTCAACCTCGAAAATGTATACCCTCCGGTTGCATTAAAGTAACTTCATTTACTAATTGAAATGGTATAAACAGCAACAAGTAGAAGTAGTAACATTTTAGGTAAAATTTTACTTTTTAAGTAAACAGATGGTAGCAGCACAAATTTGCTTAATAGCATGGAACTTGCAGCACATTGGGCCACCTGCAGTGGTCTCAGGTAAAACAGGGATATCAGGCTGAGAAAAATGAAACTTTGGCAAAAAAATAACTTTATCTTCTCAATATATATTGATGAAAAAAGTTCTGAATATATCTAAAAGTTGGTGCAGCCAGTAGATTGGGGAAAATGCAAAGTAATGCCATCTAGTGCGGGAGAACTAAAAGGCAAGCTATTACAGCATCTTCCAATAATAGTAAGATAAGCTCACATTACAAGTGGCGTGACAACATTACAAAATAATTACAATTATACAGTTCCAATAACTATGTCACCTTTTAGACTTTGAATCGATCAGCATGCGAGGTGTATCCACATGTTAGCAACTTGGCAGGTGGATCAATTTGCGTAACGGCCTTGTGTCAAAATCCTCAACACTTTCCAGAAGCTTTGAGATCCATTGCTTTGTTTCTGTCAAAGTTGTAGCATTCTACTGATACTATCAACCTTACAGCAAGTTCAACAAGTCTACAATCTTCAAGTTTTTTTTGTCTTTGGGATTTCATATTTTGAATTTCATAGTTTAAGGCCACTAATATGTCCAAAATAGAACTACAGTTCTATTTTGATCTACCTCACTAGAACTACAGTTCTATTTTTAGAACTACAGTTGATGTCATTATTGAATGTTAAATTCTTAACTGCATAATTTTTGCATCTCTCCTAATACCACTATATTGTTGACTGTCATCAATTGTTTGCCAAATGTTCCAAATGGTATATACGTAAAACAGCTCATGTTTATACAATGCCTTGGATGTACAAGAATGTTTTTTGACAATGGTGTAAGCAAGCAATCTGAATGCTGGACAGGATGTGTGATTTGAAGATCTGCTTTGGGTGGAACATCATGCAAAATTTCATACAGTGTGACTCTGCCTGAATAAATTCCCAGATTGGGACAGCTTTCAGGAATAATGAATGGAGCTTTGGTTTTGTCAATGTGCAGTTGAAGGAAGTAGTAGCATTCCCCCCCATCCCTGCCTGCCACCACCTCCTCGCCCCCGCCAGCATCACTACCACTGCGTTTCTCCTCTTCCTCCCCCCCCCCCAAATAAAAGCAGAAAGTACAAGGCAGTTCTTGTGCACCTAGTTAGGCCTCTTAACCAATCAGCAGCCTTTTCTGGTATGGAATGTTATGTGACAGGGACAAAGAACAAAACAGGAAGCAAGTTGGCACATCTCTGATTCACTAACACCCTGTCTGTGACATTGGAATTCAGAATATAGGCTCAAATCCCAGATTCCTGATCCTAGCTGCAATATTTGGGAAGCCACCGAACACATGCCAAATACTTTCCCATAGGAAAATAGCAAAAAAAAAAAAAGGCTGTGCCACCATTTCTTGGGATCAGTTACATAATGCTATTAGTGACAGCTTGCAGAGAAGACAAATTTCAAATATAGTTCATGCTTCAGTATCTTTTTTGGTTATGATAAACCTGCTGCGTTAAACATCTAGCAATGATTTGATTGCTTTATTATTGTCATATGTATTAGCATACAGTGAAAAGTATTGTTTCTTGCCCACAATACAGATAAAGCATACCATTCATAGAGAAGAAAATGGCACAGTGCAGAATGTAGTGTTACAGTCATAGCTTGGGTGTAGAAAGAGATCAATTTAATACAAGTCCATTCAAAAATCTGACAGCAGCAGGGATGAAACTATTCTTGAGTTGGTTGGTACGTGACCTCAGACTTGTGTATCTTTTCCCCGACAGAACAAGGTGGAAGGGAGAATGTCCAGGCTACATGGAGTCTTTAATTATGCTGGCTGCTTTGCCGAGGCACTGGGAAGTGTAGATAAAGTCAATGGATGGGACACTGGTTTGCGTGATGGATAAAATAAAGAGAAGTTTCAGAACTGACTCATTAAACATGATTCCGCATTCTTCTTGGCAGGACAAGTAGGTCAAGAGGTGAGAAGATAATGAATAGACAGTGGGTCATCCTCATAAACGAGTGGCTGATTCCTGCATCACTTTGTGCTGTACAATGCAATGCACTGAAGCTAGGATTTTGCAAATCCTAACAACCTGCTTGCTTGAAACTTTCCTCTGCTATGAAATGAGTTGCATGATGCAAAGAAAATACTCAACCTAAAAAGCATGTAAACATGTTCCTGTGATTGAAACCATAGCTGGCAGTATCACTGAATCTGTTTGCAAGTGCAGCTGACACTGGCACAGCAACAGTGAGACCAGAACACTGCATTTGCCTGACAAAGACACAGAGTGTCGAAAGCTCGCAATTTTACTATCAAATAAATCAGTTGGATTTAAGATTGGTGTTGCTAAATTCTTACTGTGTTCTTACAGCAACAGTAAACATGGCCAATCTTGTGCAGCCTTTAAAAAAAATGTTTCCTCTACTATTGGGTCAATATTTAGAGGGTTATTCAATGTGATCCTTCTAGTGTTGTTCATCAGGTGTGGTCAGTATTTTCCCAGTCCTTACAATCATATGTTGCTCCAGTGAACCTAACATATAAGATTTACTCCCAAGTAGGTCCCAAATAATGAAACAAAAGCAAAATACTGCGGCGCATGTGACTCAAGTTAAATGAAAGCAAAACATTAACTAGGTATCATTCCACAGATGCTGTCAGGCCTAGTGAGTTTATCAAGTATTTTCTGTTTTTATTTTAAGTCCAGAACAATGCCAGGAGCCATTTAAGGCCTCCTGCTAGGAGCAGAAAAATTTCTGAAACAAATGTAACTTGAACAAAAGTTATTCTGTGAGCCCCATATATTTGGGATTTGTTTTCATGCCATTGCCACGCTTGTGCTTGTTGCTTGAAAATGTACAATAAACTTGCAACTGACTTCCCTTTGATTAATGGGCAAGTGCACAACCAAAATTAGGAGTTTTAATTGTGAAAAGCATCAAAAGGTTCATTGAAATTTAGTTAACCTTAATTAACTGAAGGGGAACCAGAAAGTAGAGCCAGTAAGACTCAGAGAAAGAGCAGGCAGGGTGTGGTTGCTCATCAAAGATGGACTTAGAGCTTGAATTAGTACTTGGAACTATGATGTTGTTGCTATTACAGAGACCCGGATAGGGTAAGTTAACATTCCAGGGTACAGATGTTTCAGGTGGGATAGATGGGGGTGTAAAAAGGATAGGGGAGTTGCAGTACTGGTTAAGGAGAATATCACATGTGGAACTGTGGGAAGACACCTCAGAGCATTCATACAGCCAGACAATATGGGTAGAGCTCAGGAACAGGAAGAGTGTAGTCACAATGTTGGAGGTTACTGTAGCCACACAATAACCAGTGGGAGATAGAGGAACAGATATATTAGGCAGATTTTGGCAAGATGTAAAAAGTAACAGGGTTGCTGTGGTGGGAGGTTTTAACTTCCTCTATATTGACTGGAACTCACTTAGTGCTAGAGGCATGGATGAGATAGAGTTTGTAAGGAGCATCCAGGAGGGCTTCTTGAAACAGTATGTAGACAGCCCAACTAGGCAATGGGCTATACTGGACCTGGTATTGGGGAATGATCCTGACCAGATGATTAGCATTTCAGTCTGGGAGCAGTTTTGGAACAGTGACCACAATTCAGTAAGTTTTAAGGTACTGATGGATAAAGATAAGTGTTGTCCTCAAGTTAAGGTGCTAAATTGAAGGAAGGCTAATTATAACAATAATAGACAGGAACTGAAGAATGTAGACTGGGGGCAGATGTTTGAGGGCAAATCAACAGTTGGCATATGGGAGGCTTTCAAGGTGTAAGTTGATAGGGATTCAGGACCAACACATTCCTGTAAAGATGAACAACGTGTGTGTGTTTTAGGAAGCTTAGATAATGAGAAATATAGTAAGCATAGTCAAAGAGAAAAAGGAAGCATTTGTCAAGGCTAGGAGGTTGGGAACACAAAAAGCAAGGGGGAAGTGCAAGGAACATAGAAAGAAACTTAAGCAAGGAATACAGAGAGCAAAAAGGGATCATGAAAAATCATTCACCAGCAGGATTAAGGACAACCCCAAGGCTTTTTATACAATACAAAGAGCAAGAGGGTGGCCAGGGAGAGGGTTGGCCCACTCAGGGAGGGAATCCATGCATGGAGCCAGAGGAAATGGGCAAGATATGGAGTGAGTACTTTGTATCAGTATTCACCAAACGGAAGGACTTGGTGGATGAAGAATCTGGGAAAAGATGTGTAGATAGGTTGAGTCATGTTGAGATCAAAAAGGTGGTGGTATTGGGTTTCTTGGGAAACATTAAGGTAGACAAGTCCCCAGGGCCTGATGGGATATACGTCAAAATACTGACAGAGACAAGAGTGGAAATTGCTGGGGCCTTGAGAGAAATCTTTGTATCCTCACTGGCTACAGGAGAAGTCCTAGAGAATTGGAGACTAGCTAATGTTGTTCCTTTGTTTAAGAAGAGTAGCAAGAATAATGCAAGTAATTACAGGCCTGTGAGCCTTCCTTAGTAAGGAAATTATTGGAGAGGATTCTTCAATTCAGGATTTATTTCCATTTGGAAATAAATGGATGTATCAGCAAGAGGCAACATGGTTTTATTAAGGAGAGGTCATATCTCACTAGTTTGATTGCGTTTTCTGAGGAAGTGACAAAGATGATTGATGAGGGGAGGGCAGTGAATGTTGTCTACATGGACTTCAGTAAGACCTTTCACAAGGTCCCTCATGGCAGACTGGTACAGAAGATGAAGTTACATGGGATCAGAGGTGAGCTGGCAAGATGGATACAGAATTGGCTCAGTCCAAGTGCCGATGTATCACAGCGATAAACCACACCAACCTCCTCAAAGAGGAACACTGGACACCATGGACAGAGTACTCTTCACCAACTAGTACTTCCCCAGAGCAGAGAAGCTATGACATCTTCTCCAGAGTCTTCAACATGTCATTGACAAAAATGAACATCTTGCCAAGGCCATCCCCACACCACCACTTCTTGCCTTCAAACTACCGTACAACCTCAAACTACCCAGCCTTCAGGAGAACAGTGACCACGACACCACATAACCCTGCCACAGCAACTTCTGCAAGACGTGCCGGATCATTGGCACGGATGCCATCATCTCACATGAGAACACCATCCACTAGGTACATACTCCTGCAAGTCAGCTAAAATTTTCTACTTGATACGCTGCAGAAAAGGCTGTCCCAAGGCATGGTATATTGGGGAGACCATGCAGACGCTACGACAACAGATGAACGAACGTTGCTCAACAATTTCCAGGCAAGACTGTTCTCTTCCTGTTGGGGAACACTTCAGCGGTCATGAACACTCAGCCTCTGATCTTCAGGTAAGCGTTTTCCAAGGCAACCTTCACGACACATGACAGCGCAGTCATCGAGCAGAGATTGATAGTCAACACATGAGGGCGGCCTCAACTGGGATCTTGGTTTCATGTCACACTATCTGTAATCCACATGGCTTGCCTGGACATGCAAAATCTCACTAACTGTCCTGTCTGGAGACAATACACATCTCTTGCTTAATGGTCTCTTCACTCACATCGTCTGTACCTTTAATACTTGATTAGCTGTAAAGATTTGCATTCCAATCATTATTTTATAATTTGAGCTTATGTCTTTATATGCTCTGTTTATGAGCAGAAGTCCCTGTTACCTGATGAAGGAGCAGTGTTCCGAAAGCTAGTGGCATTTGCTACCAAATTAACTGTTACAATAGGGTCAGTTTAGCATGGCCAATGTTTGGGAGTTGGTTATCTGGGAAATTCACATCCTGCAAATATGTTGCATATCATATTGCAGCTCCGCGAGCTTATGCAGCTCTATAACTTTTTTTATTCAATGCAACACAAATTGCAGAAACCAGATCCTCAATATGATTTGGGGCAAAATGTAAAAATTGGGTCTCAAAATTACGATCATTAACAAATTTGATACTTATTTCAAGTTAAAAGCAAACATTTAATTATCCTTAACGAAGATATTTCAAAGTAATTTTGAGAGCATACTATTAAGTTAATATCCTTCAAACTATTTAAATGTAATTCATTTGTTCAGCTAGTCCAAATGAACCAACCGAGAGGCGGGGGGGAGAGGAGGAGGAGGTGGGAGGGTGGTGTATGTGTGTCCCATGTGGAGATTATTTTAAATATCCAAACCAGTTATGCAGAAGTTTGAGGAGATTTTTCAGAATAACTATTAGCATTAACACTGGCAGAACCATCTGACGTTAGAATTTCAATCGCTTTGTCAGATGGTTCTCAACGTGATTGAATAGGATAAGTTAATGCTTCTGGACAATTGCCACGTAAACTCATACCTGGGAGCTTCCAAGAGGAATCCCTTGGCCCATCTTTGGGATATCCCTCAAATCCAGCACTGGGGAGCCAGAAATTGCAGGTCACAAGCTTTTAAAATGTGACTTTCTACATACAACAATCAAAATTGAATTCAGTCAAATCAAAAATTAGATTGAATCATTGAAATGTGGATTACTGCAGCACATTGTAGTGACATAAGAATATATTGGTAAATAACGTATAAACAAAACCATAAACTCAATTACTACATTTAAAGCAATGTTTTGCTCTAATGCTACAAGAACATAAGATAGATATTAATGCAATTACTTCAATTCCATACTGACTGCATCCTCAATGTGGATTAACATTTCAGATAAATAAGAGATTCAGAGCATATTTCCAGGCTAGAAATGCAAGTTATGTCTATACTCCAAATACTCCGTTTTATACATTACATTCCGTTTCAAGTATATGGACAGCAATCCTCTATAGTGTGTATTCAGTGAGAGATCTTTACTAAACTATCAAATCTTTACTGAACTTTACTAAGGCGACTTCCTTCAACCTCTTGGCATATACACGACTAAGGAAAGTCTTAGGTGTCAGACAAACTGGCTACATTTCAAAATCCAAATATCCTCCTTCCATATTCAACCAAAGACACAAACATATCCTTTTTTATTATTGAATAAAAGACACATTTACATGCATGATCCTGTTACATCCAATAGCAAGTCCCAATTTTAAATTTAGCCCAAATTCATATTGAGGAACTTGTTCCTGCATTTTGGTGTTGCACAGTGACAAAAATTAGAATTGCATAGTTTCAGAGCTGCAAATGATACACTACATATTTGCAAAATGAGGATTTCCCCCTCAGTTTCCCAGACAAATAGTTCACAAACCTTTTGATGTTTTTCACAATGAAACTCCTAATGTTGGTTATCAAGAGAAGTCAGTTGCAAGATAGTTTAAAGTCTTATTGTACATTTTCTGGCAGCAAGCACAAGCATGGCAATAGCATGAAAATAAGTTTCAAATATATGGAGCTCACAGAGAATAACTTTTGTTCAGACTGAATTTGTTTCAGGGATTTTTCTGCTTCTAGAAGAGGGCCTTAAATTGCTCTTGGCATTGTTCTGGACCTCCTTGGGAGTAGATCCGATATGTTGTGTGCATTTTGTAGCACGTGCCCTCATGCATCAACAGCTATCCATTCTATTCTCAAAAATACAGCAGAGTACACAGATCACTGCTTCATCACTTTTTAAACTTACGAAAACAAGCCTGTAATTGATAATTCAAATCCATAATGCAGGCCACAGGAACCCAAAAAAGTACAAGTACACAAAACACTGCTCACTACTTCAGTGCTTTTTAACTGATGAAAAAAAGCCCTGTAATTGATCAATTGAAATCCAAGCCTACCTGTTTGGTAGAGAAAGTCAACTTTGCAACCTATGTGTCTTGACTCAAGCAAACATGGAACTGGCTGCTGATCAACGGGAAGAAGAAATCAGCCAGGACTGAGACTGCAACACAGCACAGACCAGTTCAGGCTAGAATGAGACAGAAAATGTCCAATGCAGGAGAAATTATTCCAATGGAGTGGAGTCCAGTGAGTCCAAGTCCAATATCAGTGGGGTTTTGTTGGCAGCCATCTAGCATTCTTTCCAAAAAGAGACTTTGTAAAGCTGAATGTTGAGAGCAATGCAGGAAGGTGGTTATTTACTGGTTATAACTGTCTGTTTGTGCAGCCATGGCAACAGACCAGTAAACAGTGGTCCCACTTGAAAAATGGAATTTAAACAAGAGAATATGAGCCAGGTTCAGATTATTAAGATTTTCTTGCTTCGTCAGTTATTTGTAATCCATGGCAACCATGCAATCCATAGCTTTTCTTTTTTCAAATCATATTGACTGATCTTTCTTGATTTTAACTAACGAATTTTTGAAAGAGCAGGGTTTTATTTTGCAGTTCCAGTTGGCGCTGCTCACTCAATGATCTAGCTGTCCTGCTGGCCTCTTCACCTCGCCTTCAGCCCATTGCCCAGCCTTCTTCAGATCTGCTGCCCTGGTCAAGTCACCACACTGCTCCCCCTCCTTGTAAACCAATGGCACCTCCTCAGCCCTCACATCTCATTTCTGCTCAACAGTGACCTTGGGCAATGTGCTGGCTCAGACACTCGCTGCTTGCCTGGTTACCTTGCCACACCTCCACCATCAATTAATTGCCCATCAGCTCTCTCAGCCTTGCTGCTGGACTGGTCAGTGTTGCCCCAGAGCTCTCTTTGATGACTGCCAGAGCCTCCTCCTTAGCCTTCACCCAAAGCAAGCTCGCCATTGGCTCAGGCCATTCTGGCCTCCTTAGACTCCAAGATTCTCCACAAAATCAGAGCCGGATGTTGCTCTGCATAGGCTCTGAGCTTATCAGCAACTAATCAGATCTCTCAGGCTCTTTGTCTGTGATTGCTATGTTTTTTTGGCTTGAATAGTCTCTCTGCATAATCTCTCTTCTGGTCTGCTCTGCTATACATATGCTCGAGCTGATGTTTCACTATTTCTGTATTTTGACACAAGTCTATTGCGTTCTTTAGTGTTAGCTTCTTGCCTTGTGGTAGACTTGTAAAGAGTTTCTCATGTCCAAGATCAATTGATTTTTTAAAATCAGATCACCTTTTAGCTATCCAAATTCACATGATTCTGCTAACTGCATTATTGCCCTAACACATTGTTCAGTGGCCTCATTTTCACTTACACAAAAATACATACAGAGCATGTAATGTATATAAGCTCAAGATTTGTAAAGTCAGAGGAAAGGTAGCAAGTACTGGCACATTTAAGATCTTGCCCATAGCCAACTGAAATCTAACAGCACCTTTTTCCTATTAGTACTGTCAGCCTGTATAAGATAACACCATGAAGTTCCAGGGCTGTTAAAATCATAATTCCTTGACTTTTATACAATTTTGTTGCTTCAATATCTTTCTGCAAGTTTCCTCTGGGATATCAGCCGCTTGTGCATCCTGAGTTGTTCTGTAAACAGTACAGAACCTTAATTCAAACTGCCCCTGAGGCCACATTGGAGCTGTTTGACCTCAGGAAGATATGTTACAAATTGAGGAATCTACATTCCTAGACCATAGTGCGATCTCATGGGATTAGATAGCACTGGAGCAGCTGTCAAGCTGGTTTCATTGCCTGGGTCTCCAACTATTTGCAATTCAAACACCCATAAGAGATGACAAGTTATTCATCTTGTAACTCACTTAGGCCTCCAGTCGGAAGTGAAGACCTTAGTTCCACGTGGCAACAAAGTGACAAAGAAATATTCAAAGCATATCTAAAGGGGGAGAATCCCAACTGAGTTTTCTTTCCAGTTGAAACACTATCAAAGTTAGCTTGGTATTCCCCACTCAGTGAATATGAGACAGTGCAGGGAACACGTTGAATTACTTATCTGCATGTATAATTTGTTTCAATGCTTACATTTTGAATAGCACAAGTTTGTGTAAAGCTATGCACTCAGCACCTGAGTGATCTGGCTAAACAGAGTGAGAATGGGAATTTGGTGGGAATGCTAATTATTTAAACTAAGAGGCAACATTAAAGAAGTTAAAAGAAACAGAAAATAGGAGCAGGAGTAGGTCCTTCAGCACATCAAGTCTGCACTTCCATTCAATACGACCTTGGCTAATCCTCGATCTCGATGACATACTCCTGCTGTCAATAATCAGTAATCAGTTAGGTTTAGGGGAATAAAATATAATAGAGAATACCAACATTATAAAGATCCAAACTTCATTAATTAAAAATATGGTAAACAAAAATAATTGAATAATATGAGTCAAGGAATTCTAAACTTTAAAAAGGGTAGAAACATTTTTAATAAAATGATGAGAAAGCTGAGAGCTACATGAGGTGATGGCCTACAAATTCCTGTACCAGATGGGTTGTTTCATTTTTCTTAGATTAACATGCATGAAGGAGGTGTTTCAACTTCAGTTCAAGTTTCTGAGTTATGATTACACGAACATATGAATTAGAAGCAGGAGTAGGCTATTCGGCCCCTTGGACTTACTTCACGATTCAATTGGATCATGGCTGATCTGATTGTAACCTCAACCCTACATTCCTGCCTACCACCTGATAACCTTTCACCCCTTGTTAATCAAGAATCTATCTAGCTGTGCCTTAAAAATATTCAAAAACTCTGCTCTGACCAGCTTTTTGAGCAACAAAGTTCTAGAGGGGAAAAAAATGTCTCCTCAACTCAGTCTTAAGTGAATGACCTAGATTCCCCAGGAAGAGGAAACATCCTCTCCACATCCACTCTGTCAATATCCCTGAGGATCTGAAATGTTTCCATCAAGTCATCTCTTACTCCAACCGATATATATCCTGCTGTATCATCTGATGATTCTCACCTCTATCCACAAATCCACCTTAATTAGTTTTCCTAATTGCTTGCTATATCTGCATATTAGTCTTTTGCGATTAACACTCTATGACACTCATATCCTTCTGCACCTCAGATTGATGAGCATTAGCATTGCAGAAAGGAAAAAATATTGGAAGCTGTGAATTCCCTTGAGTGCTAAGAGATGGTCACTTTTCAGCCCAGGGTGTTCAAAAAGATAGAAGTGACCATCAGGCAGAAAAATAAGTCACAGGCAATGCAGAAATCCATGTCACACTCTCAAATTGATTTCCACCACGGCATACCAGGGAGGGCATCTCGACTTTGGTGGAGATTGAATGGGGTGGTGATGGGATGCAAGGGTAATGCAATCCAAAGCAGCCTTGGGACCACGAACAGAGGGTAGCACAACAAAGTGTAGAAATGCATCAGTCATAGGGAATTCAATTACAGGCATTTCTGAAACTACCAGTATTAATCTCATGTATTGGTTATGTGACAAAGATAAACTAACCCTCCTTATCCTTTTGATTTGCTCGCTCACAGTCATTGCAACAGGCTGACCTCACCACCCACTCACATAGCTTCGCTACTGATGTCCAGCTGGGTAGAACTGTACTCATCTTGCTCCGTTGAGCTGATTATGGGGAAGGTTTAATGATACAACTAAATCTTTCATTTCAACATCAGTAATACCAGGACTTGGGCATTTTTTTAATAAACATATTTCTAACATTCACCCTATGATTTCAGAGAGTAGCTGGTAGCCGCCTCTCTGAGATCAAACTTTTTCAACTGTCAATAAAAAAGTTCATTTCATTTCTGTCAAAATATTATTGCCAAAATGATATTTTAAGTGAATCAGAAGAGAAAAAGTTGCAAGAAGGTAGGCTTTCTCTCTGCTCACACTACACTCTGAAGTAGATAAAAAGGTTAAGCTTAGTTTCATTTCTGAACATAGAAAAGCCACGGTTTGAAGTTTAAATTCATGAAACCGTGCTATACTTTATTGGAATTTTGAGATATCAGCATTTTGATATCTGTAGCCTTTTAGCATGAAAGGAAAAACACATTTGCATTTTAACGGTCTGTTTTTGACATACCATTTTAAAATAGGTGATGAAACAGAATAACTCATTTCATGTTTAAAGTGGTAAACTTAATCTGCAACATTATAATGCTGGAAAACTTCATGCTGTTCTGCTGCAGAATAACAATGCATGTCACTGATATCACCTTGAGTTTCATTCACTGAGTAGATCTAACATATCTAAAAAGGTACAGTGCCCCAGGCCCTTGACTTATTTTTATTTCTCCTTTTTTTATCAATCGACTTAAAGACTCTTAAATTGTCAAGTATTTGCAAGGAAATGATGGCTAATGACAAGCTCAAACAATACTGTTCCTTATCTAGATTGTACATCAATACATTTTTATAGTGTTTTTAACACAATAAAACGTATGAGACACTGCTCAGGAACGTTATCAAACATAATTTAACACAGCCATATAAGAGGATTGTAAAAGTGGTGACTAAAACTTGGTTACAAAGGTACATTCTATACATAATTTTAAAGGAAAACAAAAAGTTACAGAGACAGAAGGAAGGAATTTCTGAGTTTAGAGCCCATGGCCATTGATGATGGAACAAATACAGTTAGGGACTTGTAAGATTTGGGAGTGAATGCATATAATGATTTTGGAGGGTTCCAGACCCGGAGGACGTTACAGAAAGTGGGAGGAGTGAGACAATGGAGGAATTTGAAAACCAGGATGAAAATTTTGGAAGAGAGTCTTGCTGGAATGAAAGCCAATATAAACCACCAGGGAACTCAGGAGTGATAGAAGAATGGGATGGACAAATATTTTGATCTTGAAGTTTTTATTCATTGAATTAGATACTTCTTGAGGAAATGGAGGCACATTGGTAATATCACTAGACCATAAATCCAGAAGCCACAGGCTAATTCCCCAGGGTCATGAGTTCAAATCCTATCATGGCAGCTGATGGAATTTGAAATTACTTAATAAATTTCTTGATGACGGTGACTATGAAACTATCATTGATTGTTGTAAAAATACTCATCTGGCTTGCTAATGCCTTTCAGGGAAAGAAATCTGCCTTCCTCACCCAGTCTGGCCTACATGCGACTTCTGACCCACAGCAATATGGTTGATTCTCAAACTGTCCTCTGATATGGCTCAGTAAGCCATTCAATTCAAGGGCTAATTACCCTTGAATTTAGGGTGGGCAGCAAGTGCTGGCCCAGCCAGCAACACCCACATCCCATGAAACAATAAAGGAAAAAAAGACCTGGTGGATTCATCTAATCAAAGAGGTCATCATTTAACAATTTAAGTCTCAGATGCATTGATGTATGCCTACTTACCTCAATGGTTTTACAAATCTCTTCCAGCTGAGTAATGATCGCTTGGATTCTGTCATTTCCTGCCACCAACATTGCGATACCATCACTGAGCTCAGTCTGCAAAAATAGCAACACTAATCAAGCCAGAGTACAAGCTATTCTCGTCAGCAAAGATAACATATCATTCATCTCTTCTATGGATTGAAAATGCTGCAGGCTACCAAGTAGCAACTCAATTTGAGATACACCAGTGTTCCTACACCAAAAGAAACTAATAACCTTTAGTTTTGCTCAGCCTAATAATCCAATAACCAAATGCACAGCAACAAGGGCTTGCAATTTGACAACTAACCCTGTCAGTTGCTCATCTCTGTTTTTGCTTTTCTTTCTTCCCAAGTCTTGTTCTCCCATCCACTTTTTCTGTTCCTGTTTTCCATGTCACCTTGCCTTTTTATAGAATAACTTCACTTGTTTTTTTTTTGCTTGTTTCTCGCTTCCTTTTTCCTTTCCCTGAAGCCACGTGCAATTGTGCCTGTCTATCAACAAAAAGGAAGGAATGCAGGGGAGTTGAGAAGCATTTGTTTCAGCAATAAAGTCAAACATAGGAAGGATCAGGAACGTTCAATTCCCTGAGCCTGTTCTGCCATTCAATTAGATCATGGCTGACCTGTCGCTTATCTCTATCTAAATGCATCAGTTCAAATAGCAAGAACAAATCTCAGCATTCAGGAAGATAGGGACAGATAGCAGACATCACAAACAATAGCTCCAAATGATTGGAGATTATAAGAGTGGAAACCAAGACAAAGGAATGTAGCAAGCAAGTGTACTTTTGTGCATGCTCTCAAGAGAATTTCTAGGTCATTTTACAACACATGTGCAAAGATGTGCGAGTTAGGTTGATTGGCCATGCTAAAATTGCCCCCGAGATGCATAGGTTAGAGGGATTAGCTGGTAAATATGTAGGGATATGGGGTTCTGGCCTGAGTGGGATTGTAGTCAGTGCAGACTTGATGGGCTGAATGGCCTCTTTCTGCACTGTAGAGTTTCTACGATTCTCTATGATTCTATGAACCCCAATTTCTTCCTTGGAGGACAGGAAAGTTGTCAATGAAGGCTAGCCTATTCCATTTCATTGGGATTTAGATGTAAACTCCACCCAATCTCAACTGCTTGTTCACCAATGAGGAAAAGTGACCCATACCTAAACTCAGGGAGGAAGAAAAGCAAAAGGAGGGATGAGCAACTGACTGGGTTAGTTGACAGATTGCAAAAGCCCTGGTTCTGTGCACTTGGTTTTTGGATCATTAAGCTAAGGAAGTTAAAGGTTATTCATAGTTTCTTTTGGTATTGGAATGCAGTAAAGGGGATCCTGCCCAGTCGGTCATCTGGAATTTAACCAGGTATTCAAATAATAAAACTAGACTTGATCTTGGCCAATTAGAGCAAAACAGATGATTAAATTCTTAAATATGGAAATGCTAGGCAAGTGATTGCACTGCTTTGCCAAGATACACTTCTCGATTTAAGTCAATGGAATACATGACTTATAAAATAAACAATGTCACATCAGTGAAAAAATTTACATCTGTGACAATCATTAGATATGTGACGAACAGTAAATCTGTCTAATTTCAGAAATTATTCTCCCAGTTTCATTCTCTTCAAATATAGATGTTCTTTAAACAACAAACATATGAACATACAAACGTAAAAATTGGAGTATTATTAGGTCATTTGGCTTCTTGAGCTTGCTCCACTATTCAATAAGATTATTACTGATCTGATGGTAGCTTCAATTCAACATAGATTTTTGAAAATCAAGTCTATCAACTTCTGCCTTAAAAACATCCAATGACTCTGCCTCCACTACTCCCTGGGGAAAACAGTTCTAAAAATTCACAATCCTCTGAGGGAAAATATTCCTATGATCCCCATTTTAAATGGGAGACCCTTTATTTCTAAGCTATGTCCCCTAGTTCTAGTCTCTTCCACAACCAGAAACATCCTTTCAGCATTCATCCTGTCAATTGCCCTCAGGATTTTGCGTGTTTCAATAAAATTATCTTTCCATCTTCTAAATTCCAATGGCTACAGACCCAGTTAGAACTTTCCTTGTAAAATAATCCCATTTCACTGCAACTGCCCTCACCTCACCCAATCCCTTTGGAATATTGGAAGTACAGTTGAGTCAAATTTCTCTGAACTCCTAATGTTTTAATGGCTACATACAAAATAATTGATAAATATTTATATCCTATACGAAAATAAAATATTAAGGTACCTTTTGACGTTTGTAGACATTTTGAAGAGGTGCCACTTCACAATCTTTGTGGGCACCAAAGACTTTGCACATTGAGCAAGTTGGAGCCTCACAAGTTAGGCAGTAAATGTTAATCTTTTCGTCTTCATGCTCTTCACACATTAACTGCTGATCAGATTTGGTGTGCAGAGGCCTGAAGCAAACAAATTATCAGCAGTGTCAAAGTAAAATAAAGTAACACTGTCACCAGAATATCAACAAGTTAACTATTTCTGCAAAGAGAATTGTGCCGTTTCCACCAATACACACTCCTCCCCCCCCACACACAGACCACACTAAATCCCACCCACCCCACCCATTATTAATTACCATATAAATGTGTAAACCAATGAAATCCCTGCATTATTCATGAACTTCAAAGTGTGTAAATGTTTATGACTAATCATAAATTTTGCAAAATAATAAAATAATAAAATGTAAATAAATGATTAATACTTGAGTCAGTCTTCGGGGACATATCAGGCACTATCCTTAGTTCAGTGATAACATTTTGATTTGGTTGATTATAGCCTTAAACTTCATTTCTAGAACAAATAATCTGTCATTAATCTCACTGCTGTTTATGGAATCTTAATCTGTGCAAACTGGCTGATGTGTTTTCCTAAATTACAATAGCGACTTCACTTCATTAGCCACAAAGCATGTTTAATTGACCATGAATGTGAAAGGCATGTTAGAAATCCTTTTTCAACAGTTAATAATTAGACTATTTATACACTATTGTTATCTGGAAAAAATGACACAACTACAACCAAGATTGTCTGAATGAATGAAACCAGAAATTCTGAAGAGAAAAGTAATTAAAATTATTTTGCCATTGGGAGTTTGGTTTTATCATTAAAATAGCCTTTGCGAATTAACCGAACTGTGCAGCCCATCATCCACAGCTTCCTGTTTTAAAGGTACTCCATTATGAATGGTGCTCTGTCATATAAAAGGAGATCTGATGGCATTGGGCAGTCTCATTTGCAAAGACTTTCCAAATAGCAACTATATAGAGTCAGGTTTTCACCTGTTTAGCCATCAATCATGGGTCCCAGGCCTTAAACAACCTTTGATTTAGAACTCAAACAAAAAATTTGTTGGAACCTGGGCCAGAACTTCAGACTCAGCTGGGCTCACACCTCACCCGCAAGCATATAAAATCCTACAAGACAGGATCAGGCATGCATCAAATTTCATTGTGCATTCTGTGATGTTTCAATTGGCTGGTGCATGAAAGGGCCAATTAAAAGAATTTTATACGGCTCTTCTACTTCTGGATATGACAAGCAGATCAATTGACACCTCAGCCTTTATGTTTTAATGCAACCTCAATCCAGATCAAGATTAAATGTGCGGGCTGGTGGCACTGCTGCCTCACAATGCCAGGATCTTGGTTCAATTCTGGCCTTGGATGACTGTGCGAAGAATTCACACATTCTCCCAAGAATGCATGGATTTCCTCCTGGTGCATCCTTTTTCTTCCTACAGTCCAAAAATGTGCAGGTTAGGTGGATTGGCCATGCTAAATTACCCCTTCGTGTCAGAGGGACTAGCAGGGCATTTTTAGTGCAGGCTTGATGGGCCAAATGGCCTTCTTGTGCACTGTAGGGATTCTATGATCTATAAAAAGATGTCTAAGGTTGGTATTTGAATGTACTACCTAGACTCTGCAGTCTTTATGTGTCACAATTTATTTTGTACAGGTTTATTGCTCCCTGATATAGCTCCTCAAAAGCTGTCCTCTTGGGGGAGCCCTTTAGAAGTGCCTGATCACACCTTTCCTTTCCTCAGACCTCGCCCTCTTCTTCACCCTTCCTGACAGTGCTGAACCGTTACTGGCACAATTCATATTGGCTGCCATTTATTGGCCAGCCAGCATGAATTCACACTCCATGGGTGATCACTTCTGGGCCTCCCAGCAGGAGAAAAACGCAGGCCGTTAACTGAGGCAAGAGCCAGTACATCATTGAAAGGAAAATTGAATCTTCATTGGAGCAATGGAAGAGGATTGATGAGAGATCAGAGCAATAGTAGTAGTTTTGGATTGCACTGGCCAAGTCCAAATAGTGCCCCACTGTTCTAGAAACCTCAAGCAAAAGATGAAGAGGAAGCTTTGGGCAATGAAGGTCATGCTTGTTTTTTTGAATATTGCTCCCAAACACCCAATTAAAGAACTTTAGCTCTATTTCACACTGTAAACGATAGAACTCAAAACCTCCCATCTTTCTGTCCTCTGTTTTCAGTGTTTTGAGTACCAAACATTAATGTCCCCTAATCAATATTGCCCAATGTGGAAATGTCAGTGTTGGACTGCGGTGGGCTCTGTAAGAAGTCTCATAACACCAAGTTAAAGTCCAACAAGTTGATTTGGTAGCATGAGCTTTTGGAGCACTGATCCTTCAGGCACTCATCTGATGGAGCAGCAGCATTCCAAAAGCTAGTGCTACCAAATAAACTTGTTGGACTTTAACTTGATGCTGTGACATTAGTATTGCCCAGCTTATCTCATCATTCCTTTTCTTCTTTATAACCATATTGACTTCTTAATTTAAAAACGATGGCTATTTTACCCATTACTACTTGGATTTCCTTTGTGAGGTAGTCTACACTGTTCCCAAGGGGATTTGATATTGTCTAATCACATATACTAACAACTGAATCCCTAAATGGCAGGAAACACACTTTTTTTCACATCAGCTGAAAGATCAATGCAGGAATCATTTGTTAGAAGAGGGTGTAACAGCACAAATTACAAAGTAGCAAAAACAAGAGAGAAACTGCCAAAGAAATAAACTTTTAGAACATAGAACATTACAGCGCAGTACAGGCCCTACGGCCCTCGATGTTGCGCCAACCAGTGGAACCAATCTAATGACCCTCTAACCTAAACTATTCCAACATTTTATATATATGCCTATCCACTGACCATTTGAACGCCCTTAAAGTTGGCGAGTCCACAACTGCTGCAGGCGGGGCATTCCATGCCCTTACTACCCTCTGAGTAAAGAATCTACCTCTGACATCCATCCTATAATTACCACCCCTTAATTTAAAGCTATGTCCCCTCGTATTAGCCATCACTATCCAAATAAAAAGGCTCTCACTGTCCACCCTATCTAACCCTCTGATCATCTTGTGTGCCTTGATTAGTCACCTCTCAACTTTCTTCTCTCTAATGAAAATAATCTCAAGTCCCTCAGCCTTTCCTCATAAGACCTTCCCATCATACCAGTCAACATCCTAGTAAACCTCTGCACCCTTTCCAATATCTCCACACCCTTCTTAAAATGCGGCGACTGGAACTGTACGCAGTACTCCAAGTTTTGTATAGTTGCAACATGACCTTATGGCTTCGAAATTCAAAGAATAAAGAACAAAACAGCATGGGAAACAGACCCTTCGGCCCAACGAGCCCGCGCCGCCACCCCGATGTTCCCACCTTTACCTGCGATCCCTGTCCATGTTTATAGATCTATGGATTAAAAACCAAATTTGAGACAATTTAGGGAGAATTTGTTTTGCCAATTAGCTTAAGAGCACATCTTTGGGATGTGGGAGGAAACTGGAGCCCCCAGAGAAAACCCATGCAAGCACGGGGAGATTGCGCAAACTCCCACAGACACAGCCCAAATCCACGTATCTGCACAGCACAGCTATAGTCACTGAGCTGTCATGTTGCCCATCAGATGGTCCAGGTCAAGCACACACTAACGTGAAGCAGTAGGATACTCTCGAAAAAGATCCAAGAGCAGTCCTCTCACGACCCATCGTGTGTATGCCACTTATTAGACAACAAGGTGGACCAAAGCACCTGTAGGATAAAAACAAGTACATCAATATCATCATCTATTTACACACTTTCCAGGGACTCCCAAAGCTCATGATCCCTATTTTAAATCAGTTTTCTATACTCCTCCATTCCCATTCTGTTCATGTGCCCATCTAAGTATTTCTTAAATATCTCCAGAGTACCTGCCTCCACCACTTCACCTGGCAGCGCATTCCATACCCCCACCACCCTCTGTGTAAAAAAACTCCCTCTTGCATCCAAATTATACCTTACCCCCCTCACTCTAAGCCTGTGACCCCTCGTGCTATTTGAGTCCATCCTAGGAAAAAGCTTAACCCTGTTTACTCTATCTATCCCTTTCAAAATCTTGTACACCTCCATCAGATCTCCTCTAAGTCTACGTCTTTCTAAGGAAAAAGAGTCCCAATTTGCCTAATCTCTCCTCATAACTCAGACCTTCCGTACCAGGCAGCATCCTGGTAAACCTCCTCTGCACTCTCTCTAGAGTCTCCACATCCTTCCGGTCACGTCAATCCCTCTACCAATAAAAGCTAATACACCGTACGCCTTCTTAACAACTTTATCAACCTGGGTGCCAACTTTCAGGGATCTATGCACACGTACACCGAGATATCTCTGCTTGTCGACACTACTAAAAATCCTTCCATTATCCCTATATTCTGTACTCCTGTTACTCTTACCAAAGTGAATCACTTCACACTTTTCCGCATTAAACTCCATTTGCCACCTCTCAGCCCAACTCTGCAGCTTATCTATGTCCCTCTGCAAAATGGAAGAGAAGGGAATGGTTTAGTTTGGAGGGGCATTGCTTTTTATATTGGTCAGCGCAACATCGAAGGCCGAAGGGCCTGTTCTGTGCTGTAATGTTTTATGTTCTATGTTCTATGTTCTAAACTGTCACATCCATCCTCACTGTCTACAATTCCTCCGAGTTTGGTGTTGTCAGCAAATTTACTAACCCATCCTTCTACACCCTCATCTAGGTCATTTATAAAAATGACAAACAGTAGTGGCCCCAAAACAGATCCCTTAGGCACACCACTTGTAACTTCTATAGTTGCAAATCATTCACTAAAGTAAATGTATTCTTTGTCCAGCTGTTTCTATAAATAAAGTATATTGCATAACCTGGATGATTCTTGCTTGTAGATGTCAATGATATTTTCCACCAGGAGATTTCTCTGCAGGCCGTAAACTCCATGGCGATCAAGTACTACCTCATGTCGGCAGGAAGGACAGCGAAAGCGGCCCCCTGAAGGCACAGTAGTTGAGCCCCTTGACTGCCAGAATGGGTTTGAAGCCTGGGAATGATATACCAAATAAAAATGTCAATCAGCTCTGCAAGATTATTCAGCTACACCTGTTTACACAACATGCCTTGCCTTCTTGTCAATCTTCCTCTTTTGTAGTTTTGCTGCATTGTTGCTCCTTTTCTTCAATGATGCAGCAGAAGCCAGTACCATTGACCATGTACAAAAGGAAAAATATGCTTTTTTGGTCTCAATGACCATTTCTACCCTCCCATCAAGTTTGCAATCTGACATATGTTCCTTTCTCAGTTGCCTTCCCTGCTCTCCCCTTACTTGTGGTTCTGTCCTCTGTACAATCTCACTCCCAAGCAGGCCTAAAACTCTTATTGAAAATGTGTTTCATAAGGGCATTTCTCACCCACTTAGGAAGTTTATATATTCACCAAAATCATAAAAACAGAAAGCGGATACTCGAGCGCCTAATCTATGAGTAGTACAGTTCAATTACCAACAATACCACTGCCAAATATTGGTAACAATTGAAACACTTACCTGGAAAACATCATTGGCACATTTTCTACACAAGTTATGCTGGCATGGTAAAATTACGACTGGTTTTGTGAACATTTCCAGACAAATGGGACAAATAAGTTGCTTCTCCAAACTGTCCATTGTCTGTGCGCCTCCAAGCATCGGTTTGAATCCCACCGCAAGGTTCATCCCCAAAATCAGGAGGTTCACTTGATCAGTGAAATAGTAATTAATTCTTTCCTCCCCTTTCTTCAGAGCTCTTTTAGTTTTACCCTTCTGCTCTCGGCTGAAACATCAACTGCTGGGCAAATAGTTAAATTTAGAATCGTTTCACAGGGGATCGTATCTTTTCTCTTTTAAGCAACAGGTCACATGGGCTAACAGTTGTGAGCTCTGCATTCTTCACTCCATATTTATCTCCTGAAATGTGAGATTGAGAGATTGAAGAGCCATTTGTTGGACAGCCCTTCTCCCAGTCAAGTGATAGTTAGTCATGTTGCGGTATGCCACAGATTAGATACAAGTTCAGCAGTAAATTACAAAAACAAAATTTCAAATCCTTTCAAAATCAACTTCAAGATTCAAATTCAAAATCCAGAATTAAATCCATAGAGGAAAAAGGTAATTTGCTCCCAGTAACTAACAATTTTGATAAGTAATTTTATATCAATACAACTTGTTTTCCTCTGCACAGCTGATTCTTTTCTGCTCAGTGATATACTCTTGTTAAGTGGTTACCTTTTCCTTCACTTAACAACATACATCTGCTTTCATGAATAACAGATATACAGAGTGAAAAGATTGCTAACTACCTGATCAGGAATTACCCACAGTCCATAAACTAATAAAGATGTCTGTTGAAATCTTCTTGAATGGAGTGATATTGCTATTAAATTGGATAGAAAGCTATAATTACAAACAAGGTGCATCTACCAAAACATTGTCAGTTTCCTACTGGATTGTAATTAAGTGCCTTTTTTTGCATGATACACCACGATGACAATTGAAGGGGACTTGATATCCCTAGTAAAAATAGATAAGAAATTGGTTGCAAGAAAAGCAGCATCTAGGAAGGAAGACCAGACTGATATGATGCACTCAACAGTGAGTCCCTTGGATTAGAGCTGGAATCTCACTATTTCCAAAAAATATAAACAACTAACTTAATTGTAAATGGTCGCCCCACTTCAGCTTTTGCCCCCTTCAGTTTCAAACTTATCATCCTTCTCCTCGAAATGACCCAACCTTCATTTCTACTCTTGCACATTATCATCCAATTTCCAAACAACCTTTCCCCTCCAAAGTTATTAGACGCATATTATCTTTCAAATCAATGTCCATTTCCTCTTCTACTTCACGTTTGATCCTTTGCTGCTCGTACCACAGCAGGAAACGTCCTTAATAAGAGTCACAAATTACCTTCCTGGATGGTAGCTATAGGCATGTGATTCCCTCCTTGCAACCTGCAAGACAATTGGCCCTACCATTTTCCTCCAGTCATTCGCCACAATTGTCCAGCTGGGATGGATTGCTCTTGCTCAGTTCACTTTACCCATCTAATTGAAGCCAATCATTTTCAGCAACGGCTGTCTCTACTATCCCCTCCTTCACCTTTCTGGAGTTTCCCCAAGGATCAATCCTTTGCGCTCTCCTCTTCCACATACATACTTGCAGTTCCTTATCATCATCATCATCATCCATAGTCAGGGTATCAGGTTCCACACATGGTGATGGCACCCAACTCTATCTCTCAATCACTACTCCTCCTATGACTGTGATGTCTAGGCAACTTATCCTGAAACTGACCCTGGATGAACTGCACTATGCACAGAAAGTTTGAAGTCACCATCTTTGACACTTGCTATTAATTTCAACATTAGGCATTTAAATGGTCATTGGATAAATGTATGGATAATATTGGAATAGTGTACATTTGATGGGCTTTTAATTGCACCCACCTGTGAAGCCAACATTGCGGGCCAAAGGCCTGCACTGCACTGTAATGTTCTATATTCTTATTCTATTCAACAACTGCTGCAGGTTGATGTTAACTGCACATAATCTTAAACTCAATCCATGCTTCTGGCCATATATGCTCTCTATTATAGAGACAACATAGTTAAAACCTTCATACCATCTTGAGCCTGAGCCCACCTTTTGCCAATGCTCTCTTTTTCAGACTCAACCATTTCAATATTCATTTGGCCAGCCTCACCACCTTCACTTCTTCCTACCGCCATAAATTTCAGATAATCTAAAAGTCTGCTGCTCATAGATTAATTCACACCATGTTCTGTTTACCCATCACAGCTTTGTCACTGCCACACTTGCCCTACCTGTAGGTCACACATTGGACTCCTTAGCCACCTGAAAACTCATTTTTAATGTGGAAGCAAGTCATCCTAGACTCCAAAGGATGATGATGACTTTTCTATTTTAAAGTTTATATTGCTTCCTATCTAGGCAACCCTTCAAGTTAACCTCATGCTCAACTCCATTATAGCCTTGTCTCCTCCTCTAATACCCATCAGTCTTACAATTCTCGAAGAGCTCTTCTCCAAGTTTGGCTTTGTGCATCTCCCACAGCCACTACCCCTATCATTGGTGGCTAAAACTTCACTATCTATGCTTTAAGCTCTCAGCCTTGTGAAGTCTCACTTGTCTTTCAAGATCCTCAACTTTTCACTGAGCTCTTAATCATTGCTCCCATCATATGTGGTCAGAAGACAGTTTCAAATCAAGATTTTGTGCAGTTGACTTCAACTTAAGGCAGTTGTTGAATAAGAAAATGAAATTAATAGTAGATATCGAAGATAATAACTTCGAACTTTCCAAAGACGGTGCATCTCGTCCAAGATCAGTTTCAGGATAAGGTGGCTAGAATGGAGAAGTGCTCCTCAAGAACTGAAAGGTAGTCAGAGCCTGCTGGAAAGAGAACTTAGAACACCTCCTTAATAGAGGCTCTGTCTTCTACCGATGTCCTCAATTCCATCCCACCCCATGCGACCTGCTACCATCACTGCACAACCCCAATTCTAACTCCAACCAGGCAGGAGGTAGAAAAAGCTGTCCAGCAGCTCAAGAAAAACAAGGCATCAGGGTCAAATGAAATCCCCACTGAAGCTTTAAAACACAGTAGAGAAGCACTATTGGTGCAAGCACATGACTTCATTCTTATCAGGAAGAATAACATGCCAGGAGATCTCAGAAACACCATAATTGTGGCCATTTTCAAGAAAGGTGATAATTCTGACTGCAGTAAGTAAAGAGGAATTTCTTTGCTGTCAGCCACAAGGAAGGTCATGCAAGAGTCATCCACAACTGTCTTCTCCCTATGGCAGGAGAACTCCTTCCAGAGTCGCAATGTGAAATACATCCACTATGGGGCATAACAGATGTGAACTTCACTGTAAAACAACTATGAGAAATGTACAAGTATTAACCCTTGTACACGGTCTTCTTTGACCTCAAGGGCTCTGACAACATCAATTCTAAGGCATTGTAGGTTGTTTTGTGTTTGGGTTGCCCCCACACATTTGTCACCATCTGCCACCTGCTCCATGATGACATGTAAACAGTGATCCTGACCAATGCATTCCCCTAATCCAACTCTCATTCAGATTGGGATCAAGTAAGGCTGTGTGATTGCACTAATACTTTTTTCAATCTTTCTTGCTGCAATGTTTCATCTCATCAAGCTCCCCCACTGGAGTGGAGTAAGCTGCAGAAACAAATGCTTTGCTCAGCGCTTTGATGTAGCAAGTCACCTCAGAAGGGCAGAGCAAACATTTCAAGGACACCCTCTTTGAAGAAATGCAAAATCCATACTGATACCAGGAATTGCTGACCCAAGACTATCTGAAGTGGAGAAAAAGCCTTTGGAAGAAGCTCAATACCTTGAGTTTCATTAGAGAAAGCAAGCTGAAGCCAAGCATTGACTGTGAAAGGAGCTAGTGGTAGTCCAGTCGCCCGTCCCTCCTCCCCACCTGCACATCACACATTGGACTCCTTAGCCATCTGAGAACTCATTTTCAATGTGGAAGCAACTCATCCTTGGCTCCAGAGGATTACTCAAGATGATGATGATGATTTTTCTATTTAAAGTTTGTTATTCAAGTTCTCTTCCATATTAGAATCTATTCTGTTGAAATGAATAATGAAATGTAGATCAGGTCTGACATGATAAGACTGGATTAATGGAAGGAAATATCTTGTCTCAACAACTTTAGCAAAGTTTTTTTAACAAGTAACAGATGCTTATATCAATAATTCCATGGATGCAACTTATCATTTCAGTCAGGTTTTTCATAGCTTTACCATAAATCAATTTGCAAGATAGAAAGATACAAAATAAAAAGTGCCTGAGACAAAATCAGAAAACAAAGGCCATGTTTGATCCAGTTCCTCCAGCAAATTTTTTCATGCAATAATTGGACTATTAATCATTAATCACTTCTTCCAAATTCATATGCAGAGGCAGGAGGTCATGACCCAGGTAAACCTGGTCTTAGCTTACAAAGACTTTGAGAGATCTTATTTGGAGTATTATATCGAGTTTTATTCCCAAATAAAGAATGATGGAGTGACCCAAGAAGATGCAAACGTGATGTCCCTCTGGGAGTATTGAGCACTGAAGACAAAGTTGTTACCTGGTGTTTGCACCTACTGAAGAGCTGGAGATGCTGAAGGTATCTCATTTAGGCTTTTATTATTGTTAATGACAAGGACAACGTGAAAGTATGTTGCAGAAATAAAGTCGCCATAGTCCCAGGTGACCCCTTTGAGAGGAGAGCTGATTGATGGTGATCACTACACCTTAGACAAGGGGCAAGGCCGAGAAAGCAAGGCCTTCATGAATATCTTCAGCCGGCATGTAGATAGATGCAGGGGGAGAAAAAAAAACCACACAGGATTTGCGTAAGTTCAAGTAATAATGGGCAATTTGGATTAATTAAGTTTTGTTTTTTGATTGATTTGTGCAACATGATTCCAGAAGAGATTAAAACTCTTTCTTTGCAGTCTATTAAGGCTACAATATATAGATGTTAGGGAAAAAGAAGCAAATTACAGCACATGAATTAATCTTGAAAATAATGCATTGAGAACCGAAAAAGAACTTTTGATAATGAATGATTAGTTAGTTATAAAAAGAGAAAATATTGGAAATACTCAACAGGTCTGGCAGGATCAGAGATCAAAAATAGAGTTAACGTTTCAAGTTACCTAAAACTAAATTAATTGTGTCTCTGAATTCTTTTTGTCTTTCCTATAAGGTGGTACAGATGGAGGGCTGTGGGGGGTGGGCAATGGCATATTGGCCTGAAATTAAATAGAATGAGGATGTATGATCCAATAGTCTTTTCTCTTGTTACATGCATAAAGAAAAAAAATCTTGAAAGACACGAGGGAAGCATAGTGACAAATTTAAAGCAATTGTCCAAAGACTGGTACTAGAGGCAGTGATCAATGGGACAAATATCAATGTAACGCTAAAAGCCATTAAGTGGATCCTAGCATGAATCCAGAAGAATTCAAAAGGTTCTGCATGCATAACTGAGAGTTTAGAAGGCCGAGGGAGGATCTTATAAAGACATATAGTGTCTCTGATCAGATCAACTTCAGATCAGCCATGATCTTGTTGAATGACGGGACAGGCTCGAAGGGCTAGATGGCCTACTCGTGCTCCTATTTCTTATGTTCTTATAATCTGAAAAAGTTAACTGGCTAGTTTTGCAAATGTAAAAGCAATCATGATAATTTTTAAAATTCTTTCACAGAATCTGGGCATCACTGACTCACCCAGCATTTGTCATTCATCCCTAACTGTCCTCGAGAACCTGTTACCTTGAACTGCTGCAGATAAAGGGGCCTCCCAGGTAACCCATTCACACTCCATTCTCATACCTTTAGCTACAATGGAAATATGAGCTTACAAATCTTGGCACACATGCATCCAGGTCTCACAATATATTTGCTGCTTTGCCTTACACTACACTCATCTGCCTGCCTGTATTTGCCTTTCACTGAGATATGTTGCTTACTGCCTACATGAAAGTTGATCAAACACTACCAAATTCTACTCATCTTGGCAACACAGAGATCATCGACCCATTCCTTTCACTGGATCTTGGCAATTTGTGGATTCCAACGTTGCAGTTGTTGTCCAATTCCTTAGTCAGTTGGGGAAGGTCTCCTAATGTCATCGGTGGGGAATTGCACTTCCTGTCATTCCTGGACAGAGTAAAGCCATGCTGATTCTGTCCGATCCTGCCGCTATTTTCCAAGTGCTCTGTTATTACATCTTTTATAATAGACTCTAGCATTTATCCTATTAGAGATCTCAGGCTGCCTGGTTTATATTTATGTTTTCTCTCTACATCCCTTTCTAAATAGTGGCGTTACATTAGCTCGCCCCCAGCCCACACAAGAACTGTTCCAGAGTCTATAGAATTTTACAAGATGACCACAAACGTGTCCACTTTTCCAGGGCCACTTCGTCAAGCATTCCGGGATGTAGCTTATCAGGCCTAGGGATTTATCAGCCTTTAATTCCATCATTTTCCACAACACTATTTCTCTACTAAAACTGATTTCCTTCACTTCCTCCTCACTAAACCCAGCATTTCTAGTATGTTGTGTCCCCTCCTTTGTATTTAGCTGGTCAGCCATTTCTTTGTTCCCCATTATAAGCTCCTCTGTTTCTGACAATAAGGGGCTGATATTTGTCTTCACCGATCTTTTTCTCTTCACATACCTAAAAACTTTTACAGTCAGTTTTTATGTTCCCTGCAAGCTTACGCTTGTACTCTGTTTTCCCGTCCTTAATCTATCCTTTTCTCCTCTTGCCACAAAATAATGAACCTCAGAACAGCAAACCTGAGAATTCAGCAATGTATACACCTCTTAGTTGATCTAATACTATCTCTAATTTCTCTTGCAAGCCACAGTTCAACCATCTTTCCTGTTTTATTTTTGCACCAGCCAGGAATGAACAATTGTTGCAGTTCACTCATGTGCTCTTTGAATGTTTGCCATTGCCTACTCACCATCAGCTTTCATATCATTTAAATTTCTCTTAGATTCAGGACCCTAATCTCAAAATCAAATACATAGCTTTCATTGTGAATGAATAATTCTCTCATATTATGGTTGCTCATCCCCAAGAGGTCTTACACAACCAAATTGATAATTAATCCTTCCTCATTATACAATACTCAGTTTTGGATGGCCTGTCTTCTACTTGATTTCTCAATTTATTGGTCCAGAAAAACATCCTGCACACACTGCAGGAATTCCTCCTCTGTAGTATTGTTACTAATTAAAGTCACTATAATTACTGAAGTTGCTTTTAATTGCAAATTGATAGTGTAGGATTAGAGAGCTTTGGCAATAGACTTCAGCTTTGCCGCGACCTCACTTGTTTAACTGTCGGTTCTGTTCATTTACTTACCGAGGGAAGATTGACCACACAAAGAGATTGCAATTATTCCAGGGACTCGGGGATTATCCCATGAGGTGAGATTACTGCAGCTCCCAGCTTTTCTAGGATCGTATTATGAGACCCATGAGTCAGGGAGAAAACTGGTGACATATGGTACACCATAGAGGGGGTAACAAGTGAGCATGATTTTTGCCTCTATTTTTAGAGTGTCCCTCTGGTCATTTTGAATACCAGCCACCTGAAAAGACTCTACCTATTTTGAAGATTCACAGGTAATAAAAATGGTGTGAAACTTTTCTGACATGCCAGCGACCCTCCCATCGCCCACAAAATTCTCAACACAACCATCTTTGGTGAATGCAATCATTCCTCTTCCCTCTGTCACTCTTGAACCACCTTACTCTCCGGTTAGTCTTGAACTCATAACTATTCATATAACCCTCCATATGTTTTCTCTGCCTCTGAGCAGAAACCTGTTACTATGCCATCCTGACCCTAACCCTTCTCATTATCCAAGCCAGCTGTTTATTCATTTCTATGATCTTCTATCACCCTACTGCATCCCACTCCTCTCACACCTCACTGTGACTGCTTCCTCCACTATTATCCTCAGTTCAACCCCTAGGCCCCCACGCTAGAAAGCATGGTTATAGAAGGCAGAATCAATCTCTAACACCATCTCTGCCTGATAGTCTCTTCCCTCATCCAACCATGGGTCCCCAGACATAACAAATGTGGCCCTTCAATCCAACCCACATCCCTGCACCCTATCATTCCCTCCCATCCTTCCCCAGTCAGCTTCCTCTCCTCTCCTCCCATCTGCCCCACCATCCTTCCATATGATCCTGCTTCCAGTCCAGTCTCTGCATTGCTTGGCTTACCAGCACCCAATCTCAATCAGGAGGTTGACATTTGTGAGCAGTTGTCAAGACTAAAGCTATTGTTATTCACTTCAAAGTTGTCAATGTTCTGGGTTCTGACTGGCATGGAACTTAATTCTGGTGAACTGGCTTTTTAGTCAGCATGCATGTCTCACTGATGCATGAAAAGTCACTTTTCTACATTGTTCATTTGGAAACTCGACCATATCTTTAAGAACCCAAGAACCTATTGCAAAAGTTCATCCCACTTTTGAGAAAATGATTTTTGCCCTGATAGCAAATTAGGTTCCCCTGCCGATTAAGCTTCCTGCTGCTCGGAGGCAGAGTCTGGCCAATATCTCCTAGTTACTGATTTACTACCAGTGGAAACAAGCAATCACTATTTCTCCTCTCAAAACTGTTCATGATGTTGCAAATGTTTAAAACTTCCCTTTATCTTTATATTAAGTAAAGACAGGTTCCTTTGAGCTTTTGTTAATTGGTCTAGCCTTCCATTCCCAATGTGCTAGCGAATCTTAGCTGCACTCTTGCCCTGACTCTAATATAGTCCTGTAATGAAGTGCCCAAACATGTGCAATATTCCTTTTACAGGTTGACCACTTCAGTATCGCACTCTTACTTGAATAGTCAATGCTTTTGTGTATAACGTCAGAATCCCATTTGCCATTATTATTGTTGAGCTGAAGCCCACTTTTGAAGATTTATGTACCTACGCCCCTAGATTTCTTTTTTACTACACTGAAGTTCACCATTTAAGGTATATTTTGTTTCACTGTCCTTTCCCTTGCACATACCCTGCCAATTTACCTGCATCTACCCATTTGACTACCTGTCCAGGTTTGTATGCGTGTGTTTAATCTAATAGGAACAAACATTGATATTACTCCACCTGTCTTTATGCACAAATCATTTCTAAACATTAAAAATCTTAGCACAAATCACGCAGACTGCCCCTCCAGCATTCAATTGCTCATTAATTTTTCAATTAACAGTGAGATTACTTAAAATAGAGGCAAGACTAATTGTCTTAATTTCTGAATTTTTTTTGTCTCTGTTGGAACACAGATCACAAAAATTTCAACAGTAAGACACTCTATTAAGCCCAAGCAGCCAGTGTTCATGCAACCTGCATTCATTTTTAACCTCCAAACAGTCTAAAATCACGTGGACATCTTAATAATCCTACGTGACCTACCCCTATCTAACCTGTTCATCAAATTCTGACAGTGCATTCCACAGCCTCAAACTCGGTGAAAATTTCTTCTCGCCGCCCTAAATCCTTCATGCATCTTTCCTCATTTTAGACTTTTTTTTTCTTCCCTGGCACAAGTTTTGCTGCCAGAGATTTTTATAAAGTTAAAGTTGTGCTTCCATTTTTTCCCCAGCCTCAGTATTCTGAGGTAGAAAGCATTTGGATCTGTTAACTTTTAATTTTAACCGAAGTGAGAACTGATCCCACCTCAGAAGCTCTCAGTTTATCTACGCAGTCACTATCTTCTGAAACCGGTCTGCCCAAAATGTTGGGCTGTAGCCAACTAGTCCTCTGATTCGACATTCCTCTGCTCAAGCAATAGAATTCCAGCATTTCATGTATATATACTCCACCTGAACACTTTGTAGATCAAAGATGTACCACATTATTATTATATGTTTGAATACCCAGTCCATTAGTGGAAGTGTGGTTGTGGTGGAGGAGGGGGGAGGAGGCGGTGTTAGTGGCAGAGTCATTGAGAGAAGGAACATAGGAATAATTGTAAAATTTACCAAAAACATTTAACAGCCTTCTTTATCTGTGAAAATCTTGCAAAAAATTACATTAAACCATAACACATGCCAGCCAACATATTAGGAATCCACATTTATTGTCAAGTCTTTCATGATAAAATTGTACAAAATATATTCTGATCACATCAAATCCAGACACAGCCCAGTCTAGATTAAAATTGTAATATCACTCAGTTCCCTATAAATGAATATTCACTATCCCTTTATATAGTGAAAAATGCAATTGAAAAATATCCTAAGCTTTTAACCATTAAACATAGTTCAGAATTTTCATGACAATGGATGTTCTTCATTACAGCACAGCCTTAATACAAGGAATGGAAGGCAAAATAAAATTCCCTTCAAATCATTTCTGGATATAGAAATGTGAACAATGAGACAGCATCCTTTTCTAGCTACATTTAGTGATATGTTTTAGTTCAAATTTGAAGCTCACTTATCTTGCATGATTTTGAAAGCAACCTACAGAAATCATGACCTCTCCTTCCATAAAGGATTTACATTGTTACTAGAATAGTTTCACGTACTTTAAAGGGGAGGAAATCTACTGTGCTTATCTGATCTGGAGAAAATGCAACTTCAGCCATATAGCAATGTGGCTGACTCTTATATGCCCTCTGACATGGCTTAGCAAACCATTCAGTTCAAGAGAAATTAGGGATGAGTAATAAATGCTGGCCTTGCCAACGGCACCTGATTCCATGGAAGAATTAAAAAATGTTAGACATAATTAACAAAGTAGTACTGCCACTAAATTAAATTCATTAACTTTCTTTCTGAACTAATGATCTTTCAAAATGGCTTCACTGGCTCTTGGCCTATTGGTTGATTTAACTGTACATTCCTATTTGTAACAGGTAAACCAGCTCTGAATCGTTCTTAATTTTAGTAGGCTAGAGAGCTAATGCTTAAAAAAATACGGTTTATTAAAAGGAAGCTGTCTCACTTTGTGAAGAGCTGGACTTCCCCAAAATCCCACTGTTGGATAACATTCTAAGCAGACAATATGTACATATGATAGAGTTAGGAAAACACAAAGTTCAGAGTAACATGGCACATGCTCTTGTACATTTAGAATTCCCGAGGCAAACCCTACATCAGACTAAAATTGCATAGCATTACATTTGAATTCAAAGCAACTAAATTTGTTTGTACAAAATTTTTGCCATCAAGTTTCAAAATTGCATATACAAATAATATATTTAAATATTTGAGAAAAACAATTCCAATAATCCATGGAGTATGGCTAATCAGCACAAGACATTATGGGATATTATTCAGAGCAAACAGTTCCAGTATTTAGTGCAATTCCAGAAATGCTGTACCTAAAGTTTCTGTACCCAAACAAAATAATACTAAATTCTTCAGAAAAGGAACAAGATCACTTACTATTGCTAGTGATTTGCTAAATAATTTTAATGTTTTCATATTTATTTCAGACATATTGTCCAGAACTGAGGGCATTCGACAGTAATTCCACCAGATGAGTTAATTTTACATTTCAGATGTTTTGATCTTGACTTATTTTAGTGTACAGTAACAACTACAGAATAGTTCCAGCCAGTCAGCCTGGCTTCAAATTACATTTTTCACAACAGTTTGGGAGCTCTGTGCCTGCATATTCTTTCATGCATAGAGCTAGGTTCCAGATATTTCAATTCTAAATATTGGATATGTGGGATCTGAACACGAGTTAAAACTTAATTGGCATCAAGCCCAAATAGTGGGAAACTCTTTCTACATGATCTAACATTACTCCGCCTCAAGTAGGGGCAGGATCCAGCCTGCGAGTTATAATGCCCTGTATTTTATTTGGCAGATACACTTAGATTCAATAATCAACAGGTGCAGTTTATGCTTTGCAGTATAACTTCACCCCTAAACAGCATAATGTTAAAGTATGTTTTAGTACTAAGTAGCTTCTGATAAAGTAAACAGATAAAAAACAAAAATATATGACTGCTATTCAAAATATTAACCTTCATTCTGATCAAATGACACTGACGGCATAAAAGGAAGCACTTAACATTTACTGCTGTAGATAACCTGTGTGACTTGGCCATCATCCCCCATGAACAATGTGGACATTTGCAATTACTAAATTGTCTTTTTCTTAAAAAGCGGGACATTTTACTCCCCCCACACCATGGCATATGCTCAATTTAAAATCCCACTCCCGTCCACCACCCCATGTTATTCATCTGGCACAATAAATAATTGTATTTGCTGAGGTGAGCACAAGTGGAGTAAAAAACATACAAAAAGGATTTTTTTGTACTTGGAGCATTGACTTCACCAGTTTAATGCTTTAAAAATCAACTTATATTCTGGGCAAAAATAAGATTTGGTTACATGTGCAATTTCTAGGAAAAATGCAGTTTACATTTCTAGTGAATGGATTAATAAACATGTAACTGTCAGGAGCATACTGGAGCTGTAATTCTGTTCTGTGGTAGAAACATTGGTTTCTAAATTCCACCTTATCAGATAGATCTTTGTACTACATTTTTCCTTCAGAAAAGTTTCAAACAAATGCTAATGCATAATCCTTGCGTTCAGATTAGACAATTAATGCATATTTAGAATGACAGGTGCTTTACATAATGGAGGTTTAAGGAAATATGTTAATCGATGTTTTAATAATGTTGGTTGTTCTCCATCCCAAACACACTTATAATTCTGTATAAATGATACACTGATCAAAGTATTGGTTTTTACAAATTTAGTTTGTCCTTAAAAATAAGTTGTTCAACAATTTTAACCACAATTATATTTCACAGAGCAAATTCCTGGGAAATATAACACTTATGGTACGTTGTGCCCCCTATGGTCCACAACAGTGTTACAACAGAAATGTTAACTGCAAAAGATGTTTAAAGCAGATGAGGGGAAGAAAAAACAGTATTTTGTGAAATGAATTTCTTATGCAGTTATTTGCACTCAAAATAAATCTCAGTCTGAACGATCCAGGTGAATATGTTAAATCTTCTATGAGCAACACTTTAAAATAAAGTAGGACTGTGCATTTGTTGAAAAAAAATCAATTTGGGTCAAATATTCAATGAAATCTATGCTACAGAACCATGCCACAATAATTTTCAAACCTTGAAATATTCAACAAAACTGTGTATGGTTTTAAAAGGTGATAAAATAAGATTTGTAAACGAGAACCTCATTACTAAATTAACTTTGCATTCCAGACATGAAACAGCAACAACTAAGACGATTCAGAATAATCAAAACAGAAGATTTTTCCATGATAGAGGGAAATGACATAAAACACGTGCCTCGGCAAAGGATAACTGATTCCTGTTTTCATACACTGCAACTGAATGAATATTAGTCACTGATAAAAGATTCTTCTGTAATCACTGCGTGACTTACAAATTATGCTACTTCAGTATCAATGTTAACCCTTTGTTCATGAAAGCATGGACTATCAGCATAGATGTTAAAAATTCAAACTAACTACCTTGTTAAAAAAATTAGTTCTAAAATTTCAGAACATGATAGAAAAATAAACAATACTGGCCAAAAAGGTGCCATATACCTTGTTCGTCCACAGTAATGACAATCATGTGAAAAGTACACATTTTGTAAAAGTGATTTGCATAAATTTGTAAGATGACAATGTTAAGAATGGCTATTTAGTTTTCATACAGTATTATACATTTACGCAACTCTCAGATATTAATCTCCAAAGCAATGCCAAGCAAATCATGCAGACCTACTGCCTTTGGTTAAATTAAGCTGACTTAACAGAACACGTTTTCTCCAGATTTGTAATTAGAAACCAATTCAAATGCTCAGAGGGTTAGGAGACCAAAAATGTCTTGCATGTCTCTGCTGGAAAACTATTTTCTGGAACGGATCAGGAATTGGAAAATACAAGTACATAAAGATTTTACTTGAGCTGGATTCATCAAACATTTACACTTACATATGACATCTTCTTACCTGAAATCTGGATGAGTCAGTGACTGAAAGGTATTTCAAATGAGTACTAAAAATATTTTGCTACGGAGACCTTTTCTGCTTATTCTGTCTCAAAAAGTTCAATACAGAATAAATTCCATTAGTGAGGTTTGTTAGCTGTAGGCATGTACTTCAGAAAATGCAAACATATGGAAACTTTATGCACAGTAATAAAATTTATACAGTTAAATAAATATTTTAAAAATTCAGTATAGTAAATGTGGCACACAGGTTCCAGTATTTACAATTAAGTAGACCAATAAAAATAGTGGCAAATTCTGTCATATCAATTATGTTGTGTGCATTGACTAAATATACATTTCATGATTCTTGGAAAAGCATTTTTTGTTGGCATTTTATTCAGTGACAGTACCCAAACCTGTTTCATAGGAATCAATTTTTAATTTTATAGTATTTTCTTCACATAGTATCCAAGCAGTAAAGATTTGGTTGCTTCAGATTGTAAATTATGAAAAAATGGAATAATTATATGTGCACCAAAGCACCTGATTATTTTTAATAGAATACTGTTAACTTTAATCAATCAATACCCAACACTAAGGCTGAAGCTATAGATTAAAGTTTTGTTTTTTAATTTCATTATAAATTACATTGTTTCATTATTTTTTAGTAATTATTGAAAAATTCAGAAAGATGAGCACTTACAGTAATCATATAAATGCCATTTGTAAAATCCACCCATGTGGCAAAAGTCATCAGCAAGTGTGCATGAATACCAGCTCAAAAAAAATCATGATTGAGTCAGTGGCTAATTAAAGCAAAATTTTCTCACTTAGTTGCTGCCATGGCATTTTACTGAAATTCACCATTTGTTAAAGGATATCAGAAAGGTTCTCTTAGTACAACAGTGTTGGACAGCTAAGAAAATAAATGAAATCTTTCAGTATGACCTTATTATTAGGTTAGAAAGGAAAATACTCTGAAGAGTGGATTAGTTTTGTATTTGTAAAGTTAAACTACATGGAATTTATCAGATTAGGTATAGGTTTGGAATTAATAACCATCAACCTTTACTCTGAATCTATCACAGAACTGCAAATACCTGCAATGTCACTGCATGTCCAAATTGATGAGATGTGCCCAGTGTTTGGATGAAAAAGTTAGCATGCTTCTCACCTGTGTTAATTTGCTTTTCATTTCTAGCCTATACCATTGGCTCACAGCAATATGAAAAGGAGATCTGAAAGTGCAAGCCTCTCCCTGTTAATACATTGCCTCTCCATTGGCAAGTATTCTACTGTGCTGCAAGGAGCAAAGGGACACTGGCTTCAGAGGAACCTGGATGGAGTTTGCCCTCTAGCTGTATTGTGTGCAGGCCCATGGGTGTGGGGCATGCACTAGCACCCATAAACCAAACTCCCAGCTTTGGGAAAATGGTTCCAATGCTTTGTGATTACTTTGGGATAGACGAAGACTAAGGGAATAAATCCTGACTGAAAATCTGGAGTAGAGTCCAAAAGTGAACAGGCACCTAACTCTGTCATCTTTCAGGCAACTCCTGCAACAAGAGTGCCAAATGTAGTGCTTTGCATTTCTTTGGATACATACAAAGTCAACAGGACAATGCTGACTTCTGAGCAACCCAAGGTATCAATAGAACTTCGCCCAAACTTTTACCCTGGAGAAGGACACTCTAGTTTCCCTGAAGACAGTTGACCACTAAAGTTCAAACCATCATCGTACAAGATGGATATCAGGAAATCAAAACTGGATCCATATTTCCCACCTTAAAATTTACTTTGAAAAATATAAAAGGAGAAAAATGAGAATGCAATAATACATTAGTCTGAACTAAAAAATTACTTTTCAATACTTCCAATAAATCAAAACTCTGATGATAGTTAGCAGCACTGGATTCACAGCTAAATGTATTGCAGATCGGAATATCACTCATCATTTATGATTGAGTGATTTAAATTTTCGGCCAAATTACAGAATTCTTTTTTGAAATAGTCAAATGAATCTTAACTGCAATTCAGCTCATAGCAATACATCCAGAGACTGAGGATTAATCTTCCCACATACATTCCTGATAACTAAATCCACTGAGTCAGTAAGTAAATAACTTATTTGGCACAAAACCTCAATCACTAATCAAAAGTGCAGTTTTGTACAGAGTACATTCTTATTAGGTCAAATAGCCATTTTTAAGAAAACCAAAGCTCTATGGAGCTAACTTTTGGTGAATGTGCAAAAGTTTCTCAACTAATGAAACAATAATTCTCATATCACTTAAAACTGATAGGATGTGTCATTCAGATAAAAATCATCAGGCTGGTCAAATAACTGCAAATTTGTCCTGCATTTACACACTTTAAAGCCTCTATACAATGAAGAAACTACTTTCTAATCCATTAAAATTGAAATATTCAATATACCTATTTTTCCCCAAATTAAATTTGATTCAGCTAACATTTTGCACATTTCAGAAAAGGACCAGCTTTGGTAGTAAACATAGTAAAAGTGTACTCTGGACCAAAGACATGTACAATATATACATTTTTCTTCAATTATCAGTGTTTTACTAATAGCTAATGTAGTATTTTGAAAGCCTGAAATCAGTGCAACTCGAAATTACTTACCATTTTTATTCATTTACCAACTCAAACATCTGATTCAATGGAATGAAATATGAAGTTATTAAGATTTCTGTCCGCCACAGACTGAGTTCATAGTGATATCTGTTTTCAAAAAGCCTGCAATGCTAATTAAAAAAGAAAGCAGCCAAACAACCATTCTGTTTAAAATAGATTATATCTCACAAGAATGTTTCAGTTGCTCTGTGATTTGACATAACACAAATGTAGACTGTACAATACATTACAAAACAAATTTACAAGTGTGCTGGTTGACTGTGATGATCATTCAGAAAAAATGGCAAACTATAATTTACATACATTTTCAGTCAAAATTAATTTTCAGAACCCTGCTCAAATATCCTTGGTTAAATTGAATTTTCAGATCTCTGCTTTTATATATCGATCCTGCAGCCAGGTTTTTGGTCAGATGACAGCTAGGTCGTTTCAGATTCCACGGATTCTGATTGTGGTTGAATGATGATTGGGATATTTACACCTAAAGAAGAAAACAAGAAAGTTGATTACTTATGATGCGGTATGACCCCAGCATAAAATGCATAACAGGTGCACTTTTTAAAAATGTTTTCATTCACAGGAAGTGGCCATTGCTGTCTAGCACAGTAAGAAGTCTAACAGCATCAGGTTTAAGTCCAACCGATTTATTTGATAGTAAACTTAAATCTGGTGTTGTCAGACTTCTTACTGTGTTTATCACAGTCCAAAGCCGGCACTTCCACATCATTGCTGTCTAGGCCAGTATTTATTGCCCGTTCCTAATTGCCCTCGAAAAGGTTGTGGTGATAGTGGACAGAGTTAAGATAATCTAAATGGTATACGAGTTCAAAACAAAATCAGAACATGTGTTTAGTAAGGCACTGGATGTGTAATATATCATTTACTATGTAAGCGAGCAATTGCTTGAATGTCAGCACTGGAGCAGTGATTTGAAGCTAGGTTGTAATTGATCAAGCATTTACTTAATTTTCTGTATTCTATGGAAATAATTAAAAATAATTATTATTAGACAATCACTGTTGGAATTAGCAATTTTAGAAAAGGGAAGGGAAAAGGAAAATTAAAATGCATTTTAAAAATACTTTTCTTGTCCCCTGTACACTGTAAAACATGTAACATACAATGCATTATTTTGAAATGCAATGTTTAGTTATGTAGGCAAACAGAGACTAAAGGGGGAGTGATAGAGAAGAAACTCTTAAAACATTGGGTAAAGCTGTGAAGATCGGCAAAGCCTCAGGAATAAACCTAGGATTTTGTGTTTTTAATCTAATTACTTGCAGCCACTACATTCTCCAGCATCTTTGGCTTTGGGTATGACTTGAATGGAAAATGCTTAAAACATAACTCTTAAAATAAGCTCAATTTGCATCAATTGTTCAGCTATGTTATTTGAAATGTTAATATGTTAATCCAAACAGAATATAATTCACCTCCAGCCCTAAGTACTTCGGCAAACAAAGTATAAGGCCTTTGAAAATATACATGGGACACTTCTGATTTGAACCTCGAGAAAATATGTAACATGAGAGAAGGTTCCAATGAAAATTGTGTGTTATTTGAAATGGTTAAAATGGCATAGAACTCAGTAAGAATTTAGCAACACCAATTATTAATCCAACCGATTTATTTGATAGTAAAAAAGCGAGCTTTCAACACTCCCGTGTCTTCATCAGGCAAGTGCAGTGTTCTGGTCTGCAATAGCACACATCAGCACAGACAGTCAGAGATTGCTGATTAGAATGCGAATCCTTACATCTAACCTGCTATTCAAGTGTTAAAGTGGCTAACAATGTGTGTGAAGGGAATCCTGAGCATTGGTTAGAGAATTGTGTATTTTCTCCAGACAGCACAGTAAGTGAGGTTTTTTGCTAACCCAGGCAAGTTACGGGGGTTACAGATAGTGTGTCATGAAGCCAAGATCCCTGTTAAGACCGTCCTCATGTGTGCGGAGCTTGGCTATCAGTCTCTGCTCAGCGACTCTGCGCTGTCGTGTATCACGAAAGCCCCCTTGAAGAACATTTACCCGCAGGTCGGAGGCCGAATGCCCATGACTGCTGAAGTGTTCGCCCACAGGAAGGGAACTGTTTTGCCTGGTGATTGTTGAGCGATGCTCATTCATCCGCTGTCGTAGTGTCTGCATGGTCTCCCCAATATACCATGCTTCGGGACATCCTTTCTTGCAACGTATTAGGTAGACAACGTTGGCCGAGTTGCAAGAGTATGTACCGTGTACCTGGTGAATGGTATCCTCACGTTTGATGATGTCGTCCATGTCTATGATCTGGCATGTCTTGCAGAGGTTGCTGTGGCAGGGTTGTGTGGTATTGTGGTCACTGTTCTCCTGAAGGTTGGGTAGTTTGCTGCGAACAATGATCTGTTTGAGGTTGTGCGGTTGTCTGAAAGCAAGAAGTGGGGGCGTGGGGATGGCCCTAGCGAGATGTTCATCGTCATCAATGATATGTTGAAGACTCCGGAGAAGATGTCGTAGCTTCTCCGCTCTGGGGAAGTACTGGACAACAAAGGGTACTCTGTCCACCGTGTCCCGTGTTCGTCTTCTGAGGAGATCAGTGCGGTTTATCGTTGTGGCACGTTGGAACTGTCGATCGATGAGTCGAGCGCCATATCCTGTTCTCACGAGTGCATCCTTCAGTGTCTGGAGGTGTCTGTCCAGAACACTGCACTTGCCTGATGAAGACACGGGAGTGTTGAAAGCTCGCTTTTTTACTATCAAATAAATCGGTTGGATTAATAATTGGTGTTGCTAAATTCTTACTGAGTTCTTACCACTCCAATCCAACGCCGGCATCTTTACATCATGACTACTATCGACACCGCATACTGCCGGATCCAAGTGGAGAGGATCTCCAAGAGGATTGCACATATCGACACAGAGATGCAAGAAAGCAGACAGGATACCAAAGGGACTACAGATCACGAACCCACTCAGGTCAACCTATAACACAGACTACGCTGAGAGGCTTTGCCGTCGCACCTCTCTCACACTCCTCAATCACCTCATACACCAGCTCTATAGCAAACGCCGCACCCTGGAAAGTAAAATGGAATACATATTCTCAACTTGCACTCAGGACGCAGACCAGCTGCGAAACTTTGCCAAGCAGATGAGACAAAGAAACTACACCATTTACATGCACACCAAGAACAGGAAACTTGAAAAACTCGGCATCGCCACCAGCAACAACCAAACCTCCCTTGGCACCACAGTAGAAAACAACACTACCGCAGGGAGGTCCATTGTTAACTTGTCGGACTACACACTTCAATCAGAGGAAATCGAAGTTCTCAGCCGAGGGCTCAATTTCTGTCCCACCACCAAAATGGATCCCATCAGTCTCGCAGCAGATACAGAGGAATTCATTAGGCGAATGAGGCTGCGAGAGTTTTTCCACAAACCCCAAGAGGCCAATAGTGGACTCAATGAGATAGCGAATGAACCAGAACAGCCGACAGAGGGATCCGCAGTGCAGCAACCGAAGAGGAATGAATCCAATTGGACTCCTCCGGAAGGCCGCTGCCCCCGACTGGACATGTATGCCCAAGCCATCAGGAGGTGCGTGAACACCAGATTTATCAACCGCACTTACAAGACAGTCCCGAACATCACCCAAGCACAAACACAAGGCCATCCGTGCTCTCAAGACCAACCGCAACATTGTCATCAAACCAGCAGACAAAGGAGGCGCCACCGTCATACTGAACAGAACAGGACTACTGTGAAGAAGTGTACCGACAACTAAACAATGAGAAACACTACAGACAGTTACCAGCAGATCCGACAAAGAACACACTCGTCAACTCAACACTCTGATCGAAACCCTTGATCCGGACCTTCAGAACACCCTCCGGGCTCTCATTCCACGTACTCCCCGCATTGGAGATCTCTACTGCCTCCCAAAGATACACAAGGCAAACATACCCGGCCGTCCCATCGTATCGGGCAATGGGACCCTGTGTGAGAACCTCTCCGGCTATATCGAGGGCATCCTGAAACCCATCGTACAAAGAACCCCCAGCTTTTGTCTTGACACTACGGACTTCCTACAGAAACTCAGCACACATGGAGCAGTTGAACCAGGGACACTCCTTGTCACAATGGATGTCTCGGCGCTCTACACCAACATCCCCCACGACGATGGTATTGCTGCAACTGCCTCAGTACTCAATGCCAACAACTGCCAGTTTCCAGATGCAATTTTACAACTCATCCGCTTCATCTTGGACCACAATGTCTTCACCTTCAACAATCAGCTTTTCATCCAGACACACGGAACAGCCATGGGGACCAAATTCGCACCTCAGTATGCCAACATCTTCATGCACAGGTTCGAACAAGACTTCTTCACCACACAAGATCTCCAACCAAGGTTATATACTAGATACATTGATGACATCTTTTTCCTTTGGACTCATGGTGAACAATCATTGAAACAACTGTATGATGATATCAACAAGTTCCATCCCACCATCAGACTCACCATGGACTATTCTCCAGAATCAGTTGCATTCTTGGACACACGCATCTCCATCAAGGACGGTCACCTCAGCACCTCACTGTACCGCAAACCGACAGACAACCTCACAATGCTCCACTTCTCCAGCTTCCACCCTAGACACGTTAAAGAAGCCATTCCCTATGGACAAGCCCTCCGTATACACAGAATTTGCTCAGATGAGGAGGATCGTGACAGACACCTCCAGACACTGAAGGATGCACTCGTGAGAACAGGATATGGCGCTCGACTCATCGATCGACAGTTCCAACGTGCCACAACGATAAACCGCACTGATCTCCTCAGAAGACGAACACGGGACACGGTGGACAGAGTACCCTTTGTTGTCCAGTACTTCCCCGGAGCGGAGAAGCTACGACATCTTCTCCGGAGTCTTCAACATATCATTGATGACGATGAACATCTCGCTAGGGCCATCCCCACGCCCCCACTTCTTGCTTTCAGACAACCGCACAACCTCAAACAGATCATTGTTCGCAGCAAACTACCCAACCTTCAGGAGAACAGTGACCACAATACCACACAACCCTGCCACAGCAACCTCTGCAAGACATGCCGGATCATAGACATGGACGACATCATCAAACGTGAGGATACCATTCACCAGGTACACGGTACATACTCTTGCAACTCGGCCAACGTTGTCTACCTAATACGTTGCAAGAAAGGATGTCCCGAAGCATGGTATATTGGGGAGACCATGCAGACACTACGACAGCGGATGAATGAGCATCGCTCAACAATCACCAGGCAAAACAGTTCCCTTCCTGTGGGCGAACACTTCAGCAGTCATGGGCATTCGGCCTCCGACCTGCGGGTAAATGTTCTTCAAGGGGGCTTTCGTGATACACGACAGCGCAGAGTCGCTGAGCAGAGACTGATAGCCAAGCTCCGCACACATGAGGACGGTCTTAACAGGGATCTTGGCTTCATGACACACTATCTGTAACCCCCGTAACTTGCCTGGGTTAGCAAAAAACCTCACTTACTGTGCTGTCTGGAGAAAATACACAATTCTCTAACAATGCTCAGGATTCCCTTCACACACATTGTTAGCCACTTTAACACTTGAATAGCAGGTTAGATGTAAGGATTCGCATTCTAATCAGCAATCTCTGACTGTCTGTGCTGATGTGTGCTATTGCAGACCAGAACACTGCACTTGCCTGATGAAGACACGGGAGTGTTGAAAGCTCGCTTTTTTACTATCAAATAAATCGGTTGGATTAATAATTGGTGTTGCTAAATTCTTACTGAGTTCTTACCACTCCAATCCAACGCCGGCATCTTTACATCATAAAATGGCATAAACAGGAATAACTATTTTGATTACAAAATGATTAGTAAGATAGGCTGCAAAAATCAGAAAGCTAATGGAGCAGTTTTTCAACAAATTTAATGATCTCTGCAGCAATCATTAGTTTGCAAGCTTGAGGACGTTAGTGATGACGAAGTCAAAAACCCTCAAATTCTCTTACAAGTATTTACAGTTGTTTTTCATCAGCATTTTCTGGGGCTGAACTAGGTGCTGGTTGGGCGATAACAGCCTCCCCTACAAAAGCAACAAGAAAATTCTCAGAAAAATGTTACTTCTCATTAATTATTCAATATTCTGAAATGCTTTAATGATCAAGTAACTTTGCAAGCATTCAACGGTTAGCATATGGGAACATGCGAAGTGTGTATCCTGTGTCATTGGGGGAGACAGCTGCTACAGGGAGAAAAAAATAAAACGCTTTAGATTAATTTGTCAACGCATTCTATGTGGTGGGGGCAATGTCGGCACATGTCCTAAATGTGAGGGTACCAGATCAGAAATTTAGCCAGACTAGACCTCAACAATTTCATGAGAATAGGATGGTCCATTCCAGGCAAGATTCAACTGACAAGCCAGGGAGCTTTTATCAAAAAAGGATTATTTAACAACATTTAACAAATGAATTAGCTTAATCTTCAACAACTGAAAATGACAATATACAATGCTCAACTGCTATAAGTTTCAAGCAAGCAAAAATTTCCCTTAGATTTCAACTTTATAATTAGTTAGCAAAACACAGGTATACTTAGAACATAGAACATAGAACAATACAGCACAGAACAGGCCCTTCGGCCTTCGATGTTGTGCCGACCAAAATAAAAAGCAATGCCCCTCCTAACTAAACCATTCCCTTCTCATCCATATACTTATCAACTAACCTCTTAAACGCCACCAAACTTGGCGCATCTACAACAGCTGCAGGCAGGGCATTCCACTCCCTAATCACTCTTTGAGTAAAGAACCTACCTCTGATATCCGTCCTATAACTCATACCCCTTAATTTAAAGCTGTGTCCCCTCGTGCTAGCTTTCTCCATCCTAGGAAAAAGGCTATCACTGTCCACCCTATCTAAACCTCTAATCATCTTATATGCTTCAATAAGATCCCCTCTTAGCCGCCTCCTTTCTAACGAAAACAACCTCAAATCCTTCAACCTCTCTTCATAGGACCTGCCCTCCATACCAGGCAACATCCTGGTAAACCTCCTCTGTACCCTCTCCAATGCCTCCACATCTTTCTTATAATGTGGGGACCAGAACTGCACACAATACTCCAAGTGCGGCCGCACTAGAGTTTTGTACAGTTGCAACATGACGTTGCGGCTCCGAAATTCAATCCCCCTACCAATAAAAGCTAAGACTCCATATGCCTTCTTAACAACTTTATCCACTTGACTGCCTACTTTCAGGGATCTATTGACACATACACCAAGATCCTTCTGTTCCTCAACACTATTAAGAGCCCTACCATTAGCCCTATACTCTACACATTTATTGTTCCTGCCAAAGTGCATTACCTCACACTTTTCCACATTAAACTCCATTTGCCACCTCTCGGCCCAGCTCTGCAACTTGTCCAAGTCACTCTGTAAACTAAAACACCCCTCTTCACTATCTACCACACCACCAACTTTAGTATCATCTGCAAATTTACTGATCCATCCCTCAATACCCTCATCCAGATCATTTATAAAAATTACAAACAGCAGGGGCCCCAAAACAGACCCCTGAGGCACACCACTCGTCACCGAACTCCACGATGAATATCTCCCATCAACCACCACCCTCTGTCTTCTATCTGCCAGCCAATTTCTAATCCAATTAGCTAAATCACCCTCTATTCCACACATCTGCATTTTCTGTAGAAGTCTTCCATGGGCCACCTTATCAAACGCCTTACTAAAGTCCATATATACTACATCAACCGCCTTACCCCCATCCACCTCTCTGGTCACTTTCTCAAAAAACTCAATGAGGTTAGTAAGGCATGACCTACCCTTCACGAAACCATGCTGACTATCCCCAATCAATTCATTTCTCTCTAAATAACTATAAATCCTATCCCTAATAATTCTCTCCAATACCTTGCCCACCACAGAAGTAAGACTCACTGGCCTATAATTCCCAGGAAGGTCTCTCTTCCCCTTCTTAAACAATGGGACCACATTCGCCATCCTCCAGTCCTCCGGAACCACACCCGTAACCAACGAGGACCTGAAGATCAGAGCCAGAGGCTCTGCAATCTCCTCTCTTGCCTCCCAGAGAATCCTAGGGTAAATCCCGTCCGGCCCAGGGGACTTATCCAACTTCAAACCCTCGAGAATTTCTAGCACATCCTCCCTATCTACTACAATACTTCCCAATTTGCAACCCTGTACCTCAGTGCTCTCCATAGCTACATTTCCAGCACTCTGCGTGAATACCGAAGAGAAATATTTATTCAGTGCCTCACCAATCTCTTCAGGCTCCACGCACAACTTCCCACTGCTGTCTATGACTGGCCCTAATCTTGCCCTAACCAATCTTCTATTCTTAACATATCGAAAGAAAGCTTTAGGATTCTCCTTAATCCTATCAGCCAACATCTTCTCGTGTCCCCTCTTAGCTCTCCTCAATTCACTTTTTACCTCCTTCCTAGCTAATCTATAGCTATCCATTGCACTACCTGAGCCTTCAAGCCTCATCCTGACATAAGCCTCCTTTTTCTTCTTAACCAGCAAATCAACTCTGATTTGCTGGTTAAGAAGATTGCTGGTTAAGAAGAAAATCAACTCTGGTCAACTTGCTTCTATAAGTTATAGCTCTAACAACCAGTTTCACATGTTAGTTATCATATTGTAAATTTAATGAAATGCATTTTGGAAAAAATCACAAAGCTAATGCCACTTCACTTATTTATAGAACTGACCTACATTAATGATTTGTGTACTGAATTTACATGTGATAAAACAATAAAAAAGGATCAGTCCAACTGAGAGAGGGGTGAATACTTATACTGAGTGCACTTACCAAACACTTGTCTAATTCTGTAGACTACTCACTTTTGCTTCACTGCGCATATATATAAAAAACACCCTTCTCAATGGTTTCATAGCAAAAGAAAACCTTGCTAACAGCATATATATTTAAGTATATTGTATGTGGAAATATATATTGTATTATAAAACACAAACAAAGTGAATTCATTAGATTGCTTTCAAGTTGCAAGATACACCTGGAAAAGAACTATTCTTCAGTGCTAAGAGTGGTAGAAATGCAATGGTGTTTATACCGTTGAAGAGGAAAGTCTAAGCAAAATAGATGGATAAATTTTACAAAAATGTCATGAAAGTAAGATAAAAGGAATGGTAATGATAGTGTTAAAGCATATGTTAATAGTCACATAAAGGTCAGTTAGCAGAATATGTTAATAGAAGAACAAGGACCAGTGCTGTCTGAGAGCAAAACACGAAAACAAGTTACAGACAAATGGAGGAGTGAGTTGTCTCAAGTTGTCAAATTCAATGCTAGGTCCAAAAGACCGTAAAGTGTCTAAATGGATGATAAGGTACTGTTCCTCTAGTTAGCATTGGGCTTCACTGGGACATTGCAGGTAAGATGTGGTGTAATAAATATTGGTAAATATTTATTACACCATCACCAGGAATGGAGACAAAGAAGTCAAAGAAGGGAAGTGTCAATGAATGACCATTGTGAAGGTCTGAAGGGTGGAAATTGGAAGCAAGATTGATGTTTTTTTCTCTATGTTCAAAGGAAAACACAAAACAGCAACAATACAGCAAGAGTTGGGAAAGGGTGTCTGAGAATGATTGGCACAAGGAATATTCCACAAACACCACAAAAAGACAGGTATAACTGGGCTCATGTGGGCATCCCTAGTCACATCTTTTATTTGGAGAAGTGAGACAAAGTTAAATGAGAAATTGTTCAATGAGAGAACAAGTTCAGCTAGACACAGATGGGGGCTGTTCAGGCCTCTATTCAGGAGACCCTCATTGTTCTGGTGGGTGACAGGTGTAGAAGAATTGAAAGGCGGTAGTTAGGGCCAGAAAGCTGGAAAATGCTATTGGAATTTGCCTCTGAACACGTCTCAGGAAAAATGCACAACATTGTGGAAAACAGCATCATTGGGACAGACATGACAGAAGCAAATTAATAGCTTCCAGTTTCCTGGCCCTAATCTCCTCTTCACTGTGAATGTTCTATCGATCTCCCACTAGGATAGTCCAAGGGCTCTCTTTTTCCCCAAACAGAGACCTGAACAATCCCCAGCCAGAATTTTTGACTGATCCGATTTAATTTTTCTTTTATTCTGTAAGCAAATGGTTTTTAAGTGGGTTAAAATCTTGCCCGCTATATCCACAGTGCAATAGTACATTTTCTATGTACTAGAAAAATGTACATGGTATCATTACTTTTGGGATTTGTCCAGACGTGTAAAATCCATTAAGACTATTCTTTCTCCATAGCTCTTTGAATTTGTTCCCTTCAAATACTCAAATATTCTTTTGATCGTCATTCTCTACAATAGTCCCTCATCCATGGCAACATTCTAACTAACCACTTCTTTATCCTTGCTATGGCCTTGACATCTTTCCTAAAATATAGCACCAAGAATTAAACTAAACAAATGTTAAGGCCTAACCAGATATTTTTGAATGCTTAAATTGAATCTACCTCCTCCACACTCAGGCTGTGCATTCCAAATCCTAACTACTTACTTGTCATATCACTTTTGCTTCTTTTATTCAGTTAGACCTGTATCCTTTCATTTTTGATCCTTTCATGAGTGGGAACAGTTTCTCCCTAACTATGCATCCAGAGTGCTCATGATTGTGAAGTAGCTCTATTAAATCTCCCCTCAGCCTTCTTTTCTCCTGGCAAAAGAGTTCTAAGCTCCCCCATCTAGCTTCACAACTGAACATCCTCGTTCCCAGAACAATACCTATAAATCATTTCTGCACCATCTCTAATACTTTCACATCCTTCTTAAGTGTAGCACCCTATGTAGGATGTAATCTTATATTGGAAGCAAAACTAATAATTTCCACAAAGTTAACATAACCCTCTTGGTCTTGTATTCTATGCTATTTTAGCATAGAATTATTATTTAAACCTTGTATGATTTACTTACTGCTCTCTCAAATTATCCTGCCTCCTTCAATTATTTATGCATGTATACACCCATGCCCTTCTGTTCTTTCACCCCCTTTATTGCATCCTTTACTTTACAATACCTCTCCCATGTTCTTCCTTCCAAAATAAATTACTTCACATCTCTGCATTGAACTTCACTGGTCACCTGTCCACCCATTCCACCAAATTGTCTATCCCTTTTGAAGTCCTACACTAGCCTCTTCAGATTCACAAGGCTTGAATTCTATTCTATCCACAAGTTTTGAAATTGTGCCCTGTACACTAAGGTCTAGGTCAATGGTGGGCAACATGCAGCCCATCAGGATTCTGAGTGCTGCCCAGAGAATTGCCACATTCCACTGGTTTCCATCCATGTAGCATTTTACCTAACCACAGAATACTAGAGTGCAGAAGAGACTCTTCAGCTCATTGCGTTTTTACCAATGCATGAAAGACCCTGACCTTAATCCCACTTGCTGGCACTTGGCCCAGAGCCTTGAATATTATGCCGTGCCAAGAACTCATCCAGATACATTTTAAAAACGTGAGAGGCATCCCACCTCCACCACCCTTCTAGATAGTGCATTCCAGACCATCATCTTCTGGTTAAACATATTTTTCTTCAAATCCCTCTAAACCTCCGACCCCTCATAACTGATCCTTCAACCAAAGGAAACATCTGTCCCATCCACCCTGTCCATGCCTCTCAACCTTAAACACCTCAATCAGGCCTCAGATTCCCCTGCTCCCCAACTTTTTATTGCTTAAATATTCTATCCCAGGCAATATCCTGGTGAATCACCTTTGCACCCCTTCCAGTGCGTTCATATCCTTCCTATAACGTTGCAGCCAGAACTGCACACAGTATACCAGCTGTGGCCTCACCGAATTTCTACACAATTCCATCCTGATCATTCTGCTTTTGTAATCTATATCCCCAATGATAAAGATAAATATGCCATATGCTTATTTCTTTCATCCTATTATTCTGCTTTCTGCCTTCAGAAATCTCTGGACAAGTATGCCAAGGTCCCTTTGTTATAGAGCTTCCGAGCGTCAGATCTTTCATGGTATGCTTCCTTGTCAAATTACTCTTTTCAAAGTGCATATCCTCAAACCTCAGGGTTAAATTCTATCTGCCATTCATTCATCCATTTGACCACTTCATCTATATCTTTCTGTAACCCAAGACACTCAGTCCCACTATTAACCACATGGTCATTCATGTCATTGGCATAATTACTGATCCTATTCCCCTTCCCTCACATTGTCATTTTTATAAATGACATAGATGCCTAACAATAACGGGCCCAGCATGAATCTCTGTGGTACACCACTGGTCACTGGCCTCCAATCACTAAAGCCACTACTGGCATGACTGAAATAATTCACATGTAAACCAAGAGCAAATAAAGTGAGGTGCTTGCGGACTGCATATAATGTTGACAGTGAAAAAAATGCAAGCTCCCTCAGCATCCAATCAAATGTAAATATGTTTGCTTTTACCGCTTGAAGTTGATGCCAGTTCTATTATCATATGAATGATGAAGCATTTTCTAAAATTGGTTAAGAAATATTCAATATGCATTAAATGTATTCAATCTTATTCATAGGCCATAGGTATTGAGCATGCCTGAATTCAAGCTTGCTATCCACTGAGATGAAAAAGAGCTGCTCATTCAGCCTGCATGCTAGCTTAGGTTGCTCATCAATGATCTTGGTCATTAATATATGGTGTTTAGGTGTCACTGTGCAGACCAGCATTTATTGTCTATCTTCAGATGCCCTTGAGAAGGTGGTGATGAGCCGCCCACTTTCTTGAATTGCTGCATCAATGCCATCTATAGCAATCACTGCATGCGGTAGTAAGTTCCATGTAAAGAAACTCAGTGAATTCTTTGTTTAATTGGTTAGTGACTTATTCATGCTGCCATTAAAATGGAATAGGGTAGATTTTTATAATCCAAAAGTACTCAGGGTTAAGGCAAAAAGTGATATATGGAGATGCATTTAATGACAGAATAAGTTTGAGTAGAACGGCCTATTCCTTCTATTATGCTCTAAAAAATAATGGACGCTTATTCCTCCTACAACAATGAATCTTTCACTGAGCAGTCCTCAGCATTAAGATTATACGCCCTACCTATTTGGTATCAGTTGTAAATTTCAAAGGATGAAGCAATGGGAAATTATTCAGTAGATAATTGGAATTCCATGTAACTTATTTCATTAGCAACATGAATCTGTGCTGGAAGTAATGTGGAACACCACCTTCCACTTGTTTGAGAAACTTCACTTAGCTCCGATCTTTTGATTTTGTAGGTAGTTTGTAATCTAACCTGCAACGGTCTTTGTATTGCATGTTAAATATATCAATTCAACACAATTTAAATTATTGGACTCCCTCATGCTGAAAGTTAATACATCAAGGTATTGCATCTCTTATTAAATATTGCAATATGAAGGAAAATTACTAATCCAGTGACAATAAAAGTGCGCACAACCTCCTCAATAAATTTGAGTTTGTATTTAGTAATTACAGCCAAAGCTTTGTTCAAATTACTTCTAAATCAAGATTGAGATATTTGACAGATTGAAGAAATATTTTTGGGCAATTTTACTCAGTGAAATTGTACTACCTCTTTCCTATAATGCAATTGGATACAGTACACATAGTTAACAATATAAACAAATTATTAGATGAAATGAAGTAAAAAAATTAAAAACTAAACCCTGGAGTTTGAGGTTACAATCTTTAGGATTACGATATTTGAATCGGATCATACGTCCAAATGATCTGAGAGTATTCAAACTGATATATCTAATAACTGTTGCTCTCAAAATCTGGTCTATATGCAAATACAATTTTAAACTACTATACTGTGCTACTTTTTGAAGAATTTAGTCCTGTTTCATAGAAATTAAACCTCAATGGAGCAATTTATATTTGAGTAAACATTCATACTTTTTCATAAATGAGGAAGTTAAAAATACACAATTTTGAAAGAGTACGTACTAAATTAGAAAAATGTCAGAAGAGGGAATAATTAAATTCCACCATCCTACATTAATTAGATTCTTGCTATACAAGGCATGAATTATAATCTCAATTGTTATAGCAAGACCTGTTATGATTCTCAGTGGCTGTGCTGAAAGATTAAAATAAACTTAAAGATCTGTACTTTATTAATCTCTATAGCACATTTGTTTCTTGACAAAATACTTCGAAATTAAAAAAATGGGGCTACACGATTGAAGTTTAGAAACGATTTTGCACACATCACAGTGCCATTTATTATTTGACAAATATACTGAAACACACTACTACAAAGTTAGAGTATCTCGATCCATGGAAAAGTGTAACAATAATTGCTCAAACAATTGTCTCAGCCAATTATAACAATTGAGATTTTCCAAATGTCACGTTTTAGGAATTTTGATACAAGGACATTTTGGGACTAAGAAAACATGGAACATAACTATTCCCTCTTTTAACTTCATCTCATATTATACTTACACTGGGTGGCAAAAATGAAACCTGAAAGGTTTGTTGCAATGTTATATTAAAATACCAATGTTCAAAAACGTAATTCCAACAATGAACGCACTAAAATGTATTCAACTAAATGGAGTGACAAAATGTTTCTTTGAGTTTTTCCAAGTAGGGATTGTGCAACTTTTCCTTCGTCTTTAATTATCTTGACAACATTGGAGTTCCATCAACAGATTATTCCTTGCTCCAATTTTCTATTGTTACTTATCTCCCTTATCAAATTTGGTTTTTCGCCATTCACAAAGGCCCATTCAACAGTAGCTGGTGGTGATAACACCGCTTTCAATTCTTCCCAGTTAACATTATTCCAATAAATATCAACTATTTTATTTTAGAATGATTGCACATCTAATGCTAACTGCTGGAAATGGAAAGCAATTTTACCACACGCTTTTCAACAAATTCCATCAAGAAACATGTCACATTGAAAATATTCTATCCCATTACTGACAATATTAAACAATCTTTGATGCTATTTCTACTTTTGACAAAAGCGCCCAAAAAATCTACAAGTCAACAATATAAAGTTTTCATTTGGTGCAATGTTATACAGTATCAAACTTTTATCACAGTTAGCAACAAAAAGCAGAGTTTATTCTTGTGTTACATTTAAGAGATATACTATACAAAATTCTGGGAACATACGTACATTTCAGAAAAACATGTTGTCATTGTGAATCACAAAAATGACAGAATCTACAAAACTCTTGGCATTCGGTAGGTTTAAAGCACCAGCTGTGTATGAACTTTCCAGAACTTGAACCATAGGACTTTATACTTTCAAAGGCTAATTAATGAACCTGATCATTACATGTATTGAGCTTACATGTACTATTTACAGCTCAGCAATGCTGGATAAAGGTGACTGGTTGGCTAACTTTTCCAAATGATTCATTTAGTGTTCTTTAAAGAGTCCTTTTGCCAAATTTTAATTTGGTGTAAATAGTTTACATTGTAAATTTTAAACGGGAAATAAAGCTTTACAGCTAACAAATACTGACCATTTGCATGGACTTACCACCATCACCACCTTGCTCTGCTCTAATCTGTGCTTCTAAATCTTCAGGATTGATAACATCATAATCTTCCATTTCTCCTGAAGGCTTGCATTTTCCACAACAGAAGCAACAGCAACAACAGCAGCAGCATCCAGTGAAAATGCCACAGCATATAACAAGAGCCTGCCACATAATGAAAAGAAGATTGTTAACAATGTAGGGAAATAGCTTTTTATACGCTATTAAAAAGCAAATAGAGTAACAGAACTACTTTTAACATCTACCACCTGACTTAATTAAAAATTTATGATAAGCCCGCTGGGATCAATGAGATTATCTCAGTTCAAAGTCCTTCAATCAAATGTCAGAACTCATAGCAAAAAGCCACAGAGCTCTGCCACATTTAAGTTCGTGGAGTTTTTTTTAAAAACTTGAATCTCAGTTGAAGCATTTCATCTTAAAACTCTACACGTTCAAAACTTAAATTACTTGCATTAAAAGATTATTGCACCAATTTAAACCGTGAATCCACTGTGTACACTTAATAACACTCCAGCCAACAGAAAAATGCAGAGCATAAACCTCTGCAATGTGGTTTTGCAAGGTCACAATTAAAAACTGCTCAAACATTTTAATTTCCTGTAATCTGGAACAAATTCATTGCAATATAAAAGGAAGAACAAGAAAGTGGTTGGAGAGCAAGAAGCTCCCATCCTATTCCTGCTCTCCAACCACAACCCTCACCAATATATTTACTTGGCATTTTACAAATGTCAACACACAGTGGATTAGTTGTAAATCCTTACTGGACATCATGATAGACAAAATCTACAATGGTCACAAAACATACGAGTTCTACCAAAGGGTCAAATCTGTATCCAAAACGTACTCAGCAATTGCTCAAGCATCCCAAATCCAAATAGTCATATTTGATGAGTTGTGTGCGAGTGACACTGCAGTAGGGAAAGTAGGTATTTTCTTGAGACGGGGAGAATGTTGCAAGAAGTGTTTACATAATAGCAAAACAAAGTACTTTTAGGAATTTACATTTGTACAGATAAACATGGTAGAGAAATATAAAATATGGTAGAGTTTTAAATGGGTTTAATTTCATGTTTCTGCGTCTTAAAAGGGTAAAACCTAGAGTTAAGATTCATACTAGGCATGTGTGTGTGTGTGGAGATTGGTTAAGTTCCAAGTGGGATTCTATTGTTAGATGGGGAAGAGTGGTTGTGTAGCAACAGGGGGCCTTGGAAGATAGAAAAGCTTTTATATTAAAGACAGACACCAGGAAGTGAATATCTCAACTCTGTCAGGAGAAAGATTAGACGAGACAGGAGCTGCAAAGAGGTAGGTTGCCCAAAACACCAGCTACTGTCCTGGTAACCAGGGAACTGGGGCAAAAGTAATGTTTTAAGATGACTGAAGTTAAAGGACCAAGATATTGTTCAGAAAAATTTAAAGAGTGCACAAAGTATTCTGAGTTAAAAAGAGACAATTACAATAATCAGATTTAAAGTGGAAAAGTGGATTTCAGAGGTAAATCAAAAATTTAATGCCATTTTAATAAGAATTGAGAGGTAAAGCAATTATGAACAGTTTTTATATCAATCAAGACAAAGAAATCCTTAAAGGTGATAGTGTAAAACCTGGATACTGGTTTCTCTGTTAAAATCCAGCAGCGACTTTGTTTAAAAGTGTAATTTGGAAAACTGGAACTGGATTTCAGAATGCAAACTGCTAAGGGAAAGTTAGGAATGGAGTCTGGAAACTTTCATGTGAAAATCATGTGGGGAAATTCTGAGAAATCCACAGACAGTAATTTGGGTCTAGAAGGAATAATACAGGGGCAATTACAATTGCTCAATTACAAGTCTGGCTCAAAAATCACATAGGATTGGCAAGAAACAATGCGCAAGTGGTTGTATAATGTCATATAAAAATTACATAAAAACATTGTACATTACAACACTGTACACAATACAAAACATGGAAACATTTAAATCTAGTTATCATTTATGTATATAAAAATTGACAAGAATCAAAGAACAGCAATGGTGAGATATTTTGGGATAAATTAGCTGTATTAAACAAATTGGGATATTTTTAACAGAGGATAATATGTAATTAAGAGCAGAAATGTCATAAAGTGATTATATCATCTTCTGTGATTATATCATCTTCATTTCCAAAATGATTCAGATCTATCCAAATGAGAAATCCTGGATTACAAAAGGACTTGAAAGTACTAACGATGGAAAACAAATTGCATTCAATGTAGGGAATCAAGACAAATTTGGTGAACTGAAAATCAAAGCCAGGAAGGAAATTCAGAATGCAAAAGGTGTGTCTACAGATAGGCTGCATAACTGGTTTTGGACAAACAATCCCAGATATGCATAGCAGGTTTTGCAATGAAAGAAAAGTAACCCCATCTTGACTGCAAATAATCCTCATGACATCGTGAATTTTTTTTTAAAGACCGTTTGGAAATGATGTATTTAAAGAAAATACCATTCTGTACTTCATGAATTAGAATGATCTTGTGTTACAATCAACAAATGGGAGGTGGAGAACCAATGCAAGCCAATGAATCCATGGGAAGCATATGGAAAATGGTTAAGGTACATGCTCATCAGTTGACAGTTCTTTTCCTACGGTATTTCAGAAATAATTTTGCATTTCCTTCATAACAGGACCCAACAGATATTTAGTTTCTGTGATTTACTCAGAACAGATGGTAAGAAATCTATGCATGGCCGCGTATTTTCACCTTTATATTCTGACATTCATTTGTATAAGAGACGAAAAGCAACGACACAACAATCCTTAAGCATGTTGATGATATGGTACTTGTGGAATAACCAAGTGATTATAGAGAAGTTTGCAAAATGGTGATAACAATTCTCTTAAATGGAATCAAAACTGGAAGGACGAGTTAGTGTTTTAGAAACAAAAGCTCGCAATACTGTTCCCATTAAGATTTATGATGAGAACATTGAAATGATTACTAACTATAAGTATTAAAAAGTTCTTGAATTGGAGCAGTGTATAAATGTGATGGCCAAGGGACATGCATGATTACATTAGCTCAGAAAATTAAAATCCTTTCAGTAGATTCCACAGAAACACTTCTGTGCATCAATAGTTGAGAGTATTATCCATTTGGATGTCTCTCCTGGTACTGTTATTTCAAGGGCACAGAGATAATGAATCAGTCTGGAATGTAATTTAAACAGTAAGCTTTTCTTGACGAAATCTACTCTCAAAGAATTTTGACATAGTTAGGAGAATCATGAGCAGAGTCACCCTATGCCTCAGTGTTACTGCTGGTCTTATTTAGGGCAAAGGCTACAATCCCTCCGTTGCAGAAATAAAACCAGATCCTGAGCTCATTTATGCTCTTCTCTGCAAGAATTTTTACCATAAGTTTGATATATGGATACACACTGACAGTGGGACTCTATTTCAATGAATTGGAATAGTTTTCAAATACAATTTTGTTACTACTTCTAGATTTCCAGAAATTTAAAGAAATAAACAAACAATGTATTCAAAATGAATTTCCGCAGACTATAAAAGTGAAATTGAATACCGATCAAAAACATTAGGTACACATTGTCGTACTCCAAAAACTACTCATAGTATAGGATTAATAGTGGAGACAGCTTTAAGGTATTTTTCATTTTGATGCAGCAAATCAAAAAACTGGTGACAAACATCTGAATAGTATGAACAGAATCAGCTGCACCATTTTACATTAGCAAAAGATTTAGAGACATTTTAAAAATTTAAGATGCAGATTATAATTCAACAATCAGATTTAAAAAAAGTTAAACTCACCTTAAACCAACATTTGTTCATCAAAAAGTAGTATTTGACGCTCTCTTCTCCAAACTGCTCAGCCACATACAGTCCCATTGAGCCATACTCATCATAGATGCGTTTCTTATTATCATCATTCAGAATAGCATTTGCATTGTTTATTTCCTTAAACTTCTCTGATGCATCAGGATTGTCTGGATTTTTGTCTGGGTGATATTTGAGGGCAAGTTTTCTGGTTGAAAAACAAAACAATTAAAATTTGAAAATTCCCAAGACTATAAACTGGCCCCAGACGCTGCTGGAGGCAAACTGTTCTTGTGCTAAGGAGTTGCAAAAAATAATTTTAAAAATGCTGGAAATACTCATTTGGTCAAGGAGGCATTTGTGGAGAGAAAAGCACATTTCTACCACCATAGGTCCTGCCTGATGTGCTGAGCATTTCCAATACATGCTGATTTGATTCAAATTTCCAATATTCAGAGTTTTGTTTTGTATTAGTGTTAGTATCTGATTAAAAATAAACTGGTAATTAAATCAGCTTCTTTAAGCCTATAACTACCACAACAGCAACCTCATTCTTAATCGGTATTGCCACAAAGTTATATTTTACATTGTAAATCTGGATCACAAGCCAAGTCAGAGCACTAGTGTCTTTAACTCTGCATGGGGGTCAAGTACCAGTATTCAAACTAAATATATTTTCATGGTGGTATAATGTCAAGAAATTAAATTTAACCTAAATGCAGCAGAACGCAATAGGGCTTGTTAAATATTGTAATGAGTTTACAGAAAAGAGAATTCTTACAACAGATGAAGCCATATCAGAAATAAATATTGCACCAAATTAGAAGAAAAATTGGAGTACTCATGATGCAGGAAAATTACTGCATGAATATTGAGGTTGTTTTATCAGAAATTACAACTCAACCGCACACAAAAAAATGATTTTATCAGTCACTTTCACGTTCTGATCAGTAACATCAGCAGCTCAGCTATACCACTGCTAATTCCTTTTAGTCAGCTAACTAACCCTATTGCCTACATTTTTCAGTCCACAAAAAAAATCTCCCATGGACAGCAAACACCAAATTGGCTAATCTTGCCTCAAGTTGGACCTTTACTTCAATAATCAATTTGAAAATTGACATAGTCTCCACGCCACTTTCTGGCTTCTCAACCACAAACAGGCATCCAACATTAGGGAATATAAGAACACAGGAGCTCATGGAAAGAACTCAATGATATTAACATACTGACCTGGCTGTAAGTCTTTTTTGATGCTTTATGGACTTTTTCTTGTATTTACTCTTAAACTCAACTTAAATATTTGCACCTTGGATGGGGTTCACAAGAATGATCCCAGGAATAAAGTGTTTGTCATACGAGTAGTTGAGGAATCTGGGTCTATAATCAATGGAGTTAAGAAGGATGGGAGGGAGGGGATCTAATTGAAACTTACAAAATACTGAGACACCAAGATAGAGTGGATGTGGAGAGGATATTTCCACAATTGGAGCGAGTAGAACTCTAGGGCACAATCTCAGACTGAAGGGTTGCTTTTTTAAAACTGAGATGGAGGAGGAATTTCTTTAGCCCCAGGGTGGTAAATTTGTGGAACTTATTGCCACAGAGGGCCATGGAAGCCAGGTCATTGAGTGTTTCTAAGACAGAGATAGATAGATTCTTGATTGATAAGGGGATCAAGGGTTACGGAAAGAAGGCAGGGAGAATCATATCAGCCATGATTCGATGGGCTGAACGGCTTAATTCTATTTCTCTATATCTTATGTCTACCATTGAATTATGCAGGAAGAATTCCCTTCAGAGGTGTTTGAAGTAGGAAGACAAATAAAGAAACATAAGGGAGGTAAAACTACCTAAGAAATGCTCTGAATCATCCACGAGAGTATCTCAAATCTGACATGAAGAATGCTCACTTGGGCAGACAATCCAAGCAGATGATGGCTCCCATTCCCAAAGAGGTGAAGAAGGTAGAGTCAATGGCAACACTAAGATACCCAACTACAATTTCAGCCTCAATGCACTATTTAAGCATGCAATACGAGTGCACTGGATACATCAAAAGACAGAGTTTCAGCGACATCGTAGTTGCAATGCTGATGACCTTGTGCTTTAGAAATATCCACACCAATGGTAATGGTGCAGTGACAATATCATTGGTCAACTAATCTAGAGACTCTGGGGAGAAAAAGGCTCAAATATCACGAAGGCAGCTTGTGGAATTTAAATTCAATAAATAAAAATCTGGAGTATATAGTTAGTCTCAGTAACAGTTACCATGAAAGCCACCTGGTTCGTTGATTTCCTTTAGGAAAGAAAATGTGCCAATCTTATCTGGTCCGACCTGTATGTGATTCTTGACTCTGACATGGCTAAGCACGCCACTCAGATCAAGGACAATTAAGGATGAGCAACAAATGCTGATCTTGTCTGTGACACCCACATCCCATGAAAGGATAAAGAAAAAAACATCCATAGCTAAGAGATCTCAAATATTGGCATCTATTTGACAGTTTGGAAGATTATCCTGCAATGTCTTTCACACAAGACTGTGAAAGAGAGGACACGACTTTACAGCCTCCTCCAGCAATTCACATAGCTGATCTACCTCAAATTCACTTTCCCACTTGTTCTATACATCCCTCAATTCAGAGAGATCAAAAGTTTCTTATCCTACTCTTGAACATACTCAACAATGGAAAATCCACAACTCTATGGTAGACAATCTAAAGATTCACAACCGAGTGCACAAATTTCTCATCTCAGTCCTAAACTCCCATCAACGTTGTGGATGTCATAATTGGCTAGTAACTAACTGGATCAGCTGCAATATTGATCCAGTTAGTTTTAGCTGTTAATGTTGCATGCAGTGCACTAAGTTGCCAAGGTTTCTTCTGCTGCACTTGTCAAACTCATAACCTCTATGATCTAACAAGACAAGAACAACTTGGGGCATGAAAATACTATCACCTCTAAATCCTATACCATTTTGGCAAATATATTTAATTGCTTTTTCTAATTTGTGGCTGGGACAAAATCCTGACACTCCTTTCCCAACAATATTATAGAACTATATTCACTACACAGACTGAAGAGATTTAAGAAGCTCAATGTCACCTTTGGCATTTGGGGCTCTGAAATAAATGTGACAATGGCAGCAGCTCACATTCCAAAAATGAAAGACTGAAAGCAAATATTCATTGTTAAGTACCAGCTTTCAATTGAAATGTTACATTGATAACCAGTCTCTGTGTTCAGGCAAATAAAAGATCAAGCCACTAACTGAAGAACAAGAGGCTATCTGCCTGGTGTACTGATCAACATTTATTGGTTGACCAGCATCCCATACCAGACTGGGTTGTAATTTCAGAGTTACAAAGTTGTATTTTGGGGTTCCTTAAAGATGCAATAGGAATCATCCCCCAGAAGTTTCCAAGTAAGATTTGCACATCAATTGCCTGAGTCCAAATTTCCCATGGACATTTGGCTTGAACTGAAAACCATTCAAAAATACACTTTAAATGGCAAACTTTGATGGTTCTGACCATCTTAGGTGATTAGTCATCCAGAAAAAGTTAGAAGAGCTGAAACAAATTCTAGCTTCTGTATAACTATTAATAATATAGCATTAAGGAGACCCAAACACTTACCAAACACAGATCCTTCACTCCAAAAAACCTGCTCTTCCCTCAGAGAACATACCCAGCCTCCAACATTTGATGTGGTTCCACAATTGGACATTTGCTAAATAATTCTCAGTGTCAGTTTGCTAAAAAAATTATGCTGACAACTAATTTAACGTCGTCAGTCAGGCTCAGCGTGGCACATTGCTTGTACTGGCACTACATATATTAATAAACAGGACCCTGTTCTTTATAGAGAGAAAGAACAACATTGTAGATGTTTCAGCTAAAAAAATACACAAGACAATGCCTTGATCTGAGTCAAGCCACTGGGTTTAAATTTCAAACAATGCTTGGCAGTTAACGGTAAGTCACCATCAATTAGTACAAGGCAATGCTTCTGGCAGTCACAGTCCAATTGCCAACCAGAACATTCTTTTCATACAATATAAAATTGTTGTTGCCCCTGACATTGGTATTGTGATTTGCCTTCATGAGTGCAAGATGAAAAGATTTGACAAAATGCTTTTAAGCAATATTCCAAATTCTATACACCCATTGGACGAGTTGAGAAATGGTGGTGATGAAGTGGAGCTGGGTCTCGCCAGTTTAAATTTGAAAACTAATGCTGTGCCTTGGATAATGTTGCCAAGGGCAATGTGTAGATGGAAATACGAAGTGGCCAAGGATAGATCCTTCAGGGACACCAGACAGGTGCAGGAAGACAAGCCAGATTACAATTAGATAAGAATGGACCCATATGAAAGCAGCTCCACCCGGGGGATAATAGTAAAAAGGTGTCAGAGGAGGAAACATTTACTTTTGTCACAATCACACAGGGTGCAATTTGTTACTTCAGTAAAACGCATTTCAGCAACAAAGAATCTGGTTGGAGAGATTCAAACAAAGAATAAAATGGCCTCTCCGACAATGTAGCAAACCCGCAGTTATGCGCTGAAAAGTTAACTAGATTCTGTGTGTCAAACCTGGTTGATGCGGTCCTCAGAAGATCTGGTTTTTATTAAGTGTGTCTGACACTAGTTTAAGTATTCAAACAGCAACTCATGTGTGTGCAGAGTTCTAGTGAATATGGAAATTAAAGTTCTCACTTGTCAGTATATGAAGCAAGCCCATACTGCAAATTTGTAAAAGGTATGAATACAGTTGTAAATCATTCAAATATGTTTCAATATGCTGAATGTTAAAACTCTATTCTGTTACATAACAATAAGTTCACATTGTTACTGGAAAATCTCAATTTAAATAGTTATGGTTTCAAATAGAACAGTAAAATTTAATGATTAAAAAATATTTTTTTCATACCTGTATGCTTTTTTAATTTCCTCTGGTGTTGCCCCTTTCTCCAATCCTAGTGACTTGTATAGACTTTCACCAGTTCTGGACATTGTACGTTGAAGTCGTGGTGTAGCCATGTTAACGGGCAGCTTTGAGAGAAAAACATATTTTAGCTTGACGTGAACTTGCAGTGGTCCAATATGCATATTCTTATTAAATGCAAGGCTTTATCATCTAAGCAGTGTATCAATTTTTGACTATAAATCAGTACTTCTTTCATCTTTAAAATGCAAGGATATGATATAACTGTTTACTTGTGGCAACAGGCAGACATTTAAAATCAAAACTTCAACTGGGAAGTGCTTATTTAGAAAAGGAAAGTTGTTCTGGTCCTGATATCCATCAAAGGCTCACAGGTTAGCTTAATTCTAGGCTGGCAAAAACAAAACATTTTACATCTCAATTAGGCCATTGTTTTTTGGATTTTTCATAACTGAAAGGATGTTTTCATTCATAAAGAAGGTCAAAGCTACAAATTCAAAACTGAAAATTTCTTTGAAATAGGAAATGGAAAACAAAGTAGTGCAAATATTAAATGGTTTCTGCATTTTAGTGGTGCCACAATATCAATAAGCTGGTAAGGATGCTGCAGTCAATAAGAGAATGGATGCAGGAAGAAGCAAAAAGGCATAGTCTTGTAAAGATCACTAATTTCTACTTATTTATCCTATTCTTTACTAGCATGGAGATTTACTCATTTTTTAAGAAGATATTTGGCTATAATTGCATGTTGATTTTAAAGCAATGAATCTAGGTCCCAATTCCAGCAAGAAAGACCAAAACATTAAACAAATCTCAGACTGAGCAGAACAGTACGGAAGTCGAGCCTTACCATTCAATGGCAAGTTAATTTGAGCTACTGGTTGAGTTTCAACTGGTTAATCAAATCAAAATAAGAATCCTTCCATTAAGGAGGTCATGCTAATTCCGTGCAATATATATAGTGAGACAACGTCACAGGTAGCAGCAGCTTCTCCAATGCATCAAGTAGTCACCAAGGTCTCAAGTCCTTTACCTTCTCTGACTTAAATGGACACAATCAATGCATTAAAGACAAAACTCATTAGAAGACAGACAGGAAGACAAACTACTTTCATTACCCCGTTCCTTGGTGTATTTACAGCATAAGAAAATATCTCAAAAGCAGATTGTTTAGAAATATTACTCAGGTTGAAATGATTTTTCAATATTCTTGCTTTTTTCATTGGTACAATGACCTAGAGTTACATATCGTAAAAAGAAAACAGATTGGAATAACAGGGATTGAAATATGTCAGATTATTAAACAGCAGGCAAGTTTGCACAAAATACTTTGAATAACATTGGTGAACAAAAGGCATAAATTGTTATGCAGGAATGATTTGATACTATTAACAGAGGCATGTCTTAGGTTACACCAGGGCTCAGAATGGAACATCTCTGAAAACAAAATATTCAGGAAGAACACAGATGAATACAGGTGAAAAGGTATTATATATAGATTTGAATGCAACATCTAAACAAAGATGATATGGGAATGTTGCAAAGTTCAATCTATCTGACCAGAATTGAAGAATAGGGGAACTGTTATTCTATTGAAAGTATATTTTAAACCAAATGATAGAAAGGCGATAAATAGAAATTTGACAATTTTGAGAAAAATGCAGTAACAAGCTTTAATTATTAAAAACTGGGGCAAATTCATTTAAATGATAGAATAGTGATCTCAGAACTGTTTTCCACATCATTTTGATTTTAGTTCAACAAAAGCAGTAATAAATCAAGTTGTACGAAATGAACTGGACAAGAAAAGAATGCACAATTGCAGATAGTGATGCCACAATTCCTCACCAAAATGGATATAATTGAGAACTTTCACCCTCAATAATACCTGAATTTATTTCACATTCAGTTCACAGGGACCTCTTTAAACTGACTGCCAATACATTTTGCTGTTGGTTTTTTAAAACATGGACTAAGTGCACACTTCTGCACCTCCAACTGATTAGCTGGTTGGTGTCAAGAAATACATGCGATAATAGGAGTCCGATATAATAGGAGATGGTATCATAATTAGACAAAGTAACCATGGTTGTAAATAATTGCTCTGAAAAGTTGAATGAACTTAAGATGGGAAAGGACACCAAGCCCTGGCAGAACTTTTAAAATTCATTTTTGAGATAGGAGCATCATGACATTCCTTCCTGAACCATAATTGTTGGGTGAGAGGTCTTTTTGGTGCTGTGGTAGCATCCTTGTATCTGGGGCAGAGGTTTGGGTTCAAGTCTCATTCCGGACTTGATGTTCATAACTATTTTAACTCTGATATTATTTTGCTGCATATATGCTGTGTTCTGTTGAAGGCAAATTTTAAGTTAGTGCCCAAATTTGATGGTAATACGCTGGACATGTTATTATAATGTGAACAAATAGGTTGATCAACTTTTAAAACCTTCCAATATGCCTGATGGTAAGAATGGGAGAGTTTCCTGCTCAGTCATACTACAGGAAGCGATAGCAAATCATAAAAATACTTTGCCAATCCAATGCAAATTATGTTGCCAATACCTCTTACGATATGATACCTGAAGGAATTTTGTGGCCACCAACAATTCAAGTGCCTTGGTGGGACACTTCAGAGAATAAGAAAGGCAGTGGCATAATGATATTGTTGCTGGACTCAATTCAGAGACCCAGGGTAATGTTCTGGTGAAATTTGAATTCAATGAAAATCTGGAATTATATATTTACTGATGGCCAAAAAACCATTATCAATTGTCACAAACACCCATCTGGCTCACTAGGAAAGGAAATCTGCCTCTCTTACTTCGTGTGGCCTACATGAGACTCCAGATCTACAGCAATGTGGTTGACTCTTATCTGCCTTTAGGGATAGGCAATAAACGCTGGCCCAGCTAGTGATGCCCACATCCCATGAATTAATGAAGAGAGGTGAGACTAGCCAAGTTAGCATGAAATTAACAAAAGCCAGTTTTCTTCCCTTGAACCAGTTAGGTTTGTATGATAACCTCTCAGCTTCATTCATTTTTTCCAGGTCCAGCTTTTCATTTTCAAAGGTTTATTTAAAATTAAATAAAAAATTTCAACTGTCATGAGCAATGTTTGAATTCTTGTTCCCTGGATTACTAAGCTTGCCTTCGTTGGCCAGAGCATTAAGTTTAAAAATTAACAAATCATGATGCAGCTTTAGTTAGGCCCCCTTGGAATATGGTGATCAATTCTGGTCGTCATACTACCAGAAAGATGTGAAGGCTTTGGAGGGGGTATAGAAAAGATTCACCAAGATTTTGCCTGGTATGGAGGGCATTAGATACGAGGAGAGATTGGAGAAACTTTGTGTGTTCTTGCTGGAACAATGGAGGTTGAGCGGCAACCTGATAAAAGTCTAAAGATTACGAAAGGCATGGACAGAGTGGATAGTCAGAAGCCTTTTTTCAGGGTGGAAGAGTCAATTACTAGAGGGGCACAGGTTTAAGGTGCAAGGGGCAAGGTTTAAAGGAGATGTATGTGAGAGATTTTTTTTAAAACACAGTAGTGGGTGCCTGGAACTCATTGCTGGGGGAGGTAGTGGATACAGTAATGACTTTTAAGAGGCATCTTGACAAATACATGAATAGAATGGAATAGAGGGATATGGTCCCCGGTAGAGGATTTTAGTTCAGTCAGGCAGCATAGTCAGTGTAGGCTTGGAGGGCTAAGGATCCTGTCCCTGTGCTGTAATTTTCTTTGTTCAGTTCAATAATACAGCTACTCCACTACTACATTCTATGAACACATCCTAAAATACAAGCAAATAGCAGAGCTTTTGATCACAGTATTTCAATATAGAAATTGTGCTAATTAAGGTGCCTAATATCATTCTTCAATTTAAAACAGAAGAAATAAATCAGGTAACTTAAAAAAAAGCTTAACTTCTTTGGTGGGTAAACATCAATAGCTACAAAATACGTGAACATTACTACTCTCTTCAAAATTACACGAGTTAATTAGATTAGTCATCAATCCAATTTAAGTAAAAGTAGACACGAGAAACTAGAAACTGAAAAAACATAGAAATTTAGTGTTTTAACGTTCAGAAGTCACTAAAAACTACTGGATAGGTACAACAAATTTATTGTATTTATAAATTTGAACACTGCAATGTTCTGCAACACTGCTAACCTGAACACTGCAGTGAAGTTATTGTAAAACTCCCATAGTCCTCACACTCTGGTAACAACACACTCCAGTGCAATGTTAGCGTACATTTCAAGAAACATACGGAAGTTATGTACATTATGCAAGTTATGCCACGGTTGCATAAAACTCTGGTAATGACACCATATCCACAATACTGCAGTCAAGTCTGGGCACCACGCCTAACAAAATTGGCCTTCGACAGGGCACAGAGTTTATGCAGCAGAATGATACTGGGGTTAAAATGATTAAATTATAAGGACATGTTGAAAAGACTAGATTTTCATTCCCTTTAAAATATTAAAGGACAACATAATTGAAATATTGAAAGGGAAAGAAATTATTTTCTCAGGTGTGGAAATCCAAAATAAATGACATAACCTCAGAATTATCATTAACAAATGATTTATGGAAGCATGCATTCACCTAATAATAGTGGAAATTTGAACCTCCAATTGAAATTTTCAATTGAACCAAGATTGTAAGGTGAGGATATTAAGAGATATGGGGCAAAGGCAGGGGTTGGGGGGGGCAGGGGGGTGTAAATTGAGCCATTATCTAACTGAATTGAGGTAGACCAGGTTCTGGGGTGTCAATGGCCCGCCCTTGGTTTGTGCATCCCATTGGAAAGCAAAGCATTTAAACAAGTACTGAAAGAGTGCCAGTTTTCTGAAGGAAATGACCCATTTATTTTGCATCTTCTATGACTTCAAGTGGTGCCCAAAGTACTTGAAGCTGATTTGACTTTGATTTATTATTGTCACATGTATTAACAGTGAAAAGTATTTTTTTTTTCCAACGTTATACAAAGCATACTGTTCATAGAGAAGGACAAGAGCGTGCAGAATATAGTGTTACCGTCATAGCTAGGCTGTAGAGAAAGATCAACCTAGTGTAAGATAGTTCCATTCAAAAATCTGATGGTTACAGGGAAGTTGCTGTTCTTGAATTGTTCTTGTTACATGACCTCCAATTTTTATATTTTTTTCCTGATGGAAGATGATGGAAAAGAGTATGTCCAGGCCGTGTAGGGTCCTCGATTAGAAATGAACCCACAGCTTTTCCAAGGCAGTGGGAACTGCAGACAGAGTCAATGGATGGGGGGTTGATTTGTGTGATGGAGCACTAATGAAATATCTGAAATATAAGAGGCACTGTTGTCATGGAATAAATGCAATACTAATTTGTACACAGCAAGGTCTCACCATCCACAGTCCACGATCAGATAGACTGTTTCAGTGATGTTGGTTGAGGAAAAACTTTGGTTCCAACATCAGAACTCATTCCTCCTTACTTAGTATGCAAAAATCAATGAACTTCTGAAGTGGGTGAAGTGGAGGAAATCTTCACTGTCTTCACTCCATGTGTGCACTGATGATTGTTCAGGCTGAATCTGATATTGAATTGTGTCCTACAGTTTGTAGCTATCCATGTCTTTAATGGGACCATAAATGCTTCAAACAGAATCATGGAAAATGTTGAGCTACCAAAGTGAGAGTGATAGAAATGTATAATCAGCAAGCCTGAAGTATTCACAAAGTCCATTGATGGGGAGCACTGTATATGTAGATTTAAACTTCACACAGTGGGTTCATTTCCAATGCGCCAGAACTCACTCATAATTGCTCATTATACAGTTGCTCATAATTCTTAAAAATTCAAATCTTTATTTTCCAAAAAATCCAGAAGTCTCAATGGGCTACTTGTAGTTGTACTGGAGTTTCACTACACCATAAATTGTGGCATTATAACAAAATTTGCAAAAAGTGAACAAAATTTCCTTGATGAAGCAATTTCTTCCATCAGACTCAATTTAGTATTGCTGAAGAGAGACATGCTGTCAAAACTTTTCATCTTTCACTCATCAGGACATTTATGAATGCCAAATTTCAAAAAGAATAATAATTCATACATATATATATGATGATTGGTTGACGAGTTAACCGTAGATATTGCTACGGTTAATGCACTGAGTTAACATTCCCATGCTTTCATTTATTCAGAAAGGTGCAATGTCTGGATAAATTCCTTTAGCCTACAGAGGACAGGTCTCTGCGCATGAATAACAAAGAACAAAACAGCACGGGAAACAGACCCTTCGGCTCAACGAGCCCATGCCGCCAGCCCGATGTTCCCACCTCTACCCGTGATCCCTGTCCATGTTTATAGATCTATGGATTAAAAACCAAATTTGAGACAATTTAGGGAGAATTTGTTTTGCCAATTAGCCTAAGAGCACATCTTTGGGATGTGGGAGGAAACCAGAGCACCCAAAGAAAACCCATGCAAGCACGGGGAGAATGCGCAAACTCCCTCAGACACAGGCCCCAATCCATGTATCTGCACAGCACAGCGATAATCACTGAGCTGTCGGGTTGCCCATCAAATGGTCCAGGTCAAGCGTACACTAACGACATGAAGCACTAGGATACTCGCGAAAAAAAAATCCAAGAGCAGCCCTCTCACGGCCCACACTTCTCACCACACTTCAGCAAGTGCTGCCCAACCACAAACCGCGTTTAATGTTCGACATTATGTTCTGAGTTTTGCAAGCATAGATTGGTTGAATACAGTCAGTATTCTGCCTTTTGCAAACAGTCAAAAGCACATTCCGATTGATAGGATTCAGCAATTGTTGGGACAAACATGTGGCCTATGCATCTAATCACACCGGCACTAAAATTCATATGACATTATTCATTTGTGTAGTATGCTTTAGCCTTTTGGCTAAAGCTCATCCTGTCAGTGGAAAACACCATTTATTGCCGCCGCATATTAGCAAGGTGAAATGGCTGGCTTCATCTGTTGCTCAACTGAGAGTAATTTGAGATAGACTGAACACTTCACAGGTCTAAAAACATTAGGCCCACAAGTACATGTACTACACAATGGGCAATGATTTGATCACAGGAGCCTTTATCCTGCAAGATAGATTTGATGTTCTATTTTGCCATTAAGCATGTATGGTAAGCAAATGGCTCAGGCCCTACTAGGCCAATCTTGTAGGACACAGAACTGTAAGAATCCCAAAATTTAAACTGAGCAATGAAGATAGGCTTGCATTAAACAGTAGAAGAGAACCCATTAACAGATTTCTAAACTTGCATCTTGAGGAAAGAAAAGTCATTAAGACTGCTCCATTTCAAACATAAGAAACAGGAGGAGTAGACTAAGTAGACCATTGAAATCACTCCACTGGGCAATACAAAAATGCTGATCTCAAACTCATTTCTCACCTACTCCCCATAATCCTCAAAATTCCAGAAATCTTTTTTATTCCTGTCTTAAATGTATTAAACAGTGCATTTCAGTCTTACATGATCTGCCTCAACTGTGTCTTGAATTTTAAACTTCCTGACCAGTGGAAACAATCTGTTTCCAGCAAGCTGTTTCAGAATTTTGTAGGTTTCTATCAGATTGCCTCTCATTCTTCTAAACTCCAGAGAGTATAAGCCCAATTTGCTCAGTGTCTTATCATGGGACAACCCTCTCACCCCAAGGATCAATATAGTGAACCTTAATTATACCTCTTCCAATATCGTTTCTTAAAAATTGGTGACAAAAAATGCACATATTTGACATATAGTCTCATCAAAACTCTACACATCTGTAGTAATTATTTATTATACTCCAAACCCCTTACAATAAAGGTCAACCTGTAATTGCCTACCCAATAGCTTGCTGCAGCTGCATATTAACTTTGCGTTCTTTGTTCAAAGCAACTCGGATGTGTCCATTTACAAATGTCACACCTTTTTCCTATGCTTACAACCAATGCAAATACCTTTACATTTCCCTACGTTATATTCCATCTGTCCTCTTACTGCCAATTCATTTAACTGGTTGATATTTCTTTGCCACTTGTGTCCTTTCTTATCACCCCACTTGGCTTGACATCAAATTCAAAGATGAATTTAAGCAGAAATGGCCCATATTAAGAAGTTTGAGATTCTAACATGCAGCTGCAGATTCAAATAAAGCAATGTGTCATCTAGTATTAGAAATATGCAAGGATGGTGGTATGGATCATTCTATCAAGACGTGTTTTTTATGGAAATTAATAAAAAATATTAACAGGTGAGCCTCAAGGGAATCCCATGGCAACACCATGTCACCATACATGTACTGAGTTCATAAGTTCAATGAATAGGAATTCAGAACACGGTGATGTGTCTAGATTGTTAAAATGACAGTGCAAATGTCTACAGCCTCCTTATGAGACATTAATAAAGAAGTTCACAATGTCAAATGAGCAGATAATGATGGTATAGCTATTGAGATGCAGATCTGTATAGTCTTTGTGAAAGCAGAGGAATCCTTCACAGCATACTTAGATAGGTCACTAAAAATTGATTGTAGCAAGTCACTCAACCATTTGGCCAATTCATATTGTGCAGAATCAGCCAGATAAGATATAGAGTGTGATACAACATTACTTTTATACACCTTGGGTAGCCAGCACATTTATGGACAAAATGAAACGAGGACAAATCTAATCACGTGCACGCCAAGACTGCTTTTCACTTTTGTGCAAGTCTCCAAAGCATTTTTGTGGCTTGCATTCAAGCAGGACTGCGCAGTTGTGCTAGGTGGTGGATACGAATTTGGATTTGCTATTACGGACAGTCTTCATTTTGTCAGTATTGTTGTGTTTAAGGATGACTATTCCAGTTTCTTTGTCAGGTCTACGGATATGCACGCATGTATGGGCCTTGAAACCTCACAACACTACCAGACGTGTGTTACATGTGAAAAGACAAATCAGTGGGTATCCCAGAAACGCATGCACCAGATCAGCTCGGCAGACTTTCAAGGGATCATATTTTCACTGGGCACTGGTTTGTGATTGGATAGCTGCGAACGGAGGAGTTCAAACATTGCAAATACATCTTTTTGTTTGATATATGAGAAAGGAACACCAACATTGAAGCCATGCATGAAGGTACACTCCTCAATTTCAGAGAGTAGAGGATCAGCCAGATTACTTCAACAGCATGTTTCGTTTTTCAACAATACTCAAGTTCCGTACTAATAAATGACAGGTTGCATATTTGACACAGAGGAACAAAGTGCAAATTTGAGATAACTCCCCTGTGAATCAAATGATGTTATAAGAACAGATAAATTCTCAACTGAATTACTCTGAGTGCGCATTAAGTTCACGATTATTTATTAGCGTCACGAGTAGGCTTACATTATCACAGTAATGAAGTTTTGTGAAATGGAAAGTGTGCATACTTCCAAGGAAGTATGCAGAATATTCAGCACCAAGACTTTTTTTAAAAAACTAAAATCCAAGTAAGTGTCACAAAAACATTCTTTTGTGGTGGAGTTTGGAAACAAAAGGAGAGAAACAATCTAAACTAAATTATACAATTTTAAAGGTGGTGCAAGAGAGGGGGGAAGTAAGGGTTTATGAACACAAATCTTTGAAGGTAGCAAAAAAAGTTATGAAGGCACATGGGATTCTTGATTTTATGAACAGGGGCTCAGAATACAAAATATTTCTTTATCTTTTTAAATCGCTGGTTAGCACTGAGCTGAAGTATTATATACAGTTCTGGGCACCATACGTGAGATTTCAAAGTTGTTGACAGAATGCCGTAAAGATCTAATGGAATAAAGGGATAAAGACTTATTATTTGAATAGACTAAGGAAGTTGGGGTTATTCACCTTCAACCAAAGATCAAAGGGAGACGAGAGGTGATTAAAAAATGTTATGGCTTTTTGACGGGGTAAATGAGAAGCTATTTCCATTGGTAACTGAAGGATAGAGTTTGAAGACAACTGACAAAAGGACACAATAGAGATACTTTTTTTTAAATGAAGCAAATTGTGTTCTGGAATAGAAGGGTGGTAGAAACAGATTCAAGAACAACTTTCTAAGGCAACTGGATACATACTTGTAAAGGCAAATTTTTAAGATTGCAGAAAAAGCAAAGGGGAGCATCACAAATTTGCTTTCTCTTTCAAAGAGTCAGCACAGGTATGATGGGCCAAATGGCTTCCCTGTGTAAGCTACAACTTTTCCTCAAAAATTAACTACTCCCAATTCCACAATTTAAAATCTACCTCCATCAAAGATTTAAGCTATTATTTACTCGGATTATTCATTGGTTTTCTCCATAGAAAAATATTTTCTCCATTGTTCACTCCTGGAAAACCTTGAAGCAGGGTTTCTGAACCAAAGAACAAAGAAAATTACGGCACAGGAATTGGCCCTTCAGCCTTCCAAGCTTGCACCAATCATGCTGCCCGACTTAACCAAAAACCCTTACCCTTCCAGGGACCATATTCCCCTATTCCCATCCTACTCATGTACTTGTCAACACGCCCCATAAAAGTCACGACCTTATCCATTTCTTCCCCCAGCAACGAGTTCCAGGCACTCACTACTCTACGTAAAAAATCTGCCTCGTACATCTCCTTTAAACCTTGCTTCTTAAACCTGTGCCTCCTATTAATTGACTCTTCCATCCTGGGAAAAAGCTTGTAACTATCCACTCTGTCCATACCTCTCATAATCTTGCAGACTTCCCCTCAACCTTTGTCGCTTCGGTTAGAACAAACCATGTTTCTCCAGCATCTCATAGCTAATGCTCTCCATTAAAGGCATCATCCTAGTAAATCTTTTGCACCCTTTCCAAAGTCTCCACATCCTTCTAGTAGTGTGACGACCAGAATTGAACACTACATCCCAAGCGCGGCCTAACTAAGGTTCTATAAAGCTGCAACATGACTTGCCAATTTTTAAGCTCTATCTTGGCCGATGAAGGCAAGAATGCCGTACGCCTTCTTGACTACCTTCTCCAGCTGCATTGTCACTTTCAGTGACCTGTGTATCTGTATACCCAGATCCCTCCGCCTATCAATATTCTTAAGGGTACTGCCATTTACTATATATTTCCTATCTGTATTAGACCTTCCAAACTTAAATACCATCTGCCATCTCTTTGCCCAAGTCTCCATCTATATCCTGCTGTATCTTCTGGTGGTTCTCATCACCATCTGCAAATCCATCAATCTTTGTGTCGTTCACAAACTTACTAATCAAACCAGTTATATTTTCCTCCATATCATTTATATATATTATAAACAGCAAAGATCCCAGCACTGATCCCTGAGGAACATCACTTGTCACAGATCTCCATTCAGAAACGCACCCTTCCACTGCTATCCTGTCTTCTTTGAGCGAGCCAGTTTTGTATCGACCTTGCGAACTCACCTCTGATCCCACGCGACTTCACCTTTTGTACCAGTCTGCCATGAGGGACCTTGCCAAAGGTCTTACTGAAGTTTACGTAAACAACATCCACTATTCTATCCTCATCAATTATCTTTGTCACATCACAAAAACCTTGATCAAGTTAGTGAGACGTGACCTATCATTCACAAAACCACGATGCCTCTCAGTAATATGTCCACTTACTTCCAAGTGGGAATAAATCTAATCTCGAAGAATCCTCTCCAATAATTTCTCTATCACTGACACAAGGCTCACTGGTTTATTACCTGGATTATCCCTGCTACCCTTCTTAAACAAAGGAACAACATTGGCATTAGAACTGTCAATTCTAGAGCTAACGAAGGTTTCAGTAACAGATAAGCTGAAAATAAAGTCAAGGTGTCTTCTAGAGGAGGAAATGAGTGGTCATAGTGATGAAGCAAATATGTATAACCTCATTGGAGCTTACAAGGTTAAGAAGAGAACCCCTGCTTTTTCAGTTTCTCTACATAACTGAAGTCCTGCATTCCTGGTTCTATTCTAGTAAATCTCTCTTGCATCCCACATGCCCAGGACGTACTCTCTTCCACCTTCTTCCAATAGGAAAGACTCAAGAACAGCTTCTTCCCTTCTGTCATCAGAATTTTGAATGGCCTTTTTATATATTAAGCTGACCTTTCTTTCATTCTACCTGTAACTGCAACACTATATCCTGCATCCTATCTTTTCCTTCTCCCCTACGTACACCATGGATGGCATGTTTTGACTGTATAGAGCAAAAAACAATACATTGCATTGTATCTCAATACATGCAACAACAATAAATCAAATCATCCTCCAAGGTCCTGGCTGTTTTTAGGTTGACTCAAAACATCCATGACAACATTTCAAAGTAAAGCTGGGGAACTCTACCCAGTATCCTGACTAATATTTATTTGGCCATTACTATGTTACTGTTTGTGGGATCTTTGTGTGTGCAATCTGATTCCTGCATTTCCTCCATTGGCTACACTTCCTTAACTTGGTAATTTAGGATAACCAGAGGCTGCAGAAGCTGCTGAGATAAATCAAAACCATGTGACATTAACTACCTCAGAGTCTTAATGTAAAACCGCCAAGTTAAATTCAAACATTGCTTTTTATGTGTCATCTTTTCCTTTTTCCTAATCTGAATACAACACACAACTTTGTTAGACTAGTAACACATTTGTAATTTGTTTACGTTAGCTAAAAGAGAAAAGAAGATTACAACCGATTAACTGGTTGATTAACTCAGCAATACAAATGGCAGTAGTATTAGGCCAGCTTTGTTATTTAAAAATACATTTGAAAAGGAACACTTGATACATCGAAGTTGTCTTTTAAAATTAATATTTGTGGTTGCTGAACATACCATCAAATTAAGGCAGAACTTCCCAGGATTCTAGTATATGGACACAGAGACTGCTGACGGCACAGCTTAACCCGCCCGCCCACCAACCAACCAACCAACACCCCATCCCCAAATTGATTCACTTCTTTCTCTCTGATGCAACCATAATCCCAATCTTTTTGTGCTCCCTCCATCCCAAATCTGCTGCACCTCAACTTACATAGCAATACCCCACGACCACTGCTCCTCTCACGAGCAAAGTTCTTGGGTTAAATCCCATTCAAGGATCTTGAGCACAAAACACAGGCTGACACTGCAATGCAGGAGTGCAATACCATCAAAGGTGTCATGTTTTGGGTCAGAGCTTAAACTGAGGTCCCAGGTGCCTTCTCATGGGGACATAAAGGATCCCACGAGATAATCCTGAAGAGCATGGGAGTTAGCCACGGTATCCTGACTGTGATTTATCCTTCAGTCGATAACAGTGAGAAAACAAAGACGTCTGGGTCATGAACACGTTACCATTTGCGGGAACTTGCTGTGTATGTATTCCCCATATTATGAGTACAGTAAGAGGTCTGACAACATCAGTTTTAAATTCAACCGATTTATGTAAATAAAATATAATTTATATAAAATAAATCGGTTGGAATTAAAACTGGTGTTGTCAGACCTCTTACTGTGTTTACCCCAGTCCAACGCCGGCATCTCTACATCATTCCCTATATTACGGCAGCGAGTGTACTTCCTAAAACTACTTCAGTGCTTTCTGGAGCACTGACAGAGGCGGCGGCGGCTGCTGCTGGTGGTGGCGGGAGGCGTTACATAAATGAAAGTCTGACAACTTCCTCCCCGTGAATCCCGAATCACTTCACCCACCACCACCCCCTCCCCCGCTCTCCCGGGACAGGCTCAGCTCCCTTACCGACCCTCGCTTCACTGAAGGTGCCCGGTGAGTGATTTTAGTGACCGGGCGAGCACTCAGCAGCCCTCCCCGCCAGCTCTGGCTCTCTGACCGGGGGTCCTGCCCTCAGCCCCCGGCCGCTCCTCCTCCTCCTCCTCGGCTGCCGGACACCCGGCCCTCTCTCTCTCTCTCTCCCCCCCACCCCGGGTCTCTCACCTGCTGCAGGAGCACGGGGCCACCCTCGCCTCGAGCCCGGGAACAGGAGCTGCCGGAAGTGAGCGCCGGAACTTCCGGTCAGGTGGGTCAGCGCGCGGTGACCAATACAATCGGCGTGCCGGCTAATGGCGGCGGGTCCGGAATGCGCCAGCTGACATCTGCACCTTGTTTTAAAACAAAAATGAATCAATACAGGAGGTGATAGTCTGTCAGCCACCCCCCCTCCCCCCTCTGGAGACATTACGTATCAACATCTCGCAGGACATGCCAGCTGCCCCTGTTACCAGCGAGACGCGGGCTTTTAATGCAGAGTTGTCAACATCGCCCACATCTTGAGAAAAGTTTAGCCGCCAGTGCGGGTTGTTCAAGAGACAGGTTAAAGATCACTCCCGTCCGAAATGTCTGCTGATATTGACTGGTAAATGGTGAGTCAAGGGAAGCAAATATGTTGCGATGGAGATAGATTGAGATGCTTGACGAGTAGTTTGCATGTTTTCAATTGAGAAAAAAAAGCAACTTGCTTATCTGTGGTTCATCATGAACATCGTATATCATTAAAGCAAATAATGTAGCAGTTCTAGCATTACATTGGATATAATAAGGAGAATGTTCTTAAAAGGTTGGCCGTGCTCTGTGTAGAGATGTCTGTGAGGGTTGATGGACATTTCAGACCCTGAGACCTCAATCTTTCAATCCTTGAACATGGTGTTGCAAGTAGAGGACCAGAGGAAATATTTATAAAATGGGTAGTACAATGAACTCTGCAACTACAGACTAATACCATCAGTCATGTGGAAATTTGAAACAAAATCCAGGGTGAAATTGGTTGAAGTTTGGAAAAGTCTGCTACTAAATGAAAGTCAGCATGGATTTATTATATGCAACCAGAGTGTTCATTGCTGTGTGAAGTAACAGAGAATTGATAGGGGTGATGTGGATAATTGCAGATCAAGGACTATCAAGATGTTTGACAAAGTATCACATAATAGACTTATTAGCAAAATTAAACTCTCTGATGAGGGAGCAGCTCTCCAAAATCTTCTGATACTAAATAAATTTGTTGGACTTTAACTTGGCATTGTGAAGCTTTTTATCATAGTCACCCTAGTCCAACACCAGCATCTCCCCCTCATAACAAAATTAAAGACCATGGAATTAGAGGGACATTGGCAGTACGGATATGAAATTGGCCAACAGAAACCACATAATAAATGTTTATTTATATTGATGGAAAGTATATAGTGTAATATTGACCAAGGCATCAATATTAGGACCACTGCTGCTTTGGATATATATAAATGGCCTGATATATTGGGCATATCTAACTCGAATGTAAAACTAAGGAGAGGATACTAACAGGCTTTAGGAGAACACTGACCAATAATGTATACATACATATATAGTGTGATGAAAATTAATAGCGTAATACATTTTGGTAGAAAGAATGAACAGGGGTGATATTAACTAATTTGTACAAATTAAAGAGAGATGCTAAAAAAGAGGCAAGTATGTAAAGACTCTGAAGGTGGTACGAAAGTTGAGAAAGGTACTAAAACACACATGGGATCTTTGGCTATATTAAGAACATAGAGTGCAAAATCAAAGAAGTCGTGCCAAACATCTAAGCCCACAGGATAGATTTCAGCTGGAATTGTGATTAGGGCTCCACAGTACAGGAAGGTTACCAAGACCTAAAAATATAGGACAGGTTTATTAGAATGGTATAAGCCAGGGTTTCCCAGCCAGGGTTTCCCAGACAGGGTTCTGCAGCAGGCCAGCCTGATGTGTAAAATATACCGAGCTACTTGTCCAATCAGAGACTGGCTCCAAGCTCAGAACACCTCTTTGTATCAGGGTAAGCATGGACAGCAGAGTGACAGTGAGAGCATGGTAAATGCATGTGAGAGATGAATGAGAGTGTGCGAGCGGGGTGAATATGTGCACAAGAGTTCCCATTGTGAAAATCCAGCTTTCCAATAACACTGCTTCCAATAAAGATGCTAAAGGTAAGACTTAGGGTTTTTTTTAAAATAGGAAAACATTTTAGTTATAATAGTAGCATTCAAGTAAAAAATCTCGAAGTTTGGTGCTTGTATGTTTGTAGCTGTTGCACAAAAGCAATAATTTTTTGTAGCTGAAATCTTCATTACAATAAATGTTTTCCAGGGATTCCATTAGTACGCTCTGGCTGTAAAAGTTTGAAAAATCCCATGTTAAGAACTGTGGAAAATTAAGATGAAAACAATAAAAAAAGGATAAAAGAACATTACAAAGGGAGTTGATTAGAGGTAGAGATCTAGAGAAATGATAAGTTGTGAATTAGTATATCTTTGGAAAAACAAGTGTTTACAGATGTGACTAGAGAAAATAATTGGCTATAGAAGAGGTAACTTCACAGTGGATATGGAAATTGACATGTATCTGCGAAAAGTGGACTTTACAGGGTGAACAACATCAAAGGGAAAGAAATAGTATATCTGTAGAACACTAAGGAGAAGAGAGACAGCCAACATCAGACCTGCAGCTGTTGCCGATTTGGATGTGATTTTGCTTGCTGTATACTCCAAGCTCCTGCTGCAGCAAGGTTGGAGAATTTGGCAGTCAGCAAAATCTGCGTTCACTGTAGCAGCATGAGAAGAATCCCACCAGCGTGAACAGTGATAAGATTTGGCCATAGACTCCCAAAAGAAGTAGCCTTTTTCTGCCTTTACTGAACCTGAAGTCTATTTTCCAGATGTGGTTGCCTTGACCTTCCTGTAGGTGGTAATTATTTCCTGGATTTATCTCAATTACTTAATATTGGATGTTGTTTGGGAAAAGGGGAGTCTAAGAATTCAGATAAAAGATAGTTGAGGACCAAGGGATAGTTTCATGTGAAATTGTGTGTATAGTCATTAGTGTATTTAGGTATCATATTGTATTATAGTCCTCCTTGTGATTTTATTAAGTTAAAATTCTTTATTAATTGTTCACATGATGACTGAAGGGGTTGTACATCATTGCTCATGATATCAACAAAAAATACCACTAAGAACCGGTATTACCCTTCTGGATTTTGCATGTTACATCCATCGGGTTCTTAACAAAAATTGAGGGGTTCTTGACTAAGATATTAAAAAGCATAATTCTTTGGATGTTGGGAATTTGTGACTTTTTAAACAATATCAAGAATAAGGATAGGGTGGAACCGAGTGAAGTGCATGATTTAAAATAAGGTGACAGTAAAAATGGTCCTTGTACTGGCCAAGACTTAATTTAGGTATAGACAATATAACCTCGTAATGTTTGAAAAGTGTACCTAAAACTAAATTGATGGAATTGATGAACAAAATACAATTAAAATTATCTAAAGGGGCTAAGAAAGTTGAGGTAATTGAAGGAATAGCAAGGCATTTAAATGTACAAGAGTTGTCCGGGCACTTTTTAATTCCTTTGAGAAAATAGCCAGACTGAAATTGTCACAAGTTATTCGTACGCGTCTCTTACAGAGAGAATTTGCAGGTAGAGCTACTGAAGCCTATGCGTCTTTGTCAGAGAAAGGTTTGGTGAGTACAATGCAATAAAGAAAGCCATATTGAGTGTTTATAAATTAGCACCGGAGGCTTTCAGACATAACTTTCAAATTTAAAACAACAGTCTGGATGGATTTGTATTGAAAATTAAAGGGTTAAAAAAGCAATTTTGATGGATGGCTGAGAGCATCAAGAATAGAAGAAACCTATGGGGCGCCTAGAGAATTAATACTGCAGTGATAAGGACTCTGTAGGAATAGAGTTAAATCTGCAAGACAAGCCACAGGGTTTAATTGACAAATATAAGTTCGTTCATAGGTCAAAGCCTGTGTTTTTGACATACTTTTAAATCTGAGAAAAATAGGAAATAAAAAGGTGTGAAAAAGATCAAGCAAGAGTGGGAGTCGTTGAAAATTCCAAGAAAACTTTACCTCAAAATGAAAAGATGGTGCTGAGGGATTGAGAAATAGGAGGAAAGTTGAATTCTTTCACTGTGATAAACTGGGCCACATCAAATCATCATTAAACAGAAAGTCAGTTACAGTTAGAAATCTTCAGTGACAATTAAATCACAGACAGGAGAACAAAAGAAGCCGATAGGGTTCATAAAGAGAGAAAAACAAACAATAGGGATGAAAATTGTATAGGGACAGAGGAACCAGCAGGTAGCTGATGCGTTTAGTAATTTTGTATATAAAGGGAAAGTGTTTCCATGTGTACAAAATGGAATGGGGAAAGTTATTAAAATTCTGATAAATATTGGTGTGAGTCAATCCCTAATATTGTGGGATAAAGATTTTTTTGTCCAGAAGGGATATTGAAGGAAGTGGTTCTGATTAGCAGTATTCACAGTGAAACAAGAGAAATTATTCTGGTGAAAATAAAGTTGACTAGCTTGAAGACGGGAGAAATGGTTGTAGAAACATGTGCATTGTGGGGATTCAATTAATTCTAGGGAATGATATAGCTGAATCACAGATAGCAGTAATGACACCTGTGGTTACAGGTAGTAGAAAATCCAGCTGCAGAAAAACTCCTAACAGATCATCCTGGGATGTGTCCTTATTGTTTAGCAGTAAAATCACAGGCACACAAGTTAGGTCAAGAGTCGGGGGAGTTAACAGCACAGGATGGGAAAAGTGAAATAACATTATCTCTCATGATCTGTAGTAAGGCTGAATGAGGATGGAACAGATGAGGGGAAAATACCAATATGTTCAGTTCAAAGAGGTTAATAGAATTACAGCAGAGTGATTGCAAATTAAAACAAATCTATTAAAAAGCTAGCTTGGAATTGAAGGTTCAGTATGTTCCTGAATGTTATACGTAAAAGATCACATTAATGAGAAAATTACATCCCACGCATATTACTGCAGATGACACATGGGCAGAAATACATCAAAGGGTATTATTTCCTGAGTGTAGGAAGGAGATTCTAAAGATAGCTCTCAAAATTTCAGTAGGGGGACATCTAGGAATAAAGAAAACACAAATAAAGATACAAAGACAGTTTTGCTAATTGTACATAAACATCCAGTTAAATTTTGTCAAACATGATACACATATTAAGTAATAGGGAAACCACAACTGCAATAAATCTAGCATCTTTGATCCCTATTCCAGCTTTTAAAGAACCTTTTACAAAAGTTTTAGTTAGCTTTGTAGGACGATTGTTGAAAACGTGAACTGGATATCAATATTTATTGACTATTATGAAAATATCTTCCAGAATCCCTGAAACCACATCATTAAGAAATATTACAGCCAAGAGAATGGAAAAGAATTAACCAAGTTCAAGAAGAAACTTCTTCACCCAGAGTGTGATGAGTGTGAGAAATTCACTACCATAGAAAGTAGTTGAGGCCAAAACGTGACATTTCAGGAAGAAATTAGATATGGCTCTTAAAACCAAAGGAATCAAGACATATGGGGGAAATGGGGAATCAAAATATTGAACCTGATGATCAGTCAAAATCATAATGAATGGTGAAGCAGATTTGAAGGGCTGAATGGCCTACTCCTGCTTCTAGTTTTTATGTTTCTTTACTCAACATGACTTACCGAGAGATACAATCAGATCAATGGTCAGATTTTATGTCAGGATTGTTTAAAGAATTCATGAATAGGCTGGAAATAAAACAATATAAATCATCATCATATATTCAGAATCACAGAGAGATAGCATCAAACTTTGAAAACAATGATGAGAGTGTATGGTCAAGATTACCGTCATGATTGGGATGAAGGGATTCCATTATTTTTGTCATTAGTGCATCAAATGATTCTACAAGATTTAGCGGGCAATTCTCCCCAAAGTGCTAAATTGGTATGAAAACCATTCCAGATCACGACTGCTTTTTCAGTGTAGTTTCAGACCTGAATCTCCCCACTTTGTGCACTGCAGAAGGCATAATCAGGAATCTCATTAAAAAACCCAAGGAGGCGGGAAGGAGAGTGGTGGAGCTACTCGTGCCAAAGTCTGGCAGTTCGGGAACTCCGTGTATGCACAGTTGTTCTGATCAGTCAGTCTCCCCATTTGCTGACCAGCTCAATCGCTAACCATCCCAAGACACCCCTCATGCCCACCCTACCCACCAACGCCTGATCACGGCCCCCACAACAATTCCAACCCCTCTGTCCTGGAGCACCCCAATGACCAGCTCACCCCCTGACCACCTCACCGCGCTCCCCCTCCCCCCACCCCCAGCAGTGGAAATCTCTCTTTCCCTCTCCTGGGAGGCAGACCATCTCCCCAAGCCCATCCCAATCACTACCCTTCCTCCAGCCTAGACCCCCCTACCACCACTGATCGTCCCCTAGGCTCCACCCACAGTTGGCACTGCCCCATGCCCACTGGAGTGCCAAGATGCTTCCTGAGCATTGGCACTTTGCCCCATGGGAGCACCAAGGGTTCCTCTGGGCATTGGCACTTTGCCTCTTGGGAGCCCCCGAATGTCCCCCCCCCTTCACTCTAGCGAACACGGGGAGCTACTCTAAATCCCATTGGAATGAAGTACTCCTGGAAGAATGAGATATGGTATTAGGTCCGGCAAGTTCCTTGACTGGCCCAATAATCACATGCAAAATACATTTAAAATACACTAAGGAAAAGATTCAATGACTTAACTCTCTTCCCACAGATTTCCAGTGTGGTCTCGACTGTGATTGTTCTCCAGCTGCAAGAGGCATGCACGTGTTCCTGACACATGCGCGAATCCCGCAAAATGACCAACATGTGATTCTCTAGACTGGACCTGCCAGAAAAGTTGCGGGTTGTGATGGGAGAATTGGGCTATAGACATGGAGTGAGAGGACCACTGAAATTAATCCAAGTAAGGCTACTAAATAAATCAACGACTGCATATCAAATTTCAGAGAAAGACTAGAGTTATTGAGGAGATTCATCAGGATGTTGCTTGGAATGGAACATTTGAGCAATAAGGAGGGATTGTAAAGGCTTGGATTGTTTTCTTTAGAACAGAAAAGCCAGAAGGGGGAGATGATTGCAATGTACAAGGTTATGAGGGATATGGATGGGGTGAATAGGATGCAGCTGTTCCCCTTGGTTGAGGGGGTCAGTCATGAGGAGGCATAGTTTTAAGGCAAGGCACAGAAGATTCAAAGGGGATTTGAGGAAAAAAAATCATTTTACTCAAGATAGAACATAGAACATTACAGCACAGAACAGGCCCTTCGGCCTTCGATGTTGCGCCGACCAATATAAAAAGCAATGCCCCTCCAAACTAAACCATTCCCTTCTCTTCCATATACTTATCAACTAACCTCTTAAACGCCACCAAACTTGGCGCATCTACAACTGCTGCAGGCAGGGCATTCCACTCCCGAACCACCCTTTGGGTAAAGAACCTACCTCTGATATCCGTCCTATAACTATCACCCCTTAATTTAAAGCTGTGTCCCCTCGTGCTAGCTTTCTCCATCCTAGGAAAAAGGCTATCACTGTCCACCCTATCTAAACCTCTAATCATCTTATATGTTTCGATAAGGTCCCCTCTTAGCCGCCTCCTTTCTAACGAAAACAACCTCAAATCCCTCAGCCTCTCTTCATAAGACCTGCCCTCCATACCAGGCAACATCCTGGTAAACCTCCTCTGTACCCTCTCCAATGCCTCCACATCTTTCTTATAATGTGGGGACCAGAACTGCACACAATACTCCAAGTGCGGCCGCACTAGAGTTTTGTACAGTTGCAACATGACGTTGCGGCTCCGAAATTCAATCCCTCTACCAATAAAAGCCAAGACTCCATATGCCTTCTTAACAACCTTCTCGACCTGACTGCCTACTTTCAGGGATCTATGCACATACACACCAAGATCCCTCTGTTCATCTAGACTACTAAGAATCCTACCATTTGCCCTATACTCTACACATTTATTATTTCTGCCATAGTGCATTACCTCACACTTTTCCACATTAAACTCCATTTGCCACCTCTCGGCCCAGCTCTGCAACTTGTCCAAGTCTCTCTGCAAACTATAACACCCCTCTTCACTGTCTACCACTCCACCGACTTTAGTGTCATCTGCAAATTTACTAATCCATCCTTCAATACCCTCATCCAGATCATTTATAAAAATTACAAACAGCAGGGGCCCCAAAACAGACCCCTGAGGTACACCACTTGTCACCGAACTCCAAGATGAATATCTCCCATCAACCACCACCCTCTGTCTTCTATCTGCTAGCCAATTCCTAACCCAATTAGCTAAATCACCCTCTATCCCATACATCTGCATTTTCTGCAGAAGTCTTCCATGAAGATTGTGGTGGGAATCTGGAGTGCACTGTCTGGGAAGGTAGTGGAAACCAATAACCCCAACCTTTAAAAAGTATTTGCGTGAACATTTGAAACATCATAACATTCAAGGATATGGGGCAAATGCTGGAAAATGGGATGAGCACACCTTTAGTGCTAGTTATTGTTGGTGCAGTCCCGATGGGCTAAAGGGCCTGTTCTGTGCTGCATGACCCTCTGATTCTGACTGAATGGGGTTTGTGAGACAACAAGAAAGAATTTAAAGATAGCACAGCAGGGAATGAAAGTAATCGTTGATAGAAAAACAGTTTTGTAGCAGGTAGAAAGTGCGAGTGGTATTACCTATGTAGAGTGAGCCACAAAAAACTAAATTTAATGGACCATATCAAATTGGGCAAAATAAATTACTAGGTACATATTCCAAAGAGACATAAATTTCAATGTGTCATATTAACATGCTTAAGCGGTATTGGAATAGAGATGAGGACAAACGTGACATCTTGATATTATTGAAGCAAGGAGAAGAAAAGTTAAATTCTAATAGTGACTTCCCTCTAATTTATTTGGATAATGAGGAAGTACTAAAAAATTTAAACTGATTAACTTCCAGATTACCGCTAAGTCAAATTGGAAGAGTTACTACAGTTTTATAAACAAGTTTCATAAAGAAATAAATGAGATAGAACGGATATAATGATGCAGAAGGTAGATTTAACCTATGTGAATCTTGCTTTATTGGAACTATTTCCCCCATAAAGAAATAAATGAAATAGTTCCAATAAAGCAAGATTCACATAGGTTAAATCCAGCCAAATTATTACAAATACAGAACAAAATTGAATATACGTTTCAAAATGACATTATTGTGTTGAATTCCAGTGATTTGAGTTCCCCTATTGTAATGGAGATGAAGCCACATAGAACATAACTTTATGTGAACTGCAGGAAAATTAATGTTGTCACCAAGGAGGATTTGTTTCATTTACCACAGTTAGAGGACTGCATTGAAAGAGTTGTATAGTTAAATTCATAACAAAAATGACCCTTGAAGAACAAGAAACTTAACCACATGCAGAACTGCCAAACTACATTCCAACATTTGGAAACTCTGTTGACAACAAAGTCAGTGTTAGCTGCATCAGACTATGATAAAACAGTTCAAACTGGTTGTAGATGTTAGTGATATTGGTTATGGGAGCAGTATTGATTCAACATGATGAAATTGGAATTGAGCCTATGGAATACTTCTGAACGAAATTGTCACCAGAGGTGTTCTACAATTGAAAAAGAGGCTTCAAGTTTGATATTGGGATTGCATAATTGAGATCTATGTTGCCAATAATCCAAAGGAGACTATCATAAACAGACCTTAATTCCCTAGTTTCTGGTGAAATGTCAAAATCGGAACACCAGGTTGATGGAGTTTGTTATGACAACGGTTCAGTTTAAAAATCATTCACGTAGCTGATCGAGAAAATGTCATTGCAGATGTTTTATCACAAGGGGAAAGAGACTATTGGGAACATTGGGAGAAAATACACTGAGGTATATCTCATGCACGCTTTTAAATTGTTGTAATAGTTGATAAGGCAAAACCAATCAAATGGTTGAGAAATGAAATAGTCTTCCAAATTAATATGTTTCATTAAAAAAGGAACATGTTAAGAATTGGGGATAACTAAGAGTAAAAACAAAATGAAACATTGGATAAAATAATATTAATAGGGAGTTGATTAGAGGACAAGGTTTGAACAAATGTTAAGATGCTAATTAGCCTATCATGGAGAAATAAGCATTTATAGATGTGACTAGAGAAAATAGAGCTACACAAAGGGTAACTTCAAAGTGGAGAAATAAGAAAGTTGACATGTATCTGCCAAAAGCTGACTCTACAGGGTGGATAACATCAAAGGGAAAGAAATAGTTTACTGTAGAACAGTAAATGGGAGAGAGACAGTGAATATCAGAACTATAGCAGTTGCAAATATAATCTCCTGAAAGTATTCATCGTCTTCTGCCTTTGCTGAACCTGAAGACTGTTTCCCAAATTTGGCCACCTTAATCTGTAGATTGTAAACTAAATCCAGCAAATAATTACTGAGTTACTTAATATTGGATGTTTGTTTGGAAAAAGGAGTGCATCAGCGTTTCAGGTAATGTAGGTAATTGGGGTCCAAGGGATAGTTTCTGAAATTGTGTACAGTCAATATACTTAGGTGTTCTATTATAGTGCTTATTGTATTTTCATGTTTCTTTTAAAATAATAAATATTCTTTATTAATTGTTCACACAGCAACTGGACAGTTCCTCACTGGGTTGTACATCGTTCCAAGTTACTGTTCTGGGTTTTGGGACATCTTTGCATGCATTAAGAGTCAGGTTTGTAACATGCTGGCATAGGCAATGAAGGATTTCAGTTTTATGGAAGAAAATAGAGAACCTGGGATTTAATTAAGGTATTTAAACTCATGAACAATTTTGTTAAGAGTAAATAAATGAGGAGAAACTGTTTACTGTGGCAGAAAGATCAGTGACCAGAGTACACAGATTTATGATTGGTTAAAAGGAAACATTTTAAAAATGGAGTTGCTGTGATCTGGAATGCACTCAATACAGTGTATGTTGGGGGGGAGGCATTTTAAAAATGGAGTAGCTAACTGACTTGGAGGTCCCCAAACAGGATATTAGATCTAGCTCTGATGAAGGGTCACCTAGACTCGAAACTGTTGCTGTCAGACCTGCTGAGATTTTCCTGCATTTTTCTGTTTTTTGAATTAGGTCTAGTTCATAGCTCTCTTTCAAAACAGGCTGATGACTGAATTTGTGATTGTTAAATGATAGGAGCTCAAATTGTAAAGGATTCTTTTGAAAGGTAATAAACAGTAAACATCAAACAGCATTCATGAAACTCGGATCAAACCAGTTCCAAGGGAGTGTCAGTCATACTGGGTGAAAACATTAATTCTTTCTTTTTCATAGCCACTGCTCGGACTGCTGATTTTTTTCCAGCATTTTTTTTAAATTTCAGATTTCCAGCATCTGCAGTATTTTGCTTTTGTCAGACCAATTTATAATGAAACAAAAACAGAAAATGCTGGAAAATCTCAGGTCTGATAGTATCCCATGATTTTCTAGCATTTTCTGTTTTAGTTTCAGATTCCAGCATTCAAAGTGTTTTGCTTTTATCAATTTATAATGGAAATCAACATCCATAAAACAATATCAAAGTTACTTGATAAGAAACGATTTGTCAGATTTTCTCTCCAAGATAACAGTAATTACTGTGTTCTCCCATCAGTGCTCCCCACCACCTTCTTCAGTAGGCTAAAGCCCCAGCTTTCTGAAGACTGGAAGCACTGCCAACTGATAACTTACTATTCAGACTAAAGCTTCAATTCGTGCAAAGGTTCTGGAAATCAAATTGATATCAGGCTTAATAATGTTTAAAGTTCACCATATTAAGAATTTATTTTTAAAAAATTAGCAAGCTGTTAATGTCACAGAAAATTTGCAACAAAAAACAATGTTCACGATTAGCTAGGCTCAACATATTACAAAGCCAATGTTACTGGTTATGTGATTGATCATAAAATGTGGTGGTTCTTAGAGAGTGGAACCAAGCTGACTTGTATACAAATATAAACAGAAGTTTATTCAGACATGTCCAGCAATCAATAACACTTATAACATATCAGTAGGTTGGCATTTTGTAAAGTTCAATATATCCAGATGATTCTATTTTAAGTGGAACAGCTTCAAATGCATCATTGTTTCTTGACTAGGAATCTTGCAGAAACAGTATATTTATAACTTCACAGTAGCTTGAATTGCCTGGTGTTGGCAAATCTTATTTTTGATTTGACAGCAGCAATCGGCAATAATATTTAAAGAATATTTCAGGGCATGGTCAGCAACCTCACTTTCAGTTTAACATAGTCAAACAATTTTATTCTTCGGAATGCACAACAAAAGACTAAGAGATTGCCAGGTCATAAAGAGTCCGTAAAAGATGGTAACTCTTCTAGTACAATAGGACAGTAAACATTCCATGGGCGTTTCTAGACTATAGTTTAAAATATTCAAAACCAAATTTGCAGTCCAAATCTGAATAGACCCAGGGCAAGACTGCTAGAATTTCTGCAACTACGAATACTTTTTAAATGGGATGTCACATGAGTATTTGCTAAACTGAATACGTTATGTAGAACATTCTATAAAAGTGATCTTTATTTTGAAATGCATTGAATTTCGAAAGTGAAAGTTTGGAAAGGGTAATTGTTGTGTTGGTTAGGAGAAATTTAAATCACCATGGCTGAAATCTTATCACTACTCATGCTGGCAGGATTTTCCCATCCCATTGTAGTGAATGAGGGTTTGGCTGGCTGTCAAATTCTCCAACCTCACTGCACTGGGAGCATGGCATGTGAACGGCAGATAAGATTGCACCACAAAGTTTGAAGTTCTTTTAGGTATACTTATATGCGTATCAAATTCCTATTTTCTCAATTTTACCAGGTCCAAATCAAATAGACACGTATGTCTCCATTCAAATAACCAAAAAAATCTGATAATGAGCACAAATGTCCATTCTTGTGTTTCTAGCCATCATAAATCAATTTAAGATACAATTGTGCTTTCTAATCTTTTCCAGTGAAAGGAACAGTTTTCTGTTAGTATAAACTGTGACTACAGTTTTAAGAATTAGTATGCAAAATTATAACTTGCATGGATAGATGAAAAATACTTGCTGAATGTTCAAAGAATTGCAAAGATTTGAGTAATCAATTTGAGGCTAAGGCACTTGTACCTCTAAACCACAAACCTGAATATTTCTGAAAAGGGTAAGGGCTCGGTCTAGCAAAATAAGTTCATGAAGTAATAAAGCAGCAATAATATCCATTCATAAAGCCTTCTGTTCTCAGTGAACAAGGAGTGTTTCTCAAGAGATCAGAAATTATGCTAAAAAAAGATTGTTTGTCTAGGTTAAGGTATCAAATCCATGGAACTAAATTCATCTCAAAAATATTGAAATTTTAAAATGATACTCTAGGGGATAGCCCAGATATTGCCATCTCTTTAAAGCCATGGTTGCAAAAAAGGCTATCATTAATTTTATGAAGTATTTTTGAATTTGCTGTTAATTACTGTTTCTTTTCTTGCTCTGTGTATTGGTCTGTCTTTTCAGAACTTGCCCAGAACTGTTGCCAGTAAAGCCATCCTCACGTACATGCCATTTTCAGCCTGGCGGAAGTAAGCTGCCCGAGGATCAGAATCCACCTCCACACTGAAGAGGAGCAGAAGCATTAGTATAGTAACTTTAAACTTGATTCAGTTCCAAGTCCAAAATAAAAATGTATATCAAAGATTAACTTCTTTTCCATTATGCAAAGCTTTTGACAATAATACAAATTTCAGTTTCGCCAATGGAATATATGTTAAATCTGACCAAAATGGAAAGAAGGTTCTTTCCTCTACTGATCAAATGCATAGGTTGTTAGTCAACTATAAACAACAAAGACATTATCCACTGGTTTTGTCAGAACAATAGAGTTGGGGGTTGGGGGGGTAGAGTAAAATAATTACAGCCATAAAGAAAACTCTTTTTTAATGAGACAGCTAACGCAATAAGCTATTTTGAAGTTAATTCTCCAAGGATTATAAATATTTAGCAATATTAGCCTGTCCCAGTAACCAGTAAACATCTCACAAACCTTGTAGGCTGGTCTGATTGTGAAAGAAGAGAGAAAAATTGACATCCTGATTGCTTTTAAACAAGAAGCTACAAGACTATTACTACTACTATTACTAATCTTTCCAGAATATGAAGATTAAAATTGTAGAGATTGCCCTTTTAATCTTGCCATCTGTCTCTCTCACTGTTCCCATTGTCTCAAGTTATTGATAAGGCATCTCTGAACCAATTCTGTGTGTCTCACCACCCATTTTTTTCTCCAGTGGCTCTGGAAAAGACCTCTCTCCCAAATTCCCAACTGCTTAACCACTGGCCTTCCATCCACCATGATACTTCTGCATCTAATGATTTACATCACTTCTTCTCCCCCATCTTTGATGCCACTGTCATTTCTCCTATTCTGGACGTTTCTCTGAAACGTTCCAATATTCGCTGCAAGTACAGATGATGAATAAGGGCAAAAATCTGAGCATGTCTGACACATAACTAACCATTCAAAGACTTAGCTGGATTATACTGATTTCCAATGGGTCTTATTCTCTTCTGCCAACATCACCGATTATTCCAGGATTAGTTTTGAGAGCAAAAACCAAGGATTGGCCTCTTTTCTCCATACCCAAGATCTCCTTAATCCCCTTCCCTCATCCTCTCACCGACAGCCGCTAGCAACAGTTCAAAGATTTATCTATCACGCAAATTGTGACAATCACTTCACTGTCTCTGTTGCTTTCCTGCTCCCTTACCCCAATATTAAACTTCCCTGCAGGATTCCCCAAGTTCAACCCTGAACCCACTCTACTCTCTGATCATGAGGCCCCTTTGACCCCAGTGAACCAATATTCATTTAACTTTCCTTCAGACCTGCATGTTAGATTATATTATAAAATGCACCCCTCCCATTCAAAACCATGATCATTGCTCACCTTCTCAAACATTCCACCTTTAACCCTTCTGTCCTACCTTATCTCCAAGCTCCCTTTTCTCACTAAAGTCTTCAAAAGTGTTGTCACCTCCCAAAAGGTTTTCTATATTTTTGCAACTATTTGAATATCTCCAATCAGATGTTATTCCCCCCACCCTAACCCTATCAGAACAACCAAATTCACAAATAACATCCTCTGTACCTGAGGTAAATTATGTTCTTTATACTCTCTGCATTTGTTCATTTACCAAACCATCATCCTCCAATGCCTTTCTGTCCAGAGAAGACTACCTTTGCTTAGTTTCACTATTACTCAATTGTGGTCAGAGCAACCATTTCTTCTTCTACTCCTCTCAACTTTATTTTTTCAGTTGTCCAGGATATATTCTTTATTAACTCTTCTTTCTCCAAGACATCACTTCTGACCTCATCACCCACAAACACTGGGACAGAGGCTACGTAAAATGCTAACACAACCCCATTTTTAATTCTCTCAAGGCCTTGACTGCATTTGTTGTCAGACCTGTGTATCTGATAAGTGAGATTGGGTATTGGGCAAACAGGTTGTTAATAGAAGTGTGGGGGATGTTGCAGGGAGAGGAATCATAACAGAGCTGATGCTGTTGATGTATATATGGAATCTAAAGTCATGCCAGAAGGGAAGAGAAGGTGCTTGTCCAAACAACCCCACAAATAGACAATCAGTGAGAAAGTGGTACTCCAAAAATACAGAAAATATTAACTTAACTGGATAAAAGTTGTACATAATCCATCTTAAAACAAAGGTCCATACAGATTGTCTCAAAGTTGTGAATACCAGGCTTTAAATAGAACTACTAAGCCCTTAGGTATCTTCCAACACTGCTCCAGGGGGAAGCACAGCATTTGCAAGAGCAATCTGAGGTTATCTAGCTTCCTGCTTTTCTCCTTTTCCCACATTTCTCTGTATGTTAGCCAACTCCATGATATATCCAGTATTACAGTTGCATTGAGGAAGAGATAAACAATAGCTTCAACAATCTCTCCCTCACTTAACATTATGTTATAAATATTCACAAGTAAGTTTCAATCTGATGTACCTTTAAAAGAAAACTAAATTTGGAATATTTCTGAATACCAATTTCAGACAAGACCAATTGGCACATACAAATTTTTTTAATGAACATGTGTATCTGTCTTACCTCACTTCATTAACCCGTGGCAATGGATGCATAACCACCATCTTCTTTTTCCCTTTGGTCATAATGTGAGGAGTGAGAATAAACTGTCCAAAACACTTAGGTAGGAACAAAAAAATGTCACAATTAATTCATGAATAACAAGGGTAAGGAGTAGTAAATTTTTTTAAAAATTTGTTTTCCTGACCACTATAGACATTTATAGCAGCAGATCACAGAGGAAATTTTCAAAATTCAAAAATGTTGGCTGGAATGATACCGAAGTTAACACTGGTAGGGTTTTCCCACTCTGCCGCAGTAGCAGCATGGTGTGAATGACCAATAAGAACACGTCCGTAAGTCTATTTAAAAAAAACTTCTGAAATATTCATACTCAGTGCCGTTCAAAAGATCATGACTGTGGCCTTAACTCCAGTTTCCTGCCTGCACCCTGTAGCCCTCAATTCCCAGAAATCTCTGTACCTCAGCCTTGAATACGGTTGTGGCATGAATCTTACTTCCTTAATTATAGATTTCAGCATTTTTCCACTGATAATGATAGGTGAAATGTCCTATTATTTCCTGCTTTCTATCTTCCATTCTCTTGAACATTTGCAGTTTTCCAGTTCGCTGGGACCTTTCAAGCGTCATGGGAATTTTAGAACACTGCAAACAATGCATCCACTACCTTTGCAACCACTTCTTTTAAGATCTTCGGATGCAGGCCAACAGGTCCTGAGGACTTGTTAGCATGCTGTACCATTAGTGATCCTAGTAATAGTGATAGTTCTGGTGATAGTTCCTCCCTCACTTTTGGTCTTTGATTTTTCACTACTTTTGGTTTGCCTTTTGGTGCTTTCTACTATAAAGACAAATACAAATACTTATTCAAGTATTTATTCAAAATCTCTCCGATTTCCAATTATTAATTCCAAGTTTCATCCTCCAAGAGCACATTTACTTTGGTTACTCTCTTCCTTTTCATATATTTGTATGAATCCTTACTATCTGATTTTATTTTTCTTGCTAGTTTACTCATACTTGTCCCCATATTTCTTCTAGTCATCCTAAGTTGGTTTCTAAACTTTTGTAAATCTTCTGCCCCATTAGTAAACTTCACAGAATTGTAAATATTTTCTTTCAATTTTTTAAGATTTTTAATGTCCTTAGTTAGTGATGAATGGTGCATAATTATTGTAGTCTCAATGAAACAATTTTTGTTCAATGTTTTTAAATATCCTTAAATGGCCACCTTTGCTCAACTTTTGTCTTACCCTTTAACCTATCTTCCTAGTCCACTGTAGCCAACTTTGTCTTCATACCTTCATAATAGCCTTCATTTAAGACGGTAGTTTTACAGCCAAGTTTCTCACCTTCAAACTAAATATGAATTTCTATCATACAATCACAGGTTGTTTTGTAGCACAGTGGATAGTGTGCTTGTCTTGGAGTCAAAGCTTTGGAATCTTTCCATAGGACTTGATGGCCAAGGAAGGTGTATTCATAATCTAGTTAAACAGGTTGATATTAAAACTGCATAAACTTCTAATAAGCCCATGGCAGGAAGAAAGAGCAGGCAAGCCTCCTAATCAGCAGAATCTGCAGAAGAAAATGGCAAAATTTTGCAGTACCTAATCAAGCACACCCAAGGACCAACACATAGAAGCTCATGGGTGCCAATATCCTCTTAGGGCATGGTACTTAAAGAGAGAGACAGACAGAGAGATCATGACATTTCACTCTTACTCACAGGATCGTTACTTTGTGATCATTAATGAGTCCCATCGCATTACACTTTACCAGACCTAAAATAGCCTGTTCCCCAGTTGGTTCAAGAATGTATTGTTCAAAGTAATTATCCCAAATTCGCTCTAAAAATCTCAACTTCAAGGTTACCATTGCCAATTATATGGGGTTTTAAATAGATGAATTGGTTCTAAAAGCAGAAAAATTAAATGCATGCGGAATTCTACTTTTGAATTTCAAACAGGGCATGAGTGGAAAAAGTCATCTAATTCTATGGCATATATATTAAATCATTACCGCTTTGTATTCTTCTTCGGAGGCAAATCTTTCCTTCTGAATCCTAGTCATGTATAACACGTCAGTATCTGGCAAAGCATCTTCCAGACTATCAAATTCTTCCTGTGTATGCAAATGTGTATTAATATGCAGATTGGAAAGCAAACAGCAACAATGTGCTTTAAGACATTTTCAATCAAAACTAAGGTCTTGATGTTTTCTACATTATAGGAATAAAAACCCAGTTCTTAGAATATGCTGACAGGATACAGAACACGGATTTATTATTAAACACTACTATTTTTTAAAGTCAGTAACTCCAAATTAAACTCGGGTTTGTGTTCACATTGCTCACCTGCTTGATTCCTCTAGATGCCAGAAAATGTACGATATTTTGGGGCATTCGAAGGTTTTTGGGAGTAACATATCGGAGATTAACACGATACAATGTGAGAAGATAGGCCAGTGAATGTACTGTTCGTCCATGTTTCAGGTCTCCAACCATTGTGATCTATTACACAAATAAAATTGCATTTGGTAAAAATAATTGTTATCATCATAAGTTGATTTTAAGTCTTTGAGTACTTTAAATGTAGTCGCAGACTGATATCATTTACCCAAATGTCAATTTCAATCACTCCTCATTAAAGTATGCTCTGATGAGATCCAGTGACAATATAAACATAGCACATTCACTAAAACCTTCTACTATTGATAAAACAAATGTGTGCAAGATAATATAGTCAGCTGGAGATTCTTAATGCAATATGTGCACATTACATTGAAATCAATTAACAGTAACTACTTATAATGCTAGATAATATGATAACATTATGTTCGAGGGTTTCCAGGGCTTTTATTAATGGAATTATTGAAAAACTATAACTTGACAAAATAACGGTATCTTTATCTACTTGCAATTCATCATGAATTTGATTTGCACTAATACAAAAAAGACTGCATGTTGGTTTCACAGTAACATACCAGTTAGTCACAGACATCTGGAATAAGTTTAATACAAGACAATTTAGCAAAATCAAGACCAAAAGGCTGCAAATAGTACAACAGTGCTACTCTGAATCTATGTTCCAAAGTATGTTAACTGGATTAAAGGGGGTTGAAATAAATCTAGTTCTTATTCAGGCCTGGATACTGATTTCTGGCATAATGTAATTAATTACATACAAAACAAAATCATCTTACAGTCATTCCATTCACAGTCCCCAGCTCCTCCCGAATAGTGAAAATGTCAAGCAAAGCCTGAGTTGGGTGCTCACCGACACCATCTCCCGCATTAATGATAGGTTTTCGACAATGTTTTGCAGCAAGCTGAAAGAAACAGGTGCACAGAAGTTCTTAACTATTGGAGTTTACGTAAAGTCAAAAATATGCATAAGCACAAATACATAGAAAGCAATATGTCCAGATCTGAATCAATGCACGTTAGTCTGAAATCACATAACCAAAATAATTTTATTCAGAGTTTTTTGAAATAGGAATTAAATCAATCTTTGTGCATAAACGTTTCTTACAAAATAAGATATTTCAAAAAATACAATGCAAAACTTGAACACTAAAAAATAAATTCAAATGTAAAACATTTTCCTTCACTGAATCCCTTAGAGGTCTTATCCATCCACCTTGATTGCCAGACATTTTCACTTAAATTCTTCATAACTGTGCATTAAATTAGACTCTGCTGTTCACCAATTCTCACCATTATATTTACACCACCAGCACTTAATTGTTTCATTAATTTGGCTATCCTGCTGTTAGGATCTCTATGGAGACCATTTCTGTTAACTTGTAAAAAAAAATTGAATTTTCGTTGCTAGCTTAAAGCATGACATGACAAGATTTCACATTTTAAAACTTTTACTATAACAGACTAAAAGCATTATTGATTAAACACTATTTTTGTAGGAAACGTATCTTTAAGCTACATAACAGGACTTGCCTCTTCTACTTTTAATACAATCATAAAACCCATTTCACAGGTATACTGCACACTGTCTCTTAAGTTTTTCCTGGATTCAGTCCAAGATGACTCTTCGCGCCTGATGTTTAGTTTTGTTCTTTTTTCTCTAATCATTCATGGGACATTGGCATGGACAGCATTCATTGCCCATCCCTAGTTGCCCTTGTTCAGAGGGCAGTTGAGTGTCAACCACCTTGCTGTGACTCTAGAGTCACGTCTAGGCCAGACCAGGTGAGGATAACAGATTGGGCAGCATCTGTAATTCCAACACGAAGACAGAAATGGAAAGCAGCGAAGGTGGATTGGCAGGGAGGCAGTGGGGGGGGGAACGAGACATATGTTTATAATATAACAGTGTTCATAAATGTGAGGTAATGCATTTTGGAAGGTCTTTTACAGATAGAAATATACAGTAAACGGCAAAACCTCTAAGAGTATCGACAGGCAAAGGGATCTGGGTGTACAGGTATACAAGTCACTGAAAGTGGCAATGCAGCTGGAGAAGGTAGTCAAGAAGGCATAAGGCATGCTCGCTTTCATCGGCCGGGATATTGAGTTTAAAAGTTGGCAAGTCATGTTGCAGCTTTATAGAACCTTAGTTAGGCTACACTTGGAATATAGTGTTCAATTCCAGTCACCACACTACCAGAAACATATGGAAGCTTTGGAGAGATTACAGAAAAAGATTAAACAGGACTTTGCCTGGTATGGAGGACATTAACTCTGAGAGGTTGGAGAAACTTGGTTTGTTTTCACTGGAGCGATGGAGGTTGAGGGGAAACCTGATAGAAGTCTACAAGATTATGACAGGCATGGACAGAGTGGATAGTCAGAAGCTTTTTCCCAGGTGGAAGAGTCAATTACTAGGGGGCATAGGTTTAAGGTGCGAGGGGCAAGGTTTAAAGGAGATATACAAGACAGATTTTTTATACAGAAAGTGGTGGGTGCCTGCAAGTTGTTGCAGGGGGAGGTAATGGAAGTGGATATGGTAGTGACTTTTAAGGGGTGTCTTGGTAAGTACACGAATAGGATGGAAATAGAGGGATATGGTTCCCGGAAGGGTAGGGGGTTTTAGTTCAGTCGGGCAGCATGGTCGGTGCAGGCTTGGAGGGAGAAGGGCCTGTTCTTATGCGGTAATTTTCTTTCTTCTTCCAGGAATGCCTACCCTGAAAAAGTACTGATCTCTCCGACAGGATTTCCTTATATCTCTCCCCCACCTTTCCACCTTCGTTGCTTTCCATTTCTCTTAGTGTTGTAATTACAGATGCTGCCAAACCTGCTATTTTCTAGCATTTTCTCTTTTGGTTTCAGATTCCAGCATCCACTGTAATTTGCTTTTATAAGGGTGGCAGATTTCCTTCTCTAAAGGATACTAGCGAATCAGATGGGTTTTTAATGAAAATCAATGATAGTTTCATGGTCACCGTTATTGACACGAGCTTTTAATTCCAGGTTTATTCCTTGAATTTAAATCCTACCAGCTGTCATAGGGGGTATTTGAATTCACGTCATTGGAGTGTTAACTGTGTCCCTGGATTATTAGCCTAGTGACATTATCACTATGTCACCAATCCCCACAAATATGAGAAACTAATGCTCATGTTTTCTCTTCATTTTTACAAATGTAACCACAACAGGGAAAGATACATATTGAAGATGCAATTTTCTGCAGATGAAAAAGCCCACAAAATTAAACTATCATTCAAGTAATATTTTTGTGTGCTGCAAATTGAAAGACATACCTCAACTGCACCTGGCTGAGGATGGCGAAGAACCAATACATCTACGTAGCAACTCATTGTATGTACCGAATCCAACAGAGACTCCCCTTTCTGTACAGATGAAGTGGCTTCTGCAAAATGAATAACTGTACCCCCAAGCCGCTGCATGGCAGCAGCAAATGAACTACTAGTTCTTGTGCTGACCTCATAAAACATGGAAGCCATAACTTTCCCCTGTGATAGAAAACAGACATTAGGTTAGACTTCAAATTGCTGCTTTGGCATCTTATTTTGTTGCCTTTAAATTATTTAAATGTTAGGACATCAAAAATGGTTTCCATGATTTGCATTGTGCATATAAATACATAGAATAATGACCACTGGCTTTGCACATCTTCATCACAGGACTGTTCCCTGTCTAGAAGACTAACCTGGAGTTTCCTTTATTACATCATCGTTGACAGTCCATTACAAAAGAGAATGTAAAGTCTGGATAAAATGTGTGGACAACAGAACTTAGTTACCAGTCTCATTTCACTTCTCACACTTGTTTCCTACAACCAGGGGGTTCTCAATGAGTTGGAGCTCCCATAAGTATCTCTCATGTAATGGAGAATGTCTCAAAGTACTTTACATTGAAGAAAGAACATGGATGTTGAAGAAGAGAAAGGTTTGTGTTTACTCGTGAAGCAATACTGGGGTAGTACTTTGTGCACATGTGCAAATGCTGTGTCAAAGAAATCATTTTAACAGTCAAGTCTTTGTAACAGCAAAAATCATAACCAAGTTTCTTAATGTTTATTTCAACACGTTTCTTTAAGAGTCCAGAATTTAACTGATTCTAATGAACTTTATTTTGGAGGTTTAATTATGATTAGAGTTTCCACAATGAAAGAGATTAGGGCTTGCAAATTATTAAATCAATCAATACTTCTTTTCAAATAGGGTAGCAGGTTAAGTAGCACTGCTACCTCACAGCAACCCGGGTTCGATTCCCAGCTTGGGTAACAGTCTGTGTGGAACTTGCACTTTCTCTCCAAGTCTGTGTGGGTTTCCTCCGGGTGCTCCGGTTTCCTGCCACAGTCCAAAAATGTGTGCGTTTGTGCACTGGCCATGCTAAATTGCCCCTTAGCGTCAGGGAGACATCAAGATGCAGTTATTTGCTCTGAAATAATAACTGCAGCAGACATGAACCAATGAAATTGCTCTGGAATATACAACTAGCAATGTACTTCAAGGCCTCTTACCAAACAAGCAAAGAGGAAAAAGAACACAATGATGTGGTGGTGGACACAGGCAGATTGAAGCTGGAGAATGCACATGTGTAATAGGACTGGAGTATGAGGAGCAAGTGAAACTTGGAGAGATGGGAGTTAAGAATGAATAGGTGGCTATGAGTAGTTTGCACTGATTTAAATAAATTGTAATACGTCAAAGGCTGATCATAGAAACATACAAAATAGAAACAGAAGGCCATTGAACCCTTCAAGCCTGCTCTGCCATTCATCATCAGTTCCCACTTTCTTCACGTGTCTTCTGATCTCGAGCTCTCAAAAGTTATATCCAACTCCTTGAAAACTTAAGTGTTTTGGCCTCAACTGCTTTCTATGGTAGGCATGATGTAGAGATGCCGGCGTTGGACTGGGGTAAACTTAGTAAAGTTTTACAACACCAATTTTAAATCCAACCAATTTATTTGATAGTAAATCCGCGAGCTTTTGACACTATGTGCCTTCGTCAGGCAAATGCAGTGTTCTGATCTGCAGAGGCACTCATATCCACACACACAGTTACAGATTGCTGATTTGAATGCGAATCCTTACATCTAACCTGCTATTCAAGTGTTAAAGTGGCTAACAATGTGTGTGAAGGGAATCCTGAGCATTGGTTAGATGGTATGGTATGGTAGGAACAGTGGTTAGCACGACAGCCCCACAGCATCAGGGACCGAGGTTCAATTCCAGCCTCTGATGACTGTGTGGAGTTTGCACATCCTTCCTAAGTCTGCATGGGTTTCCTCTGGATGCTGCGGTTTCCTCTGGATGCTGCGGTTTCCTCTTAGTCCAAAAATGTGCAAGTTAGGTTGATTGGCCATCCTAAGTTGCCCTTAGTGTCAGGGGGACTAGCAGGATAAATGGGGTTACGGAGATGGGTGAGTTATTGTTGGTGCAGGCTCGATGGGCCGAATGGCCTTCTTTTGCACTGCAGAGATTCTTTGATTCTATCAACTCACCAGTCTCAAGGTGAAGAAATTTTTCCTCATCTCAGTCCAAAATGGTTTATCCCATATCCTTAGACTGTGACCCCTGTTTCTATTCTCCCCTGCCATCGCAAACATTGTTCCTGCATCTATCTACTCTGTCTAGTCCTATTAGAATTTTATAGGTTTTTAAGAAACCGCATCCCCCACCCCACTCGTCCCATTCTAAATTCCAACAAATATAATCCTAATCAACTCAATCTCTCCTCAGACGTTAGTCCCGCTATCTCAGGAATCAGTCTGGTAACTCTCCTCTGTACTCGTTCAATCGCAAGGATATCCTTCTTCAGATAAAGAGACCAAAGCTACACACAATATTCCTCACTGTTATGTAACTGCAGAAAGACATGTCTGCTGCTGTATGTGAATCCTCTTGTTGTAGAGGACAACATACTATTTGCCTTCTTTACTGCATCTGCATGTTTACTTTCAGCAACTGGTGGACAAGGACACCCAGGTCTCATTGCATATTCACCTCTCCCAATCTATAGCCAATTATCATCTATCTTCTTGTTTTTTGCTACCTAAATGGATAACTTCATTTATCCACTTTGTACTGCACCTACCAAGCATTTGCCCTCTTAGTCAACTTCTCCGAATCACACTAAAGCATCTTTGCACCCTCCTCACAGTACATCCTCCCACTCAGTTTGTGTGTCATCTGCAAATTTGGACATAATATATTTAGTTCCCTCATCTAAAATATTTTATATATATATGAAATATATATTGTGTGAATAGCTGGAGTCCTAGTACTGATCCCTGTAGTACCTCATCAGTCACTGCCTGTCTCTTGGAAAAATACCCATTTATCCCTACTCTTTGTTTCCTGTCTGCCAACCAGTCTTCTATCTAAGTCAATTCATTACCTCCAATCCAATGCACTTTAATTTTACAAACTAATCTCTTATGTGGGAGCTTGTCAAAAGCCTTCTGAAAGCCCAAATAAACTACATCCATTGACTCCTCCTCATCAACTCTACTAGTTACATCCTCAAAGGATTCCAACATATCCAATTCATAAATCCATGCTGCCTCTGTCCAAGCCTCCCACTGTTCTCCAAGTGCTCTGCTATTAAATCTTTTTTAATGGACTCGGATAGTTTCCACATTATCGATATCAGGCTGACTGGTCTATAATTTTTAACATTACTTGTCCCGTTTCCAGTATTTTTCACTGTGGCCCTGTTTGTTTCTGGTCTTCACTTTCTCTATCTATTACTTTTCTTATCCACTGTCTTTTTGTTCTAATCCTTGATTCCCCTTCCTCTGACACTCTGCATATACTCCAATCCCCTGCCATTTTAGTTTAAATCCTTTGCAACCACTCTAGCAAATACTTCCCCCAGGATATCAGTCTCAGTCTTGCCCAGATGCAACCTGTCCAGTCTGTACTGTTCCCAAGTCCCACAGCCATGTATCCATCTGATATTGCCTGTTTTTTTCTGCTCTAGCACATGGCTCTAGTAACAGTATGGAGATCACTATCTTCGAGGCCCTACATTTTAATTTACTTACTAACTCCCTATATTCTGCATTTAGAACTTTATCCCTTTTTTAAATCCTATCACTTTAGAGGAATCACTGAGAAAAATTACAAATAAATGTATTTAAAAAAAAAATCATTGGCTATCTAAAGCACATTTTAAAAATACCCAGTCTCCGGAATAAATGTCATATTTATTTAAAATAATTATTTAAACAAACCTTTAGAATGTCCAAGCTCCGATCTTTTTGAACTGTTAAGCGTAGATTATGAGCAATATTGAACAAATGGGACAACTACAGACAAGGGATAAAAGACAAGAAATGCTGTTAAAAATTCCATGTACCACAAATAAATTCTTACCTCACAGAGACTGAACGTACACATTAGCAATCAACATTAATTACAATTTACCTGAATTCTTTTCCGAATGCAATTTTAAATACAGATCAGGGAAACAAACTAGCTTTAGAACTCTAATATTATTTACAAATTGATATGAAGGACTAACACTTTTAGCTTCTCTTCATAGTATGGAAGTACCCAGGTAACTGCAATATTCTGACATTTTGATTGTACTTAGTCTAAGTCATTAACAGAGACCAAATATCACATGTATCACAAAAGTTTTCATTCAAATTCCTCTGTATACATTTTAAACAACTTATTGTACAAATGAAATTATATGTTAATACTTTTAAAGAACTATCTTCTGGTGTCCCCCAAATCCTCAAAGACAAAACTCCAAAGTTTATTTTAGGATGCGAGTGTTGCGGACAAGGTCAACAGTTAGTGCCCAATTCTATTTGCCATCTGAGGAGTTAATGGTGAGCTGCCTTTTTCAACTACTCCTTCTGGTGTAGATCACTGCACCGCTGCAGAAGGCATTTAAGAGTCAACCACATTGCTGTAGATCTGGAGTTGTGTAGGCCAGACCAGGTAGGTTTGGCACATTTTTCCCTGGAAGGACATCAGTCACACAGTAAGAAGTCTCACAATACCAGGTTAAAATCCAACAGGTTTATTTGGTAATAAAGTGTTTACTATCACATAAACCTGTTGGATTTTAACCAGGTGTTGTGAGACTTCTTACTGTGTTTAACCCAGTCCAGTGCTAGCATCTCCACATCTGGACAGGGTCAGGACACATCATGAACGGGTTGTGACAATAATCCAGTAATTCCATTATAATTAATGGGACTTAAAGAACAAGGAACAGCACAGCACAGGAAACAGGCTCCTCAGCCCTACAAGCCCGTGCTGCCCATTTTCACACTCAGTGAGTGCCTTATTCAAGTCTTTCGTCAATCGTTAATGCTCTTGTCTACCTCTAGTGGACTCCACAATAAAAGGGTGCAAATTTAAATCTGGAATCAAATGCATTAATTGAATTTAAATTCCCTTTGCTGTCATGGTGAAATCTGAAATGTCGTTTGCAGAGGGTTAAACTCAGTTTCTGGATTATTGGTCAAGTAACATTACCATAATGTTATTACCCATTTCAGAGTTCTCAGTTCAATTCTTTATCTCCGAAGATGAGAGATATTATTTAACGTAGGCAATGGCATAGTGGTTTTTGTCACTGGAGTAGTAATCCACAGACTCAAGATATTACTGTGGAAACTCAGGTTTGAATCCCACAACTGCGGATTTTGAAATTTGAAATTGACATTTGAATTGAATAAATATCAGAATTAAAAAACTAGTGATAACCACGAAACCATTGTTGTAAAAATCCATCTGGTTTACTAATGTCCTTTAGGGAAGGAAATTCTTACTTGATCTGACCTGCAATGTGGTTGACTGTTAGTGGCCTCAGTTCAAGGGCAGTAACTGCTGGCCCACTCAGCAATGTCCACATCCCATAAATATATATTTTTGAAAGGTTGACACACATTTTCTCATTTGTCTATAAAATAAGTTGTTTAAGAGATTCACCACCACATTATCAGAGTAACTAAAGATGATCAATAAACGTGGTCTACGTTGCAAAATATAAAAGTCAAGAAACCATTATTTTTATTTTTTCAAGCAAGAAATTGATTAAATTTACTCATTCTTTAGTTGCAAATCAAGTTCCCTATTTAAAGCTTTCAATAATACAGAAAATGGAGACTCTGATTCTGCACAGATGTCGTGATCCTTAAATCAGCTGATGCAGCGATGAAACCAGGCAGATACTAGCACTAATGCACCATCCATAACCAATACTGAAGATTGGACATAGCGATTAACAGCGATGTGAAACATAACATCTTCTACTGCTGCTAATGCCTGACAATTCAAATGTGTCCTAAAGTGAATATTTGAATCGGTGGAAGTAGATCGAACTGCAGTACATAATTCCTTATGTCGATCTGAACGCAATTTGGACAAAAAAAATGTATCTGAGTGTCTTACTTCCATTCACAAGAGTGAATAGCGTATTATCCAAAAAACCAACAGTTATTCTCTACTATTAATCAGACCAGAACTTGTTCTACTCTTAAATCACTTGCAAGCAAATCAAGTGATAGCACTGTTCTTCTAGGATCACATTTCAGCATCGTAGATACGCTCAATGGACAATATTTGAAAGCTGCAAATATGTATTACCGGATATTATGTAATGTGGAAATGTGTTATAAAGAACACTAAAAGCATCGTTCGTTGAAAATGAGATATTACTTTAAGTTACAGTACAGATATAACACAAATAGTCAACTTGCTGTAAATACTGCATCGAGAACATACGAAAACTGGGATACCAGTGTCCTCTTTCATAAAGTGGGAGTTTCAGAAAATTTAAAATGAAAACAATGTTCATACCTAGACAATTCATTCTTTGCTGGGTTTCCTGACTTATTTGTAAACTAATAACATTTAGCTTTTTGAAATAAAGGAGGAGGGAAAAAAGGAAAACTGGGCTATGTAATGCAGTTCTTACAAAAGATTTGCATGGTTACATGGTTACGCATGACAACTTTATCAAGCATTAGTAGCTGTCTGGTCTTTGCAAAACTGTTAAAATAAATAAGACAGTTGAGAAATCACTTGATAACTTTATCAAATTATCTAGAAATCTGGTATGGCGCAGAATTTATTTTCTTCCACAGGCAGAATCCACTATCTGCTTTGTGTGATAAGCAGTGCCAAGTGGATTTTGGTTAAATTCTTAGAGGCAACATAATTTGCAGGGAATTAATAATATAGCAATATCAGTCCTTCCTCAAGGTTCTTGTCAATTAGAAACTGGTTTCTATCAACCAACGATTCATTTCACTACATAGCAGTGCCTGAGAACAGAAAACAAATTAAGAGTAATAAAAATAGTGATTACCTGGTCCTTAGTAAACTGTCTGACAGACAGTATGTGCTGTCCCACAAAAGAATGTAACAAAGGAGAGGAAGGGTGAGGGACAACTTGTGCTGCAAGATTCTGTGGTGACAGAAGCCTCGAGACTGGAGGAGGATGTATATAACCGTCCTGATTAATCGTATCTTTGACACATTAAAGACAAATAAAATGTTAAGATATCATTCTAGCGTTATTTGAAATGATTGGCTTTTATGCTGTCATGCAAACATTCAGCTGTTCACCTAACACCTCATTATTGTTGGATGTTACTTGAAATATATCAACTGAAAAATTTATCAGCTTCAAATATAATCCATTCATTGGGTGGAATCCCGCCGGCTGGGCTTTCCTGTCCTGCCAAAATCAATGGACATTTGAATGGTTCGCTGCATTTTACAGTCCCACCCCCACAACAGGGTTGTAAACTTCCATCCATTGAATGTGACAAGAAATATGACTTTCACTTTGGATTTTAAAAATAGAGGGTGGAATTTTACCATCATGTCAGCCCAAGTTTTGCACGATCCCACCCAAGGCCAACAGATAATGCCGTTCTCCGAGCCGAGCCCGCCTCCGGAATCAGGGCTGGCATGCCGATAAAATTCCGGCCAGAATCTCTTCAAAACAATTATACAAACTGATACCATCAGGTTCACAGGCAATAGGTTACTGTGCTTCTGCTGCTATCATCAGACTACAAACATTGAAAACAGTATTCTATTACAGATGCCATCATGCAATCCACCACACAGACTCTGTATATGCTCCATTCCCACAATCTATTAATAATTGAATACAGGAGTTGGGATGTCTTATTGAAGTTGTACAAAGACATTGGTAAGGCCACACTTGGAATAATGTATGCAATTCTAGTCACCCCTTTATAGAAAGGATATTATTAAACTGGAAAGAGTGCAGAAAAAATGTACTAGTAAGCTACCTGGACTTGATGGATTGAGTTATAAGGAGAGCCTGAATAGACTGGGGCACTTTTCTTTGGAGTGTAGGAGGCTGAGGGGTGACCTTACAGAAGTCTATAAAATAATGAAGGGCATAGACAGATAGATAGTCAATATCTTTTCCCATATGTAGAGGATCTAAAACTAGAAGGCATAGGTTTAAGGTGAGAGGGGAGAGATACAATAAGTGTCCAGAGGGGCAGTTTTTTCACACAGAGGGTGGTGAGTATGTAGAACAAGCTGCCAGAGATCGTAGTGGAGGCAGGTACAATTTTATCTTTTAACAAGCATTTAGATACTTGATGGTATAGAAGGATATGGGCCAAATGTGAGCAATTAGCTTAAGAGTTTTTAAAAAAAAGGGTGACATGGACAAGTTGGGCCAAAGTCCTGTTTCCATGCTGCAAACCTTTGACTCTATGACTATACAGCTTGGTATGCTGTACTTCACCCTGATTCAGGAAGTCATTGAAAACCACGGGCTCCAGTCTGTTTCCTATAGATTTTGATTTAACTATCTTATTTTTCTGTTTTTGGACAGCAGCCGTTCATGATTCTGTCACTCATGCCTCTACTAGGGAGATACTTTCTTTCCTTATCCATCACTACTCGCTTTAGTCCTCACCAGTGACTTATTTTTATTTCAATCTTTTCCATATTTCACTGTCATAAACCTGCCTCTTTTGTTCTTCTTCAATCTTCTCCCTTCTCAGATTCAAAACCCTTTGGGAGAAGTGGCTTTTCCTCAACTCTGTTTTAAATTTGCTACCCCTTACCTTAAGACTATGACCTCTTGTCCCCATAACAGGAAGCATCACTCCACGTCTACTTTATCCATATCTTTCACCATCTTATATACGTCAATTTGAAATCTCAAAAACTTCAACTTTGTTGAAATCTATTACATTTCTAACTGTTCTGATGAAAGATCACAGATGTTAACTTGGTTTCCTGCTCCACAGATGCTCCCTGACCTGTGAGCATTCCAGAATTTTCTGTTTTTATCTCTGAAAACCTGTCTGTTTGATTTCCTGAATTGTAGTATGTTTGATTTTTGTCCTGTCATAAACCCTTGACATATAAATGTAAACTAAATCCGAATAGTAATCTCGGTGACCAGCTCAATCTACAGCACATCATTAAAGTGTAAATTAAACAGTAACATTTATTACAAAAGCAGAATTATTCAAATTTTATCAATCATATTTTTATAGTATCTCTATGCTATGCAGTCTGATGACATGCAGACACTCAGGAGTGTTAGAATCAGTACAGTCCAGGAAGTATTTGCAGTACTTTTCTCCAATATACTTACAAAATTGAACAGAACCTTTAAAAAAAATTCAGGAGAGGAATCCAACATACTTTTTAGGACGTCAATTTTAGAATCGTAGAGTCCCTAAAGTGCTGAAGAAGGCCATTCAGCCCATCAAGTCTGCAGCAACCACAATTCCACCTAGGCTCTATCCTGACAGCATATGCATTTACTCTAGCTAGTTTACCCTAGCTTCCCTTGACATTAAGGGGCAATTTAGCATGGCCAATCCACCTAACCCGCACATCTTTAGACTGTGGGAGGAAACTGGAGTATACGAGGAAACCCACACAGACATGGGGAGAATGTGCAGACTTCCCACATTGTAGGTATTGGAGAACAGAATTAGTAGGTTACAGACTTGAAATTTCATCAGGTCCATTTCATCAAATCTGAAACATTAACTCTGTATTTTCTCTGTAGATGAGACCAGATCTGCTGAGCATTTGCAGGATTTTTTGTGTTCTTATTTCAGCTTTCCAACATTCAGTTTTTTACTTCTGTTTTTGAATTACCAGACAACCAAATCAGTTTAAACAGATTACAAAAATAATCAATTCCAACATTTGAACATTGCTAAGTATTGAATTTTAAATCAGAAACTGCAATTCACACCTTGTTCGATGAATTTCTTGACTGGTTTTTCCTTGTATTCTCCTTCAACTGTTTAAATCAAAGCATGCAGAAGCAGCAAAAGTCAGTCAACAAGTGAGTCAAACAATCCAGATCAGAACAGTCAAGCATGCTCTGCAATATAACACACTTCTTTCCATATGCTGATCAGACAGAATTAGGTAATATATTTAGATGACAGCATGGCATGATCACAAGCATCCATGAGACCCCCAATTAACACAAGAATCATTCTTTACTGCCAGAATTGCAGAAAAACAAGGATTCTCATGGAAGTTTGTTTCTATTCAGTAAGTGGCCATCAGTAAGGCAAAGTTTCCACTATTCGTTGGATTTTTAGCCAAGGAAATATTGAAGCAACTGTACTTTAATGTGTTTGTAGTACAAGGAGTTAGCCTTTTTTTTAAAGAAAAGTTGGACTGACACATCATTTAACAGAGCATGACTGACAAGATTTGAGAGACAATTGCACAGCTGGCAGAATCAAGGCCATTTGAGGTGACTGGACTTATACAATTTGAGAAATCACATCAAAATAATTACTTATGCAAGCAATGAGTCCATTACAAACTCTGCAAGATTCAAAGTAGCAGATTGAGAACAAGGCTGAAGTGTTAGCTGAAGAGTAATGTTTCTGCTCCAAAAACTGGATTTCATACCTAGAATCAGGATTTTTTTAAAGACCATAATTTGAGACTTTTATAATTTAGTAGGCATTAAAAAAATTATTTAACAAAGGAGCTCAAAAATTGTCAGACTTCTAACAATGTACCGAGAACACTAATGGTCCATGATTACTGCATGAGAAATTATTCAGTTAAAGTAGGAAAATCATTTATCAGAAGTCTAGCCTTATTGCTAGGTAGAACCTGGGGTCAAAACACCATTCAATGTCAAAATACAACAGCAACCACTCACCTGATCAGTCAGTCTGTTTAAAAAAAAGACACAAGTTCACACAAGACAAACATTTGAAACACTACTAAAATGATACTGAGTCACAAACTGACTTGCAGACAGCCTGCAATCAAAAATCATGCATCAACACGGAAACTATTGGGAACCCAAATGGCAATACGAGCAGGGGCAGTGCATAAAACCAACACTCGATACATTTGTTAGATGGCATGCTCAGAACTTAATGCAATTCTTGTTCAGATCTGCATAAATCAGGCCATTCTGTTTGCATGCTATATATTTTTAAAACTATGGAAGTGATGGTTAAAATGATAAATCATAAATAACGTAGTGAAATATGTTATTTAAAAATATATCACATGACTGGCAATCAATTTATTTTTTAATAAATAGACTAAATTTGTGATGCAACTTGGGTGAACACACATTAGTTGGGAGAATGAACTTAAACACAGCAGCAAATATGGAAATAACTATAAAATAAATATGGAAGTAAAATGTATAAATTTAGGAACAATTTATTTTCATTATCATTCAGCTCAGAAAAGCTAAAAAAAAATTATCAGGCCATCTAGTAACCTTAGAGGCCAATGTAACATGAATGCAAGTTGAACTGCAGAAGAACATGTTAAATCACACCTAAAGACAAAAGAAAAAGTACCATTTGGAAGTCCAGGGTCAGAAGAGCGATGAATTCTTGGAGGAAGATGGAACCTGGGATCCATGGCAGGAGCACAAGTTGCCAATCTGCGAGGGCTTGCCGCTCTAGTTCGGACTGTTTCAGCTTGATTAGGATGTTTTGAATGCTCTGGAGTCTTAAAAATAAACATGGCATAAATATGTAGATTATTAGATAATTATTTATCTATCATGCAAATTAACTAAAAATTAGTTGTCTTAACAAGACAACTTTGAAAACATCAGAAACATTGCTTCTCGATTTAAATACTGTAAAAATGTTACAAAATTACACCAAATACTTCAGCACAGAATTGGGGCAGGCGGGGGGGGGGGGGGGGGGGGGGTGCTACATTGCCAAATGTAAAAATGTCAAATTTTAGATGAAGACATTAAACAGAGGCTCTTGGTGCTTGCCCACAGAATCTTAAAGACTCTGCAACAGAAACTGAAGACTAAGGAGTTCTGTTGTCCTCATTATCTCCTCTTGTGTCTTCATATTTATGGCCAACCTCTTGACACTGTCATCTTACATTGCTTCTCTACTCCCATAATCCCGAAAGCTAACAGGGCCATCTTGTGACCCTTTCTGAGATAGCAGACTGCAAACAGCTCCATTTCAATCCCACATCCTTTGTAGATTCTATCGTCCCCACTCAAACTAAAATACAATGAGGAGTGGGGTCATATCTAGCAGATGTTGTCTTATATAGATAAATGTAGCATCGTGCATTTGGGTGGGCCTAGCATTCGGTACAGAATTGAAGTCTGCTGAGATTCTGCACCTGCAGAATCTCAGACCGCAAGACCAGTGTGTGAACTTAGTGCAAAACTGAACAGAGTGCTCGGGTGTGTAGGGAGAACAATTCAGCACAAGTATCTCTGTACATGGCAAAGGGAGATCTCATCTCGGAAGATATATTTAGTTTTGGTTTCCTCACATGGTGGGAACTCAAACCCTGGAAAAGTTCTGAGCAGAGCCATCAGAATTACTCGCAGTATAAAAGCCTTCAATTATGATAGGCTTGTAGAATAGCCTCTTTTCACATTACAAACACAAAGCCTCAGGGAGATTTAATTTTAGCGCTTAAAATTGTGTTTGTGGACAGACTCTAATCTAAATGAGCAAGGAAAATTAAGGGTTATCAGTTGTACAAATACCAGAATCCATTTGCTGTCAGGGAGAAGGAGTTCCCTTTAATAGTTTCAGCACTTAGACTGCTTCACACCAATCTGTTCCATTTCAGATCTGCACTACTGTTCAAAAAAAAATGCAAGCAACCTCCATACCAGGGTTAATATCACTGCTAGCGAAAAGTAAACAGGATGTTAAGTATGGACTGATTACTCTAACTTCGCTTAGGTAGCTCTTGAAGACTGGAAGGAAATTTGCAGATTCCTGTGCTCTTCCCCCCTCAAAAGAAAGCTTTAATTCAGCTCTGATTTTTGCCACATTTTATGGCTTCCAGATCTTTCTCCCCTTTTCAGAAGATTGCATGACTACAAATCGGGGGTGTACTGGGAATCATTACTAATTGTTAGATTAACTGCTTACAAGCAGCTGGGCGACCTGTCTTTTTATCTATTTGTATGAAACGTATGCTATCGGAACACCATAAAGAGTTCAGACAAATGTTGTTTGCTGGTTGACAGTAATTACCATCTTGCATTGACTCATAGCTGTCTACTGAAAAGGATCTAACAGAAGGCATTACCGGGGATGCACCCATAAATGGCAACATATTAAAACCTGATCACAATTTATTTTAATAAATCATAGAGATGAGCTCATCAACACAATTTGCACTGGTATTGAAATCTTACTTTTACTGTAGTTAATGGTGGCGGCAATGGGACACCCAAAGGCCAGGCTCTCACATCTTGTCCATAACCCGGGGGAACTAATACCTGTAATTACAATTTAGAATCAAGTACATTTATAATGGAATGTTGTTCCAGAACCAAAATATATTTACAAAAAAAATTCAAGATAAACAACAAAATGCAACATGTTTAGAAATAGGTTTTTAACTGTATAAGATATCACAACAACCAATTAATTCTTCTTAATTTTGATTCTAACTAAAGAGGAGATAATTCAAAACACTTTTTTTGGTAATATTACAAAGCCATGCTTTATTTTAAAAAGAAACTATTTCATGAATTTACTGGTTGGAAATCACTAACTGAATTTAAAAAACCCTAAACAACATCAGAAATAGGAGCAGGAGTAGGCCATCCAGCCCCTCAATAAGATCACGGCTGATCTGTAAAGGTTCAGTACCATTTTCCCGCTTTCTCCCCGTAACCCTTAATTCCCTTGTCAATTAAAAACCTATCCTCTGACTTGAACATATTCAGTGAGGAAGCCTCCACCACCTTATCAGGCAGAGAATTCCAAAGATTCACCACCCTTTGCGTGAAGAAACTCCTCCGCAACTCTGATCTGAATAACACCCCCCTAATCTTGTGGTTGTGCCCTCTAATCCTGCTATCTTTGCTAAGCGGGAAGAGTCCCTCAACCTCTACCTTATCCATCCCCTTCATTAACTTATATGTCTCTATCTGATCCCCTCTCAGCCTTCTAAAGTCCAAAGAGTACAAACCTAGCCTTTCAGTCTCTCCTCAAAATCCAACGCCTTCATTTCTAGTGTCAACCTAGTAAACCTTCTCTGCACCCCCTCCAAGGCCAATAATATCCTTTCTCGAATGCGACGACGAAAACTGCACATAGTACTTAGCTGCGGCCTCACCAGTACCCTATACAGCCCCAACAGAACCTCCCTACTTTTATATTCTATCCCCCTAGCTATAAAGGCCAACATTGCATTCACCTTCTTAATCACCTGCTGCACCTGCATACTGTGTTTTTGCGATTTGTGCACAAGGACCCCCAGGTCCCTCTGCACTATTGTATGCTGCAGCTTTTCACCATTTAAATATAGTAATCCTTCCTACCAATATTCTTACCAAAGTGGATAACCTCACACTTGTTAACATTATACTCCATCTGCCAGGCCCTTGCCCCCTCACTCAACCTATCCAGATCCCTCTGCAGGCTTTCCACACCCTCCACGCAATTTGCTTTTCCACTCATCTTCATGTCATCAGCAAATTTCATCACCCTGCACTCAGCCCCTTCCTCCAGATCGTCTATGTAAATGGTAAATAGTTGAGGCCCCAGCACCAATCCCTGGGGCACTCCACTAGTCACCAGCTGCCAATCAGAGTAGCACCCATTAATACCTACCCTCTGCTTGCTGTCAGATAATCAATCCTTTATCCAGTCTAATACCCTACCCCCAACTCCCTGCACCCTAACCTTCTGCAGCAATTCCACATTCTGATGATTGAATCATCCGAGCTGGGACCATGCATTAGATTTAATTGACAGAGAGAGAGAGAGCATGAAAGATAGATCCTATGATCATTTTGTGTTTGAGAAATTGTTTTTATCAGAAGTGACAAGAAACATAAAGATCCATGTAGGCACTGATCTCTCTTGAACCATCTTGCAAGCTCAAACCCTGTCTATTTGACCATTCACGTGCTGCAGACAGATGTTTTAAATGTGTAGCTACTGGTTCCAGAAGAATAAACACATTGGCCACCTACGTCATTAAAGTGTCTTGATACCAAAACAAGGACAACCAAGCACAGCTTGAAGCCACCTAAGTCATCAACATACAAGAACCATTATCACTTTAACTTTTATCACTTCATCCATTCTCACATTCTGATTTAGTGTTGGACTCAGAATTGACAAGCATAGCCTTTAAAAAAATGATACCGTTGCAGTCAAATCAGGAGTGGGAAAACAGAAGACCCATTCCACTTCTCCTCAACTGTCTTCACAGAATCACAGAATTGTTGCAGTGCTGGAGGCAGCTATTTGGCTCATTGTGTCTTCACCAGCTCTCTGAATGAGTAATTCAGCAAGTGCCATTCTCCTGTATCTGTACCTCGTAATCCCACCATATTCTTCCTTTTCAGATAATTTCCTAATTCCCTTTTGAATTGAACCTGCTTTCCCACTCTGAGGCAGTGCCTTCCAGATTTTAACCACTCACTGTCTGCAAAGGTTTTGCCTTGTATCATTTTTCCATCTTTTACCATTACAGAACCCCATACCACCCCACGCCCCTCAAAAGGAAAAAATCCAATTTCTCCAATCTATCTCCATTACTGAAGTTCCTCATTTCTGGAACCGTTCTCTTGAACTCATACCAATGGCTTCACATCCTTCCTCAGTGTAGCACCCAGAATGGAACACAGTACTCTAGCTAAGATCGATATAGTGTCATATCTAAGTTCAATATCATCTCCTTGTTCTTTTACTCTATGCCCCTACTGAGAAAGACTAGCATACTATATGCTTTGTTAATCATTCCCTAAACCCATCTTTGCATCTGTTTTGACTTCATGATAAGAACATGTATAATCTGTCATACTAACCCTTCTTTACCCAAAGCTGCTGAATGGAATGTAACTGGTGCATGATCTCACTCCAACCTCAGTTCTGAAAATAGGTGCCCCAAGATATTGCCTTTGGTTCCTTAACTCGAGCTTCTGCCTCTTTCTCCCTTCCTTCTTGTATCCATCATCAGAGGGCAAATAACTCAGCTAGTCTGGTCCCATTATTTGAAGCTTCCTGTTGAAGCCATTCATACATCAGCCTGACTTCAGATGAATCATCAAATCTCTTCTTTCAGAAGCTTTCTGGTCACCGGCTCTTGATTTGATTTCTATATAGACTTCTGGTTCAAAGACTACTTTAAAAGGAATATGGTTAATCCAAATAATTGACTGCCACTGCAATCCATTGAGTTTAAGCTGGTATCACCATCAGATAAGTTTCTTAGGGCAAAATTCTTTGCTTTTGCTATTCTGTTGAAATTTCCAGCTAAAACCTCATAGTTGTTAATTCTTCATACTTTTCCAAAATAGATGATTCCAATAGTGTTGCTAACCTTCCAATATTTCATCCAAGTGGCCAGTATTCACACATGATTAAACAGCCAGTGGCAGTAGGCAACCTACAGCCAGGACAATTTTGCTCTGAGCTAAGATCCACCTACAGATATTTTCCTTGCAGCAGAGAAATGCTCGGCAGCTGGTCTGACTCTTCAAACTCCCAAGGCCAGGAATGTTGCTTCCCATTGAAGCTCTCTGATCAATAATGCTCTTCTCATTATCACTTTTTATTAGAAAATAAAACTGGCCTTCCTTGAATTTTATTGTCTTCTTGATCTGTTACTGACAGCCTCATTCCTAAATTTAGAATACAATCTCTGAAAAATCTCCAGTGGCTAATTAACAGTTGCCAACATGTTAGTACAACAATTGAAAGGTTTGTTTTCTTAAAAGTGCTCGCATTTCATTCCAAACAGATCAAGCCATATCTCAACAAGGTCATTGGTGCAGAGTGTGTACATTAGAAACAAATAAAAAGGTCATTCCACCACTGTTAAATGCAATAATGGACTTATGTAGTTTAACAGTTTGCAACAGAAACCAAGCAACTGTAATTCATAGGACGTTTAATCAAGTGACTGTTGTTATTTCTATAGTCAACTCTGTTCTGTCTAACTTTCAATGGGAAGACTTGAAGTTTTTGTAAGTCCACAACATGCGACAGTCGCAAATCAAGGCCAGAGTCAGAGTCTAATATTAAAAGTCTATAGAAAAATCATCAATATGTAAATTTACATCACAAAAGGAAAATGAACCTGGCAGCTGGTTCAAATCAGCAGGGACAAGGCTCAGATTGCTATTTTTAAAAGCATTGAAGCCACGAGCCAAACTAAATATCAACAAGCAGAAGATAAACAATAAAAACTTGTATTTACCTAGTGTCTTTAACATAATAAAACATTCTACAGTGCTTCACAGGAGTATTATAGAGCAAAATTTTGCACCAAGGAACACAAGTGATGTCAGGGTAGATAAACAAAAGTTTTGGTCAAGGCAATGTCTCAAAGGAGGCAAGAGAGGTAGAGAGATATAGGGAGGATATCTGAGAGGTTGGCATCTGGGAAGGTGGTAAGAACTCAGTAAGAGTCTAGCAACACCAATTTTAAATCCAACCGATTTATTTGATAGTAAATTTGCGAGCTTTCGACCTTTTTGTCTTCGTCAGGTAAATGCCAAATCGTCAGGCAAATCTACATCTGGGAAGGTGCAATTGCCAATGCAGCAACAATTAAAAATCAAGAATGCTCAAGGTAGCAGAATTAGAAGTGTGCAGATATTTTGGGAGGATTGTAGATGATTTTGGACACAAGGAGGGGTGAGAGCACAAGAGAATTTGTAAATAAGAACGAAAAGTCTAAAATCAAGGCTTGCTTAGTGGAAGACAGTATGGGACAATGAGCACAGTAGTGAGGGGTGAATTAAATTTGCTGCAAAACAAAGGCAGCAGAGTTTGGGGTGACCTCAAGTTTACGCCAGGTACAATGTGGGAAGTCAGCCAGGACTGCACTGCAATAGTCAAATCCCAAGAATGAGAGTTTCAGCCGTAGATAAACTGAAATGAGGCAATAAGTCAATGGTGTGACATCTGACTTATTGACCCAGTGGAGTTAGGTGGTCTTAAGTGATTGTATGGATCTGTGATCAGAAGTTTATTTTGAGGCCAAATGTAAAACCAAGATTACAAATAGACTACAAATGGATAAATTTGGTCTCAGACAGTTGCCAGGCAGAAGGATGGAGTCAGGAGCTAGGAAAGGGATTTGGAAGAGCAACTGGAGAGAATGGTTCTTGACTTCCCAACAATTAATTGAAGAAGTTTCTGCCCGCCAGTTTGGGGTGTTGGACAAGCATTTTGACAATTTAACCACAGCAGAATGGTCATAAGAGGCAGCAGTGAGGTAGACCTGAGTATCATCAGTACCCATGTTAAAATCAACACCATATTTTCAGATGATGTTGCTAAGGAGGAGCAGACAGGTGAGAAATAGACGGGAATACTACCGGGAAAAAAAAGAGAACCATTCACAATATTGGCTAATGTGGCAACCAAGAAGGGAAGGTTGGTGGTCAGCAATTTAATGCGAATAACACCAAGGGAGCAGCTGGTGACTGATATAGAAAGATGAACTTGGAGAGAGCATGAGAAACAGAAGGAAAACTAAATAAAGATGAGTTCAAGGGTATTTTCCCAACAGGCAAGAAAACAGGAAGGAAGGGGCAGGGGCAATTGATAGGATCCTCTCAATCTTAGTGAAAGAAGTTCATGAGGTCCTTGCACTGAGGGTTGGCGGCAAAAGGATTGGCAACAGGGGAGATGGGTAAGGGTGAATTGGGTCATTAACAGTACAAACTCCTCCTAAAATATGTTGCTCAAAAATTATAGACATTTTAGTTAAAAATAAGTTTTTCGAAACGCAAGTTTGGTCTGTACCATAAATAGAAGAAAGACAATTTGTCAGTGTGCCCAATTTTCCAATCTTTTGTCTAAAGAGCAAAAAGAAAGCACAAATGTTTTCTGGCAGCATTTTCATGGAATGTATCATTCTGCACATCAAGATAAAATTCAGCACAAAAATACACCTGCCACACTGTCATGTGACGATGTAGGCCGTGTGTTTTAGAAAATCTTGTAAATTAACGTTACCTGTCCATCAATGTAGGCCACTTCACCTCTCAACACCACTCGCCTCACTTTTCCCTTCACCTTCTTTCCTTCAAACGGAGTCCACTTAGACTTTGTGAACTGCATATGATTTGGGATTGTCCATTCTTGCTCCAAATCAACCTAAAATGCAGACAGAGCATTAAAATTGTACGAAGCACCTTAAAAGCAGCCATCTGACCTTAATACAGACTTTTATTTCAGACCTTCACTTTGACTGCTACTTTCCTTCCAATAAGTACATGCTGACAATGTAGGATGAGTGCCTTAGCTTTTTAGGAAATGGCAGTGGTTCAGGAGGGAGATACGTGAGCATATTGGTGCTTATGATGAGAAACTCAGTGCAAACGTTGCATTGCTGCAGAGGTTACCACCTGCCTTTTGGGAACTTTAGCCACTTCAGGTTGATGTGCTTTGCTGGTTTTTGCTCTTTCCATATCTCACCAAACCATACCCTCACCATCAATATTTCACAAACTCTCTGCAACTAGTACTTCTATTTTGCCTTCTATTGTATTGTGTAATCACTAATACAAGTGATTAGCCTTCTATCTGAGTAGTTTGCATGGCTGTGCAATGGCTTGTATGTTTGTGTGTATGATGGGCCATGGTAGATAGACAGAATATACTTGACAGGCTATGAATGTCTTGTAGTGTGCAACCAGTTCGCTATAATGAAAAAATATAGATGGTTTGGGGATCTCATTGATAAACACCATACTACTTTTCAGGAATCATCCATTCCTACCCTCTTATAAAGTAAGAGCCTTAAAAATAGATTGATCTTGAATGGACACGTCATATGCATTTTTTTAAAAAAATTCTCTTGGCAACACAACTTCATGTTTCCAAAAAGTCTGTGCCTCACCTCCACATAGGTGTTTTCCTGAACAGGCAAGGAGAAAATCTTACGGGGATTTTCATACAGTCGTTTAACCAGGTCATCAATGGTGAGTCTGCCTTCACTGACAGCTGTGAGTAGTAGAGGCAACATGGTCTCTAAGCCAGGGTAACCTGGTGGTGGTGAATCACTATTCTTTTCTTCAACAGAATGTGGGGCTGAAGTGAAGATGAAACATTAATAAACATTTACATAAAACACAATTACTCTGCCCAGCACTTTTTCTGGCTCTAAATCAATACTATGTTTCAAAATCCCTACACCTCAAACAATTTTGCTTTTATGATTTTAATGAAATACAAATGATCACAGCACCACATTCAATTAATCATAGAACCATACATAAAAATACAGTTCTAATATAGCAATACAAAATAATTTTAAGCTCTTGCTGTAATTGAAGCAATTGTTAGTGAGCATGAGTTAGTATTTTAATAGTCAAATTTAAAAACAATAATTATTCATTATGCAGAGGGGGAAAACAGTTTCATGCAAAACACTGATCCGGCCGCAAAAATACTTTTCAGCGCATTTACTACACATTGCCATTGGTTTGGTTACTTGCTTTAGCTTGAACCCATTCTGTACAGCCTCACCCATAGAAATCTCCCGGGACTGGGAACTGCAAAGATTATAGTAAATAGAAAGAGAATGATGTATTTCATCACATCAAGATTTAGAAGGTTAAGATCTTTCTGAAAACAGGTGCATTCTCTCATCGATTCTCCCAGTGACACAAACGTTAAAAGTGCTTTAAGAACAGAGAACATGCTGGCACAACAATATACCGTGATCAGTTGCAAAACAGTCGATGATGTCCAAATTTTCCCAAAGAGCTTTCACGTCTTCTTTAGTACTGAGCATTGGCCTGACCTGACCTCTGCCATGGCCTATACTGTCAAGGTCTTCCTCACTCAAGAACAGGTGATGAGGAGCTACTTCACAGGTCACTTGCACGCCTTTCTGTTTTGCAGCTCGAATAATTTGAATCTGTAGGACGAAGCAAATAAAGATTCACATAACTGTGTGCCCAGTAAAAGCCCTTCCGTCTTCCCAATCACTTTTAAATCGTAACTGACCACAACTCTTTTGGGAGAGGGGGGTGGTCGTCACATTTCTTCTTAAGTAAGAAATAGTTTTTAAATATCTATTCAACAGCTTAGGTTGAAATATTACTCATTTATTTGAATTAATAGAAGTTATATGAACGCACAAGTTTAATATTTTTCATGAGTTATACACTAAGTAGAAATGTATTGATTGGCTTGCCAAGTCTGACGGGTTGAATGGCCTATTGCTGTTCACATTTCCAATAAATTGGTCAGTACATCATTTCTATAATTCAAGGGGGTAAATACAGATAGAAATTCTGCAGATTTCTGTATGACGCAATTTTGTTGAATCTTGTCTCAGACTAGAGGAAATGACACTAGGGAGGTAAAACCCACATAATGATTTGGGGAGATTGTTTGAGTGCAAGTGATGGCAAAAATAAATCAAGTTTTGTTGATCTTTTAATGCAGCTTTAAAACCATTACATTGAAAGTTGGCCACACCCACAAACTTGGAAACAGCCCCAGATCAAAGTAACACAAGTACTCAAGTTTTGGGACAATTATGCCAATTTGTGGAGGACTGCCAAATTAGGATTCTTTCTTCATATAAAAGCTCCAGTCGGCATTTTTTAAACAGTAAAATAATTTTTAAATATTTAAACCAAGACTACCTAGCATACATTAAATAAACTAAAAAATGGCTTTAAAAAGTCATTTTGAATTATTTAATAAGTGATATGCTAGACATTTACTAAAAGTATATTTTTGTGTTAAACCCATTTTCAGCTGAATTAATAAAACAGCACAAGGTTACACACTCTCAAATATATCAGAGGTTCAGCAAGGTAGCAGTCATGTTACTAGGCCGGCAATCCAGTGGCCCAGAAAATCATGGAGAGACACTAGCTCAAATCACAACTTGGCAGCAGGGTAATTCAAATTCAGTTAAATAAATCTGCAATAAAAAGCTAAATCATGAAACTATTGAATTGTCATTAAAAACCCCTGTTTCATCAGCATCCTTCGTGTAATTTCAGATCTACAGCAACGTTGGATGGATTAGCATGGGTTATGAGGGAAACGACCTGGGCAAGATACTCTGTCAGTGAGTTGGTGCAGACTCGACGGGCCGAACGGCCTCCTCTGCACTGTTTGGATTCTATAATTAAATTTAAAGGAAGATCAGGAATGTAAATTTATAACTTTAAAGTTTAATGTTTTGTGGGAAAAAAAAGTGTTGTTGGAGTGAATTTTTAAGTGGTAATTTGTGAATATGAAGTATGGATTCTTACCTCCTCCTTTTTAGCAACATGGCAAATGTGAACCGGCCTCTGGTATAACTGAGCAACCATTAAAATGGCTGCTACAGTCTGTCTCTCAGCATGTGCCACGATGGGCAAATGCTTGGGCCATTTCTCAAAATGCTGAAAAGTAGAAATAACTGTGTTTGAAATTCATTAACAGTAAAAATGTACAAATTAACACAAGACATTATCACTTAAGTTTAGTCAGGCATTTTATTAAGTAATAAACATGCTGAAGCTTTCTGACTTAAACAGAGCAAGTGCTTCCCCATAAGCAGAAGTAGACGAAAGCAAACACGTTTGTCTCATTTTGGAGTATCTCCTAGAACACTACATCCATTTTCCCCATTTCAATGCGCCAGGCTTGGCGCAACAGCAAAGTGAAAATTTGGGGGTATTTGGAGTTGCTGAGCGGAAGAGGTACCCGTACCAAAATAAAACAAAAACAGATGGATAACAAATTTCATTATTTTATTGTTAACGAGCACATTAACTTCATACAGATGAAACTCATGTATTTTTCAATTTAAAGTATTTTCTGCAAATGTTATCTTACTGGACCTAATGAGACACAGGTATACAAGTTGAGGCAGTCTCTCAAAGTTTGACAGTGTGACTGATAAATGTCTTTTGGAATTAGATGTGCTCTAAGAGGCAGCTTGTGCAAAGCCTTTTCCTCCACCTTGCAGTGAGCTGCGAGCCGGAAGATAAAAATATATCGGCTGCATTCATGGCAGACAGGGTTGGGGGAAAAGATATCACACACGTAGCCTGTCAGACTCCTCAGATTCAGTCCCAGGACATTTCCGACAGTCTCCGCTCCATGGCTGATATTAAAGCTCTAGAGCTTGCAACCCTAAATCTTATGCCAGCATCCAGTTTGGGAATGCCTATGCTAGAAATGCTTAGAGTTGCCTGGTGCATTTCCCACACGGATAAGTTTTACACAATAGGAGATTTCAGTTAGATTAGAGCAAGTATTTATCATGCTTCACTGGACACTCGAGTAAGGTGGGGATTGAAGACAGGATAGAGACCTTAGGGAATTGCATAACATGACTAAAAAACCACTACAAAGCATCACAGGATATCATCAAAAACTTGGATTGTGCTTCAGAGAAAAAGTTGCAAGGACAGTTCAATAATTTGGAAGACTGATATGCTTGTCCTTCTCATCACTCCCTCACTAACTCAAATTAAGAATAAATAAATGTTACAGCACTCTACTAAATTCCAGTCACTGGGGAGTTTAGTTACGCAGGGGGTTGCATTGGGCATTGCAGCTTAATATAAAGACAATGTTTTCAAGAAGAAAAGTAAAATTGGTGAGAGAAATTAAGGCAACAGAGACTTAGGAAATGTCTTCCCGTCCAGATGAGAAGAATAAATTGTAATGCAAAAATGGCCATTGAATAATCAGATTTTAAGCATTCATTTAATGCTAAATAAAGATAAGGCAGCTACTAAAAGAATGTTAGATCAACTTAGAAGTGTTCTGGCATCAATTCAGTTAGTAAGCAGTGTCTCAGAAAAGTTTGAACAATTTAATCTGTAAATGGAAATTTCTCAGCTGTTTTGGTGATATAAAAGACTTTATGCACCAAGACCAGAATCTGACTTTTACAAAACGGGAAAATAAAATTCATTTTACCTCCATCCATAACGATACATTATCCATTTTGAGAGTCGAATAAGTATCATTTAAATACATCTTCAAGCCAGCAGCAGAATTGCTCATCAGTGGCAGAACATCAGCGTTGTCTGAAGATGCTCCAAGAAACAATGAGAAGTCACACCGAGCACCAGCATTTGCCAACTGTAGGTGGGGTTGAGGAATGAGTGAGAAAAGATTTTGCCAAGGTGTTAAATTTTTGTAATCTGAAAAATCAACCGTGACCAATAGATATTGCGAACAGCAAAATTCATATCTCATTTTTAACAAAATGCTTGATCACAAGACCAAAGGCACTTATTTTACTTCAGTTGCTCCAAAATACATCATTGGTTCTTTTGGCACTTGTCAAAAGGAAACTACTTGGCTAATTTTTCAATTTGCCTGTAGCATGCACCAAGATTATTTTGGCAAAAGATTTAAGAATTTGCAAATAAGGAACACAGAATGTGGTAATGTTAAACATCAATAATTCTTACCCTAAAATCTGACTAGAATTCAAAAATACTCAATGGGTGGGATTTTCTGCACCACCCTCCGCTGTGGTGTATTGCATGGTGGCAGAGGTGGCTCGCTATTTGCTGGTTGCAGGATTTTCTGGTCCCACTGCTGTCAATGGGGCTCCCTGGTAGGAATGGCTGGAGAATTCCAGCCAACATATCTGAATCTGTACTTCAAAAAAATGAAAAATAAGTACCATTTACCTTCTGTACAAGGGCAAAAGAGGCATGGTCTGTGATTGCTGGATTTGTGTTTGGCATTGCACACACCATGGTAATTCCTCCTGCCAAAGCGGCTGCCGTGCCAGAAGCAAAATCCTCCTTATGGGTCCCACCAGGCTCACGAAGGTGCACATGGACATCAATCAAACCTTAAGATGCAAACCGTACAGGCAAGAAAAGTTTACTTTTAAATACGTATTGTATTAGAAGGAACGCTGTCTCAAATGCAAACATTTTGTCTTGGCTATCTACATCAGCTTTATAAAATGCAAGGTTCACTCAGGCATCTCATTACAGATATATATTACAAGAAAAATAGGGTGGTAATAGTCAAGATTTTAATTTTCCCAACACTGATGGAGAGAAAATTGTTGAGTGTATTTAAAGGAATTTCTCATTCAGTATGTGGATGGCCTGACTAGAGAGAGGGCAAAACTTGATCCCCTCTTGGGAAATAAGAAAGGGCAGGTGACAGAAGTATTAGTGAAGGATCACATTGATCATAATTCTATTAGTTTTAAGATAGCTATGGAGAATGATAGGTCTGTCCCAAAAGTTAACATTCTAAATTGGGGCAAGGCCAATTCTGATGGTATCAGGCAGGAACTTTCAGAAGTTAACTGCAAAGGGACATCTGGTAAATGGCATTTCTTTCAAAAATGCTTTAATCAGGATTCAGGGTAAACACATTCCTCTTAAAGCGAAGGGCAAGGCTGGCAGAAGTCAGGAAACCTGGATGACTCAGGATATTGAGGCCCTGGTCAAGAAGAAGAAAGAAGCACATGATATGCACAGGCAGTTGGGGTCAAGTGAACCTCTTGAAGCGTATAGGGGTGTAGGAATAGAGTTAAGAGACAAATCAAGAGGGCAAAAAGGGGACACAAAATTGTTTTGGCAGATAAGGCAAAGGAGAATCCAAAGAGCTTCTACAAATACATAAAGAGTAAAAGAGTAACCAGAGAGACAGAGTAGGGCCTCTTAAGGATCAACAAGGTCATCTGTGTGTGAATCCACAAGAGATGGGTGAGATCCTAAATGAATATTTTTCATCAGTATATACTGTTGAGAAAAGCGTGGATGTTAGAGAACTTGAGGAAATAAATAGTGATGTCTTGAGGAGTGTACATATTACAGAGAAAGAAGTGCTGGAAATCTTAAAGTCCATCAAGGTAGATGAATCTGCAGGACCTGATGAGGTATATCTCAGGATGTTGTGGTAGGCTAGGGAGGAAATTGCTGGTCCCCTAGCCAAAATATCTGAATCATCGATTGTCACGTATGAAGTGCCTGAAGATTGAAGAGTGACAAATGCTATGCTTTTATTTAAAAGGGATTGCAGGGAAAAGTCTGGGAACTATAGGCCAGTCAGCCTCATCTGTGGTGGGTAAATTGTTGGAAAGTATTTTGAGAGACAGGATCTACAGGCATTTAGAGATGCAAAGACTGATTAGGGACAGTCAGCATGGCTTTGTGAGTGGAAAATCATGTCTCACAAATTTGACTGAGTCTTTTAAAGAGGTAACCAAAAAGATAAATGAGAGCAGTGCAGTTGATGTTGTCTACATGGAATATAGCAAAGCCTTTGACAAGGTACCACATGGTAGGTTATTGCATAAAGTTAAATCTCACAGGATCAGGATATCTAAACGGATACAAACTTCAAACTAGAGGCTGTGACCAGCAGTGTGCCTCAGGGATCAGCGCTGGGCCCATTGTTATTTGTCATTTATATTAATGATCTGGATGAGAATATACAAAGCATGGTTAATAAGTTTGCAGATGACACCAAGATTGGTGATATAGTGGACAGTGAAGAAAGTTATCTTGGATTACAACGGGACCTTGATCAATTGGGCCAGTGGACTGATGAATGGCAGACGGAGTTTAATTTAGACAAATGCGAGGTGATGCATTTTGGTAGACTGAATCAGAGCAAGACTTACTCAGTTAATGGTAAGATACTGGGGACAGTTACAGAACAAAGAGAACTAGGGATACATATTCATAGCTCTTTGAAAGTGGAGTCACAGGTGGACAGTGGTGAAGGCCACATTCGGCATGCTTGGTTTCATTGGTCAAAACACTGAATACAGGAGTTGGGACATCTTGTTGAAATTGTACAAGACATTGTCAAGGCCTCAGTGGAATACTGTGTGCAATTCTGGTCACCCTATTGTAAAAAGGATATTATTAATCTAGAAAGAGATTTACTAGGATGCTACCAGGACTTGATGGATTGACGTATACGGGGAGGCTGAATAGACTGGGAACTTTTTCTCTGCAGCGTAGGAGACTGAGGGGGTGACTTTATAAACATGTCTAAAATAATGAGGGGCATAGACAAGGTAGATAGTCATATTTTTTCCCCAAAGGTAGGGGAGTCTAAAACTAGAGGGCATAGGTTTAAAGTGAGAGGGAAAAGATACAAAAATGTCCAGAGGGGCAATTTGTTGACACACAGAGTGGTGAGTGTCTGGAACAAGCAGCCAGAAGTAGTAGTAGAGGCAGGTACTATTTTATCTTTTAAAAAGCAATTAAATAGTTACAAGGGTATGATGGATATAGAGGGATATGGACCAAATGTGGGCAATTCGGTTTAGCTTAGGGGTTTAAAAAAAAAGGGCGGCATGGACAAGTTGGGCTGACGCGCCCGCTTCCATGCTGTAAACCTCTATGACTCTAAATCAAAAGTCAACAGCTGTTTAAACACATTGCTGGTTACATCAGTGAAAGCAGCAAGATTACAAGCCGTTTACCTGGCAAACGAATCAATTTATGAGAAGTCATAGAATCAACATGGGTCTTCACTGGAGGAGTGTCGCCTACCAGCCGCAAAGCCTGGAAAATGAAGGGACACCAATTACCAGATTAAACAAGGTTGTCAGAGAATGAAAATGACCCACGAGTAAAATTTTATCAGGAAACTTGCCTCAACAAACAGTTTGGTGCATTTGATATCAATAATTAGTGGAACAGAGTAATCTACAGCTAATCGTCTAGTACGGTAACCCTTGGTAACAAACGAAGAAAGGCGCCGTCCTCCAGAGTTCCTCATGGAGAGATTGATAACCAAGTCAAAATGATTTTCTTCTAGATAGTCCACAATACTTCTGTGCTTCTCTTTCAAAGGACAACCGTTGTCAGAATCTTCAAAAGGCCAGTCTACTGCCTTAATCTGCAAAGAAAGGCAGCAAGGAATAAAAACGTGCAAATACTGGGATTTAGACAAAAAAAATTTGACACACTAGTTGAGGTAATGAAAATGCCTGACAGAGATTTTAACAGTAGGATCAAAACTCAAATTCAACTTAGAAGAATAAAGCTAGAACCCTTTCTTCAGCCGACTACAAGTGTAATTTATGAAATGTGATTGGCAGGTCTCAAATTAACCTGTGGTCTCCAAGACACAATAAGAAGTTCCATTACACCAGGATAAAGTCAAACAGGTTTATGTGGAGTACAAGCTTTTGGAGCCATACACCTGATGAAGTAGCAACGCTCCGAAAGCTTATGATTCCAAATAAACCTGTGGGATTTTAACATGGTGCTGTGAGACTTCTTACTGTGTTTATCCAGTTCTATGCCAGCATCTCCACCACAAAACATAAAACCATTCACTATTCATCCTTCTCTTGGCACCATAGGAAATTGTCACTGCTCAAGAAACATTACTATTGCATCAAAAAATGCGTTGTTGGGAACAAGCAGAGGAAGTTTTGCAACAGACTACGCTACATTTGGCCTGGTTACACATTTTAAATGGCAATAACTGACAATAAAAAAGATCCTGCATTAACGTGTTCTTACTTAAAACAAAGGATGTTTTATGCCGTTGTTTCAATTTATTATGGTTAAAACAAAATTTTGAACTACCTAAACCAAAACCACAACCACAATTTGAATCAGGGAAAGTAGCAATTTGCTTCGGATATCCTCCATTGCTATCTTCAAAATAAGACAACTACGTAAACTGGAACTGATCAACTGCATTAATTTGTGCACCTTTTTAACAACATAGTGGATAGTAGTGTCTCATATTTTCTCCAAAGAGTTTATAAACAATTAAGGTTTAAATTTCCTGATGAATTTTACCTTTTTGCTTTCTCAAGAAAGCTATTCCGACCTTTAGCCAACTAGTTCATTCTAAATCCCAGACAAAATTTCAATTTCCATACCTCAATCCCATGCTCAGTGTAAAAATCTGCTGTACCCAAACTTGCATACAGATTATAGCCAAGTTGCTCCAGGGATTGTACTGTGGACAGCAACTCACTTTTGTTCTGAAATTTGAAAATATTATAACATTTTGAATGTATGTTGGAAAAAAATGAGAGCACAATATAGATAGCCATTAAAAACATTTAATATTGATACTAAAAGCCATTAGGAAAGTAATCGACAAGATTTGAAAAGATAAGGCAGGTATTAGAATAAAAGATTACTGCCACATAAAGCTATTCTTCAAATGAACTTAGACTTAGCAACTTTCATGATTTCAGGACATCACCAAGTGTTTCACAGCCAATTAAACTTTCTTTCGAAATGCAGTCACTGTTCTAATGTTGGGACCTCTAGCTACCAGTTCACATAGTAAGGTTCCACAAATAGAAATGTTATAAACAAATAAGAAGATAATCTGCTTTGGTCAAGGGATAAAGATTGGCCAAAAAAAAAAAGCATTTAGACAGTTACATGGGCATGATGGGTATAGAGGGATACGGACCAAATGCAGGCAATTGGGACTTAGTTGTTAAAAAAAACTGAGAAGAAGTTGGGCTGACAGGCTTCTATTACTCTAAAGACATTAGGAAAACGCTCCTGCTCTCTTTTGCGAAGGTCATTCATATAATGGAGCAGATATAGAGTGCAAAGTTGAGGCTCTTTGAAAGGCAGTACATCAAACAATGCAGCACTCCCACAGCACTGCACTGAAGCACACAGACCACATTCATATCACTGGAGTGGCCCTTGAACCCTCCATTTTCTGCCTTAGTCACTGGAGTGTTCTCATTCAGCAAAGGTTTTGCACGTATTCATGAAGTCTTAAGTTATCTTATTTTAGCAATATAACTATTTTCATTACCACAGTACACGAGGTACAAATTTACAGAACTATGTGGGTCATTAGTTTTTGGGGAGCTCCTGCTGTCACCCTTCCCCCAAACCAGTCATTGGTCCTGCAGGCTTTGCCAACTTGTGTACTAAGGATATCATGCCTTCAATGGAAAATAACATGAAACTCTCAGGCTGAAAGGCATTGTTGCAATTTTTTAAAACCAAGGCAACACTGTACTGTGACAACTTTAACTCCCTACAAAAACTGTAAACTGACTGGCATATGTATATTTACCTTGTAGCTGCCAATTGAAAGCAATATGTTCTTTTTAGGTATTTTAAAGCCAGTGCTCAACATGGCCTTGAGGTAGGCCTCATAGCGATTTTCTCCGAAACAGGCTACCTCTCCAGTACTCGTCATCTCCACTCCCAGGACCACATCAGCCCCAGCCAAGCGGGAAAATGAAAACTGAGGTACCTAAAAGTAACATTACACATAGCAAAATGAACAGGGTCAACTGTTTGAGAAGACTTCATACATTTTCAATAGCACAATGGGTTTTCAAAAGCTACAACCTAATGTTAACAAATACTGTGTTTATTAATTGAAATACAGCTTAAAAATTGCTGGAAATATTCAATTCAGGCAATATTTGTGGAGACAGAAACAGAGTAAATCGGGTCAGCAAACCACCAAATCTATAATTGACTTGCAACGTTAATTCTGTTCACTCTGCACTCTTATCAAAAGACTAAGCATTTCCAGCATATTTCTATTTTTGTTATTGCAGATTTCCAGCATCTGCAGTATTTTGCATATTGGACTCTCCCATCAGGAGCTAAGAGATTTAAGCCTAAAGATTGCCTTAAAGTCAATGATCATTCCAAGGCCAACCAGTGAATAACGAATGAATGGAAGCTTAAATTTATTTGCTGCACTCCTACAATCATTTGCAATGTACGCTCCTAAACCAAGTAAACTCTTTTGCCTAAATCAAACATCAGCAACTCAACTTCTCAATGCACAGAAATATTATGAAATAACTGCACAAATATATAAACCACATATAAAATTAATATAAATTTTACATTTCCCCATTAGTTGCTCCATTTGCAATTTCTCTTTTTAAAAGAAGAAAATTAAACATTGAATGAAAAGTTATGGGTAAGGATAAAGCAATATTACTATTCTGTAATTAAATAACATTCAAGATATATTTACCTTTACGCCTACAACTCCTGAGCCAGTCATTAGACCTACAGGCTCAACTTCTTCGCCCATAATAACTTGTGTAGCTAGGGCTATCATGTCCACCCCAAGTGTTTTTGATACAAATGGAAAAGAACGTGAAACTCTCACATTGCATTCTATCACTTTGAGTTGATCATCCTGCGGAGAGAAACCCAAAGATAAAACAACCATTTCAGTGATCCAGTCTCTCAACAATTATCTGATGCAAAAACAAACTTATTAAATGAGAGAACATGAGAAATGTATTAACAAAATGCTAAGCTACCTTGCTAAATCAACATGCGTCTGAGGTGACATACTGAAACTGTACAAAATTTGTGGTCTACATAAACGACTTGGAAGTAGGGGTAGGTGGTGAGATCAGCAAATTTGCTGATGACACCAAGATGCTTGGATTGGCGGGTACAGAAGAGCAGTGTCAGGCAATACAACAGGACATAGACAGGTTGGTAGACTGGGCAGATAGATGGCAAATGGAATTTAATCCGGATAAATGCGAGGTGATGCATTTTGGCCAGAAAAATGTAGAAGAGAGTTATAGGATAAAAGGTAAAACTATACGGAGCATAGAGACACAGAGAGACTTGGGGGTGCAGGTTCACAAGTCTCTGAAGGTGTCCTCACAGGTGGAGAAGGTGATAAAGAAGGCGTATAGTATGTTAGCTTTCATAGAAAAGGGTATAGAATACAAGAGTAGGAGTTTGATGTTGCAGTTGTATAGAACTTTGGTTAGGCCTCACTTGGAATACTGCGCCCAGTTCTGGTCTCCGTACTATCGGAAGGATGTGGAGTCCTTGGAGAGAGTGCAGAGGAGGTTTACCAGGATGCTGCCTGGTATGGAAGGACTGTCTTATGAGGAACGATTAGATAGACTGGGGTTGTTTTCCCTTGAAAGACGTCGGCTTAGAGGGGATCTCATAGAGGTGTATAAGATTATAAGGGGTATAGATAGAGTAAATGGAGGTAAACTTTTTCCACCTTTAGAAATGGATAGGACAAGGGGTCATGGCCATAGGGTGAGGGGGGCTATGTATAGGACGAATATTAGAGGGCAGTTTTTCACACAAAGGATATTGGGGGTGTGGAATGCACTGCCGAGTAAGGTGGTGGGAGCAGGCACGCTGGGGCTGTTTAAGGGTCTCTTGGACAGCCACATGAGCGGTATGCAGATAGAGGGATATATTAGGACTGTTTAACTATGGCTTTTTTCCACAGGTAATTCGGTCCATACTTTGAGCATGCATTCGGCAGGTGGTGCGGGTACAGCTCTTGGATGTTGATTCATGGGTTGCCTGGTACCTCATGTCGTAAATGAGTGCTTTATGTGGACCATCTGAAGGGCACCATGACAGCTCAGAGACTATCGATGTGGCTGTGCAGACACTTGGAATTGGGCCGGTGTCTGCGGGAGTTTGCGCGTTCTCCCCGTGGTTGCGTGGGTTTTCTCCGGGCACTCCGGTTTCCTCCCACAACCCAAAAATTCGCTCTTAGGCTGATTGGGAAACAAATTGTCCCTATGGTGAAAATTTTCCATATTAGGAATAATATATATATTATTATATAGGAATATTAAAATAGGATAATGTATTTGCTACTATATAGTATGACGGCGGCGTGGGCTTGTTGGGCCGAAGGGCCTGTTTCCCGTGCTGTGTTGCTTAAAAAAAAAAAATATCCTGGAGGTCGGATTTTGACTGTCATGTTTAATTCTGCTCATCAAAAATAGAAGTGAAAAACCCAACACCTGAAGGGAGTGTAAAAGCAGGAACATAAGATGGATTTCCTGATGCCAGGAAACCAAGTTAGATGAACGAAACTCAGAAGGGGCAATCTTAACTGTTGCAGATGATGTTAAACCAGAGATAACAAATTGGTTGCCAATTCTTCACTTCATACCATTTTCCTTTTTGGTCAATAATGGAAAGGAATATTCAGGCAAGGTGAATAACAGGCAACAAATCAATCTGCCTGTTTAATACTTAGCCACAGTTAAATTACTCACGGCCTTGAATAGCAGGTATACCTTATAAAGATCACAAGACATCAAGTAGAACAAAACCAACCATATCTGAAGCATCATTTCAAGTTAGGCTGAGTCTAAAACAACACAATACTGATGTCAACTACTGGCTTACAGCCAGAAGCCAGTGTTTCTCACAAAAAAATGATAACCATTATAGTCTTCAGAGTTAGGAACTAGATGGCAAGGACCTTGGAATCGTTCAAGGCTTAGCTGTATACTGTCATAGCAGAAGGGAGAAGAAGGCATACAATTCTATGAAAAGAACTCATGTTTCAGTGCATGAAATTTTAGCAGTCTAATTCCTGTTTTTGTGGACATGGTTTGCAGCACTAAAACTTTCCCAAGGTGTCACAAGTTGTCTGAAGAAGAAATGAAAAACCAGTAAACTGATGCAGTGAAGGCTGCTTTTGTGAAATGGGAGTCAAAGCAAGTTGGAGATGAATCCAATAGTGCCATGTGTGATCTGAAGTGCTTTACTATGAATTGTTAGTGCTTAACAAAGGAAGCATTTCCATAGCTAAGATCCTTAATTTTGAGAGGCAAAAATTAAAAAAACTTCCCAGACTTTGCAGCTCTGACTTTTCTGTTGGTTTGAAACAAAGTAAATTTAGCCCAATATGTGCCTGGACCTAAGAAGAACACGGGAAACAAGAAGGGCTTCTTCCAGCCTCTGATACAATTCAACCATCAAATTCAGAGCAATTCACAATTGTTTGAATAAGGATCTAACCTTTGCAATGAGCTGAAGGTTGAAAGGCCCAGTCGCTTGTAGCTCCTGTCCAATTGCATGAACTATACTTTTGATTCTCTCTGTTGTTTTCTGGTTTAGGTCTTGAGGTGGAGTTACCAATGTAGCATCACCAGAGTGGACCCCTGCATTTTCCACATGTTCTGATATAGCTACTGCTATCACAACTCCGTCACAGGCAACTGCATCCACATCGATCTCCTATATGGCATAAATAAGCAACTTGCTTCATACAGTTTATCCATTTAAAGTATTGTTTTATGATGTCAAAGACTGTTAAAATAGGTACATTTTAATTGAGCATTTAAAACTGACAATTGGCAATAACGAAATGGCTTATATCACAAAATTTATTTAATCACACCCATTTTAATGAGAAGTTTAAAGCAATTATACGAATTCTCATCTGTCTCAGATATGTGGCTTCACACTAGTTACTGCCATTAACTCCTGAGTAGAAAAGGTAAAAATCTGGAATTAAAAAAGTCTGGACTACTGAAACCATTGTTGATTGCCGTAAAAACCTATCTGGTTTACTAAACGTCCTTTAGGGGAAGAAGGAAATCTACCATCCTTACCTGGTCTGGCTACACGTAGCTCCAGATCCACAGTTACATGGTTGACTCTTAGTTGCCTTCAGGAATGAGCAATAAATGTTGGCCTAGCCAGCGACATCCACATCCCATGAACAAATAAAACAACACTGATAGAAATTTGGAAATAGGGTGGATGGAAACTTCTACCCTTCCGTTAACCGTAAAATATAACGTATGAAAATAAGAAATCTGGACTAACAAGTACTTGCAAAAGAATTTAAAACTATAAGAAAATTCATGTTGTTTTAACCTTTGCCTCTTGAATGAATTTCGATATGACAACTGGATACTCCTTCGAAACAGCCACCGCGCTACTGAGGAACTTCTCCAAGTCACTGTCAGAATAAGCCACGTTCATAGCAACACCACTCAGCACATACGATGGACGGATGAGGCACGGATAACCAACTTTTGTGCAAAACTGTTTGGAGGACTATGAAAAGAGGAGACCATTCAGTAATTAGATCAAGAAAATAGTCCATAACCTTTCAAAAATGATGAACTCAGCAATAACTGCATTCCTTATTCAGCCATGAAACAGATCAATATTAAAAATATTTGACACAGCAAGCATACATGAAATGTCAGATAGTTTAACAACTTGCAACTTGCAACTTGCAAATAACAGACAGGCAAGGGGATACCTACCTCTGTGTCAGATAGTTCCTTCCACAGTGGCTGGCTAATACCAATGGTATCCAGCATACGAGAGAATTTGAAGCGGTTTTCAGCTGTGTCAATTGATTCTGGTGAAGTGCCCAGGATTCGACACTGCTGGCGATGTAGATCCATGGCAATGTTGTTGGGCAACTGCCCTCCCATAGACAAGATTATACCCTCTGGGTTTTCCAGTTCATAAATATCCATTACAACCTGAAAATAAAAGAAACGAAGTTGAAAGTGTTTTTAATGATCTCTCGCTCCCAAGTGTGCTTCTATCTGTTATAACAAAGTAGACACTCTTCAAGGTTGTCTGTTCTGTTATCATAATTTAGTTACAGTTCTTTGTTCAAACCTCCTGCTGTTATTTTTTGGACTGAAACCTAGTACATTGCTTTCAAGTTGAGTATCTTACAGCATCGTCACCCAGGACATTGCAAACTATCAGGTGCAAGTTCTCCCACTACGCAAATCAAATACCGAACAAACACCACAGATAGAAAATGAGAATTTAGGACTGCAGCTCCTTGACAGGACACCTGGACAGGTATACAAAGCTTATGTTTATTTCAAATTCATCCAACTGGCCATCAATCCCTTGAAAGGGGCAACAAGTTTGCCTCTGGGTTTAATTTGGTTTCTAGGTATCTGCAAAATCAGAGGACATGGAACAACCATTCTCCATAGCAGAATGAACAAAAGAGTGCCAGTATTCTCCCTCAGCACACTTTGGAAAAATAGTGCAGATTGGCAACGAAGGTTTGAACTGAGACAAACTGGAAAGCTGCAACTACAGCAAACAAAAGAGAAACAGGAAGGTTCAATGCTTGATCTGTTTCAGAGCTTTCTCAAAATTAAAAAGGACTTATGACTGTAAACATCCCGTGCCCTGGTGGGTGAGATCATATCTACAGGCATAGTATGTAGAATAACTAAGGTAAGAACTAGGAGCTGGATAATAATTGGCAGTGGTTGGGAGCCAGACAGAGGATATAAAACTCATGAGCCAAACGATAATAATTAGTCTAAATGATATGCTTCCTCATATTATACACTGAAACAAACAGTTAGTTCTATGAGGCAGGCGGGGGGCCGCCCCCCCCCAACACGGGCAGGCGGGGGGCCGCCCCCCCCCACACGGGCAGGCGGGGGGCCGCCCCCCCCCACACGGGCAGGCGGGGGGCCGCCCCCCCCCCCCCCCCCCCCACGGGCAGGCGGGGGGCCGCCCCCCCCCCCCCCACGGGCAGGCGGGGGCCGCGCCCCCCCCCGAGGGGGGCCGTGCCCCACACGGCGGCGGGGGCCACAGGCAGGTGGGGGGCCGTGCCCCCCCACACGGGCAGGCGGGGGGCCGTGCCCCCCCCCACACGGGCAGGCGGGGGGCCGCGCCCCCACACGGGCACACAGATGTATTAGTCATTTTAAGTTTTTGCTTGAAATAAAGTTCTCTTTCCATTATTAAATGCAGTCATACTTCTGCTTTAAGAGGGACAATAACGAGAATTATACGCCAGGCACTTTAAATTTTAGAAATAACTCACCTCAAATGATATTTCATCGAAATAAAGTCTGTCACACATATCATAATCTGTACTGACAGTTTCAGGATTATAGTTCACCATTATGGTCTTGTAGCCCATCTGTGTGGAATAAAACACTTTAGCTTTCAAGAACATTAAGCATACAATACTACTATAGTAGATCAAACTAGTGTACAAAGATTATATACACTATATACAAGATTGAAAGATGTTATGTACACACTTATTATGTGTGTACTTAACACATTGAGACTAATAGTGTGTTATGAGGCTGTTATGAGACTTTATTTTTGAAATATGACTTCTAACTGACTGGTAATTTTGATATCTGAACTGAGTGCAAACTACTTAAAAATGCAAAGTCACATTGCAAGTTGAAGGTGACAAATCACCCTCAGTGAAGTGGGAAGATAGAGACACTTCCTATATTACGCACCTATCAAAACTCGTACCTATCTCAGGAAGTGATGTTAAGTCCTGGATATTGAAACAATGTTGTCACAGACAGACACAGCCTTTTGGAGTACATGATGGGTGAAGCATTTTAAAGGCAAGGCTGCATAGCCACTAGAGAGATATGGCAAGCAACACAGGCAGCATTAACAAAGTCTTCAGGAGAGGAAACAGGCTGAAGGCTGCTCTCTCCATTGGAATAAAAAAGTGTCACATAGGTCAGGAAGCCAAGTTTACCAGAAACACACCAGCAAACCAAGATCCCACAACAACTGCAACATTTTCTACATCTAACTGCATCCAAGAAACTAGCTAACCCAAACTAGCTACAGAGTGTTTTAAAAATCTACATTCAAGAACAAAATACATTGTGTATTCTTTTGGGCTGCAACTCCCCTTCTTTCTGATACATTTGTGCGCACGCGAGGAAAAAGAAAGCGCACGCAAGAAGAGAGAAAAGAGTGAAAGGGAGAAAATGAGAGCAGAGAGAAAGAGAGGAAAGAAAGAGAGAGAGGAGAAAGTCCAAACGACTGCATGACAGCCCTTTGCTTGGCATTTTTCTACAGGTTAGTGGTTAATAAACTTGCTCTTTTGACTCAAGGAAACCTTGTTTGACTGGCGCCTTATTGCTAACAGCTTAAATAGTTAATTATATTCAGATTCAGAAAAGGCACATCCTGGTGAAAAAGAAATGAGGAAGTTGAATATAGGGGAGCCAAGTTATCCCTTCTCATCTGGTCATAACAAAATGTAGGGTGTACGTATGTAGTAGCAACAAACCCCTGCCCTCTTGCCCCACAACTCTAAATTCTATAATCTCATGTAGCCTACACATCTTGCAACACATGGTGACAGCTTAGCATAACCAATGCAACTAACCTGCACATCTTTGGAGTGTGGAGAGGAAACTGGAGCACCCAGAAGAAACTCACGCAGATACAGGGAGAATGTGCAAACTCCACATCGTCACCCAAGGCCAGAATCGAACTTGAGGCAGCAGTGCTAATCACTGGGCCACTGTCACCCATATTACTTATTGTTCACAGTTTACATAGTTAAATGTGCTCCAATTTGTAAAGAACACATATTTGTGAAAAGGGAACTTGAATCCTTATTGTCACCAAGGTGGTGAGTAGAAGGGAGCCATTAATCACCTATTTGTTACTTACAATAATAGTACCATCTGCAAATTTAAGTTTATTACAGCAACAAAAAAACGTTACTGGTGAAAAGCCTAAATTCAATATGTTACGGTCACAAATTTTCAGTACTCATTAAACATGGATAATAACTAGCAGTTAAGACTCATTCACCTACACATTGGCATAAAAATAGTTCTGGAAAAGTTGATCTGCATACTGAAGGCATATCCTTTGTAACAGATTAAAAAAAAAGAGTACTCGCAGGCAACCACAAGCTCAGATAGAGATAATGCTAATGACAGCATGCACTCACCTCCAGCAATCAACCCCTTAGGTTGAGGTTAACATTACATTATTACTAACTTTAAAGTTAACAGAGAGCCTTTTAAAATGCATTCCTGCAGCAGAGAGCACAGCACTTATTGGAGATATTACTTACAGCATTATAAACTGAAGGTACATTTTACAATTAGCTCGTTATGGAATATATAAAAGATGTCAATAGAGCAATTTGGAAGACTAACCTTGCGTAATTGTTGGATACATCCAACAGCACACCAATCAAACTCCACACTGCTCCCTATTCTGTATACACCGGAACCAATCACCATCACGTGAGGTTTGGTGAAGTCGACATCATGTTCTTCACCGTTATACGTCAAATAGAGATAGTTAGTTTGAGCAGGCCACTCAGCTGCTACTGTATCAATCTGTTTCACCACAGGAAGGATTTTCCATTCCTGCCTTAATCGTCTCACTGCCAGCTCAGTACTAAAGAAAAACAACCAAAGCAATTCATAGGTCATCACCCTTGGATACAAAGTTTTTGAACAATACAAAGAAGCAAAAGGGGCACTTTGTGAATTTTTCAATTCTCTCCTCCCTTAATCAATCCTCACAAGAGGACGACAAAGTCGGTGTCTAAATCCAAATTGTGAATCTAATTTTTAGATTTTCAGTCCAAACTGAATGGCCTTATTTCACTTGATCTGGAATGATATAGGCTATAACACGAGTACACAAGATACAAGTGAAAAGCAATCACAATCACAAGCCTATGAAACAGCAGACGTAAGAGTCAGAGAGTGGTCATGTTTCAAGTGAGCCATGGTCAACTTGCCGGAATTTTACAAAGGGTCGGAGTAAGGGAACTGTCAATGTTGAAGTCTTGCCTAGAAACACTACAGCTGTGTGGAAACAGAATGATTACAATCAAAGTAGTTAGCTGTTTAGTCAATTATGATTGCTTTTAGAATTCCAACTTTGGAAAACAAGTTGGATTATACAGTCACTGTGAATTGTCTCACTGGTTTACCTTTGTATGGCCATTGCAATCTGTTTATCAGAGAAACCAAGACATTTAGCCTTCAGGAGATCATGACGAGGCAGTTCATCCTTTGTGAACAACTCGAGCTTCATTGAATATTCCACAATGTTCTTCATCTTGTAAAGAAACCACTTGTCAATTCTGGTCAATTCATACAGACGATCAATTTCATAACCTGCCCTCAAGGCTGCAGCAAGGACAAAGATTCTCTTATCCGTAGGAGTTTCAAGTTCCTACAAAACAGTTCAACAGAATAGTACATTATTAAAAAGGTTAATTTAAAATCAGCATTAAAACAAAAGTAAAAGAGAGCACAATGGCACAGTGGTTAGCAAAGCTGCATCGTAGCGCCTTGGTCCTGGATTCGATTCCTGGCTTGGGTCACTGTCTATGTGGAGTTTGCACATTCTCTATGTGTCTGCGTCAGTTTGCTTTGGTTTCCTCCCACAGTCCAAACACGTGCGGGTTAGGTGGAACGGCCATGCTAAATTGCCCTTTCGTGTCAGGAACACTAACTTGGGTAAATGCATGGGGGTTTTGGGGATAGGGCCTGGGTGGGATTGTGTTCGGTATGGACTTGATATGCCAAATGGCCTCTTTCTGTACTGTACGGACTTTATTCCATGAAAAATAATTGGATGCTGGACCTTTTGGAGGAATGCTGCAAAATGTTCATATCAAAGTAAAAATGGAGTAACCAGCTACAATGTTCCCTCAGAACACTATGGATTTGTCTGTGTATAAATTAAGACACTACAAATGCGCATAACATGCAACCACGATAGGTGTTTGCACTGGTGACTCCCATCACGATGCAAGATTCAGATCAAAAAATGCATTACTGGAGGGAAGACTCTTAAGTTCTTCCTGATAGGGGAAATCAGCATTCAACTTGAGCTGTCATCATTTACTTTACACTGACACAGCAGTACCCAAGACAGAGGGGAAACATCATTTTCTAGTGCTGACTGGAAAATCTGCACTGGGAAGGGAGAAAAAAGGATTTGAAAACAAGAATTTTTTAAAATGTGCAAAGTTTTGTAAAAGGCAGTCTAAAAGACACTGGCTTGGAGTTTGCAGTCAGTGTAGGAGCAAGGGGCTTAACACTCAGCTCAGTGAGCCTTACTAGTGAGAATTTCAGCCCTATCACTTTACAGCAATGCTGCAACTAATTGTAGCGTTCTTACTCAGCATTCCCAATGTGAAGCAAGGTGATGTCATTGGGCTGTTCAAACAGCCACTCGCATTAAAATAATTTTCACATCCGCCCCAAAACAGGGAACAAAAAGGCCGCAAGATAAAATCACATATTTTACTTCGAGTAAATTAAAGATAGGAATGTACAAATGGGATGTACATAGAAGCTAAATTATAGAAAAAAACGTTTTTAAATTTTAAAAAATTGTTTATAAAGTCACTTCAATCATGTAATAGCAGTCCATTAATGCAATTATTTTTCAGTGTCAGATCTTGTTGGTCATCAAATATTATTTGCCACACACAATTAAAATCCTAGCCACACCTGATTTGAAAATGATGCAACTTAATGTCAGGTTACAACAGTGATATGCAGACAGGTAAGTTGAGGCAGGGGAAGAGAACCTCAGTATATCTTGCAGAAGAGCCCTGACTACAGGCAAAAACCACAGAATTTCCACATATCCAACATCCTAAAGTTACGCTCCATTTCAAAGGGGTAATGACAATAGGTTATTATTGAACTTACTCAAAACATCTGGGCCAATGTTATCAGCAAACATTTTAAAGCCCATCAGGCACGACACTTACAATGTTACATTGCAAGCCAATGTGAACACTAAGGTTCACTGAAAGCCAGACCATTACATTATTTTAAGACAGAGATAAGTTCATGATTGATAAGGGGATCTGGGGTTATGAGGAAAAAAAAACAGGAGAACAGGGATGAGAAAAAAAAATCAACCATGATTGAATGGCGGAGCAGACTTGATGGGCCGAGTGGCCTAATTCTGCTCCGATGTCTTATGGTTGTACATAACAACAAATGAAAAAATTTTCAGTTGATCCAAATAACTCAAGTCACAGCTTTTTCCCCTCTAAATGTGTGTGTTACAATGTTCAAGGAAGATAATTAAACTACTAGAGTTCGAGAAAATTGCCGGGAAAAGATACCTTCGTGGTTTCAACATATATGTCAGTTTAACTTTACCAAATCGAGAACTGAAGCAATTTTAATCAGGGATTAAATCATGGGTTGCTTTTTACAGCCAAAATAAATTGTAATGTTATTACAGTAATGTATCAAGTTACTTCTACTTGATTACACCAGGTCAAATCGTAAATACATAAACAGAAAAATTACAGCACCATGCGTGCATTCATAACTCTAGAAAATGTTTCTGTTTGGGAAGGAAATAAAAAAAACTTCATGCCTCTATCTGGGTGAAGTACTTACTTGCAACAGCAAATGTGATATATAACTCCCACTACAAATACTGTTTGTCTGCTCTTCAAGGAACCCCAGGCTTTTCAGCTTTTGCAGCCATCACTAGGAATAAACTTTCCCGACACAAATCCTCACAAATCTTTATTTTGATTAGCAACGTCAATATTATTAATGAACAAAAGTAAATTGAATTTCTGACTGAACAATGCAAGCAAAGGACTAAGTAAGAAACAGTAACTGCCAGAGACTATAAATTTTTTTTCAATGATTTATACAGCAATGCATGATACTTCTTCAAATAGTTGTCTCTATGTAGAATGAAATCCCCTCATTGCAATCTCCAAAATTGCAAGAACCTTCTGTCTGGAGGCTGCTAAATTCTTGGACAATTAAAGTAATAGATAACTGAAATGAAATTGTTTGTAATGTACCTCATCAGTAGCTGCCTTCAACATATGATCAAACCCAACACAGTTTTCATCCACCATTCTCAATGCTTTTTGAAAGGCTTCTTCAAAATTACGACCAATGGCCATTACTTCCCCTGTTTTAAAACAAATTACACATGGGAAAACGTGAAGTTGTTCATTTTGAAAGAGAAAATACAAGATCAGAGTATTATTTAAATGGAGAAAAGCTGCAGAACACTGCAATGCTAAGAGACTTGGGCTAGTTGTGCACGAAACACAAAGTTAGCACACTGCTGCAGGAGGTAATCACAAAAGCCAATGGAATGATGGCTCTTATTTCAAGGGGGTTAGAGTACAAGAATAAGGAAGACTTGCTGCAAATGTACAAAGTACTGGTGGAGACCCCATCTGAATACTGTGTGCTGTCCTGGTGCCCTTATTGAAGGAAAGATATTATTTCATTGGAAACAGTTCAGAGAAGGTTTACAAGGATGATCACCAGTATGGAGGGATTGTCTCATGAAGAAAAGTTGAACAGGTTGGGATTCTACTCGTTGGAATTTACAAGAATGAGAGATGATGTCATTGAAGCACAGAGGGCTTTACAGGGCAAGTGCTGGATGTTTCCCCTCATGGGGGAGTCTAGGACCAAAATGCATAGATTCAGAATAAAGGGAAACCAATTTAAGACTGAGATGAGGACGAATTTCTTCTCTTAGCAAATTGAGTGTCATTGGAACTCCTTGCCATAAACAGCTGTGGAGGCAGAGTCCCCACATGTGGGCTGAAGTAATATATATAAACATTTTCTGTTTTTACATATATTGCATAATTTGATTAGAGTAAAATATCAACAGAAAATATTTCAAGCATTACAGTTAAATTAGTTTCTTATTATTTGCGTGAATACAACACATACACACAAATATACACATTAAAAAACCATCTGGCCAACTTACACATTCTGCTGAGGCAACGCTCAGCCCGTTTGTTGACCTCAATTGATATTTCAGTTGTTGTATGATGAATTTTGCTGTGGTTCCATATCTACTCTCCCACCACCAAGACACTCTGTAACCTTGGCTCAACATAGCTTTGACTCCAAAACAGAGCAAGAATCAAACCGATACTGAATTCTCACTCTAGGTTTTTCAAAAATTAGCTCTGTCACATCCCACAACTTGGGGTCCCAACACAAATAACCAACTAAAGGAGTAACGTTCTAGAAGTTCCAAGACTGCAAACCCTGGCAAACAGTTTGGTATTTTAGCTCCAGTCTTGATGCTTTGTATTTGCTTACAGCCTTAATAAAGCTGGATGAAAGAAAATGTTAAAGATGCGCCTGAATACCAAGTTAGTATTTGTACCCATCTCAAACAGCACTAAGACAATTGCTTTGATTTGGAAACTAGCTGCCACATTACAATCTATTAAATTAATTAAAATTAAAGGAAAGATGTAGCCACATGCATCATTTATGGTATTTAGCATCACTTTTTGAAAATGTAGAAATTATTAAATGAGCAGAAATTTACAGTTGACAAAATTTGTGATCAGATTAATATCTTTGAACAAAATATGACTGCTGATCTCCAAGTGAATTGGCTAGAAGGAACAGCTAACGAACCAGATAGAAAGACAAAACAAGATCACAAAACTCTGGAAAAACATTTGTCCCCTCTCTCTATAGACAAACCATTGAAACCTACAATACAGAAATAGACCATTCGGCCCATCGAGTCTACACTGATGACAATCCCACCCAGGCCCGACCCCCCCATATCCCTACATATTTGCCCATTAATCTCTCTAATCTACACATCTCAGGACAATAAAAGGGACAACTCGCAGATCTTTGGACTGTGGGAGGAAACTGGAGCACCTGGAGGAAACTCATACAGACACAAGGAGAATTTGCAAACTCCACACAAACAGTGACCCAAGCGGGAATCAAACCCAGGTCCCTGGAGCTGTGAAGCAGCAGTGCTAACCACTGTGCTGTCATGCTGCCCCAATAAGAAATCAAATCATATGATAGTAAAAACACTGTCCTTGTATTGAAACACATCACTGGGAAAAGAGGAATTGCTACAAATGTCCTTAAACCATTGACTATTAATTAATCTGCGCCTGAGAGGAGGAGCAGATGTTTATTTTGTGTAGTCAATGGGGTAAAAAATACTTTTGTCAGAAATGGGATTCAACCCATACCTCTAGGGGAGACTGCAGCCTGACCACAGCACCTTACACCATTAGGCCATCATGATTTATCTAGCAGTATTAGTTCAATGTGAACAGTTTCAAGTTCAGTATCTCAAAACCAACATTGTAGTATTAAAGAAAACTTAAAACAAAACATTGCCAAGAATTTTTAACCTTGTTGAAATTCATAATTAAAAAAGGTACTTTCTACTTAAACGAAACCAGGTCCATCTGGAGGCAATGACAATAACCCCAGGCAATCAGATTTTTTGCAGTATCCAGGATCTGCTGCTGCTCAAACAATGAAACCCAAAAATCAATGCAAAATGTTCCGATTTCTAATTTCACTTGTTCCCAAAGTATTGCTGTGCCAAAAATCTTTAATGCTCACTATCTCCAGAACTACGCAACACTAGAAAATTACAGCTACATCCAGAACTCAAAAAAGGAACAATGACCAATCTTGGACTAAATCCATGAAGATTCTGACACCAAAGAATCTTAATGATAGAAAATATCTTTTAGCATATCGTTTGGCAGCCTTCAGTCTTATAATGATAATGGTTTGCGAAATGACAGTCAACTCCATGCCTAATGGGGCTTAAGTGCCTCAATTTAATGTGGCAGTCCCTGCCAAATTTACTGCAGATGAAGACAGTAGACAAAGGAAATACAGGATTTTCTGGTCTTTGTTTTCTCTCAGCCCTCTTCTCAATAGCTATCATTTCTCCACGGCTCGGCTCTTCCAATGTCCCTCCATTCTGACAGCTTTCAAAAGTCACAGTTATTGGCAACTGTCTGTATCAATGTTAGTCATCTTTATACCTTGCTTAAGGTATCTACAGTAAAGAAATGGACATGACCCTAACAAAGATGTGGATATGTCTGAGTAGCCAGATCACTACAAAGAAAGTTTTGGGCACATGACCCTCATCCCTCCAATGATCATGACCGAGCAAAGACAGGTATCACTAGCTTAGTAACAAGAGCATGTTGCAACTTAACATGCTCCAGATTTCCGAGTTGGTGAGTTTTGCCCTGTAGACGTTGCTGACTATATTCCTGATTCAGTGAAAATGACCGTTCAACATTTTCTCTTGACTAGCAATATGTTGCCCAGAGCTCACCACTCAGAGGGGTACATGGAGAACATAGGCTCGGTTGACTTCTGATCTGGTGCTCTTGGTCAGGTTTCTGTTGTTCCACACTCTCTTATTCAGTTTGGACATACCAGCTGCAGCTTTTGTAACGCACTTGTTGATTTCAGCATCAAATGATCAGTGATTCTGGAGCCTAGCTATGTGAGGTTATCAACAATCTCCAATGTCATACTATCAAGACTGATTAATGTGGGTATGACAAGGTCATGAACTTTTGTTTCCCTAATGCTGATGATCAAACCAAACTCCTTACGAGCATGAGAGAATCCATCCATCGAAGTGTTAAAATAGCAAACTGCAGGCTTGGTTTTAAACCATACTTACCAACACTCTTCATGGAGCTTCCAATTTTGGTGCTTACACGCAAGAATTTGCTGAGATCCCAACGGGGCACCTTCACCACACAGTAATCCAAACTGGGTTCAAAGTTTGCAGTTGTGGAATTTGTCACAGAATTTCTGCATCAAACATACAAAAATTCAGCTAGTTAAGCTAAATACTTCTTTTACAAGTCATACTGTTTTTCTAAAGTTTGCTTTCTCTTCTCTATATACAAAAAAGAACAAGACAAAGATTATTAGATTCTACTAAAAGAGTTAGTGCAAAAATGTTGCAACATCACAATATATTTGAAATTTGTTTGTGCACTGGAGGCAGAAAAAAAAAATCATCACCCACACAACCTGTTTGGCAATCGTGCTATCTGATTTCTACTCCCATCCATCAAATTTCAGCTACTTACCAGCTTGTCATTTTCAGTTGGATCTTTGAGCATGTCTGGTTTCTGGCAGCTAATGCAGTTTCAAAAAAAGATACATTCTCATTCACTCTGACTCTCTTAAGCTGGAGACGCAGTGCTGCCCGAGTGGGAAAGTAAGGCAAAACAGGCACAAAACAAATCTGGCAGATGTTAAGTGGGCAGAGTGGCAATCCGATGTTGACTGCCACTCTAATGAAATTACAGCCCATTAAATTTTAAAACAGGCAGATGAACCAAATCATCCTTAATTGAAAAAACAAATATACCGACAAAATAACATCTAGTCACACTTCAAGTGTGGACATCAAGGGTTTATTAGTGCTGGCCATGGTGACTTCCTCTGTCTCCTCCCTACCAAATAAACATCATAATACTATGACATGACTCTAACCACTTGAACAATAGATTTTCAATGAGAAACATTAGCCAAGGAGTCTCACACATGGTGGAAAATTACAGCTGACAAGGTCATCAGCTTGCAATGTTAACTGCTTCTCTTTGCACAGATGCTGTCAGAGCAAGTTCAGTTTTAAATTCAGACTGCCAACATGTACAGGATTTTGTCTTTGAAGACAGACCTTGTGTGCTTTACCTCATGTGATAAAACCACAGGACAAATATCTATATTCACGCACAAAACCTTTTAACTGCAATGCAAGAATTACCTTAGGACAGGCAAGGGTATGCCGAGGGAGAGTTTAGCTGCAACGTAAGCCAGCGGATAACCAGTTGCTTTACTGGCCAAAGCTGAACTTCTGGAAAGACGAGCATTCACCTCAATGATAAAATACTGGAAGACAGAAGTGATGTGAAAATGATGTATTGACAAATAATGATGGAAGCCAAGTTATCAGACCTTTTCATAAATTTGGATACGCAAGTAAATACTTTTAACATCTTTAGAACTCAAATTTGGGATGAAATCATAATCATTTTAAATTTCTAGATAATCTATAATTCAAACTTAAATTATTTTGTTCAAGTAACAAAAGGATTTGTTAAAACACGTTATTCTATTTAGTTCCTAAACATAAATTCCACATCATTGCAAATGCAAGTTGCATTGATGTGCATGCTTTTATTTTCCAGAGGGCAACAATTCACAAATCAGCACCAAAGAATTCCTAAATTGGAATGGGGGAGACACATACAAGTCTGATTTTTCATAATCTTATTTTTCTAATCCCATGTTACTATCAATAGTATTGCAGCTGTGAAGGAAGGAATTGCCCATTAAATCTTATGGTGCTGTAAAATCTCTTTATGTATGTTTATATAATTTGCTATGTTAGATGTAGGATTTACGCACAGAATATCTAATAATATATACAATTATGATTTAAGGCTAGAGCTACTGACAGATAGCCTGATGGCAGATATACTTCAATGTAATAAGCATATATTTATTAAAATTCATTGAAAAAAATAGCAGATTCCAATCTATATGACCCCTATTTTGTCTTTGCCATGCATTGTCCATTTATCGCACAGCAAGCTATGTTCTAGACTGCCATACAGCCATGCACCAATTCAGTTAAGAGAGAACAGTGTTTTCAACCATGCAGAAGAGATGGTATTGTATAAACTTGGTGTCATGAATTGGTTAGAATTCACATGCATGTTCGGGACTAAAGCATAATACAATACAGAAAAATAAATTTTTGCTACATGGTAAAGCAGCAAAGGCAAAATTCATCCAGTTTAATTTCATAAGATGCTTAAGCAAACAAGGAGGACCAAGCAGAATACCTGTTCAGACTCAGGGTTCAGGGCATACTGAATATTACATTCTCCCACAACACCCAAGTGCCGTATCACTTTGATAGCAGTGGTCCGCAGCATGTTATACTCCTTATCATTCAGAGTCTGGCTTGGTGCAACAACTATTGATTCCCCTGTGTGGATTCCTAACGGGTCCACATTTTCCATATTGCAAACCTGTGGACATTTAAAAATCATATAACTTAATAACTTTCACACAGAACAACTTTTGCAAAGATTTTTTTTCTGAACAAACTGGCTTTCCACAAAGCGAAGGAGTTTTCATACTTACCGTGATACAATTATCATACGCATCTCTGACAACTTCATATTCTATTTCCTTCCAACCTTTCAAAGACTTATCGATCAGAATTTGAGATGTGTGCGCAAATGCTTGTGTCACCAAGGCCGCCAACTCCTCTTTGTTCTGAGCAAATCCCGAGCCCAGGCCACCCAAAGCAAAGGCAGCCCGTACCAAAACAGGATAGCCCAGGCGTTCTGCTGCACACTGAGCCTAACAAACAGAAGAGTAGGTTGAATTATTACTTTACTGAAATTATACTCAAGTATCGAACAACATGCAGAAACTTGCAGCAAATCATTATGTCAACCACAGCACAGTGCAATTGGTGTACATGTGGTGAATATTCACAGCCTCTGGCTCAAATCAACAAATGTAAAGTGAAAGCTTTGTTAAAATGTTTTTCATTCACAAACCAGTTGAATCGCACATATTGCAGGTTTTATTTGCAAGTGGTGCTGTAATGTCCAGGGATATTCATGTTTATTCCCAGCAGGTAACAAACAGAAAGCAATAGTTGGGGCAGGGCAACAAATAAATCAGGATTGTTACCTGTTCCAAACAGAAAGCAGCTTCACTCGGTACAACATGTTCATTAATTTCTGCCATTTTTTCCACAAATATTTTCCGATCTTCTGTCATCTCAATGGAAGAAACTGGAGTCCCCAAAACTCGGACCTTGTATTTTTCTAAAATTCCTCTTTTTTGCAGTTCCACTCCACAGTTTAATGCAGTCTGTCCACCGAATGTCAGAAGGATTCCATCTGGTCGTTCATTCATAATGACCTGAATACAAAATATTATGTTATCCTCATCTATTTACAATACATGGAGCTCAAGAATTAGCTACAGCAATCATCATTTTAACTGAAGATATGCTGTACAAGCTGGCATTTTGTTAATCTTCTTTCATTGGTATCATTTGCTCCTTTGAGGAGACCACGGGTTGGTAATTGAGCATATAAGCTGGGCCGACATTGCTGTGCAGTAACAAGGTAGCACAGGTACCTTGTCATCTTTTAGATGACATAGCTGTCATCTTTTAGATGATCCATTAAATCAAGAACCTATCTTTTCACTTAGGTACATGTAGAAAGTATCATAGCTTTAGTTAAGAACAGAGGAGAATCTTTAGGTGTTTGGTGAATATCTACCCTTCAACCAATGTTGGATAAAACAAAATAATCATTCTTTACGTTTTTGATTGTAGGACCATTTGTACAAACCAGTGATTACACTAGCAATTATTCAAAGGATGTGAGTATCGCTGGCTAGGCCAGCACCCATTGCCCATCCCTAAGTGGCCTTGAACTGAATAGTTTGCTCAGTCATTTTAGAGGGCATTTTTAAATTTTCAACTACATTGTTGTTGATCTGGAGTTACATGTAGACAAGACCAAGTAAGGGTGTAAGATATTCTTCATTAAGGGACATTAGACAACCAGATGAGCTTTTAACCACAACTGACAATGGTTTCATAGTCATCATTAGACTTTTAAGTTCAGATTGCTTTTTTAAGTGAAATCTTGACAAAGGAACAGTGCTCCGAAATAAATCTGTTGGACTATAACCTGGTGTCTTGTGACCTCTCATCTTTCTTGGATGTGTTTTCGGGAGACCTGAAAAGTGTAATAGACATCAAGTTCTTTTGTCATTTTCAGCCATATTTTTCCTCATTTGTACACAAGATAAACTCTCCATATCTATAATTTAGTTTACCTTTAAATTGTGCACTTGCAAAGTATAATCCAAATGCTTTACATCCTCCCCTAAAACTGTCACAGTCTTGATCATATCAACATTGTAGTAAGGATTGCTGGCAAGAACCTAATTTTCCTCTCCCTACATCAGCAGCAGAGCCACTTGCATACAGTATTTCAGAAAAGATTAATTATGCCCAAATAAACGCAGAATCTTCATGTTCAGTCTGACTCTGACATTCCAATAAACTTACTGACTCACTCCTCCACCCCTGCAGCCACAGTATAAAATTTGATAGGGGCCAAATGTTTGCCCAACAAGGTCAAATAAGCAGCCACAAAAATCATAAATTAAAGCCAAAGAGATAGTATTGAACTAACTTTTCTTAATTATAATTAATTCTTTACAAATGTACTTTTTTGTTACATAAGTGGTTTTACGTTTGTCACCTAAGGTTTAGCGCTGAAAATGAGAATTCAACAGCAAGAATGGGATGGTTTCAAAAAAACCAGCCAACAAAGGGAGAGCATCTTAACCATGTTCCAGAAACCTCATGAGTATACATGGTGCAGTGGGGCGGATAAAACAAACTGATTGAAATTAATTGCTTAACTCAAAGGATTATGAATATTCTTTCAAAATATAGCAAAGGTATTTTGATGAAATACCAACAAGTTTACTGAAATGACTTATGACCTATGCTGTCAGTGCATATCACAAGTCACTTAACCTTTCACTTACTTTACAAGCCTCAACTCAAGGAGTTCTTTGCACTGGTGATCAACGACAGATTACTTTGCTCAAGTCTACCCGCTATAACCAAATGTTAATAAGAATTCTTATGTTAGCAGAGAACGAAGCAATACCTGTGTTACATATTCTGGAGTAATAGGTAGAAAGTAGACTTTGTCTGCGAGTCCTTTAGATGTCTGTACTGTTGCAATATTTGGATTAATTAGCACAGACTGAACATTCTCCTCTTTCAGAGCTTTAATGGCCTGAAATTGAATCACAACTTAGATACAAAACAAAAAAGCCAGTTAAATCAAGACGATTATTTTGAGACAGGGCAGTTTTAAATCAATTTAAGTCAAAAAGACAAATAAAGTGGGGAAACAAAACTCAAATTGCACACTAGTTATTGCAGTGTGACAAACCCCAGAAATACTTCATGGATCCCTACACTCAACCCAAGAATGATTTGTAAATACAAGTCAGTACTCTTCAGACATTTACTGTAACTGTCTTAATTTATTTCCATTGAGACGTGTTCTCTGTTTAAATCTCTTTGACCATTAACAAATTATTCCTGATGCATTTTTCCTCAACTTACCTGAGAACCAGAGTAATCAAATTCTCCTGCCTGACCAATAGACAGGCCACCTGACCCAAGAATGAGGATCTTGCTACACTCTATTCTTCCACGTGTGATTTTACGCTTTTCAATTCCATCTCTGCCATTTTTGTAGGAATACCGTGAAATCATCCGTTCTTTAACTAAAGAAAAGTCAAGTTTTAAGATGTATCATCATATTTAACTTTCCAGGTTATTATAGGATAAATGTGGTACTTTTGAACTTATAAATTTCCAGTTGTTGGGAAAGATCATCTTAAAGTACCTCCATTTTTACAATTACTTTTAAAATTTAACAAATGCTATCACATTAACATGAGAAAATAAATTTGCAACAGTTATGGTCCCAGGGAGGCTCTAGTTTAAGTACATCCAGTCATTTTGTAAAAAAAAATCATCAAATTTGGTAATAGGAACAGAAAACACTGAAAATATTCAGAAGGTGTAGAGAGAGAGAAACAGTGTTAAGTCTTAAATCAACAACTTCTAAACTAGGCTAAGCATTAGTTTATTGATGGAAAGAGAATCAAAGTTAAAGTTTATTTATTAGTCACAAGCAAGACTTTTATTAACATTGCAATAAAGTTACTGTGAAATTCCCGTCATTCCAGCATTTTACACTTTTATTTCAGAATCCTGTATCAACTGCAGTATTTTGGTTTGGTCAAATTTTAGACATTCTATACATTGTTCTGTCCAAAATATGGAAATGCAATGCAACGAGAGAAGTTATGGATTTAGTGACAAATACGAGAAGAGACAATTTAAACTAAGGGACTACGCTTCAGGAAAGACATCAAGGCCTTAAGAGTGAGAAAATGCAGAAGAAACTTAGTACAATAGCACCAGAAATGTGGGCCTTTAATAATGTGGGGAGAAATTGAAAGTGTTCTCCTTAGAGCAGAGGTGAAGAGATTTGATGCAGGTGTTCAAAACCATAAGAGGTTTTGATAAAAGAGAAATTATTTCAGAGGCAGAAGCATCAGTTTGAGATTTAACGTGTTTGGCAAAAAATGCAGTGGTTCCCACTGCTGCCTCAGTGCCATGGACCCAGGTTCAATTCTGGCTTCAGGTGACCATTTTGGAGTTTGCGTGTTCCCCCTGTCTGCATGGATTTCCTCCACGTGCTCCAGTTTCCTCCTACACTCCAAAGATAGAACATAGAACACGACAGCACAAACAGGCCCTTCGGCCCACAAGTTGAGGTGATCATATCCCTACCTACCAGGCATATCTATAACCCTCAATCCCATTAAATCCCATGCACTCATCCAGAAGTCTCTTAAAAGACCCCAACAAGTTTGCCTCCACCACCAATGGCAGCTGATTCCACTCACTCATCATTCTGAGTGAAAAACTTACCCCTGACATCTCCTCTCTACCTACTCCCTAGCACTTTAACCTGTGTCCTCTCATAGCGACTATTTCAGCCATAAGAAATAGCCTCTGAGAATCCAACCTATCTATACCTCACAACATCTTATAAACCTCTATCAGGTCGCCTCTCATCCTTCATCGCTCCAGGGAGAAAAGACCTAGCTCTCTAGGATGGGGGAGGGATAGGCTGATTAATCATGCAAAATTATCCCTTAGTTTCAGGGCAACTAGCCAGAGTAAATGCATGGGGTTATGGGGATAGGGCTTGAGTGGGATTGTTGGCACTGGCTCGATGGGTTGAATGGCCTCCTCTGTACCTGTTGATATTCTATGGACCAGAAGAGGATTTTTTTTTTTTAAATGCAACAATTTGTTATGAATTACATCACATTGTCTGAAAAAGGTGATGAAAGCAAAATCAACACTAATTTTCAAAAATGAAAAAAATACAACATTATGGGGAAAAAGAAGAATCAGGGTATTCAACATCTCTTTCAAAACAGCTGGCGGATACACAATGGGCTGAATGGGGTTCTTCTATAGTGTGCCATTCAATGATTCACACCGGCTTTTCAGAAATGCTCTTCTAATCAGAGGCTAAGGCACAATACTGAAACTGTTTCATTAATCAGCACCATCTTGTCACTTTTAACATGAATCAAAACTTTTTGAAAAAGCGATGGCTTACATATTTTGCAAAGAAATGCTAAAATGATTTATTTAAAAATTCTCTTTTTACAAAAATATCAGCATTAAAAACACAAAAAAAGTATTTTTCAAGAATGGTTTCACAATTAAGGACTGAACTTACCAACAATATTCAATTAAATTTGCAATAAATCAGATTAATATCCGACTATGGTTTTCTTGCTACAATGTAAATGCTAACTGTGTTTTTCAAACTCAAAACCACAGAAAAATTCTTCTGGCCATTTATATTTTTACTTTAAAACCAGCAAAAAACGACAGTGCAATACTTCTCAAATTTTAACTGCACAAGATCCAACAGGTTAGGAAAACACATAGATTTTACACAATACAAAAAACTGATTGAAAATATTTTCCAAAATCAATCTTGTGCAAGTCACAGCAGATAAAATCGAAAACGACAATACAGACAATAGAGCTAAGAGGCTATGAACTGGACATAGATTCATTATGACACGACCAGAAATCAAAGGATACCATGGTTTAAATCTTGGCTACTTTTTAAAAAAAATGTAAATTTTGGAAAATGTTATGGGAAAAAATTAAATTTCAAATAAATGAAATCTGATTTGAACAAGTTTAAGTTTATTTATTGCTGTCACAAGTGGGCTTACATTAGCACTACAATGAAGTTACTCTGAAAAACCCCTAGTCACCACACTCCAGCACCTGTTCTGGTGCACTGAGGGAGAATTTAGCATAGCTAATCCACCAATCTTTAGACTGTGGGAGAAAACTGGAGCATGTGGAGGAAATTCCACACAGAATGTGACCTAAGCCAGGAATTGAACTGAAGTCCCTGGCACTGTGAGGCAGCAGTGCTAATCACTGTGCTAGTCTGTTCAGAAATGTACAGTAATTTAAAGTTTTAAACACCTTGACTGGATACATCATGGTAAAAAAATAGAATTTAGCAAAAGAAAAATAACTGTTTTTCAGGTGATCAATTATAGTGATTAACTGGTTTGAAAGATTATGATCAAAAGTCTCTTATGCGACACAAGTTCTTCATCAAAATGCAAAAAGGGTCACAAATAAATTGGTTATCTGGATATCAGAGGTCCTTGTCAACCAATACAATGTCAGTGATTCATGGTAAAATACAACAGATTGTGGTGCAGCAGAGATTTAAAAGGTTTGTGTTTTTATATTTCTGTTTTATTTCTGGATCCACCGCAATCTGTAAATGTCACTGAGGTGCAATATGTGGCTCATATCTAAATTCTTACCAGTATTCTCTCCATTAATTCCCAGCTTCGTTTCCTGTACACAATTCAAAAATATATCGAAAAGACCCACAAGATCTGTTGGTCCTGCCATGTGCTCTGGGTGAAACTGGACACTGAATATAGGAGAAAAGAAATAGAAATTTAGATCATCAATAAAAATCATAGAATCCCTACAGTGCAAAAGATGGTCCAACAAGTCTGCCCAACTCTCCATTACAGAATCGCATCCAGGCCTATCCACGTAGCCCCATGTATTTATCCCATTAATCTCCCTTAACCTACACATCTTGTAGGAACAATTTAACCAAATCCACCTAATGTGCACATCTTTGGACTGAATGGAAAATGGAGCACGTGAAGGAAACCTATGTAGATACAGGGAGAACATGCAAACTTCAGTCACCCAAGGCTTGAATTTATCCCAGGTCCCTGGCACTGTGAGGCAGCAGTGTTAAGCACTGTGTCCCCATGCTAATCCAGGACGAATAAAGGATGAATCATATCAGTTTCTTGGAATTATTTAGACACATCTGAAATTTAATGTGTAACTGTTAGTGATCACTGCAAGAATCATCACTTTAACTGAACAACTGCCCTTTTACAAAAAAAAAGGCACTGTACTACACTTCAGTAACTCAGCAGAAGAATCAAGATTTAATCTCAAAGGAGCACTTTACTAGTCTGCGAACTTAATCCTGATGATCCTATATTGTCTGTACTGTTATGCAGGAATTCAGTTATAAAGTGAGAATTAAGAAGTTGAGTCGGTTAAAGTGGACCCGATGTAGATTTCAAGGTCTTGTGTAGCAAGGTGAATATGAAGAGATTATTTCAATTAATCAACAAGATGGTAATGAGACAAGGAAATTTACAACAACACAAAGAATGTCAGGTGGTGGGGTTAAAAATAAACCTCCCTTCTATGTAAAGAGCTTGGAATGCTCTGCAATGAATCAGCAAAATACAGGAATGTTTTTCTAAAAGGAAATTGGATAGTCATTTTAAATGTGAAATATTAAATGAAGTTGATTATTTTTATGTTTAGACTAGAAGAACACATGAAAAAAACTGACTGACTTGATAGCATTGTAACAGGCAATTCAGCACAAGTCCACTTGCTTCAACTCCCAAAAGTGCTCCATCACCTAAATCCTCAGGATAACTTACAAAAGACAGAATTGAGACACACATACTTGTTGAAATGTTTTATTATGAATACAAAGATGAGAGAAGTCCATATCCGTATTGGATTTATTTTTCCCTTAAGTTCCATATTTATCAGCTACTACCTTAACACATTACAACTTCATCAGAAATGGGTGTTCATTCAATGGAAGAATGGGAAACACCAGATGCTAATATCAAACTTCTAAATTTAATCTAACCTCAGACTCTATGATTGCAGAAAGGATAGTGCAGAGAACTCAAGAACTTAAAAGGGTAGTAGAAACCGCATTTAAAATTATTTTTACATGCACTTAAAGCATCTTCATCTACAAGGCATGGGCTGAATAGTCTCCTCCTGTGCTGCAAGGAGCAATCTGAGCTAGATAATGTGAACACAAGATCTGGAAGTGAAGCAATGGGACAAACACATAAAAGAAAACTTAAGACTTGTCCTGCAAAATCTTATTTCCCATTTTCAAAAAGGGAATAGGACACCCGGAAAAGAAGAAAATAATTGGAAGGAAAAGGGAAAAACTGAGGAAGTAAAACAACCAGGATTGATCTTTGAAGAAGCCAGTGATAAGCCAAACTGTTTCCTTTTATGTTGTGTGCTAATGTGTATTTTTGGTTTTATAACAAATTTGTAGGAAATTTTCAATTGAACATAAAAACTGAACATTAATTTGGAATATTTAATATTTTTAACTAGTTTTAAACTATTTTACATTCTTACAAAAGCTGTTGTTACTTTATTCAAAGGAATTCAATATACTTTTCTACAAAGATATGTACAATCTGAATCAGGTAACAAAATTAATTCAAATGAAATAACTATCATAAAAATTTAGAACTAGCCCAACAATTAGATCCAGAGCCAAGCCCCCGGTACCAAATCCATGACAATACAGAGACTGCCACCTTCCAACTTACAAGCTGATACATTTCTGTCTCAGCACCCAGCTTTCAAAACTCTCGGCTATGTTTTGTCACTCCAAGTGCAATGATCCTGATGAAATCCCTGATTAGGACTTTGAAAGCAACATGGATCATTTGATGGCATTACAAGAGTCAAGCAAATGCATGTTGTAGTAGTTTGTAATTGAAAAGTTACAAGAAAGAGAAGTACATTTTCATTTTCAAAGTGCTCACCTGAATAGTGGTTGAGTGTTGTGAACTATTCCTTCATTAGACTGGTCATTTGCATTGGTGAACAAAACAGACCAATACTTTGGAATAGAACTTGTTTCAACAGCAAAGCCATGATTCTGGGATGTGATGAAACAGCACTGTGTATCTTCATGAATACAAGGTTGGTTATGCCCACGATTTCCATACCTTATATAAAAAAAACAAATAGATTTCTTCCAGAAAATGTTCAGTATTCCAGAGAAATTAAACTCACATTTTCATAAGGAGGAAAAGTTCTGGATACAAAGTTTGGTAATTGGACAAGAGTGACACACATTGCCTATTCAGAGTTTCCCAGCAATTCAACTATCAATATTTTAAGCATTTTAAGCATTAAATTTCAAAATACCAATTTTAGAAAGGCACTATGCAGCTTAGGGTTACAAACTGGATTGCTTCAAAAGGAAATATTAAGTTTAGTCACATCCACAATCCCCAAACATGCAGCACTCTGACTTAATCTAGAATAAAAAGACAACTAAACATAGTTTATTCAGAGTCACAGGACAAACACTAACATTAAATGGCTTTACTTTACAAAATCAAAAATACATAATTGCATTCCATTTGTGAGAAAGTTTCAATCATTGAGAGCAAAAACAAGCGTCCCTTCTCACAAGTACAACATTTTCTAAACACCAATACTGTGGGAAAAATACTTTTAAATGGCGTACAAATCAATTTCCACTTTCAGTCAGTGTGTTTGTGAGCTAACTGCTCTTTCCACTCATTTGCAGAAGACTAGTCAATACAATTTTAATGGAAAGTCAAAACAAATACTTGAATGTCATCTATCAGGACAATAATTGTAATTAAAACCTAAATTCAAGGTTAAAAAACAATATTTTCAACTCTAACAAGAAAAGAAGATTATGTGCCAAAAGTCGCTGTTAGCCAGAGTTGTAGGAATTACGAACGCAGGTGGTACTGCAGTTAATAAATATAATAAAGAAAGCGAATGGAATGTTGGCATTTGTAGCTAAAGGAATAGAATGTAAAAGATAAAGAAGTACTGTTGCAACTGTACAAGGCATTGGTGAGACTACACCTGGAGTCCGTGCACAGTTTTGGTCTCTTTATTTGAGGAAAGATGTAGTGGCATTGCAGGCAGTTCAGAGAAGATTCACTAGATTGATTCCAGAGATGAGGGGTTTGTGCTCAGAAGACAGATCGAACTGATTAGGCCTTTATTCTCTGGAATTTAGAAGAATGAAGGGAGATCAAATGGAAGCATACAAGATGATAAAAGTAGAATGTGGAGCGGATGTTTCCTCTTGTGAGGCATTCTGGGATGAAAAGTCATAATCTTAGGATAAGGGGTAGCAAATTTAAAACAGAGTTGAAAAGAAACTACAAAGGGTTAGGAATCTGTGGAATTCACTACCTCAAAGTGCGGTGGATGTCGGGCCAGTGAATAAATTTAAGGAATTAATAGGTTGAAGGGTTATGGGGAAAAAGGCAGGAAAATGGGGATGAGGAGCACATCAGCCACAATCAAATGGCAGAGCGGACTTGATGAGCCGAAAGGCCTAACTCTATTTCTATATCTCATGAACTTTTAAGTTGGTCGTGGACTAAGGCTGAGCCAGTGCTTGTTCTTCACTAGCACTAACTAAATCTATTCTTCTGCTTTGATGTTTAACTTTCTTTTCAAATATGTGCCAACTTCTTTTAAGTAATTTTAAAGTTTTGCTTCAACATATATTGATATAAATAATGCAATGCAAAAAAAATTCTAACTTTCCCCTTGTTCTTCTATTAATAGCCCTAAATTTGTGCTCAGAAAATCAAGAAAATATCAGGAATATTCACATCAGGCAAAGAAACAGAGTTAACACTTCAGATCGATGATCCTACAAATACTGCCTGACCTGCTGAGAACTTCCAGCACTTTCCATTTTATTTCAGGTTTTTAGTGTTTGTAGTTTTTGATTTTCTCAAAATCTGTACTTTGGCCAATAAAACAAAATTATTTTTTAAGACACGCCTCCTTAAAAATATTTATTTTGTAAACCTTCATTCAATCCCTTTGTTTTTCTTGTTCCAGTGAAAAATGTCCCAGGTTTTAAAAGCTTTCTTCATAACCGTAACTTGTTCTTCCTAAAACTATCCTCTCGGACATTATTAATTATTATGAACAGGACGGATATATCACTGCTCCAATAATCTGAGTCCCCTGCAAATAATGTTCCAAGTGAGGCCTCTTTTGGTTTGCAGAAAGTTAGTATCATTTCCTATTTTTACATTCAACGTTTATATACAAATTCAATTTTGTTTTTGTGGTATCTCAACCACCTGCACTTATACCTTTCAGAAGCTATGAATGTCACATGAATGTCATCCCCCACTCCCCTTCATAGGTTGCATGCAGCTTGTCTAAGATACATAATGAATACTTGAGCTCTAGGAATTAAACTCAACATCAGGCAAAGCAGGTAAATCATATATTAATTGCCATGCCCCAAATTATAATGCAAATTTACACTAACAAAAGAAAATGACAATCATATTTTTTAATCTTCATCAATGAGCAAGAAACATTGCAGTTTATAGCTAGTTATGCTTCACACTAAAACAGCTGATTAATTTGCTATATATAAAAGTAGCTATGCATAAATTATTAATTATATTTACACTAGAGACATTTCAGGCCTTTTATTTTGAAGCAGCCATCCAACAGAGGCTTTGTTATGATAGGGTAACTTGTACAAAGTCCTAAAATTGACTGGAGTTAGGCAGATTGCAAACCCATTTAGTGAGCAACTACAGACTGGCTGCTGTGCCAACACAATCAGGTCCAAATGTCAATGTGCTTTGCACCCAATAAAACTACAGTAATTAAAATTAACATGATCATGTTATGTCAGTCATTGGATAAGCAAGCAAGTTTTATTTGCTCGAAGCTGCCTACTGTAAGCAGTGAGGACCGGATAAGCAACGAATAGCAAAACTATGACCTGTTCCATGTTCCAATGGGGAAAAAAAAATTTACATTTCTTGTCATTTCAATTAGAAACAAATAAGTTAATCCTATTATTAATATCAACTGACAAAAGAGAGAAAAGAAAAATCAATCGACATGTCAACATTCTTCTGCTTTGAAACTGAATAAGTGAAAACACAACACAAAAACCAGCATCATTGTTCCTCACTAATCTTCCTCCAGTTTCAAACATAATGTTTTCTAAATTCAACAAAGCATAGACTACATCTCAAAACATGGATTACCACATGGAGATGGAATAAAACAAACTAGTATTTACGTAGAACTGGTCAGCTGATGAAAATCTAGATATTTAAATAATTAAGCTTGCTGCCTGAGCTGCTTGCAGTGTTTTGTTTCAGATTTTTTAACATCTGCAGTGTTTTTTCTTCTTGACATATAATATATCAAGAGTACACAGAAGGGTCAATTTAAAGAAACATCACGTAGCAGCAAAAAGGTGTTCAGTCATCACTTCCTTCCTCTCTTTAAGTATCAATTCTTAAAAAGAATGTTGCTCACCCAGCACTGATGCTGTCAATTATTCACCAAATTTGGCACCATAATTATGATAGCTACGGTCAACATTCTTCATAACTACATATTGTGCACAGCCAAGACCAATCCTGTTCTCACATTATATCTAGTTACTCGTGCTCTCTGTAGATAAGAATAGGAACACTGCCTGATATCAACTCCTGTCCACCATTCTTCCTTACCCAGCAGCATTAAGATAACTGTAAACCCAACTGAGATTAGTTAACACAGAATGGGAATTAAATCTAGGACCTTCTGACTAGAATAGTAAACATCATTTTCACCAAAAAGCTCATTTAAGAAAATATTTACGAGTCTTTAATCTTTACAAAAGGACAGCGCCACAAATTATAAATCATACATACCTAAATAAAGCAGTTCACTTACTTCATTTTATAAGTCTTGGCTCCAATTGCTAATGAAAGGATCTGATGACCCAGACAAATTCCAAATAATGGCTTTGGCTTTTCTTCATTAATAAACTTCCTAACATTGTTAATTGTTATTTGACAAAGCTCAGGATCTCCTGGCCCATTACTCAGAAATAACCCATCAAATTCTGGAAGAAAACAAAAAAGTAATAATTAAAGGAATCTCAAATTATTATCAATCCTTTCCCAGAACCTATCCAAAATAGGAATAGACATAGGTATTGTAATTATGGATTTTATTTTATAATTTGAAATACTATTACATGAAGAAGATTCCAATTCTCTCTTCCACTTTTTGTACCTCTCATCTTAACGCATTTATTTTTGCTTGATAGCAGAGCTCTCACAGAAGGATGAAATAAAATGATTTTTAACAGAAAAATGAAAATAATTCACATGCTAAGATCGAAATTCGGCTTCAGTATTCATTACGAACTTTCTCGTTGACAATCTAACAAATCCACAAAAAATGATTTGAAATCAAACCCAATATTTATCCCAAACATGCATACAAAGCTCAAAATAACTGAACAAGCACACACACACACACATACACACGATATCAAAATACTAGAAACGCTATTCTTTCTTGTTACATCTAAATACTATGCTTTATTTTACATCTCTTTTCCAGCAGTCTTTAACCAGGGGTAGGACCCATAACAATTTCAGATATTGATAGATGGACTCACAGGATGGAGGAATTAATTTGCAGTGCAATTGCACGCATAAAACATTAGCACCCAAATTTGCTCAATCTTTCATGCCAGATAAAACACTGCAGTTTATATCATATCCCAATGGCCAATGAGGGAGGGAGCACAGTGAAAAGTAGGAAAATAATTTTTCTTCAGAATAAAAATTCTGCCAGGTCTAAAAAGGATTAATTCACTTTCACCTGATGTACTCTTCAGCATCATCTTTCACAATGCTAATATTTCCAATAACTATATACTTCTATTCTTTCATGAGGATGTGGACATCACAGGGAAGGCCAGCATTTGTGCCCCATCTGTAATTGCCCTTGAGAGGGTGAAGGAGAGCCAGCTTTTTGAAGTACTCAGTCCTTCTAATTCGAGTTCTATATAGTGGTCTGGTACACGCAATGGCATCAAAAATATTTTTTGCTTACCTTGACTATGAAAAGGATAATCCCATGGTACCACAATCACAGAAGCTCCTCTTTTACAGAGGCTTCTGATCTGGTTGTACTTCATGCCACAGTCTACTGCCATAATTTTCACATTTCCATTGGGATTGTATACTTTGGGCTCCTAATAATGAGACAGAAAGAATAGCTCATGCAGATCACCTTTGTAACTTTAGGAGCATAAAACACAAACTGAAACTCACTAACTCAAGTAGATGTTTACTGAAAAGAAACTCTTGAAAATATCCTGCCTTTAGATGAAGAGTGTGGATGAAGTTTAGTTTCATTGGTGCGTGTAAATAAAACCACTGTGCAGCAGCAAAAGGTGATGACCATTAGGGGATGAGTGGGACATGCAGGACACTTAAAGACGAAACTTCTTCTGGTGTTTTGATCAATTAGTCGAATGTTGCCCTACAATTCCAATACAGCAGGATAGGACTACTGAGGATAGTAGGAATCCTACAATACAAAAATTAACTTTGGACCTTCCTAGTCTGTACGACATTGCAGTCACTACCTTGCCTTTAAATCACCGCTATTGGAAATATATAGTTGCCAATTCCTTCAGTTACAGGTCATAGCTTTCCAATTCAGGTTTTTTCTTTGCTATTCTTGCTGATCATCACTTAATTTTAAAAATACTCCCAACTTTAAGATGAAAACATTCAATAAAATTTAAGTATCCTTAAGGGGTCATTGCAACTTCCTGCATAGCCAAGTACAAGCCCAAATTTTCTGGACCAAGTATAATTTATTCAGACCAAGAAACAAAAACATTTACTCGAGTTGACGAGTCAAAGTAGCATTGTGCTTCTCCAATACTTTCACCTTCTGAACCATAAGGGAGAAACTGTTCCTGCTCATAAAAGACAACCCAGATTTAAAGCGATTTGCAAAAGAAGCAAACGCATTATGAGGATAAAAAACGTTTCCACATAATAAATGGCTCGGGTCTGGAATGCAGTGCCTGAAAGTGTGGAGAAGGCAGGTTCAAACAAGGCATTCAATAAGGCATTAGATGACTACTCAAATAGAAAAAAAAACGAGAGGGCAAAGACAGGGGAATTGCCCTAAGTTACAATGTTCATTTGATGAGCTGGTGCAAACACAATGGACCTAAACAGGCTTCTTTTGTGATCTTCAATTCCCTGAAAGCTGTGGTTCGGGACCAAGCAGAACCCTAGTTCTCTGACAACAACCTGAATTCAAGTTGTCTGCAATATAAACCCGCAGCATTTCACAGATGGGATTTGGAATGAACATCGAAAGAGAAAGAGATAGATTAAGGGAACGCAGGAAAAGTTTTACCTGAACAGAGAGAGGTGAAGAAGTTTCAGAGGGCAAGAGCTCTCCAGCCAGTGGAGGAGTGATTAGACACAAATGGAAGATCTGTAATCAGGGAATTGAAAATTACAGAGTTGATTCGGCAAAGCCCTAGGTTTGTAAGAAAAAGACGAGGATTTTAAAATTCAGAATGGGAAACCAGTGAAGGTTGTCTGCAAGATGAACAGATGAGATATAGTGTGGGATAGGACAGGAGCAGCAGAGTTGTTTATTGGAGGGAGACAACAAAGACAACACTGGAACATTCAAGCCCAGAGATGACAAAAACATTACTTTGGATTTCCAGAACATTGAAAGTGCAGTAGGAGTCAGAAAGGGCAACATTGCATTGGTGGCAGTGAAAATCTTGGTGATAAAACAGGATGCACAATTTTAAGTTCAATTGTGGGTTGAATACGATGTCAAGGTTTGACTTGATCTGTTCCAGACCAAGCAGATATATTAAGTGGTAAGGAAGCGATGTCTGATAGCAGATTCACTACTTAAATTTGACCAAGCATCTGATGACATGGAGGTGATCATGGAGCTGAGGAGCAGGGAAGGAGGTTGATCTGAGCAACAGTATGAGGCATACTGAAGCTGGCCCAAAGCAGCATGTGATTAGAGGAGGAAAGGTTATCTAGGATTAACCCCTGTGGGATTCCTGACATGTGCACAGACAAAAAGAGACACCAAATGCTGGAAAAGTATTGACTATACTAAACAGATTAGGATTTCTGGAAATAGCGGAGTAATTTATACATGGAAGCTGAGCCACAATATTCATTAACAGGACTTGATAATAAAATTAAATAAAGCTTAATGAGAATTTGTACATTAGGTTAAAGGATTGGCCATATTAAATTGTCTTTGTGCCCCAAGATGTGTACGCTAGGGGAACTAGTGGGTAAACGTGTAGGGTGATGGGCATAGAATAGGATAGTGAGCCAGGGTACGATGCTCTGTGGGGATTCTGTGAAAGTCGGTGTATTATTTCCTGTTAAAGATAAATTTAAGTTCCTATTGCTGTAAATGCTCGATCAATTAAAGAACCAAAGCAAAATTGGATAAAACACCTTCTTTGCAGTAATGGAAATGACTGAAGCCAGAGTGATAAAGTGTTAAAGAAGTGAGCAGATTCTTTACCTTAATGGAAACTTCCTTCACCAAATTTCTTTTGTTTGGGTCATCATAAGGAAGACAATTTGCATCTGTCCCATTGATCACCAGCTTTCCCAGCAGTGTACCATTTTCCCGAATCTTCTTTGTTAGGCTTCTCGTATCTACTCCTAATCAGTTCAACAAAATTAATATTGTTATTTCATAAAACACGTTAAGGAGGCTTTGTAGCTTAAGGCTTTTGTAATTTTATATAAGACACAGAAGTTACCCAAATCATATTTTAATCAGACTCTATTAAATACATATTTACAACTGTACACCACAAAAATATTAACTAATAAAGACAACAGCCAGTTGTCTTTCAACGTATCATTATAACATAGGTCAAGATTCTCCGACCTCCCAGCTGTGTGTTTTCTGTTGGCGGGATGTGTCGCACTATCTGCTGGGGTGGGATGCTCTGGTTCTGCCGCTGTCAATGGGATTTCCCACTGACATCATTTCATGCTGGTGGGAAACCCGCAGGTAAGGATGTGCTGCTGGCGGCACCGAGAATCCCGCCAGTGTGAAAGGCCAGAGAATTCCAGCCAGCGTATGAGAAGCTGGAAATGCAAATTCAGATTTCAATTGTGCTTTGACTGCAGGTTTGTGATCAGCATAAAATTCACACCTTAATTTCTGTTACCTAACTGTTCAAATTCAAAATAATAAAGATTGAACTTTATTCAAGAACAATGGAGAACAGTATAACTTGGCTTTGGAACATATTGCGCATATTCAGCTGATTCTTCACGTTAATATTTTAAAAGGCAAGTAAGTCTACTTCTGGGAAGTTTCATGGATAAGGTAACAAAAATACTGGTCCTTTAGAGATTGTCGAAACACCCTGAAATAGCAAGTACAGAAGGTTACCTATGCTTTTTTTTAAAAGGTAGTCATAATACAAAAGAAGCCATAAAATAGCAGATCAGATGATTTTGCTGGAGACAATGGGGTGGATTTTGAGCCCACGCTCTCTGTGTACGAGATTGCTCATGTGGGCACAAATTTCAAAGAGAATCGTGTTTCCCAATTTCCCTGCTCCTCACCCCTGACGTTATGAGGTTCATATCCATGAAGGATGGGAATCTCAGTAAAATAGATTTTAATGTATTTAAAAGTTACTGTCTCCCCATCACATGATCTCCCCTCATTAATACCTCACAACAGGGTTGGCTAAACTATAGACAGTTAAGGGAACCCTCGGGGCAGAGGGGTGAGGGTGGGGGGGGTCACTGATGTGGGTCATTGTGAAATTGGTGCAATTTGCCTTCATGAACCTGCTATTTAATGTGCATTGGGGTGTATTTCATCACAGTTTGCCTGTTAGTTCACATGTACCACATATTAATGCTGAATGTGGGCATACAATGTAGATAATGTAAACTATTTTACTTTTCTGACATTATGTAGTAAAGTTCATTTAACCTATTTAAAACCAATGGAATCCTGTGGCTTTATTTTCTGAGTGAGTAACTAGGATTTCAAATTCTGTCCACCAGTAGACAATGTAAAACAAGTTAGCTGCTGAGTCCTTTCTGGATTGTTTTCAAATTGAGCAACCTACCTGATGGGTCAGGAGATAAACAGTGCAGAAGACCACTAAGGTTGAACAGAAATTAGATAAGTCAACAATTTAGTCAATAACAAGCTCAGTATAGTAACATAAAACAAATAAATTGCTGTGTGCCTTATCACCTCTGAAAATCATTTTCAGCAGATCTGACCAAAGACCAGATTGGAAATTGGGATATCTCCGCATTCATTAAGTTATCTACGGAAATTGAAATTCAACATCTAAATGGCGAGAAACAAAAGTCGATATTTGCGGTCCCCTCAGATCTATCCATTCAGATTTTCACTAATGCTAAAAAGGCTTCCAGTTTAGTTTTGATTCTTAAACGAAGTTAAGTTACTTCGTGTAAGTAATCTGACTTGTAACAACAGCTGATTTCAGTAACACACCTATTTGAACACAAAGATTGGGAACAGGACAGCAGACTATGTAAACAAAGCCAAAAAAAAGCCTATTGAAGCCACATCAGCAATTACTGTCAAAAATATAAAAAGAGCTCTAGCTTGGTCCCCAGTATCAATCACTTCACTAGAACCATTCAAAAAGCCACGCAAATGAACTAACACACAATCTCCTTGGCAGCAAATTCTTCACTCATCATTTATTACTAACCTTAAGAATTAATTTAATTGTTCTGATATGTTTTTAAATTATGAGTGAATGCAATTACTCCATGTAAAAAATGCAAATTAGATAACAACATTGCATCACTACCGTTTAACAACATGGAGTTTTTATTTTGTTATTTCTTACCCAAGCAGATTTGTCCTGGTGCTAATTTTTTCTTAATTCTCTCATCCAATTTTCTAGCCTGTGGTCAATACAAGATGCATATCCTGTATGTTTTTACTTGTGGGCTCTTGTTTCTTGTAGGCTCACCCTCAGTAAGGTTGCCTTGCAAGTCACACCACAGAGCACCATGCAAACTTTCTCCCCATTTTGCACACACAAAACAGTTTGCCACTTAATTCTTGTAACCCCTATCTCTTAATTTCCTATTCCTCCCTAACGAGCCTTCACTCATTTATTTTTCTTGTGGACAATGCTGGGAAGTCCAACATTTATTCCCTATACATAACTGCTTGAGAAGGTGCCTGGGTGCTGTATTTTTGTCCTGGATGGTGTCAAGTTTCCTGAATACTGTTGCTGTAGATGTTTTGGGGAGTCTGGACAGGAGTTAATTGCCACAGAATTCAAGCTTCTGACCAGCTTTCATAGCCATAGTATGGCTAGTCCAGTTCAACTTTTGGTCAATGGTAACTCCTAGGATGTTGACAGTAGGAGATTCAACAATTGTAATGCATTTGAATATCACGGTGAGGTGGTTAGACTCTCTCTTGGAGGAGATGGTCAATGCCTGGCACTTGTGTTCAAGTTCATCTAGTGGAGTGCACCCGCTTAGGAATGGAGTTCCAGAATTTTGATCCAGTGAAATTGAAGGAATAGTGATATAGATCCAAGTCGGGATGGTGTGTAGCCTGGAGTTTCTGTGGTTCATTTTGTATATAATACACACAGTGATCATTGCATTACTGCAATGCAATCTGAGCATTAGTGAGAGAATGCACATTTTCTAAGGTGGAAGGAGTGGAATAAAGTGGGCTGCTTTGTCCTGGATGGTATCAACTTTCCTGAGTACTGTTGGAGCTGCACAAATCCTGACAAGTGGAGAATATTTCATTACAGTTCCGACTTGTGATGTATAGATGCTTTGGGGAGTCTGGAAAGGAGTTAATTGCCAGAGTTCAAGCTTCTGACCTGCTCTCATAGCCACAGTATCATATGGCTGGTCCAGTTCAGCTTCTGGTTAATGGTAACCTTAGACGTTGACAGTAAGAGATTCAACGATTGTAATGCATTTGAATATCATAGTGAGGTGGTTAGACTTTCTCTTGGAGGAGATGGTCAATGCCTGGCACTTGTGTGGTTCAAATGTTACTTGCCACTTAGCTCAATCCTGAATGTTGTCCAGGTCTTACTGTATAAGGACACAAACTGCTTCAGTACCTGAGGAGTTGTGAATGGTACTCCATTGTGTTTAGTATCACCTTTCTAAAGTCACAAGAAACTACCAATGTTATTTTAAAATTAATCAATTCAAGAATAAGGGAAAAGCAGCATAATTCTTACCCTCCAATGCCGGAATTCCTTGCTCTTTCAACCACTGATCTAATGAGAGAACGGAGCTCCAGTGACTTGGATGCTGAGAATTTTCACCAATCACCAATGCTGAAGCATGAATTTTGGCAGATTCAAACCACTAAAATAGTAAAAATATGAAAATTAAACTTATTCACCAACTTCAAAATCAAAGGCTAACAAAGACATCATATTCACAAGAGGAACATCTAGCCAGTCTAAAGGATCAAATATCTGCAAACGTCTGCAGTACTCTCAGCCCTCTAATAAAGGAAAATTTCCATTCACATTTGTGCATCAATAGATGAATGTCCAACCTCATTAATGAGAATTAAAATTAAAGGGTCAATATCATTTGTTTTACTTACAGCAACTGCTAGCTAGCTAGCTACATATTTCAACAACAAAGAGATCTAAAATACATTTTCAACCGGATGCTCCAGTTTCCTCCCCCAGTCCAAAGATGTGCGGATTACATTGATTGGCCATGCTACATTGACCCTTAGTGACAGGGCATTAGCAGAGTAAGTATGTGGATTTATGGGAATAGAGCCTGGATAGGATTGTGGTCGGTGCAGACTCAATGTGCAGAATGGCTTCCTTCTGCACTGTAAGGAGTTTATGATTCTAATTTCTATAAGAAAGAAGCATTGCAAAATTTAAAAAATTATTTGAGATATTACAGCTTCCCTAAATGTGTTATGATAACTGGATGCAAGATTTGTGCACACTATACTGGACTTTGAATTACCATCCGACAATTTTGCCAAAGTACCTCTTACAAATGTCACCCACGTCCTCGGGGTCTGCAACCCAGAGTTTGAAATCCTCTGTCCCACGACTTTAGCAGAATGAGAGGTGATCTCATTGAAAGGTATACAATTTTTAAGCAGCTTGACAAGGTAGATTCCAGGAGAATTTGTGGGGGGGGGGGTGTGTTCCTAAGAATAAGAGGTCGGCCATTCAGTACCGAGATAAAAAGATGTTTCTTCATTCAAAGAGATGTGAATCTTTAGAATTATCTATCCGAGAGGGAAGGATGCTCAACTCTTGAGTTTATTCAATTTGGAACAGAGATAGATAACTTGTTGGTACTAAAGAAACCAAAAGATGTTGATGCAGAGTCACGCATAATCTTACCAAATGACGAAGAGGATTCAAAAGGACCAAAGTGACGTATTTCTCGCTTTTGTGTTCACATTCTTATGCTTTTACTGAATGATTTAGAGATGGTACTATTGTATATGTATTGTTTCATACATTGCAACAGTGACTACACTTCAAAAATTACTTTATTCATTGCTTTGAGAGATCCAGTGTCGTGAAAAGCGCTACACAGAAGTAGGTTTTTCTTTTTAGGTACAATTTCCTGCACTCAGGAAATGTAGGGAACTTCAAAGGCAGCATGGTGACACTGTACTGCCAGGAACCCAGGTTCAATTCCAGCTTTGGGTGGCCACCTGGATGGAGTTTGCACATTTTCCCCATGATTTTGTAGGTTCCCTCCAGGGAATGGGCCATGCTCAATTGTCCCTTAGTGTCAAGAGAACTAAGAGGTTAGTGCATGGGGTTACGAGGATAGGGCCTGGATGGAATTGTTGTCGCTGCAGACTTGATGGGTTGAACGGCCTCCTTCTGCACTGCAGGGATTCTATGATTCAAACTAGGTCAATGCCATTTAACTTTGTATTATACTGGTTATAGACGAGCTTGAGCGGCATTAGTAGATAACAGTTTAGGAGATATTGTGTACCTTGCTGAGTCCATGTTCATCCTCTTCATCCTTGGGTATGCCATAGTTCCCAATTAATGGATAGGTAAGGACAAGTATTTGACAGTAATATGATGGATCAGTCAAAGCCTCTGGGTAACCTACCATTCCAGTCTGGAAAACTGAAAGGAAAATACGTTACTGAGGCTATTTATATTGATAACTATATATCAATAAACAATTAAATACAATTAAAAACAATTAAATAAACAATTAAAACAATTAAAATGTCTATAATGTTTTTAGACAATTATAATTAAGAAAATATAACTATTAGCCTAGTAACAAAGTACTGCTTTCAGGTTTTGCTCCAATTCTTTCTTTAAATTGAATCACAGCCCTGCAACTGGCAACAAAATCATCTGTGATAACCTCTTCTGGCAACTTATGATTCTTCCCTTCTTGGGTAACGAAGCACATGTTCTGAACCATCAGAACCTACAGCTGTTAAACTAACCAAGATAAAAAAATTTACCAACTATGGCACAAACATCACCCCATCCTAATATAGTGACAGTACAACAATAAACATCAATCTGAGTTGCTTTGGGTCAAATCTTGCTGCTTTTTAATCCTCTTCATTTTAGAAGACTTAAGAACTTAATCTAACAAAAAATTAGATCAATTATTTCATAAGCAGCATCATAATGCTGAGTTTGTAAAACAGGTAAAAATCCTTTTCCTTCCATAAACCTGCGATTATTTTTGATTTATTTGTGATTTATACTTGACAATTATTCAGGTTACAATAACCTCTAATTTAAGCCAGATCACCAATGCTGAAGGTTCAATGGTTTCTACATCTACAAAGGTAGCAGAATTCTGAAGGTCCGTTCATTTGCATTGCATGCAAGGCAACAATCTTTAGGCCATTTTCAAATGTCAATTTCAAAGTAATCTTTGACTCACTGAAAATTTTTGTTCCTGAAGAGTCAATCTAGAATAGTATCTATCTTCCTAATGTTGAAGCCATTGCGCATTTGCAATCTGTAACTGTCCTTTTTGGTTAAACTCTCCATGAAATAATCATTGAACAGGTTGGTTAAACTCTTCAACAATCAAAAAAAAACAAAATGCTCAAAACTTAGCAGGTTAGGTGGAATCTGTCAAGAGGAACAGAGTTGGTGGTAACATCTGAGTTGTGATGCAGGGGGCAAGAGGTATAATAGCATCTAAAGCAAGTATAGAGGCAAGGAAAGGGGAGTGGTGCAAAATAGGGCAAGGCTGTGATAGGGTGAAAGACAATAATGATTAAATATTAAAAGGAAGATGGTGCAAACACAGATATGGAGTGAATAAAACAAAAGTTCATAACATAAAATCACAACTGGCATTTATATAATCCCTTTGATTGAAAAAAATAGCCTAGTTTTCTCCTGGTTTACCATAAAGTTGTGATCATACTAGAATAATTTCTGGCATGAAATAATTTGTATCCACTACTGAGTTCATTTTCAGGACATTTCAATCTGCTTCTGTACAATCTTGTCCTCAGCACAGCATTCTCCTGTTCTTCCCTACCCCCATTCTTGAAATACTATTGCAAAGTGCATTCAGCATCAATCTGTTTAACTGATTCAACAAATCAAGTTGTAATACATACAACTTTTCATAATTGAAGAACAGAATTTTAGAAATAGAAATGCAATAAAGCGAGTTTCAACTAGGACAGGCATTAATAATTCACAACGCTATTATTTGCGAATTAAGTACGAGGTCAACATACTCCAATCAAATAAGCAAACTGGAACTTATTCTTCTTATATTAGATCTCAGTGTACGTTATTACTTCCATTCCAGACGTATAGAACGTTTTCTCACCCTGCCATCATCTCTGAACTGTTAAGACTATTTGTCCAATGTCTCTTACTGAATATGATGTGGAGTTGCCAACGTTGGACTGGGGTGGGCATACTAAGTAGTCTCACAACATCAGGTTAAAGTCCAACAAGTTTATTTGGTAGCATGAGCTTTCAGAGCACTGCTCCTTCATCAGGTGAGCTCTGAAAGCTCATGCTACTAAATAAACTTGCTGGACTTCCTGCTGACTTTCCTTCAATTGGAAATTGAAGGAACCATGATTTCCATTGGTTTCAGTCTTCACCACAAGTTCCATTCCCTAATCACTGATTTCATCATCTACTGGCAACTGTTTAAGGCTCAACCAGACTGTTTTCATTAATATCTGCCCCCCTGCCAACCTGCCTCAAATCATTTGCTGCTGAAACCCAAAGCAGCGCCCTTCGAACTGCTTGACAGGTTTCAATCCACTTCTAGATACTTCTCACATAAATATGAAGCCATCCAAAACTCTGCTCCTCCCGTTCTAACCCACACCAAATCTGGGTGATATCAAGATACCGCATGATAGATTGTTGCATAAGGTTAAATCTCACGAGATGGGCAGCACCGTGGTTAGCACTGCTGCTTCACAGCTCCAGGGACCTGGGTTCGATTCCTGGCTTGGGTCACTGACTGTGTGGAATTTGCACATTCTCCTCACATCTGCATGGGTTTCCTCCGAGTGCTCTGGTTTCCTCCACAGACCAAAGCTGTGCAGGTTAGGTTGATTGGTCATGATAAAATTGTCCCTTAGTGTCCGAAAAATGCTTAGGTTAGAAGAATTAGCGGGTAGGGCCTGGGTGGGTTTGTGGTCGGTGCAGACTCAATGGGCCAAAGGGCCTCTTTCTGCACTGTAGGGTTTCTATGATTCTGATTCCATGAGATCCAGGGTGAGGTATCAAAATGGATACAAAATTGGCTACTTTATAAAACCAGAGTGTGGTTGTAGAGGGTTGTTTTTCAAACTGGAGGCCTGACCCCTGAGGCAGTGTGCACTGTTATTTGTCATTTATATTAAAGATTTGAACAAGAATACAGGAGGCACAGTTAGTAAGTTTGCAGATGACACCAAGGTCGGTGGCGTAATGCACAATGAAGAAAGTTATTTCCGATTGCAACAGGATCTTGATCAATTGGCCCAGAGGACTGACAAATGGCAGGAGGAGTTTAATTTAGATAAATGCGAGGTGATGCATTTTGGTAGACTGAACCAGATCCTGACTTACTCAGTTAATGGTAGGGGTGTTGGGGTGAGTTACAGATTAATGAGATCTAAGGGTACATGTTCATAGCTCCTTGAAAGTGGAATCACAGGTGGACAGAATGGTGAAGGTGGCATTTGGCATGCTTGGTTTCATTGGTCAGAACATTGACTAGAGCAGCTGAGACATCTTGCTGAAGATGTACAAGACATTGGTAAGGCCACGCTTGGAATACTGTGTTCAGTTCTGGTCACCTATTATAGAAAATATATTATTAAACGAGAAAGAACGTGGAAAAAATTTACTAGGATGCTACTAGGATTTGATGGTATGAGTTATAAGGAGATGCTGGATAGATTGGGACTTTTTCCTCTGGAGTGTAGAGGGCTGAGAGATGATCTTATGGAGGTCTATAAAATAATGAGGGATATAGATTGGCTAGACAGTCAATACCTTTTCCCAAAGTCTAAAAACTAGAGGGCGTAGTTTAAGGTGAGAGGAGAGATATATAAAAGTATTCAGGGGGGGCAATTTTTTCCAGAGACAGTGGAACAAGCTGCCAGAATAGTGGTAGAGGCGGATAGAATTTTGTCTTTTAAAAAGCATTGGGACAGTTACATAGAGAGGATGGGTGGAGAGGGATATGGACCAAATGCAGGACAATTGGGATTAGCTTAGTGGTTTTTAAAGTGTGGCATGGACAAGTTGGGTAGAAGGGCTTTTTTCCATGCTGTAAACCTCAACAACTCTAGTCCCAGTCACCCTTCACCCATCTGCTTGCTAACATACGAGAACTCTTATCAACTGTGTCTCAATTTTTAAATTCTCATAAATTCTTTTCAAATGCTTCCAAAGCCTCATCCTTCTATCTCTACACTTTGCTGTACCACTCATCTTTATGTCATCTGTGAATTTTGACACACCATTTGGCCCCCAACTCCAAATCATCTGTTAAATTGTTAACAATAATAATTAATTGTTAACAATTGCAATTCCAATACTGATCCCTGAGGCACCACACTAGTCACTGATTGCCAACCAGAAAAGCACTCATTTACCCCTACATTTCGCTTTGTTAGTTTGCCAATCCTCTATCCATGCTAATACATTACCTGCACCTTTATCTTATGCAGTAGTCTTTGGTATGGCACCTTGTCAAATGCTTTCTAGAAATCCAGATACACCACATTCATAGGTTCTCCACTGTCCACCACACATATATTGTTCTCAGAAAATTCCAAGTTAGTCAAACATGACCTGCCCTTCACGAATCCATACTACATCATCCCAAGGGACAATTTATACTCAGATTTCTCGTTGTTTCTTCTTTGGTTATAGATTCAAGCATTTTTCCCACTACAAATGTTGAGCTAACTGGCCTATTGTTATCCACCTTTTGTCTACCCAGTGGTGTCACATTTGCTGTTTTCCAATTTGCAGGAACCACCCCAGAGTCCAGTGAAATTTAGTAAATTACTAGTGCATTTGCTATTTCCCCCAACATCTCCTTTAGTACCATGGGATGCATTCCATCAGGGCCAGGAGACTTATCTACTTTTAGCCCCATTAGTTTGCCCAACACTACCTCCTTAATGATAATAATAATTTCTAAGTCCTCACCTCACCTCTTCTTGTCATCAATTTTGGTATGTTATTTATGTCTGCCACTGCGAAGAGCGACACAAAATACCTATTCAATGCCTCAGTCATTTCCAGTTATTACATCCCCCTCCTTATCCTCTAAAGGACCAATGTTTACTTAGTTACTCTTCTTCAAACTTTCACCATCTGTTTTTATTTTCTGAGCTAGTTTACTCTCATAATTCATCTTTATAGCTTTCTTTCATGGATTTCTGTTGCCCTCTAAAAATTTCCCAATCCTCTAGTTTCCTACTAATCTTTGCCATTGTTTTGCGTTTTCCTTCAATTTGATATTCTTCTTTATTTCCTTAGATATCCCTAACTGATTATCCCTTTTACTAGTTTTTCCTTATCACTGATATATACTTCTGCTGAACCCTGTGAAAAATCATTTTGAAAGTCTTCCACTGTTCCTCAATTGTTCCACTATAAAGTTTTTGCACCTACTCTACCTTAGCCAACTTCTCCCTCAGACCATTGTAGTCACCTTTGTTTAAGCATAAGACACTGGTTTTAAGACACTGAGCTCAAATGCAGATGGAGACTGAAAATGCTGTTTGGACTTTTGTTTATCATGAATATTGCAACTGACACCAGTCTTCATCTTCATCTGAAGTTCATATGGGCAGTAACATTGGAGTGAGGGGGCAGACAAAGTGTGGTTCAACAAGCCCTCAGTGACGTACCAAAGGAAAATCCTCAGCAAAGGAAAATCCTTCCAGCTATGAAAGCAGGAGAATTCTGTAGCAACATGGTGGTCCAGGCATTCCTGTTTGACATGTCACTGAAATCTGACCACGAATCTGTTAAGATTGTGGGGGCAGTGATGGGGCACCACAAGTTCCCACATTAACAAAATCACACATGAGCTTCTACCATGGCTCACTTGCCAAATCCTTTAGCTTTGGAAAACTGGTGATGGGGACAGATATAAATCTGGAAGCTCTGAGTCAGGACTTTGTGCACAGGTGACAGATGATTGAAGGTTATTAGACATCTGTGTTGGGATAGAGGTGCCTTTGGGCAGCAGCTTCCCTGACTGAGCAATCCTTGTCAGGAAACTTTCTACACATCCCAAATGGGGTGGGGGTTAGTATTTTTTCAGATACTCTGAAATTAGGCTTTCTGACTTTCTTCTGGCTGAGGAACCAAGCCCTACAGATCACCAACATTGTGGTTAAAGAAAGAAAACTTTTCAATTTTGCAACTTGGATTGCTAGAACACTTATGGAAAATCTCAAAAATGACCACTGGAAAGAAGAACTGCAACCTTATCATGTGATATAGATTCCAAATTGACATTTATCACTCTTATTAAGACCTGCCTTCCTGGGGAGAGACAGCTAAAGGAATAAGTACGGGGATACACCTTTTACTGGTAAGACCAAGAGTGCCCTTGAGTTAGTGAGTTTGTTTTACCATCCAGAATACTATCTGGGATGCCCTGCCAGAATTCCCCAAATGGAAGATTTATGACACTTCACCTCCAGCTCAGCTGTTACCAAGATATCACCATCATCAATGGAGTCGGTGATTGGGGCACAAGCAATGATGCTGAGGAAAAGTTCTAATCTCATCGCCATTCTAAAAGAAAAGATCATCCACTTGAACGATTTCAATGCTAGTATTGGCCATGACTCCAATGTTGGGAGCTGAAATAAATTGTAACCCATTGTAAATAATGTCTTCACGCTAATGAAAGCTCAGCATGGCTTCATTATATAAATATTCTTTTCTGTCAGAAAAACAAATATAAAAACACACAGAGGCATCTCAGACTAAAGTGCTGACATCTCCAGGACTATGCCATGTCACATGTAGGTGATGTCTCAATCCAGGCAGGTGACTGATGTACAGACCATAGACTTGTGCAGTCAGTGGTGAACACCCAACGAGCGTCAAGATATTGAAAGCCCAGAAATCCCAAGAGGAAGATAATCAAACTTCCTCTTGGGAGCATGAAGATCCCGGCTGAAGATAGGAATTCCAGTCTAGCTCACAATCAATCTGCATAATCCACCAACTCAATTCCAAAACTTTGGGATCAAATAGTCAGCTGTATTTTACCTCTTGTGCCCAGACCATCATTGTCAACAGGACTGGTTTGATAAAAATAATGGTAAAATATGCAACTGCCTTGTCCTTGAACACAAGTGAGCAGCCTTCATTGTCTAGCATAGCAACACGAGGCAGTAGCAGTCCAACAACTCAAGGGTGACACCCAAAGGCAAGTGAGGGAAAAAAATGACATGATGGGTACAGCAATCCTGAAAGATCAGATTGAAAACTCTAATCACAGTCACGGTAGCTATCTTCAGCAAATTTAAAAGCAAACTCCTCAATTCTATGTACAAAAACGCCACCTGTTCTTGAATGCTGCCAAAACAAAACTCATATCAACTTAGCCTGGACAAACAAATATCCTGACTTGTTATCTAACGCGTTGCAAATGAGACCCCGAAAAATGCTAAGCACCTTGCATATCTTGGCATTCATCTTTCTCAAAAGGCCACCACTGACAGGGAGATTCAACACACAGGATTAACAGTGTCAACTATAGCAGTGCCAACAAAGACCCCTTCAAATCAAAGTCCAATATTCACAGCAATAGTTGTCACCACTTTCCTTACAATAGTGAGATTAGACTGTTTATCAGCAACACACAAGAATATTAAAGAAATTCCATCAACAGTGCCTGCACTGCATCCAACAGATTCAATGTTGGATAAACACCAGTGTCCTCTTGAAGCCAGCTTTATAAGAATTCAATTAAAATTACTGTAAAATCAACTTTAATAGATTGGACACTATTATGTCCAATGGTGGTTTCAAGATGCTGGTTTCAAGAGGACAGTGTAAATTCAATAGAAAGCGCTCCACTTCTGGACAAGATGCTCCAGGTTTGAATCCAGCACCAGCGCTTGTTGGCCTTGGAAGGAGCATTCAATGGGTTGATAATCAGTTTGGAAATCCTTACAGCACTTCCCCTACTATTCTCTAAAGGATAAAAATAGTGTGGGCATAAAAATATGCAGATGAGAGTGGCTCTTGATGATGAGGCAGAGTGGCAGCAGAGAAGAAAAGGAAGCAAATCCTGCATTCTGGCTCCAACTATCTTTGGAACATCCTGCCTCTTGTGCTCAAAGATCTGTGGGTCAAGAATCAACTTGTTCAGTCACCTAAAGGCCCAAGCTAGAAATTCTCAATGTCGAATACACACCATCCTCAAATTGAGGGACAGTTATCACTACCAATTATATGGGTGGGCACCTTCTTTGACTAGACAGGAAACAAAATGATGTTTCTCTCATCAAGGAACTGACATCGAAGTAAATCACTATCCAGCAGTGATCAGGAAATAACCCTGCGATCTTGGTGCAAACATCAGTGTCACACAGGTAACATGACTGACAACAATTATGGTAGCTAACTGTTTCTTGCCTGAAACTTAAAACAAACCTATGCAGTCCTTTAGGAATTGATCAGTTTAGATGGTTATGCTTTCAACAAATAGTTTTGTATCCAAAACAAAACACTGTAGTTTTCAGAAGAACGAATTGGGTTGGCATACTTAAGTATATTAACAAAGGACAGCAATCTACATTAGAATTTCTGAAGAGAATATTTCAGCTCAAATAAAGAAATTCACCGCATAAACAATCAAATGATAACATAACGAGATGTAAACATTCATTTGCAAATCTAAATTTAGCTTAATTTACCACGATGAAATAGTTCTGAACATTTGTGTAATATAAAAATACTAATTTTGTTTAAAAAAGGCTTAGGTACACATACTGTTTGAGAGATTTCTATGAATGTCCACAGAAAAGGCAATGAAACTGACCGATGACTGACCCTTAGCCCTCTAGAGGGCATGGATTTGAACTTCAAGTCACAAAAGCAAAATATGGCAAATGCTAGAAATGGAAATAAAAGGGCTTATAAAAAAATAACAAATGATGGAAATATTTAGCAGGTCCGGCAGCGACTATGGGGAAAAAGAGAGTTAATGCATTCATCACGTTGAGGTCCTCATAAAAAGTAATCGAGATCGGATATAACTCTCTCTCTCTCTCTGCACCGACGTCGCCCGGTTTGAACTTCAGGATGCACGCTGTCCTCCAGGAACCATGGAACTCTTTTAAACAAGCAAAATGAAAACACTATCCTGAAAACACTGCAACCAAACTATAACCGTAAATCGATTACGCCGACAAAATAAACAGTAATTTAAACACTTAGGCCTTATTTCAAAATTCGACTGGGATCCGAGAACGAAAGAAAGAATAATTTGCTCTGATAAGCTGGAGACTGTTTCTGCAGATGCTGACTCCACGGTGGCGTTATTAATGAAAATTAAATTTGGTTTATGAGCAGCATGGCACACACTGGATGGAGGGAGACAGAAGAGGAAGAGATAAGGACTCGTGGTAAAACTTACCCACTTCACCAGAGACGCTCGAACTCGCGCCGAAAAGCCTGCCTTTGAAAGAAGAGCCATCCTCCAAGAAAAGCGTGGCCATTTCTTCCTTGGCAATTTTGCCCGGCATCTTGTTAGCTCCGGGAAGTGTTTGGTGTTATTTGGCTGCGATTTGTTTCTGCTATCTGCTCTAGGCCCCAGACACGTGGGCTCCGCACTTCAACCGCGGCAACACAAGATTCGATACAGGACAATAGCAACGTTCCCAATAGCTGTCAATCAAAGCCCGAGCAGCTCCTGCGCCTGCTCATAGAGTGCCCGCTGCTTCCTGTCGGGGGGAGTAATGCTCACGGCGCTGGCACGGACCCGCAGAAAGGGATGCCAATCCCGGGCATGCGCAGTCTATCCTATTGACCGCATCAAACCTGGCGGCATTCAAATAATCACAGCTGTCAGTGCTTTCTCCCCTGTGTCCGGAACCTCTTTGTAGAGATGCCGGCGTTGGACTGGGGTAAACTCAGTAAAGTTTTACAACACCAATTTTAAATCCAACCAATTTATTTGATAGTAAATAAGCGAGCTTTCGACTTTTCGTCTTCGTCAGGCAAATGCAGTGTTCTGGTCTGCAATAGCACACATCAGCACAGACAGTCACAGATTGCTGATTAGAATGCGAATCCTTACATCTAACTTGCTATTCAAGTGTTAAAGTGGCTAACAATGTGTGTGAACATGGCAACATTATCATCAAACCAGCAGACAAAGGAGGCGCCACCGTCGTACTGAACAGAACAGACTATTGTGAAGAAGTGTACCGACAACTAAACAATGAGAAACACTACAGACAGTTACCAGCAGATCCGACCAAAGAACACACTCATCAACTCAACACTCTGATCAAAACTTTTGATTCAGACCTTCAGAACACTCTCCGGGCTCTCATTCCACATACTCCCCGCATTGGAGATCTCTACTGCCTCCCAAAGATACACAAGGCAAACATACCCGACCGTCCCATCATATCGGGCAATGGGACCCTGTGTGAGAACCTCTCCAGCTATATCGAGGGCATCCTGAAACCCATTGTACAAAGAACCCCCACTTTTGTCTTGACACTATGAACTTCCTACAGAAACTTAGCACACATGGAGCAGTTGAACCAGGGACACTCCTTGTCACAATGGATGTCTTAGCGCTCTACACCAACATCCCCCACGACGATGGTATTGCTGCAATTGCCTCAGTACTCAATGCCAACAACTGCCAGTTTCCAGATGCAATTTTACAACTCATCCGCTTCATCTTGGACCACAATGTCTTCACCTTCAACAATCAGCTTTTCATCCAGACACACAGAACAGCCATGGGGACCAAATTCGCACCTCAGTATGCCAACATCTTCATGCACAGGTTCAAACAAGACTTCTTCACCACACGAGATCTTCAACCAAGGTTATATATTAGATACATTGATGACATCTTTTTCCTTTGGACTCATGGTGAACAATCATTGAAACAACTGTATGATGATATCAACAAGTTCCATCCCACCATCAGACTCACCATGGACTATTCTCCAGAATCATTGCATTCTTGGACACACGCATCTCCATCAAGGACGGTCACCTCAGCACCTCACTGTACCACAAACCGACAGACAACCTCACAATGCTCCACTTCTCCAGCTTCCACCCTAGACACGTTAAAGAAGCCATTCCCTATGGACAAGCCCTCCGTATACACAGAATTTGCTCAGATAAGGAGGATCGTGACTGACACCTCCAGATGCTGAAAGATGCCCTCGTGAGAACAGGATAAGGCGCTCGACTCATCGATTGACAGTTCCGACGTGCCACAGCGATAAACCGCACTGACCTCTTCAGAAGACGAACACGGGACACGGTGGACAGAGTACCCTTTGTTGTCCAGCTACGACATCTTCTCCGAAGTCTTCAACATATCATTGATGACGATGAACATCTCGCTAGGGCCATCCCCACCCCCCCCACTTCTTGCTTTCAGACAACCGCACAACCTCAAACAGATCATTGTTCGCAGCAAAATACCCAACCTTCAGGAGAACAGTGACCACAATACCACACAACCCTGTCACAGCAACCTCTGCAAGACATGCCAGATCATAGACATGGACGACATCATCAAACGTGAGGATACCATTCACCAGGTACACGGTACATACTCTTGCAACTCGGCCAACGTTGTCTACTTAATATGTTGCAAGAAAGGATGTCCCGAAGCATGGTACATTGGGGAGACCATGCAGACACTACGACAGCGGATGAATGAGCATCGCTCAACAATCACCAGGCAAAACAGTTCTCTTCCTGTGGGCAAACACTTCAGCAGTCACGGGCATTCGGCCTCCGACCTTCGGGTAAAAGAAGTTAAAAGAATGGGGTGATCACGTAGAAACATATAAAATCTTGATCAGATTGGACAGGCTAGATGGGGAAACAATTTCCCTAAACGTGGAGGCAAAGTCATCTGAGAGGATGTCAAGAAGCCAGAGCAGGATAAGTGGAGCATTGATTTGGAGGCAATGCAGAGAGTTCTACAGATGGAGAAGAACCAGAGTCTGCTGGATCTGCAGAAACTCTCCTCTGGGAACACTGACCCTCATCTGTGTGACTTTCTGGAGACTCACTCCTTGGATGAACAAGTGAAGATGATCAAGAAGCTTGGAGATCACATTACCAACCTGAAGAGACTAGGAGTCCCTGAGAATGGCATGGGAGAGTACCTGTTTGACAGACTCACCCTCAACTGACTGGGATTTTGGAATCCTTGTTTCAATTGTGTATAGAAATAAAATCTTGTTCTGCTTACAATGGAAATAAAATACAGTACTTATCATGGAAAAAAAGTGTTCACAATGTTTGAGAAGTCTAGAATTAGGGGTCACAATCTAAAAATAAAGGGTAAGCTATCAGGAGTGAGGTGAGGAACATAGAACATTACAGCGCAGAACAGGCACTTTGGCCTTCGATGTTGCACCGACCAATTAAGAAAAAGCAATGACCCTCTAACCTAAACCATTGCCTTTTCCTCTATAAACCTATCTACTAACCTCTTAAACGCCCCCAAACTTGGCGCATCTACAACTGCAGCAGGCAGGGCATTCCATACCCTTACCAGCTTCTGGGTAAAGAACCTACCTCTGACATCCGTCCTATAACTACCACCCTAGGAAAAAGGCTATCACTGTCCACCCTATCTAAACCTCTAATCATCTTATATGTTTCAATAAGGTCTCCTCTTAGCCGCCTTCTTTCTAACAAAAACAACCTCCAATCCCTCAGCCTCTCTTCATAAGACCTGCCCTCCATACCAGGCAACATCTGGTAAACCTCCTCTGTACCTTCTCCAATGCCTCCACATCTTTCTTATAATGTGGGGACCAGAACTGCACACAATACTCCAAGTGCGGCCGCACTAGAGTTTTGTACAGTTGCAACATGACGTTGAGGCTCCGAAATTCAATCCCCCTACCAATAAAAGCTAAGACTCCGTATGCCTTCTTGACAACGTTATCGACTTGACTGCCTACTTTCAGGGATCTATGCACATATACACCAAGATCCCTCTGTTCATCAACACTATTAAGAGTTCTACCATTAGCCCTATACTCTACACATTTGTTATGCCTGCCAAAGTGAAATACCTCACACTTTTCCGCATTAAACTCCATTTGCCACCTCTCGGCCCAGTTCTGCAACTTGTCCAAGTCTCTCTGCAAACTAGAACACCCCTGTTCACTATCTACCACTCCTCCGACTTTGGTGTCATCCGCAAATTTACTAATCCACCCTTCAATACCCTCATCCAGATCATTTATAAAAATTACAAACAGCAGGGGCCCCAAAACAGATCCCTGAGGTACACCACTTGTAACTGAACTCCATGATGAATAATTTCCATTGACCACCACCCTCTGTCTTCTATCAGCTAGCCAATTCCTGATCCAATTAGCTAAATCACCCTCAATCCCATACATCTGCATTTTCTGCAGGAGCCTTCCATGGGGCACCTTATCGAACGCCTTACTAAAGTCCATATATACCACATCAACTGCCTTACCCCCATCCACCTCTTTGGTCACTTTTTCAAAAAAACTCAATAAGGTTAGTAAGGCACGACCTACCCTTCACAAAAACATGCTGACTATCCCCAATCAATTCATTTCTCTCTAAATAACTATAAATCCTATCCCTAATAATTCTCTCCAATACTTTGCCCACAACAGAAGTAAGACTCACTGGCCTATAATTCCCTGGAAGGTCTCTCTTCCCCTTCTTGAACAATGGGACCACATTCGCTATCCTCCAGCCTTCCGGCACTATACCCGTAACCAACGACGACCTGAAGATCAGAGCCAGAGGCTCTGCAATCTCCTCTCTCGCCTCCCAGAGAATCCTAGGTAAATCCCGTCCGGCCCAGGGGACTTATCTAACTTCAAACCCTCAAGAATATCTAGCACATCCTCCTTATCTACTTCAATACTTTCCAGTTTACAACCCTGTATCCCAGGGTTCTCCACAACTACATTTACATCTCCCTGCGTGAATACCGAAGAGAAATATTTGTTCAGTGCCTCTCCAATCTCTTCAGGCTCCACGCACAACTTCCCACTGCTGTCTATGACTGGCCCTAATCTCGCCCTAACCAATCTTCTATTCTTAACATATCTAAAGAAAGCTTTAGGATTCTCCTCGATCCTATCAGCCAAAGTCTTCTCGTGTCCTCTTTTAGCTCTTCTCAACTCACTCTTTAGTGAGCTTCTTCACTCAGAGAGTTGTGACCCTATAGAATTCTCTACTACAGTAAGCTGTTTGGGCCATTTCATTAGATATGTTCAAGATGGAGCTGGATGTGGCCCTTGCAGCTTAAAGAGATGAAGGGGTACGGATGGAAAACGGAAGTGGGATACTGGAAGTGCATAATCAACCATGATCATATTGAATGGTGGTGTAGGTTTGAAAAGCTGAATGGCCTATTCCTGCACCTATTTTCTATGTCTCTATGGACAAAATAATTGAATTCTAGCAGAACTGGAATAAATGGGAATCGGGGAAAACCCTCACTTTTTGGAGTCATAGTTAGCACAAAAGAAAATGATTGTGGTTCTGGAGATCAATCATCTCAGTTCCAAGACATCACTGCAGTTGTTCTTCAGGTTGGCGTCTTAGGCCAAACCAATTTCAGATAGTCCATCAATGATCTTTCTTCCAGAAGTCAGAAATAGGAAGTCATTGATGACTGCAAAAGGTTCAGCGCTATTCGCAACTCCTCAGATTCTGAAGCAGAGCACATCCAAATACTACCCTGACAATATCCAGTTTGGTCTGACAAATGGCAAGTAACATTCGTGCCACACGTGTGCCAGGCACTGACCACTTCCAAAAAGAATCTAACCTTAACATTCAATGACATTATCATTGTTGAATCCCCCACTGTCAACATTCAGGGATTACCCTGAATGGAGTTTAGGGACGGCACGGTGGCACAGTGGTCAACACTACTGCATCACAGCACCAGGCACCCGGATTTGATTCCCGGCTTGGATCTTATCTGTGTGGAGTTTGCACATTCTTCGCGTGTCTGCATGGGTTTCCTCCGGATGCTCTGGTTTCCTCCCACAGTCTGGTTTGGTGCATTGGCATGTTAATTCTCCTTCAGGAATGTGGCGACTAGGAAATTTTTCACAGTAACTTTACTGCAGTGTTAATGTAAACCTATTTGTGACTAATAAATAAATTTTAAAACTTTACCACTGACCAAAAACTGAACTAGACTATCCATATAAATACTGTGGCAACAAGAGTAGGTCAGAGGTTAGGAATTCTGTGACGAGGAGCTAATCTCCTGACTCCACAAAGCCTATCCATCTTCACAAGGCATAAGTCAGGAGTATGATTGAATACTCACCACTTTATTAGAGGAGTGCAGCTCCAACAACACTCAAGAAGATTGACATCATCCAGGACAAAACAGACTGCTTGATTGGCACTCTACCTATAAACATTCACTCCCTGTACCACCAATGCACAATGGCAGCAGTGTGTACCAGCTGCAAGATGCACAACAGGAACTCATGTTGGCTACTTAGCCAGCACCTTCCAAACCCATGACCATTACTATCTGGATTCCAGAAGGACAGGAGCAGTAGATAAATGGGAACACAGGTTACTTTAGGTTACCTTCCAAGTCACTCACCATCCTGACTTGGAAATATATCGCCATTCAACCATAGTTGCTGAGTCGGGAATTCATTCCTAACCACATTATGGATGTACCTACACCATATGGAATGTAATGATTCAAGAATATAGCTTATCTCCCCATTCTCAAGGGCAATTAGTTTTGGCAATCAATGCTAGCCTGGCCAGTGAAGTCCACATTGCTTGAATTAATTTTTAAAATTGGTAAAACATGTATGTCCAGCAAACACTATGAAAGAATATTCGAGTCCACTCCAGGAATGAACAAAGCACACATTTCCCTTGGAAGGATGGGACAAACCTGCAGTGTACAGTTAAACAACTTTTTCTGAGGAAAGGGAGATGATATTTTTTCATGGTTGTGTCAGGCTCTATATACATCACAAGACAGACTTCACAAGAGCAGTTAAAGATACTCATTACATCAGGTCCTCCAATGACAGGTTCCCTCCCTCCCACTCCTGTTAACTCTGTAGAGACAGGCTCTATAATTCTAAAAGCAATTAGATCTGGAAGGAGGGAACCTGAGATTGGAGATCTAGGTGTAGTTATCCTGGCCAGTCCCACTACTGCCATGCTGGACTTACAGGAGTATTTGACATTTAGGAAGAATTGACAAAAAGGAAAGCAAGCCCAGCAAAGACAAATATGGTCCCATTGCAAAATCTATAATGGGGAAAAAGGAAATTGCAAAGAAACTAAATATTTTGTGTTTGTTTTCACAGAGAAAGATAAAAAAAGTCCTGAGAAATACTAAATTACCACAGTATGAGCAAGAATAAGAAATTTAAAGAAACTAATATTAGTAAAAAAAAGTAATGCTGGAGAAATTGATTGGACTGAAAGTTGATGAATCTGCTGAACCTATGATTTATATCCCAGAGTGCTGAAAGTGGTGGCTTTAGAAATTGTGGATGTGTTGCTGATCATCCTCCAAAATTTGAGAGATTCTGTAATAGTTCCTGCAGATTGAAAAATAGCAAATATAATTCCTTCATTTAAAAAAGGAAGGAGCACAAAAAGGAAACAGGGTAGCATTGTGGCACAATGGTTACACTCATACTGTAATGAAGTTACTGTGAAAATCCTCTCCAGCGCCTGTTTGAGTAAACTGAATTAGAATTTGACATGACTAATGTACTATGCCTGTACATCTTTGGACTGACATTTTTACTGATAAGAGATTATTGTCATTGCACCAGGCACTAACCCTCTTGTTACCTCACAAGTCACAGCCTGCCAACCTAAGAATGACAAGTTTATCCCTCTCTGTTTTCTGTCTGTTAACCCTCTTCAGTTCTAACTTTGGATTACTGTCTGTGTGGCATTTGCACATTCTTTCTGTGTGGGTTTCTTCCAGGTGCTCCAATTTCTTCCCATACTCTACAGATGAGGAGGTTAAGGGGAATTGGCTATGCTAAGTTGCCCCTCAGTGTCCAAAGATGTGTAGGTTAGGGGGTTAGAGGGGTAAATACATGGGGTTACGGGGCCAGAGCCTGGGTAAGACGATCTATCAGTGCAGAGTTGATGGGCCAAATGGCTTCCTCATGCACTGTAGAGGTTCTATAATTTTACAGACCTGTAGCCTGTTATTAGTAGTCAGGAAAATGCTAAGATATATTATAAAGTATGTGATAACTGAACACTTAAAAAATAATGGTACGTGTAGGCAGAGTCAACATGGATTTGTGAAAGGAAAATTATGTTTGCCAATAAACCTGTTAGAGATTGTTGCAGATGTAACAGACAGAGTAAACAAGTGTGAACCAGTGTTTCAAAAGGGACGGAGACAACAGACATAACACAGTAAGGTAAACATCTGTCATTGGAAAGAGGATTAGAAAGGATTTAATGGCAGAGCATTTAGAAATATATAACATAATCAAGCAGATTCAGAAAGGGGAAATCATGCCTGACAAATTTAATGGAATTCTTTGAGGTGTTAATGAATAGATGAGATAAAGAGGAAAAGGTCTCACACTGAGGTTAGTAAGCAAAATTAGAGCTCAAGAAATTAGGGTAATATAATGGCATGGATTGAGAATTGTTAACAGACAGGAAACAGAGAGGGATAAACTGGTCATTCTTAGGTTGGCAGGCTGTGACTTGTGGGGTAACAAGAAGGTTAATGCCTGGTGCAATGACAATAATCTCTTATCAGTAAAAATATCGGTCCAAAGATGTACAGGCGTAGTACATTAGCCATGTCAAATTCTCATTCAGTTTACTCAAACAGGCGCCGGAGGCAACAAGAGGATTTTCACAGTAACTTCATTACAGTATGAGTGTAAACCTACTTGTGACTAATAAATAAGCTTTACTTTACTTTAAAATGAAAGAGATCATCTTCACCTTCAGGAAGCATAGTGGAGGACATGCCCTAATTACACCAATTGGAATGAAGTGGAAATAGTCGAGAGATTCAAGTTTCTATGTGACCAGATCACCAATAATCTGTCCTCGTCCCTCCATGCCAACAGTATAGTTACGAAAGACCATCAATGCCTCTACTTTCTCAAGAGGCGAAGGAAATTTGGCACATCCACTACGACTCCCACCAATTTTTACAGATGGACCATGTTTCCACATGTATCACACCTTGGAATGGCTCCTACTCTGACCAAGTCTACAAGAAACTACAAAGGATTTTGTGAATGTAGCCCAGTCCATCACACAAACAAGCCTCCCATCTATTGACTCTGTTTACACTTCCTGCTGCCTTGGAAAAGCAGCCAGCATAATCAGGATCCCACAGACCTGGATGTACTCACATGCACCGTCTTCCATTGGAAAAAAGATAGAAGTCAGTGATCACGTACAAACTGACCCAAGAAAAGTTTTTCCCCTGCTGCCATCAGACTTCTGAGTGAACCTACCTTATATTAAGCTGATCTTTCACTACACTCTAGCTATGACTGTAACACTATATTCTGCACCCTCTACTTTCCTTCTCCCTTACGTACTCTATCAATGGTATGCTTTGTATAGCATGCACGAAACAATAGTTTTCACTGTATACCAATACATGTTGTTACAGTGAAAAGAGCCCTTAATAGACCTGTTAATATTCTTTCAATGATGTAGTTTTCTTCAGCAACATTGATGATGTTGGTTGCCTTTAAAGCAAATGTGTTCAACTCGTGAAACCCACAGTAAAATAATTAAAATTAATTGTTTTAATTACAGAAAAATGAAAGAGAAGCTTTCCAAACATATTTTATTCTGTAGAAAGTCACATGGACTTGAAATGTTAACTTTTTTGGGAACTAGGCAGGTGATTAATAAAAATATTTAACCACTAGATTTTTCCCAGTGCCACACACTGAGTATAAGAATAGGAAGGTAGTGCAGATGAACGCATGGCTGGAGAAGTGGAACCGATGGGTAGATTTTAGATTTTTGGTACATTGAGACCAGTTCTGGGAAAGCTGGGGCTTATACATATGAGATGGGTTGCACCTCAATAGAGCTGGGAAGAACATCTGCGGGTAAGGGGTGAGGACTGGGGAGGAGGGGTGTAGTTCGCTAAGAATGCTGGTGAAGGTTTAAACTAATTAATGATGGATATGGACACCAGGATGTAGCAATAGAAAAGGGAAACAAGGTGAAAAAAGGATTGGGAGAGACCTATGGCACTAAGATAAAAAATAGTAAGGTCTTAGGTGAGTGCAGGCTGAAACAAATCACAAGAAAATCTAAATTAAGTTCATAGGACATGTGTGTAAATACAGAAAACATTACGTAAAATGTGCTGAGGTACAAGTGCAATTAGTCATTTGGGAATATGATGCCACAACAATAACAGAGACTTGGTTCAGAAAGGGTAAGACTAGGTATCAATATTCCAGGATAAAAGGAGTTCAGGAAAGAGGGAAAGAAAGAAACAAGGTTGGGTGGAAGTATGGATAAAGGAGAATATTGCAGCATTGAAGAAAGAGGACATACTTAAGAAACAGGTGCCTTAGACAACAGGTTGTATTTTACAGGCCACAACTAGTGGAACAAATATAGAGGAACACATTGTAGGGAAAATGAGGGATATTATAAAGGAATAAAAGTCAGTTTGGAATTAATAATGAATATTAGGTTAAAAGTTACTTGGGTTAAACTGACAGGAAAACATTTTAATAAGTCAAGACTAATTTTCAAACCCAATGTGGTTAACTGTCTTCATAACAATATGAATTTGCCAAAAGGAAATCCACACATCTAAAAAAATGATACTCTATAGTTCTTGCTATTACACTAGCATAGATAACCTTGATGATTGAAATGTCCAGCAGATAAAAAAATGCTAGGCCTCTGGTCTTATTAGCTTTCTGTATCTTGATTAAACAAAATTGACCAAACATGATTGTCACTTTGTTTTTATGAATAAACTTAAAATATCATTTCTTAAATCATTTAATTGTCACCCTTGTTATTCCACAGGCCACAACTATTTGGATGGATCTCGAGGAACAAATTGAGAGGTACTGTGAAGTCAAGCTGCTTCTTTTACCCAACAGAGGATATTATTTGGGTGATGTTTCCATAAGACCATATGAAATACCTCTTGAGCTTCAATTGAATCATGAGTAATCTGACTACATTCCTCACATCTACTTGCCCTATTGGTCAAATAAACATCTTCCACGTTAACTATTAGTTATACAACCTCAAAATTAATTGTATTAATCTCAAACTAAACTGAAATATTTGGGGATTTGTGAAACTGTTTAGATTAGCTGCAGATCTGTTATGAATTTAATGAGTTTCACGCTTCAGGAATTAAGGTAATCAGACTTAAACATTTAATGGATATCCATATCCTTACTTTCTCTCAAAAATACCTTGTACCTGTCACGAGTGAAATCTAACATTTGGATTCTGTAGTTAACTTTTTTTTCGTATTATCCAATTTAATAAAATTATGGTTTCATATAATCATTAAATTACATGATTTATTAGTAAAATAAATATGTTTGTACTTAAAATTTAAATAGTCTCATTCATAGAGGATGGTGAGTGTCTGGAACACATTGCCAGGGAGATAGTGCAAGCAGGTATGGTAATAACTTATACATGAATAGTATGGGAATAGAGGGATATGGTCCCTGGAAGGGTTTTAGTTCAATCAGGCAGCATGATTGGTGCAGGCTTGGAGGGCCGAAGGGCCTTTCCTATGCTGTAATTTTCTTTGTTCTTTGTCCGATCTTATGTATCAGAGACTCATGAACCCGACTATTGTTCGCACTGGAGGCATATTTACTGAGGAGTTTCACCCACACCTTTATACTTTTCAGGAAAATTACAATCCAGCAAAACTAATCAAAACTAGTTGTAAATAAACCAACCAGGAATAATTCTGTAGACTTCACTCCTTAAACTGAAGTTTGAGTTGAATTCAGAAAACTCAGTTATGTGTCTTTGGGTCTGACTCCCTCTAGTGGAAGCTGAGGGATGTGCGTCAGATCTTGGAAAACTTCATATAATGTAAAAGTGTAAAACATTATAGAACATAGAACATAGAACAATACAGCACAGAACAGGCCCTTCGGCCATCGATGGTGTGCCGACCAAAATAAAAAGCAATGCCCCTCCAAACTAAACCATTCCCTTCTCTTCCATACACTTATCAACTAACCTCTTAAACGCCACCAAACTTGGCGCATCTACAACAGCTGCAGGCAGGGCATTCCATTCCCTAATCACTCTTTGAGTACAGAACCTACCTCTGATATCCGTCCTATAACTCATACCCCTTAATTTAAAGCTGTGTCCCCTCGTGCTAGCTTTCTCCATCCTAGGAAAAAGGCTAACACTGTCCACCCTATCTAAACCTCTAATCATCTTAAGTGTAGTGTATTGTATTACATTATGTGTAAAAAGAAAATTTGCAGTTCTATCAGAAAAGGCAGGGAGATGGCATGAACTGAATTGCTCCTTCAGACAGCCAGCGCAGACAGGAAGGTCTGAATGGCCTCCTTCTAGGCTATAACTATCCTATAATTGTGTGATTCTATAATAGTGGCTACACTTCAAAAAATGTACCTAATTAGCTGTAAAGTGATTTGAGTTGCCTAGTAGTCATAAAATGTGATAAACAAATATAATTATTTTCTTTTTTTATAAATACCTAATTTGCTAACTGACAGCAAACAAAAAATAGTGGCAAACGATTGTAGCCTGGAGGAAGAAAAGAGTGGTGTTGTCAGGATTCAATGCCACTGACACTGCTTTTCTCGCTATATATTAATGATTTGGACTTTGGGTACAGGGCACAATTTAAAAATTTGACACAAAATGTGCAGGATGGAGATTGTGGATGACTTCAATACAATTTACTAAGAACCAAAGATAAACACACAATCTGCTATTACATATATACACAGCAGAACAATCACACCAGCATGCTCACACCAACCCAATGAGAACAAACATTACTCTCCACCATCATGCACTGTTGTAACACTGGATCAGAGAACATTTAATCATACAACATAGATTCTTAAAGATGCATAACATTGAGGAAGATAATGATAGACTTCCAGATAGACTGCTGGAATGGATGATGAAGCACGGCAAATAAGATTTAATATAGAAGTATAAAATGTCACAAACTGGTAAGACAAAATATAAATAGAGGCAATATAAACAAAATGGCACAATTCTAAAGAAGGTGGATGAACTACAGGTATATATTCATAAATCATAAAAGGTAGGTCAAGTTGAGAAAATGTTTATAAAAAACATACAGGACGCTGTGCAGAATAATTAGAGTAATGTAGAGGTGCCTGCGTTGGACTGAGGTAAGTACAGTAAGAAGTCTCACAACAACAGGTTAAAGTCCAACAAGTTTATTTAAATATTATTTATTTAAATAATGGCACCTATTCATCCTACAGGTGTCACAGTCCGCCTTGTCTATGACAAGGGGCATGCACTCGGTGGGGGTGGTAAGTTTATTTAAATATTATTTATTTAAATAAACAGTTCGACTTTAACCTTGTGTTGTGAGGCTTCTTTCTGAGAATAATTAGAAGAAGAGTGTATCAAAGCAAGAAGATTATGACCGACTTGATTCAATCTCAACTAGAGGATTGCACGAGATCTTGGCCATCATAATTTTATGAAGGTTTTAGAGGGTACAGAAAAAATTAAAAGAATAGTTCTGGCATTGTGGAATTTCAGTTACAAGAATCAATTGGAGAAGCCGAGACTGTTCTCCACAGAGAAGAACATAGAACATTGCAGCACAGTACAGACCCTTTGGCCCTCAATGTTGTGCTGAGCTATGTCCAAACTGAAGATCAAGCTATCCCACTTCCTATAATTCTGATGTGCTCCATGTACCTATCTAAAAACAGCTTGAAAGTTCCTAAAGTGTCTGACTCCACTATCACAGCAGACAGTGTATTCCACACCCCAACCACTGAGTGAACAATCTACCTCGGACATCTCTCCTGTATCTCCCACCATGAACCTTATAGATATGCCCCGAGTAACAGTTACATCCACCCAAGGAAATAGTCTCTGCAAGTCCATTTTATCTATCCCCTCATCATCTTATAAACCTCTATTAAATCGCCCCTCATCCTCCTCCGCTCTAAAGAGAAAAGCCCCAGCTTTCTCAACCTTCCCTCATAAGTCATACCCTCCAAACCAGGCAGCATCCTGACAAATCTCCTCTGCACTCTCTCCGTGCTTCCACATCCTTCTTATAGTGAGGTGACCAGAACTGAACACAATATTCCAAATGTACTCTCACCAAGATCCGATATAGTTGCAGCATAATCTTAAACTCACACCCCTTTTAAACACACTATAAGCCTTCTTCATGGCTGTACCCATTTGAGTGGCAACCTTCAAGATCTGTGGATATGAACCATAAGAACATAAGAAATAGAAGCAGAAGTAGACCATCTAGCCCTTCAAGCCTGCCCTGCCATTCAACAAGATCATGGCTGATCTGAAATGGTCAGTTCCACCTTCCCGCTTTCTCCCCATAACCCTTAATTCCCTTGTAGAAACTTATCTACTATTACCTATGACTTAAATATATTCAGTGAGGTAACCTCCACCACTTCAATGGGCAGAGTATTCCAGAGACTCACCACCCTTTGGGTGAAGAAGTTCCTCCTCAACTCCAATCTAAACTGCTCCCCCGCTTATTTTCAGGCTGTATTATCCTTTCTAAGCAGGAAGAATCTCTCTATCCTTACCCTATTTAGCCCCTTCATTATCTTACATGCCTCTATAAAATCCCTCCCTCAGCCTTCTAAACTCCAACTAGCATATACCCAGTCTATTCAATCTCTCCTCACAGGCTAGACCCCTGATCTCTGGTATCAGCCTGGTGAACCTTCTCTGCATTCCCTCTAAGGCCAATATATCCTTTCGCAAATGCGGCAACCAAAACTGCACAGTACTCCAGTTGCGGCCTCACCAGTGCCCTGTACAGTTGCAGCAAGACCTCTCTGCTTTTATATTCTGTCCTCTTCACTATAAAGGCCAACATTCCATTCGCCTTCTTGATCACCTGCTGCACCTGCAGGCTGGGTTTTTGTGATTTGTGCACAAGGACCCTCAGGTTCCTCTGCACTGTAGCATACTGCAGCTTTTCATTCTTTAAATAATAATTCCGCCTACTATTATTTCTACCAAAGTGGATAACCTCACATTTGCTAACATTATTTACTCCATCTGCTAGGTCCTCGCCCACTCACTTAGTCTATCCAGATCTCTCTGCAGACTTTCCGCGCCTTCCACGCAATTTGCTTTTCCACTCATCTTCATGTCATCAGCAAATTTCATTACCCTACACTCTTGGAGTCTCTTGGTGTCAACGGCAAATTTACTGACCCACACTTCAGTCCCCTCTTACAAGTGATTGATCAAAATCACAAATAGCAGAGGACCCAGCACTGACCCCTGTGGTACACCACTGGTAACTGGCTTCCAGTCTGAAAATTTTCCCTCCACCACCACCCTATGAGACAGCCAAATTGGCCAAATTTCCTTCTAGCCCACACCTCCTTAGCTTCTTCGTGAGCCTACCATGGGGAACCTTATCAAACGCCTTACTAAAATCTGTGTATACAACATCAACTGCTCTACCTTCGTCTCCACACTTAGTTACCTCCTCAAAGAATTCAATCAAATTTGAGAGGCAGGACCTACCCCTCACGAAAGCATGCTGACTATCCTGGATTAAACTGCATCTTTTGAAATGGTCATAAATCCTATCTCTCAGGATGCTTTTCATCAACTTACGGTTAAGAGGCGATCTGATAAAAGTGTTCAAAATCATGGGGGTCTGGACAGTTTTCTTAAAAAACCATTTAGCTCATCATGTCTGCACTGGGAAATTAATATCAGGAGTAGGATTTCCATTGGTAGAAGACCAATATAAGATGATTGGCAAAAGGACTAAAGGTCACTTAGGGAAAAACTTTTTTAAGGGTTCCTGAACAGCACTGCTTGAGAGCTGTGGTAGGGTTAGATTCAATCGTAGATTTCAAGAGAATTGAGCGTGAGGAGGGAAAAAAAAATTATAGCGCTACAGGGACAGATGTGACTGGGTGAATTGCCAGGGGATTTTCACAGAAACTTCACTGCATGTTAATATAAGCCTGCTTGTGAAACTAATAAACAAACTTTAAACTTTGCAGAGAATTGGCATGAACACGAGAAGCCGAACGCTCTCCTTACTTGCTGGAGTGGGGCTGCAAAATCTGAGTAGTGAATAACAAAGCTAAATTCCAACTAACAAACGCCAACTAGCTGAAGCATCTGTAAGGCAATCGTCCCTCAACTTCAGCACGGGGATGTAGCTCAGTGGTAGAGCGCATGCTTTGCATGTATGAGGCCCCGGGTTCAATCCCCGGCATCTCCACTTTTTGTCGGGAAGACGAGCGAATGCAGTTTTAAACTTTCCTCCCACCATAACAGTATTTTTATTCCGGTTTCATTTTAATTTCCACTCTTAGATTCCCCAGCTACCGTGGGACGGGGGTGGGAGAAGGAGAGGACATATCAGCACATCCTTCCCACGTTGTTGTTGTTGTTTCCAGAGCAGGCGGCCGTCATTCGGGACTGAGCGTTCGGCCCTTTGAGCAGCTTGCTTCCCCTCTCCACCCCCTGTCACTTTAACGGCTCATTTCAAATATAACTGACACCTTTCCTGAAGAGCGCGCGATTCAGAGGGCTCAGTCGTAAAAAAGCCTTACGTCATAATAGATATGACGTACGCTATATCACTATATCTGTGACGTTACGTCATTATGGAGGCTGCTTACGCAGGTTCGGGGGTAACGTGAAGGAGGGGGCGTGGCCTAGCGGTAACCAGGGAAACGCTGGCGGGTTTCGGATCTGGAGCAGAAACAAAGGAGCCGGGGCCGGGGCCGGGGCCATGCAGCTGAAACACCTGAAAACTCTGCTGAACCCTCAGGTAACAGGGCAGCCGGAGAGCGAGAGAGGCCGCGGCTAAGTCAGATTGCACAGAGTAGCAGCACAGCCCCTCCCCGCGCCGCCACCTCGGGTGTTTTGTTTTACTGGCCAGGGTGGAAGCGGCTGCCGTTTGCTGCGTGGTTCCCATTTTAACCGTGAATGTGGATGGATGTTCGCAGCATTCTCAGCTCAGCTCCAGCCTTGGGGTGGGCTTTGCATTGGTGTGGCGTCTCTCGCAACCTCAAGACGTCCCACAGGCCTCCCTGCCTTTGGCTGTTGTGTGGTCTGAGTTTGTCACTTGCACAGTTGAATTTCACTCACTCTGTGCGGGACTGTAACTCTCAGATTAATTACTCTCTTCACTGATCAATCTCACTTTTACATAAAAAACAAAATTCTGTAGATGCTGGAAATATAATGAAACAGGGTCTAATGGATGGTCGTGGACCGGAAAGGTTAAACGTCTTTTTTCTTTCCATAACTGCTGTTGAGTATTTCCAGCATTCTTTGTTTTTATTTTGCATTTATGGATGTTTGTTTTTTTGAAATTGGAATGTCAATCATGTTTTCTGCCCACCTGATTAGTTCATTGCTATCTTCCAACAAACTGCAGCTTTTCAACTCATTACGCAGCCAATGAATGCATCATCAACAAAGTTTTTAATCATGCTCCCTAAATTTAAAGCTTAGTCATTTTATAAACCAATACTCATCCATAACATGCCACTTTTACTATTCTCATACCAAACAATCCTTCTCCTCAATTCTCTCACTTTACCGAATCCCCATCACTGCTCATCTTGATTCCAAGACCACACTTACATTTCGATGTTGATACATTTTTCTGAATAGTACCACACACTACTTGCAATCTACTTGCTGCATATCTTGCACTTTTTGGATATTAACATAGAACATAGAACAGTACAGCACAAACATGCCCTTCGGCCCACGAGTTGCGCCGATCACATCTACCAATCCACAGACCTATCTATAACCCCCTATCCTATTCTTTTCCATATACTCATCCAGAAGTCGCTTAAAAAACCCCAGTGAGTTTGCCTCAACAACCTCCGACAGCAGTCGGTTCCATTCACTCACCACCCTCTGAGTGAAAAACCTACTCCTGACATCTCCTTTGTATTTGCTTCCCTGCACCTTAAATCTGTGTCCTCTCGTAGTGACCATTTCCGCTCGGGGAAATAGTCTCTGAGAGTCCACCCTATCTAATTCCTCTCAACATTTTATAAACCTCTATCAGGTCGCCTCTCAACCTATGTCTCTCCAGTGAGAAGAGTCCCAGCTCCCTCACCTATCTTCATAAGGCCTGCCTCCCAATCCAGGCAGCATCTTTGTAAATCTCCTCTGAACCCTCTCAATAGCCTCTACATCCTTCCTATAATGAGGCAACCAGAACTGCGCACAATATTCCAACTGGGGTCTGACAAGAGTCTTATAGAGCTGCATCATTCCCTCCTGACTCCTAAACTCTATTCCTCGATTAATGAAGGCCAGTACACCGTACGCCTTCTTGACCACTTCCTCCACCTGCGAGGCCGATTTAAGAGTCCTATGGACCCGGACCCCGAGATCCTTCTGCTCTAAAACACAGCTAAGACTCCTACCCCTTATATTGTACTCCTTCATCCCATTATTCCCGCCAAAATGGACCACTACACATTTACCAACGTTGAAGTCCATCTGCCACTTCTCCGCCCAGTCTTGCATCCTGTCTATGTCCCGCTGCAACTTTTGGCATCCCTCCAGACCATCCACAACACCACCAATCTTTGTATCGTCAGCAAACTTGCTAACCCATCCCTCCACTTCCTCATCCAGGTCATTTATGAAAATGACAAACAGCAGAGGTCCCAGAACAGGTCCCTGGGGCACTCCACTGGTTACCGACCTCCATGCAGAACAAGACCCATCCACAACCACTCTCTGCCTTCTGCCGGCAAGCCAGTTCTGGATCCACGAGGCCAAAGCCCGTTGGATCCCATGCCCTCTCACCTTCTCCAGAAGCCTTGCATGTGGGACCTTATCAAACGCCTTACTAAAGTCCATGTACACTACGTTCACCACCCTTCCTTTGTCAATGTGTTCAGTCACATTTTCGAAGAACTCAACTAGGCTCGTAAGGCATGACCTGCCCTTGACAAAACCATGCTGACTATTTCTAATCAGTCCAAACTTCTCCAAATGTTCATGTATCTTGTCCCTCAAAAGCCTCTCCATCAGCTTACCAACCATTGAAGTCAAACTCACCAGTCGGTAACTTCCTGGACTATCCCTGTTCCCTTTCTTAAAGATAGGAACCACATCCGCAATCCTCCGGAACCTCTCCCGTTTCCATGGACGACGCAAAGATCATCGCCAGGGGCTCTGCAACCACTTCCCTCACCTCCCACAATAATCTGGGGTACGTCCCATCCGGTCCCAGCGACTTGTCTATCTTGATAGAATTTAACAGGTCTAACACATCCTCTTTCCTAACATCCACACACTCAATCTTTTCCGTATGCCTCAAACCTGCAGTGCAATCTCCCAGTTCACTTTCCACCATGAATACCGAGGCAAAGTACTCGTTAAGCACCTCTGCCATTTCTTCCGATTCACACAGACTTTTCCCCCTTCACCTTTTATAGGCCCTATCCCTTCTCTTCTCATCCTTTTACTTTTCACATATTTGTAGAAGGCCTTGGGATTCTTCTTAATCTTCCCTGCCAAGGCCTTCTCATGACCCCTTCTGGCTCTGCTAATTTCCTTTTTAAGTTCCCTTCTACACACCTTATACTTCTCTAGATCCCTAACATCCCCTAGCTCTCTGAACCTTTTGTATACCTTTTTTTTCTTCCTAACTAGGTTACATTTTTCTTTCTAACTATTACATTTATAAAAATCAAAACCATCTTCAATGAAAAAGAAAGTCATTCAGTCATGCCCTGGAAATTGGCACTTAAAAGCAGGTTAAAAATTGAAAAAGGTTAATTCAGGATCGACATCAAAATAAATATGAAGATGTTTAGAAGTTTCAGTGGATTGCCAGAGAGTGGAGATTGAGATGAGGGCCATATTCTCATTTGAACAATTAATGTGAAATTCAGGAAGAACAGTGTGAAATGAAATTAATACTCTTTTAATGTATCCCTAACATGGGAATTTGAGCTTTCTTTTCTCTTCACAGGATGGTGCTGCAAAAGTTACATGTATGTCATGGGCACCAAATAACAGCAAGTTTGCAGTCTGCACTGTGGATAGAGTTGTTCTTCTCTATGATGAAAATGGGGAAAGAAGAGATAAATTCTCCACTAAACCTGCTGATTCTAAGGTTAAAAAAAAACACATTTTCAGAAGAATTATATTAATAGCGTAGTGAGTAAATAGTTACATGTTCTAAAAAAATGTCTTGACAGCTATACAATCATTTTGTTTTCCATAAGTAGACATTAAGAATAATCTCAGTCTCATAAAACGAATATTTGTGTAAACCCAGTGTTGGGTATGTCATGACCACTGGAAATTATGACCACTGAAAATTGTAGTAAGAAGATTCACAACATCAGATTAAAATCCAACCAATTTATTTGATAGTAAACTCACAAGCTTTCAGAGTTTGCCCCTTCATCAAGTGAATGGAGAATTCTGGCCTCAGACAGAGCATCTAACAGCACACACAGTTTACGGATTACTGATTAGAATACGAGTCTTTACAACTAACCTGCTATTCAAGTCTTAAAGATGCAGACAATGTGAGTAGAAAGAGCATTAGGCATAGGTTAAAAAGATGTGTGTACACAACACACGATAGCGCAGAGCCGCTGAGCAGAGACTGATAGCCAAGTTCTGCACATATGAGGACGGTCTCAACCAGGATCTTGGGTTCATGTCGCACTATCTGTAATACCCATGACTTGCCTGGGTTTGCAAAACATCATAACTGTACTGTCTGGAGACAATAGACATCTCTTTAACCTATGCCTAATCTCCTTCCACTCACATTGTGTGCATCTTTTAAAACTTATTAGGTTAGTTGTAAAGACTCACATTCTAATCAGTAATCTGTAAACTGTGTGTGCTGTTATATGCTCGGTCTGTGTCCAGAACTCTCCATTCATCTGACAAAAGGGCAAACCCCGAAAGCTTGTGAATTTACTATCAAATAAATTAGTTGGACTTTAACCTGGTGTTGTGAGACTTCTTACTGTGTTTACCCCAGTCCAACGCCGGCATTTCCACATCATTGAAAATTGACCAGATTTCTATTACATGCTATTTGAATTGAAAAACATAGGACAAGGAAATTAAATGCTGGAGAAAAATCAGAGTTCTGTACAAGCTGTCTTTTTTTTAAAATTGAGTCTTGAGTTTAAATGATTAATGATAAGTGGATGGAATTTTCGCATGTAAATTTGAAGACTGATTTTATTAAGCTGTCATTCTATATCTCTCTTGTTTCGTAAAATATTTTTCTTGACTTTATAATTTCACAAATTAAACCACAATAATAGTTTTAATTTAGTAGTTAAATATGACAAACATGTTCCACATCCAAGATGTGTTTAACACCTTCTGGAGTCGGTTAGATCTGTATAAACAATCTCTTGCTCTGCGTGCACTGCTAGAAATTAACCAGTTCTTTATTCTGCAACCTGTGCTAATATTAGTGATCATAAACTGTTGATACTAGCCCTCTGAATTTGTGATGTGGAGTCTCTTTGTTTAGCACCCGTGAAATATATTATCAGTAGACTTGGGTTCTTTTATAGCCACTAATCTGATGATGAGAGGCAGTGTAAGTTATTAATGATCAGTTATCTGGTTAGCTGTACTTGTGAAATCATAAATTAAGAATTATTATCAGCATTCATCAATATAATGCTCTGATAGAAATACTTGTGTTCTGTTCACTCTATTTTAAATTAAATATTTAGAATATCTATATATCTTTTTACAGTATGGCAAGAAGAGCTATATGGTCAAAGGCATGGCCTTTTCGCCAGATTCTACCAAAATAGCCATTGGGCAGACAGACAGTATTATTTATGTTTATAAAATTGGAGAAGATTGGTAAGTTCTATTTTTGTGTAGCTTTTTAATGGAGACTCACACAAACTTATTATTATGTTTTAGTTCATGCTGCTGAAAGATCCACACATGTTACATTTCTCTTTGGTATAGTCCACAGATATCAGGCATGTATTACCACACAAGTGCAGAGGTGCTGCTGCAGTGTACCGGCTAAAACATATAATTTTCTAGCCAGGTCATTTTTCTTGTGCATAGCCAGCTACAACTTTCCCACCCGAAAGAACTTAATACTTAATAATATGGTTATTTAGAGCTGAATTTAACAAAAAAAAAAGTTTCCAGTGATGTTTCATGCCTTCCAAGTTCCATTGGTTAACCAGATTGATCAGTATTGTAGGTACTGTTGATGTTGTCCTGCTTGGTTCAGATATTGGATGACCTTACATGTTGATTAAATTTTGCACTTAATTTAATAAATACATTGCCACAATTTAAATAGATTCCTCCCCCTAAAGACAGATATCCTTGGTTGTTAGATATATGTAAGTTGAACTTTGCTCAGTTGGCAATACAAACAGGGAATGCCTCATAAGCAACACAGTAAATAGCACTATTCAACATAAAACATACTGTCAAGATCAGTTCAATGTTGGGCATTTTTATTGTTTGAAACCACTTTGCAAACATAATAAAGCAGAGGCTGAATTAAATACACATGCTGATTTGTTGCTTAAAGCCATTTCTTTTAAACTTGATTACTGATTATTTTGGATTTCTTTTCTCTAGGGGTGACAAGAAGGTTATTTGCAACAAGTTTGTACAGACAGTAAGTGAACTTTCTGATATGAATGATGTGGCTCTTTCATTAATTTCTGTATGCAGTTCCAATTTCGTGCCAACATATTGCAGCATATCTGTTTTTTTTTGTGCGACAGGAGAATTTATTGATTAGAATATGCACTTAATACAATTGTAGAATTAAATTGTTCTGTTTCTTATTCTTATTTTCTTCCTTTAACTAATAGCGGATATTTCAATACAAATTGTCTTGCATTTAATCAATCTTTGTTATTGGTGAGTATAGCAATAGTCAAGAAACAGAACAGAATTCTCCCATTTTGAAATATAGTGGCATGGCAGGTGCAGCAATGTACCTTTGCTGATGTGAAAACAGGCCAAATCTTCCAATGTTGACCTTATTAATTATGCACCTGGGTGTTTTATGCCTCTTTAGTAGCGAGGCGGCCTGGATGGTGTTGAGTCTGTTGTTGTGTTTGGGTATTACATTGAAAAAACATCCAACATCACAGACCAATTATTGAAGAAAGAAGGTAGACCATCTGAAAATGAAGATTGATCTTCAGTAACGTTCTGAGACTGGAAGATGGACCTTTTCTTGTGTACCTAATCTGGAAGGTCCACCTGTAGATGTTCCCCTGGCCCACTGCTGAAGTATTCTCAGGTCCGAGTTGCCTGCAGCCTTCATCTTGAATTCTGAAGGATGCAAATGAGGTTCATGTCAGCTTCTGGTGGATTTTTCAATCCACCATGGCAGACTCAAAGGTGAGATGCTGCTGTAAATTCACACTGCCTGATTTTTGGGCCTCTCGCCATATTCTTCCCCCAAGCTTGCCATTGAGCACACTGGTGAGGGCTTGGGAGAATTCTGTCCCTATTCATGGAGACCAGTGCTTAGCAGCTATTGATGTCATCCAAGTTGATAACAGTGACGTTAGCAGAAACTGTGATAGAAAAATTAGTAACTTCTGAAACTAACAAATTCGCATATCTCAAAGTGGAATCTAACTTTCTATACAACAGCTATCCCATGTTAGAAATCCTAACCCATCACAGTTTTAATGACCACCTCACATGAATCAAATGCTGCTTTGACATAACTTTCACAAAAATGTAATGCACTAGGCTCTAATCAAATGGCCCTATGACATAGAACAGTACAACACAGTACAGGCCCTTTGGCCCTTGATGTTGTGCCGAGCTGTGTCCGAAAGCAAAATCAAGCTATTCCACTCTCTATCGTGGTGTGCTGCATGTGCCTATCCAATAACTGCGTGAAAGTTCCTAAAGTGTCCGACTTTGCTGTTACAGCAGACAGTGCATTCCACACCTCAACGATTCTGAGTAAAGAATGACTTGCCCACTATGTTGTAAAATTCTATAGGGCTCATTTTTCTATGTAATTTGAGTAGAAAACTAGTAGTCATGGATTGGTTCCAACTATAGAGCCTGCTTGTGCAAACTTGAGTGGAGTGTATGACAGCTCATGCCACTTTCCCATCCCTGCCAAAATTGAAAATTAAGCTCCCATTGTAGCAACTCTCCAGAAACAACTTATTTTCAGCTTTACTATGCTGAAAGTGTAAACAATTCTTTGTCAGAATCTTTCAAACTATTCTTTACATCCCTCCTTTAAGATTTTATTGCAACTTCCCTGCTGCTATTGATATTTTTGACTTTTTTACTCAATCTTCTGTTAAAAACCAGCATCGATCCATTTATCCTCTCCACAATTAAATGTCACAATTAAATATGTGGTAAGTGTAAAGTTTAGATGAGGTCCTTTATAAAGCTGTGCTTGCCTTGCCAGATTGGAAAAATGGTAGTATATCCAGAAGTTATACTTTGGGGTTTTGATGTGAGTTAATTTGTGCTGGAGGACTGGCAAATGTATTATTAATTTTCAAAATGTGAATTAGAGCCAACCAGGCAATCACAGACCAGTTAGTTTAACATTTCTAATGGGAAAAACTTTGACATTATTAAGTAAAAGTGGAAGTTTTACATCAAAGATAAAGAGAAAATACTTAAAAGTAGCTCACATAGATTCTGGAAAGAAAACTTCTGCTTGACAAACCTGATAAAGTTCTTTGAGGGGATGACATGTAATGCACAAGGACAATGAAGCGGATGTGGTGTATGTGGCTTTTTAAAAAGCCTTCAATAACATTTTACCAAGGAAATTACTGGAGAAGATGAAGGAGAATGGAAATAGTGGATGGGCGATAAATTTGATTAAGAAATCATTGAGAGGAGGAAAAAGAGAGGGAGAATTCTGTAGTGTTTGCTAGTGGGTAACAGTACCCCAAGAAGTCCTGTTCTGCATGTACTTCTGATTGATTTGCATCCAGAGCCAGAGAGAATGAAGTACAATTTTGCAAATGACAGTTGAATTGAAGGATTGAAGAGGATTAGTAAATAGTTTTGAGAATCAAAGGAAGCTGAAAGGAAATATTGATAATTATGGTGGAATGAGCAAAAATGTGATAGATGGAATTCAATGTCAGTAATTCAATGGGACGTGATATATTTTGTTTGAAAGATTGAGGATTGATTCACTAATGAAAAGCAAAGAATGGGGATAAGCAGATGTTTTTCTAGTTGAAGATCAATGACTAGTGGTGTGCTTTGGGACTGCAATTGTTTTCAATTTACATAGATGATTTGGAGTTGGGGACCAAGCGTATTGTGTCCAAGTTCGCAGACGATGCAAAGATGAGTGGCAGAGCAAAGTGTGTAAAGGACACTGAAAGTCTGCAGGGATATGTATAGTTTCAATAAGTAGGCAAGGATTTAACAGATGGAGGACAATGTTGGTAAATGTGAGTCATCCATTTTGACAGGAATAACTGCAAAATCCACTATTATTTAAATGTTAAAAAATTGCAGCAAACTGCTGTGTAGGGGGATGATTTGGAAAAAGTTGGTTTACGGGTGCAGCGGGTAATTAAGAAGGCAAATGGAATTTTGTCTTTCATTGTTAGAGAGATGCACTTTAAAAATAGGGAGGTTATGTTGCAGCTGTATAAAGTGCTGGTGAGTCCACACGTGGAGTACTGTGTACGGTTTTGGTCTCCTTATTTGAGAAAGGATATACCAGCACTGGAGGGGGTGCAGAGGAGATTCACTATGTTGATTCTGGAGTTGAAATGATTGGCTTATGAGGAGAGACTGATAGACTGGGACAATAGTTATTGGAATTCAGAAGAATGAGGGGCGAACTTATAGAAACATAAGGTTATGGAGGGAAAAGATAAAATAGAAGCAGAGAGATTGTTTCCACTGGTGGGTGAAACTAGAACTAGAGGACATAGTCTTAAATCTGCTCTCCTTTATTTTGAGGCTGAATTGAGGAGGAACTTCTTCACCAAGAGGGTTGTGAATCTGTGGAACTTCCTGCCCTGTCAACAGTTGAGGCTACCTCATTGAATGTTTTAAAGGGAAAGAAAGATAGGTTTTTGAACAGTGAAAGTATTAAGGATTATGGTGAGTGGGCGAATAAGTAGAGCTGAGTCCACAAAAAGATCAGCCATGATCTTATCGAATGGCGTAGCAGGCTCGAGGGGCCAGATGGGCTATTCCTACTCCAAGATCATACGTTCTTAGGTTCTTGAACACAAAATCTACTTTGAATAGGAGAACTTTGAGGAATGTGAAAAAACAAATGGATTGAGACATTATGTTTACATGATATTAAAAATAGCACCTTCAAATTATTAAGGTCATTAAAAAAAGTCTATGAGAAGAGACATGAAATAGAAAAATTAATTTTAAAAAGTTGTTTTGATATAGTGTTTTATACTATAGGCAGTATATCAGGATGTGCCTATAGTATAAGCATTGTATCAAGTGCTGCAGGATGCCGCAAAGTTTCACAGCTTAGTGAAGAATTTCTGAAGTTTAATCACTTTAATATTAGGGAGAAAAGGAAGCTAGTTTGCATATATTGATGTGTCTCAAATAGCAATCAGAAGGCTATGAGATAACCTTATCTTTGGTGTTGGTTAGGGAAATATTGGCCAGATTCAAGGAAAACCTCTGTTGCTTTTAGTATCATGCCATGAGATGTTTCATATCTCCTTAAAGTCCAGTTGGGATCTTGGTGTCATGTTTCATTCAGAATATGGCATGTCCCACACTGCAACATTCTTTCAGCGTGACATTGTAGTTTCAGACTAGATTCTGTACTCTGGTCTCCAGAGTGGGGCTTGAGCCCACAATCAATTGTCTCGGAAATGGATCCGTACAAAACATTAGTGAGGCCATAACTTTCTGCTTTAGGCAAAATGCTGAAGCAATCAAAATAAAGATTATGGCACAGGTTCATTTTGATGATGTCTGGAAATGCCACAATGTGCACTGGCTTTAAAAAACTTTTAGTTGGAACTGATTGTGGATGATTTGATGAGGGTATTTAAGATATAAAGAAATTGTAGAAAATGAACTATTTCTAATGGTTAAGGGATGTAGAGTGAGGACGTGGAGTTGTAAGATTAAGTGGAGTTAATTTAGGGCGCAGGAGAATTATTATCCTCTGGAGCATGAAATTGTGATACAATGGTAAGTTAGTGTTTGAAGTAGAGTAATTATGTTAACTTGCAAAAGTAGATTTGAAACATGATTTGAAGGATGAGTGAATAGAGATATAAGAATAGATAGGCACATGGAATTCCAATTTAAAAAGTATTCTAATGGATTTCAATACTTAAAATATGCTCATCAATGAAATGGTCAAACTTATCCTTCTAGGACAGAGCCCTATGATCAACTGCAGTAAAAATGCATCTAATTTACAATACAGCAACTAACTATTAAAATTGAAAGAACAGGTTTTTTTGTATTTCAGAGTCTATTAAAGAATTCCAGGAGCAGTGACTAATTTTTGTTTTGGTTCCCCATTTGAGATTGGGTATTCCCTATGGTTTATTGACACTTCTGAAAGATGGCAAAGCATCTATTTTATAGAAGGGGTGCAATTACACAAAAATTACAGGAGAGTTTGAACTGCCCATACCTACAATAGAGCAGGCAAGGATAGAAGTGCTGGATGTATATGCACTACTGGCACCTTTCATCTATGTCAGCAAAAATTGTTGGAAATAACAGTGGGAATTCCTGAATTGAGTCCCTGTTTTTAAAGGGCTTTAAATTGACCTAACACAGCAAAAATTTGGGCCGTCATGTTCAGAAATATTTAGTGTTTTGCACAATATCTGTGAGCAGTACCAAGCTCACCATTCAAGATATGTGTTTAACAGCAACTCAATAACATATTCTTTTTAACTGCTATTTACCAAAATGAGGCAATTTGTTATCTTTGTGGATATTTTGGTTTGATAGGCAGTGAAGGTCTCTGTCAGTATATTTTTTATTGCTTTGCAAATAATAAACTCTATTGTTTTATATTTCAGAGTGCAGTTACATGTCTAATCTGGCCAGCAGATCAAGCAATTGTTTTTGGACTGGCTGAAGGAAAGGTATGAGTTAGTGGTTTAATTTACATGGGATATTTCCTGGCTCCAGAAACTCAACACTGGAGAAAATGTCATAGGAGTCAGGATCTTCTTTCTGGGATGGCAGGGTTCTCTGGGAGTCAGACTGGGCAACCTCAAAACTGGTGCGGAGATGTGCTGAGTGGAAGATCTGCGTTGGTGCATTGGCGCTTTGTTAAAGGTTTTTTAAAAAGTATCAAAACAGCCCTCCAGACCTACTGTCCATGTCGAATCCCCCACCCCTCAGCACCCATGCCAGCATGTACTTTCTACCCACACTGCATTTATCTTTATACCTCCATATGTCTCACTACCCACTCCATAACATCCTCTTGCCAATTCATGACCTCCACCTACCCAATGACCTTTTGTAGCTCTGCCAAGAGTGCCAATTCATGCTACTTATATCCCAACAACTACCATTTGCCCTTACATCTGCCATGCTAACTCACTCATTATCCACCATTGGCAGACTTCAGGAGCCATGCTGAGACAAAATAAAATTGTGTTAAGTGTCTATTGCAGACTTAAAGCACTCCAGTGTGATAATGGAACGTTGTGAGATCAGTCATGTGATGCAAATCCATCAGTGATAGCCCTCGAGCTTATGTCAAAAGCAGAGTGTTGTATAAACAGCATTATGTTTAAATACACCATACAGTGCTTTCAGTATTGACTGAGAAGGAATTTTAAATATCTTGACAGTTGCTTTTGATAGTTACTTTTGCTGGTTCCTCTTGGCAGTGGCTTTTGTCACTTTTGACAGTTCCTTTTAATAGCCCTCTTAATGAATAGTTCTAATGAATTTATGCACACTTTTCACTTTTCCACTTTCAACAAACCTAAAGGGCACCTTGCCTATTCAAAAGGGCACCTGACATCCCCAAAGATGTCCCAGGATCATATTGAATAGGGTACCCTACACCTCTAAAGGATTTGACAAAGTTTAACTTGCTTCTGCCAAGTGTATTTCATAAATCTAGATTGCCAAAATCAGATATGAGTAGAGGCAGCTGATTTATACGGGCAGCTGCCTCTGTGAAAAGTGCGTGCCGGAAATGTGGCACACCTCCACAGAAATGTACCTCATCTTGGCAGTATTCGGCCTGTTATAGCTGCTGAATGTAAATTGTAAAATGTTCTATTACAACAGGTGAGGTTTTGACATAGAAACTCCTTAGGGAAGGAAATCTCTCATCTTTACCCAACTTGGCCAATGTGACTGACAGATCCACAATAGTGTGGTTGAATCCTAACTTGCTCTCTAAAATGTCTAAATTTGTGGACAATAAAGTTTATTTATTAGTCACAAATAGGCTTACATTAACATTGCAATGAAGTTACAAAATCCTCTAGTTGCCCCACACACCAGTGTCTGTTCGGCTACACTAGGGAAAAATTTAGCATGACCAATGCACCTAACCAGGATGTCTTTTGGACTGTGAGTGAAAACCGGAGTACCCAGAAAAAACCCATGCAGTAATGACGAGGATGTGCAACTTCCACACCGACAATGACCCAAGCTGGGAATCAAACCTGGTTCCCTAGCGCTGTGAGGCAGCAGTGCTAACCACTGTGCCAACTACTGTGCCACCATGCCGTCCCAATGAGAGATGAGCAACAAAATCTGGCCTAGTTAGTGACACCCACATCCCGTGAAGAAATAAATAAAGCATGGCACCATGCCCCTTAATAAACATTTAAGTAAGAAAAGCATGTTTGCTTATTGTGATTCAACAAAGATCTAAGTTGGGAAGCTAGTTTTAACTTTCTTTCTTGCTATTATATATTTATTTATGTTTAATTGATCTTTATTGAAGTGCTCTTTTCACTTGTTTTCATTGGCTCAGATGAATCTTACATTGATGATGTGCATTTAAAATTTAACAGTTCAGATATTCACTCTGTTGTAAATATATTGATTTGGTCGTTTTGTGGGTAAAAAGAAAATAAAAAAAAAGCTTGCATTTTTATTGCACTTTTCATGATCACTGGCTGACTCACAAATGCTTTATAGACAATGAAGTACTTGAAGTGTAATCACTATTGGAGTGTTGAAAACGCAGCTGTGTTGCATTTAGTCAACACTCAAACATGATAACTGCCAAAGTCTTCCTGGCAATTATATCGGCGGGATTTTACTGTCCTGCTGATGATACACTCCTGCTCTGGGTTTCCCGGTGACAAGGGTCGCTCTCAAAGAGAAGCCCCATTGACAATAGCAAAATCCCGCCGCCAGTGAGTGGCGCAATGCCCCTTCAGTTTTGCACTGGAATGTCTGCCTCAATTTTTGTGCTGAAATCCTGGAGTAGGGCTTGAAACCTGAACCTTGTGATTCAGAGACAAGTCTGCTATCAACAGAACTATGGCTGGGACTGGACCAGCTGCCCGTAGGCCATAAATCAATTGTTTTGTTCAGTTGTTCAGTGAAGGAAGTGTGCTACTTTTACAAAGGCTATCTGGCCTGTGTAGTTCTAAGTTAGATAAATCTTTGATAGACAAGTGACTTGATCTGGTTGTCATCTCTCTACTTTCCTGTATGCCCCACAACCAGATCAGCCATGACTCTACTTCATGGCTGAACCAGCTCAAAGGGCTGAATCACTTATTCCTCCTTCTAAGTCTTTTGTTCCTGTGTTCTTAGTGGCTGATTCTGAATACCCTTTGAAATGGCTGAGCAAGCTCCTCAGGTCTACTAGTAGTTAGTACAAAGCATTAATCTAATTTTGGATCCAGGTGGTGGTTATAAAATACTCAAATTTGACTTTTATGATGATCTTCTGATTGCTTGAAATAAAACTAGTTACAATAAATTACTCCCAAGTACTTTTTTTATGTAACAGACAATTTACAACTTCTGCAGTGTGAAAATAGAACACACACGTTTGCAAGAGGTCTTCTGTGAGCTTTTCCAGACATCTGGATGTGGAATATACAAATTAACTTCCATCTTAACTGTTACCAGAACAAAAAATATTCGTGCAAACCTCTATCGTTCTGAACACAAAATGTGAAAGTATAAATTAAGTTTTGCCATCAAATGGTGTTTTGAAGGTAATTACTTGAGTTAATGAGTAAGATCTTGTAAATATTCATGTGTTCTTAAAATCAATATTTTTAAATGTGTTTTTCTACTCAATCAATATTGTTTTTGCTTAACGTAGGTTCGTTTAGCCAACACTAAAACAAACAAGTCTTCAACTATTTATGGGACTGATTCCTACGTAGTTTCATTGACTTCAAAGTAAGTACTGCTTTATCATGAAGGAGTGATTTCTTTTTGTCATGTATTGTAAACTTGCTCTTCATATATAGGACCATTTTGTTATGGTATGGCACTGCCCTATCATGAGCCTTACTTCAAGTTTAACATTTGATGACTGAGTTGGTATCCTGTTTTGCCAAACATCTAATTTTCTTTCCTATTGGCTTCAAGTGGAAAATAAATCAGCGCACATTGGGCTGCTGATTGATTATTGTCTGTTTTGTGGTATGGCCTAAACTTAACCTATGCCTCTTTGATTCCTCTGCAATTGGCATACACTCTTAAACAGTGATCCCAATATGATGTGTTGCATAGATTTTGGAGCTTTAATTCTATTTTGGTTATTATTGAGTAATATTAAGAATTGATTATTACTTGAATATGTTCTTTCCTCAGTTTATCAGGTAAAGGGATTCTGTCTGGCCATGCAGATGGCACTATTGTGCGTTACTATTTTGATGACGAAGGGGCTGGTGACTCACAGGTATTGTATTAATTCAAATGGTATGATTAATATGACCAGCTTTTACTAGACTCTGCTGTTGTTAGTAGTAACTGTCCAATTATTCATAAAACTGCCAGGGACAAACTCATAAAGTTATCCGAGAAGCTGCACAGTACTTGCCTACATTCAATAGATTTCAGGAAAAAATTTTGGGCAGAGAATGATCTGCAGAAGATTTCCATCTCACACACTGTGCAACCAGCCCCCATACAGATCTCTACCACACTAAACCTTTAAGTCATGGGCAAATTCCAAGCTGGCTTGGGTGATTATGAAGTGGGACGATACAGCATTCAGTCCATTCTACCTATTTTGGCAATCCATTTATTCCTGACTGTCAACTGGCAATTCCAGATCTACAAATATTTATCCAAGTTCCTTTTGAGTGTTACTCTTGAATCTGTTTTCACCATCTTTCCAACATGAATTCCAAATCATAATTCTGCTTACAAAGGAACTTGCCTCTGGGTTGTTTGCCAGTTACTTAAAATCTATGACTTCTCACTACTGATCTTCTGCCACTGGAAAAAAGTTTCTCATTTATTCCATTAAAGCCCATAATAATTTTGAGCATTCTTAATCTGCTCTTTTAAACTTTCATGTACAAAAGAGAACAATACTCACTTTTCTAGTCTTTCTACATTATTGAAGTCCCACATCCTTGACACCATTACAGTAAATCTCATCTGCATTCTCTCTAAGGCCTTGGAATTATTTCTGAGGTGTTGTTTGCAGTTCTGGAAACCATACTCGAGAATGGATCTAACCACAAATTTGTTAAGATGATCTCTGCAAGTGCTGCCAGTTTCCCAGCAAGATTGCCCCAGAGGCAGGAATAGGACAGGCTGCTGATCCAATGTGTATTTCTCTTAAATTCTTCTCAATTCAAGAGACTGTTGGCCAAATTTACTCAAACTTCATTCATGAAACATCCTGTTCGTCCCAGGAAGCAATCCAATGAACCTTGTTCAAACAGCCTCCAATGCAACTATATCCCTCCTTTGATAAAGGATCCAAAATTGTAGGCAATACTGTTGGTGTAGTCTCATCAACACCCTGTAAATTGTATAAGACTTCTCTACTTTCATACTCCATCCCCCTTGCAAACTTTTTGTGATTCTTGTACAAGGACACCCATATGTTGCTATTCTTTTTTAATAAAAGCACCGCGGATGACCTACTGGTCGTAGCCAAAGTCACGAAAGCTGTCAGCCAGTTGTCCAGTGGCAAATTCCCAGGGACAGATGCCATAACCACAGAGATGAACAAAGCTGCTGGTTCTGTACTTATCGAGAAGCTCACCAAGTTGTTCCAGTCCTTTTGGAAGGAAAGATCCATTCCTCAGGAGTGTAAAGATGCTTCCATCGTATACCTCTACAAGAGGAAGGGCAATCGGCAAGCATGCAACAACCATCGAGGAATCTCGCTGTTCCACATCACAGGAAAAATCCTTGCAACAGTCCTGCTAAATCATGTGGTCACTCATCTGGAACTGAGTCTGCTTCCAGAGTCACAGTGTGGCTTCAGCGAAAGTCATGGAACTATTGACAGGATTTTTACTGCGCGTCAACTTCAGGAGAAGTGTCAGGAGCAGAATCGTGAGCTCTAAACAACCTTTGTTGACCTTGCTTTTGACACTGTCAGCTGACAAGGCCTGTGGAGAATCATGTCAAAGTTTGGCTGTCCCTCCCCTCAATTCATTCAGATGGTACACCAATTCCATGATGGCCAGAGTACTGGATGGTGGAGAATTCTCTAAGGCATTCCCAATCACCAATGGCATCAAATGGAGCTGTGTGCTCTCACCCACACTCTTCAGCATGATGTTTACTGCCATGCTGAATGATGCCTTCCAGGACAGTGTTGCTGGAATCAGCCTCAAGTACAAAGTGGATGGCAAGCTCTTCAATCTGAGACGTCAAGCTATTACCCAAATGAAGGAGCCTGTCCTCCCTCTTTGCTGATGACTGCACCAGAGCCAGAGATGCAAGTCAGTATGGATAAATTTTCCACGGCTTGTGACAACTTTGGACTTGCTATCAACATTAAAAAGACCGAAGTCATCACCAGCGTGCTCCGTACACAGAACCCATAATCACAATCATAGGGCAGAAACTACAGGCAATGTACTAGTTCACTTATCTTGGCAGCACCATCTCCCAAGCAGCGACTACTGATGCAGATGTTAACAGCAGAATAGCATAGGCAAGTTCTGCTTTCGGTAGACTACGCTGAACTGTATGCAAATGTTGAGAAATCAGCCCTGCAATAAAATTGAAGGTCCACAGTGCTGTGGTACTCACTACCCTCCTGTATGCCTGTGAAATGTGGACTGTGTATCAAAGGCATGCAAGACAGCTCAATCATTTCCACATGACTTGTCTTTGCAGAATATTATGTGTCAGATGGCAAGACAAAGTATCAGACACTGAAGTTCTGTCTGCAGCAAGTCTACCATCAGTCCACACACTGCTGATGAGAGCGCAGACTCAGTGGGTAGGTCATGTCGTCCATATGTCAGACGAGTACATACCCAAGCAGCTCCTTTTTGGGGAACTCTTTGCTGGAAGACGCTCACATGGAGGTCAGAAGAAACGTTACAAAGACACACTCAAGACCTCCTTGAAGTCGCTTGACATAGACACGACCAACTGGGAAATGCTGGCAGAAAACCATCCTACCTGGCACTGCCTCATCCACAAAGACCGTAAAGCTTACAAAGCAAGGTGCATTGCTGAAGCACAATTTAAGTGCAAGCTGCACAAGTCCAGAGCCAAAACTACAGTGCCAATATGCGCCAGGACATTCTGTGCCTGAACTGGCCTGGTCAGTCATCTTCAGACATATCGCATCCAGCCTCTCAATGATTAATGATGTCAAGGTCCTCATCAACGACGATGGACGAACGACATTCTTTTTTAATAAAAGTATTTTTTATGCTTCTTACCAAGATAGACAACCTCATATTTTCCCACACTGTACTCCCATCTGCCAAACTTTTGTCCGTTTACTTAATTTTCCTGTGCAAATTCTTTGTGTGTTGTTCACAGCTTGCTTTCCCATTGTGTCATTGACAAATTTGGCTGCATTACATTCCATCCCTTCATCCAAGTCACTCATATAAATTACAAATAGTTGAGGTATTAATCCCTATGGCATTCCACTAGTTGCAGTTTGACAACGTGAAAATTTATCCTGACTTGCACTTTTCTGTTAGTTAGCTAACCCTCTATGCATGCTACCATATTACTCCCAGCACCAGGAGCTCTTATCTTGTGTTGCAATCTTTTATGTATCATCTTAGTGAATGCCTTTTGGAAATCCAAATACACAACATCCTCTGGCTCCCTTTCTTCAACCCTGTTACATTGTCGAAGAGCTCATCGTCAAACATTATTTACCTTCCATAAAACCATGTTAACTCTGATTGCATTATGATTTTTTAAAAGAAGTCCTGCTACTGCTGGATTCTGTGGATTCTGGTATTTTTCCTAATATAGATTTTGAGCTAACTGGCCTATCGTTTCCTGCTTTCTGTCTCTTGTTTCTTCAATATGGGGTGTTTCATTTGCAATTTTCCAATTGGACCCTTCCAGAATGTAGGGAATTTTGCAAGATTATAACCAATGTATTAATTGCACAAGATTTAGTGGCCTTCCAGCAGTGTGTTTCCCGGTGGTGGAAGGTAGCGCGCTGTTTGCTAGTGGTGGGATTCTCTGATCCTGCTGCAGTCAATGGGATTTCCCAATGATGTCAATCTATGAGCATTCGTGCAATTTTGGCAGAACTCAAGAATCCCACTGGCATGAGTGACTAGAGAATTCCAGCCATTAACGTTTTAATAATGTTGTCTATTGGGTAAAATGGTTCCCAAATTAAATAATGCAGCTTTTTTTTCCCAGGGAAAGTTAGCTACACACTGTTGTCCACCTTATGCCTTAGCTTGGGCTGTGAATAGCATTGTGGCTGCTGGATGTGATAAGAAAATCATTGCCTATGGAAAGGAGGGGCATATTATCCAACAGTTTGATTATGGCCGAGATTCCACAGAAAAGGAGTTCACAGTAGCTGCCACTAGCCCCAGTGGCCAGTCTGTCGTCATTGGCAGCTATGACAGGTAAAATGATTGAAAATAAGTATATTTATAAAATGTTTTGCCATTTTGTTGTGTAAGATTGTGCCAGTAAAAGAATTAAATAAAAATCCTGACTCTGCAAGTTATATAAAATGTACCAGCCATTTCTTCCCAGTTTTCCCTATGTTGAATTGAGAAAGATACTGACTGGGTTGGAATTGAGGGGCTTTGGTTGCAAAGATGCTAAACAATTATGTTTCCCAATTAAAATTGTCTACATTCCCATCCACACAGAACAATATTGAGAGGTATGAGAAAATGAGTGTGGTATGTTACATGGTTTGAGTTTAACATCTTTTCTTACATTTTTCCTTCACCTTTCCAGAAAGCAATAACTCTGGTACTAGCTTAGTGGGCATTCTTTGTATGTGAACACAGAAAGTGAGATTTAAATGGGGAGCAAACATTACAGTCATTTTTTTTATATTTGTGCATGTGCATTTTATATTTGTATCACTGAATAATGATCAGAAGTACAGCTGACACAACTGCTTGCTCTGTTTATTCAGGCCATAGGTAACGTTTGGAGGTGCTCACCATTTTCACCTTGCACTTCCAACAACTTGCAAACTTCAGAGCTTGGGGGCGGGGTGGGGGTAGTGGATGGTGGGATGGACAATGCTCTGGGGATTATTCTTTCAGAAGTTACTAGGTAAGGTTTGCACAGCAAATGCTTGCAAATGCAAACCTCCCTTCGGCAACATCCCTGCACTGGGAACCATTCAGTTCAACATTCCACCTCCTCCTCGTGATACCACTCTATACACTTGATCCCCAAGGGTTTTCTATCTCTACTCTTGCTTTCACGGACTGAACCCTTCAAATCTTACCCAACTCCTCAAATCCTACCCACTTAGCTTGTACATTTAGCTTCTCCATGTCACGTCAGGACTTTTAACCTTCACTAATATTTTAAGCATCCCTGCTTTATGTTAGCTAATGCAATAAAAAAAGGGTGTGGCTTCCTTCCCTTCAATAAAGCTGCACTTGACACTAAGCTCCAGGAACATGTTGCAGTACGATGTCGCCCATCCTAAATTGGAAGGTCAACTGAGACATGATTTCAGGTAAGAAACTGGGAGCTGAGTGACAATTCAATGCTGATAGCCAGCCCGACGAAGTTCAGGCCCATTATCAATATTAAATGGTCGCGTACAAGTCTAACCAACGACAGGTGCTGTTTATTGCCCTGTCACAGCAAAATTGACACTTAAGTTTGAATTGATATAAGTTCTGCCAGTTGTCTTTTCTTTCAAGTCCATTGTCCACCTCATAACATCAGACCACCAGGAATTTATAACTCTTCAGAGCAGTAGTTTAGCAAAAACAAACAGAAAAAAAATTCTGCTGTATCTTTCAACTAAAAAGTGTATGAAATCAAATGAGTGTACGAGTCAAATGAAGGTGCATAATTGTAATATTTCATTTTCTTGTAATCAACACATGACCCAGCTCTTCTAGGTAAATTGGGATTTGATATCAAACACTGAGACTTTTATGTACAACATGATTGTATGGTATTCCATATTCTCTTAATATGGTAACAATTAGTTCAAAGGCACAGCGTTATAGAAATAACACATTGGTTAAAAAATACTTAACAGAAAATGAACTTTATATATAATAATGTGTTCAAGGCAAACAATAGACCCATTTATTCTCTCTGAATAACATTTGCGATATTACAAACCCACCGCACTTATGAAAATAAATCATTCTGGGCACATCAAACACTCTTTGACTTTAAGATAGAATATTTGATGGACTATTTTACGTTTTTGGCATTTTCTCATTGTGTTTTTACATCTAATTGTCCATTCAGTACTAACAATTAGTCATTTGGATGCTATGAATCTTATTGTTTTTTAATTTATGAAAAAGCTTACTGTAAGTTTTCAACATTGTGAGGTATTAATATATTTTCAGTCAATGCCCTAAATTGGGTGCTTTTCCCACAGACTCAGAGTACTAAACTGGAGTCCTCGCAGAAATACATGGGATGAGTCCAGATCAAAGGAAATCCCAAATCTTTACACCATCACTGCCTTAGCTTGGAAGAAGGATGGTTCCAGACTATGTGCGGTTAGTGTTCAAAAGTAAATCTACTGCATCAAAAATGTTTGAGCTTTTAAAATACAGTATTAAGTTAATTCATTTTTGTATCTGAAACTTAAATGAGAAAGTAACATTCACCTCATACAAGTGACATTTCCAACGAGAGAAAATCTAATCATCACTCCTTGACACTTAATGGTATTATCATCGCTGAATCCCCTACGACCAACATTCTGGGGGGAGGGATTACCATTGACCAGAAGGCTCATTGAACTGGCCATAGAAATATGGTAGCTGCAAGAGATTAGGAATTGTGTGGTAAGTAACTCACCTCCTAACTCCCCAAAGCCTGTCCACCATTTACAGTAAGAGGTCTGACAACACCAATTTTAAATCCAACCGATTTATTTGATAGTAAACTTGCAAGCTTACTATCAAATAAATCAGTTGGATTTAAAATTGGTGTTGTCAGACCTCTTACTGAGTTTACCCCAATCCAATGCTGGCATCTCTACATCATCACCATTTACAGGGCACAAATCAGTAGAATGGCGGAATACTCTTCACTTGCCTGGATGAATGTATCTCCAACAACACCCAAGAAGCTCGACATCAACCAGGACAAAGCAGCCCACTTGATTGACACCCTTTCCACAAAAATTCATTCCCTCCCCCACCAATGAACAGTGGCAGCAGTGTGTACCATCTACAAGATACACTGCAGGAACTCACCAAGGCTCCTTAGACAGCACCTTGCAAAGCCATGACTGCTATCATCTAGAAGGATAAGGGCAGCAGACACATGGGGACACCACCATCTTGGAAATTCCCCTTCAAGTCACTTGCCATCCTGACTTGGAAATATATCACTGCTCCATCACTGTTGTTGGATCAAAATCCTGGAACTCTCTGCCTAACAATATTGTGTGTACGTACAGCAAAGCACTGCAGTGGTTCAAGAATGCAGCTCATCACCTTCTCGAAAACAATTCGGGTTGAGCAGTGCTGGCCTAACTGGCAATGTCCAGGATTCCTGCAAATGAATGAAAAAAAGCAATGGCTAAGTGATTAACCTCCAGATAGTTTAAGACAAATGTTTAGCTTTCTACTATGTATATTTATGATGTGACATATTTTTCAATTTCAGCACTAAAGATAAATGTGTGTTCCCATTTTATACTCATCAACTTTTTTGTTAAAATTACAGAAAAGAAAACATTATATGTTCCTTGTGTTTAATGTTCAGGGCACTCTTTGTGGAGGTGTAGAACAATTTGATTGCTGTTTGCGTAGATCTATTTACAAGAACAAATTTGAAATGACTTACGTTGGCCTCAGTCAGGTAAGTAGCAAAAATTAGCTTCACTTTGAGGTGCATACAAGAGATGAGTGTTGGAATTTGTGTTTATCAGTGAATAGAAAAAAAATTGTATGTTACTAATACTTTTAACACAAAAATCTTACTTTTATAATAAGATGTAATCAACTAAGTCTCCTTCCCTTGCATTGTACTTGAAAAAAGATTATTTATAAAATATTTTGTTTTTTATATTGGTTTTGGTTAGCACTGTTTAAATAACTTGAGCACAGAAATCCAGGCTGTAATTCCAGTGCAGTGCTGAGAGAGTGTTGCACTCTTGAGTTGCCATCTTTTAGATGAGATGTTGTACTTAGGTCCTGCCTGCTCTTTAAGGTGGAAGCAGAAGATCCCATAGCTCTATCTTGAAGGAGAGCACCTTAATCAACATAATAAAATAAATTATCTGTTTCATTTGTGGGAGATTACTATCCTTAAATTGATGCTGCATTTGTTTTTGTTCCATTTTCTTTTTCCTTTCACACTAATATATGAAGTGAGAATAGGCCATTTCCCCCTCAAGTCTGTTACGCCATTACTTAAGATTGTTTGACCTGATTGTGGCCACAATTCCACTTTCCTGTCAACCCTCATGCTCTTGAATGCCTTGTTGATCAAGATCCTCTCAAAGTAAAAGCAAAATATTGCAGATTCTGGAGATCTGAAATTAAGACAAAAAGTTCTGGAAAACTTAGCAGGGCTGACAGCATCCATGGAGAGAGAGAAGCATAGTTAATGTTTTCAGTCCAATGTGACTTCTGAAGAGGAGTCGTATTGATCTCAAATGTTAAGTCTATTTCCAGAATGTGGGGAATTTTGAAAATAATCTGGAAAATTATAACTAATGCATCCGCTATCTCTGCAGAACTTTCTTTTAACATCCTAGGATGAAATCCATCAGGTGCTTGTCAGCCTTTAGTTCTAATAGTTTACTCAGTACCTTTTCCCTGGTGATTGTAATTCTTTTAAGTTTCTCCCATTCCTTTCACATCTTGATTTACAGGTATCTGTAGGATGTAACTTGTGTCTTCAACAGCGAAGACAGATAAAATATCTATTCAATGCTTCTGTCACTTTCGTATTTACCATTATTAATTCCTCAGACACTCTCTCAATGCTCACTTTACTTTTCCTTTTTAAATACTTGTAGGCATTCACCTGCTTTTATACTTTTAGCTAGTTGTGCGTCATACATTAATTCACACTTTTTAAGTTATTTTTGCTGTTTTTAAAATTCTGTCCAATTTTCTGACCTACCAATAATCTTTGCAGAATTGTTCACTTTGTTCTTTCAATTTGATACTAGCTTTGAGTTCCTTACTTAGCTATAGATGGTGCATAAAAGAAACAGAAACAGTTGTGATTGTCTTTCTTTTCCAATCAGGTTATAGTAAGGAACCTTTCAACTGGGACCAGAGTAGTGCTGAAGTCTCACTATGGGTATGAAATCGATGAAGTGAAGATCATGGGTAAAGATCGATATCTGGTGGCTCATAGCACTGACACGTTACTTCTCGGAGACTTGGCAACCAACAAACTTAGTGAGGTACTGTGTGGGTTCAAACATGAATCTTGTTATATTTACCATTTTTTTAAGCTTGTAGAGGTATAATGCACATCCTTCAATATGCATTATTTGCCTTCTCTTGTCATAATGCACAGCAACAATTGGTTGCTGGGTTGCAGTTCCATGGGAACGAGCAGCTTTTTATTACCTTGTCAGTGTGAGCCAAGATGGTGTTAGCAGCATATTTAATTATAAAGGATATCACAACAAAACCTAATTCTCTTCTCAGTCTGTGTTCACACAAGAACGATTTTCCACATTGGATAGAAGTAGAATTAAATTGAACAACTGAATTAAACTGGTTCATTGACAGCAGTGTGACAAGAATATTCTTCAAATGTGTTTTAGTATTTGAAGAGGGAATTGTTTATTTCTGTGATTCAGGTGAGACAGCTCAAAGACATTGTACAAATGGACTGTATCTCAAAGTGGCAGGAATAGGTTCTTACATTACATATGTGACATGACATGGGTTCCTACTTTACTACATTTGTGATTTTAGTTGAAACATGTGCTTGAAGGAAGCTGTCTTAACCATTGTGGTTTTTGAACATATTATTACAGGAAATACCAGAGTAACGTTGACCAAAACATTGGTCTGTCGTGTTATCTTCAAAAATGGAATCAGCAAAGAAGTGGAAGAATTAAAATAATTCATTACTTATTTATTTTGGTTTTATGATTGTGTGGCACAGTTTTAACTGGATATTAAATTTCTCTGTCTACTTTCTCAAATAAGACATTTGCTATTTTAGTTTACTTTAAACACGGCAGGCTCACCATCACCTTCTCAAGGGCAATTGGGGATGGCCAATAAAAGTGCTGGCTCACTCGACGATGCCCACATCCCATGAAAGAATATATTTAAAAAGTTCATTCAAGGCTGTTAAGCATTTGCACATAAAGAGCTGAATTTTCTCAGGCTGGCTGGGGTCCTAATGGCACGTTTGAAAGCTGGGGCAAGGCTACCTTGGCCATTTAGGAGATCATCAGTTGTATTTTAGGCCCACCCAGCAACTAATCAATTGTTGGTAAGGATTCTATCCCTTCCAGGGATCAGAGCCCACCTTGAAAATGTGTCAGCCAAATGGAGGTACTGTCAAAGTCAAAGGATACAGCAAAGGATGCACCCATATACTATGGTGAATGGGGTTTGGACCAGTCAGAACAGGCTCTGAACTGGGAGAGCCAAAGAGCCTCGGGGGAGGGGGAGGGGGAGGGGGAGTGGGAGAGGCTGTGTGGGGGGGTGGGTGGGAGTAGGAATGGCTATGTGATGGAGAGGGCGAATTGGTATCCATGGCAAGGGCAGTTGGAGATGGTATATGAAGGAAGCTATTGCTGCTAGGGGCATTTCTGATGGCCAAAATGCCTGATTAAGAAGGTCTACGTCAAGCTCTCAGGAGGGCCACCAAGGTACACCAAGGAGTCTCCACACGTGGTGGAGGGCCCAGTGCAGATCGTGCCAACATCAGTGGGGAACATTCCTTAATTGGCCACAGGGCTCAGTTGGCCTTTGGGTGTGAGGGCTGTCTGCCACCTTCCCACTGCAGGTAAAATGACATGACAGTAGGAAGATAAGAGGCACTATACATCCCAATTTGCTCCCTTCCTTCATGTTCCTCACCCCTGACTACTCTGAAGGACTGGTAAACTCCAGCTCTAATATTGCAAGCAGTGATTTCAAGGTAGCTTATTAATTTCTGTAAAATATCTATAAGCAGCAAAATTCCCTTTTGGGTTAAATTTGGTGATAATCTAATTTTGAAGAGAAAATGTTAGTAATTTCTGATTTGTTTTAGGTTGCTTGGCAGGGGTCTGGTGGAAATGAAAAACTTTACTTTGATAATGAAAATGTAAGTTTTGCTTCCTTTTGATATTGTGTTAATGTGTGTTTGGTCACAAAAATATAATCTTGTTTTTTACATGAATGGAACGTGGGTATATATTACTGGTAAGCTTATAATGAGTAGAAATTCCTCAAAATTGAACTGAATTGCTCATTTTCGACTAGAATATTTGGTATCGTGCCTTACAATGGAAGGAAAATTGTAATTTAAGCAAGAAATTGCTACTTACTGCATTTGGTGGCATTCACTTTTTGGAGTGAGAATAAAACCGTTCTGCTGGTATTTGAAAGCCTTATCAGAATGGAGTGTCTGCTTTAAATTTGTTCCAGTGCTGAATTTCAAGCATGGCTTCATATCCAGCAAGCATCTTGTTCAAATTACATCACTACAGCAGCAGAAATCTGGCGACATTAATTTTTAAAAAAATATTTTTGGCTGCTTTTTTCATTTAAGTGGCCTCAAGATGCAATATAAATGCAAGTTCTGTTTGTAGCAATAGCCATAGCTATTGATTATTTGCTCACTTCTTGAGCAGTCTCAATCCATCTGCAGTCTGTCTTCATCTGCCACTATCTTATCTTCCCTTGATGTTGTCTCCAAACTTTGGTACAATGTTACAGAACTTTCCAGATCATTTATGAAAATATAACGAATAAAAATTTCAGCATCAAATTCTCCAAGGCATCAGTCATGCCAATTCAGGATATTTCGCTTTCACGTAGACACTAATTCCTGTCATCCCATTGCAACTGATCTCTCTTCAGCACACCACTCCCAAAGCTATTTCTGCAAACCTCCCACATTACTTTTGATGAATTACCTTATTAGAAACTTCCCCAAAATCCAATAAAATTACATCTGTATTCCCCCCACCCCCTGCCACCGCCAACCATTTACATTGTTATGTTAATAAGTGCATGATGTGGAGATGCCGGCATTGGACTGGGGTAAACACAGTAAGAAGTCTCACAACACCAGATTAAAATCCAGCAGGTTTATTTAATAGTAAATGGCACAAGCTTTCGAAACGCTGTTCCTTTGTCAGATGAGTGGAGAGTTCTGATCACAAACAGGGCATATAAAGACACATACTGTTTGCAGAATGCTGATTAGAATGTGAGTCTTTACAGCTAATCTGCTATTCAAGTCTCAAAGGTGCAAACAATGTGAGTTGAGGTAGCATTAAGTATAGGTTAAAGCGATGTGTATTGTCTCCAGGCAGGACAGTAAGTGAGATGTTGCAAGTTCAGGCAAGTCATAGGGGTTACAGATAGTGTGGCATGAACCCAAGATCCCGGTTGAGCTGTCCTCATGTATGCGGAACTTGGCTATCAGTTTCTGCTCAGCGACTCTGTGCTGTTGTATGTCGTGAAGGCCGCCTTGGAGAACATTTACCCCAAGATCAGAGGCCGAATGCCCGTGACTGCTTGTCGGGTGATTGTTGAGCGGTGTTCATTCATCCGTAGCGTCAGCATGGTCTCCCCAGTGCACCATGCTTTGGGACATCCTTTCCTGCAGCATATTGGCTGAGTTGCAGGAGTACGTGCGTGCAAATGTGTGGAGGATGGTCTCTTCTGTGCCGTGCCTTTCCAAGTTGCCACTGTGAGTAATAAGTCCACTATTTTGCTATTGCCTGTACATTTATTGATTATATTTAGCTAGTTTGCTGCAGGTTATACTATCTAGGGAAGCTTTTCATGTGCCAGCAGCAAATTCAAATTAGGTGGAGTGATTCATGACAAAATGCTTGCTCTTTAGCTGCCATAATAGTTGAACCTGTGCCATTGACCAACTCAATATTATTTATGTCAATTTTGCTGAATCTGATCTTTGACTTTTATCCTGTAAAATATGGCCACGTTGGTCAAATTTTGGCTTTTACACTTTTACAGCCATAAGACAGTATTCTAAAGAAGCAATTGAAATTTTTTTTAAATAATATTTTTTAAAAATAATATTTTGTTTAGCTTTTTTCATTGAGCATTGGAAGATATATAATTATTTTTTAAGTACATTTTTCTTACAGGTGTGCATGATCTTCAATGCTGGCGAATTGACACTTGTGGAATATGGCAACAATGACATTTTGGGATCCGTTAGAACAGAGTTCATGAACCCTCACTTAATCAGGTGTGACTTATATAGATGTTTAACTCTAGGTTCTCTGTTTTGTCTCATTAAATTACCTTTATAAGCCACTCATTTTGTCCTAACTTGTATCTCTTTCTGGGAGCAAAAGATCATTTAACCTGCAGAACTTTTCCAACCAGTTTGTTTAGTTAGTAAATCCTCACAATGAAGGTTAATAAGAATGCTGCAATCTTGGGCTTTTACATTTAGCATCTTGCTCTAAAATAATGCAGCTGTCACTTTATTGATTAACTGGTTGATGTTTTCGCATCAGAATTCTGAGATTTGATGTTGGAAATACGCATGTTGTAATATTGTTATTAATAGTGGTGATTATGGAAGATATGAATTTTTGATATTTCATGAAAATTTCAAATCTAAAATGAATTGTTTCTCTTTCACTTTATTTTATAGTGTTAGGCTGAATGAACGCAAACAAAGTGGGGTAGAAGACAATAAGAAACTGGCATATCTAGTAGATATTAAGACAATAGCAGTTGGTAAGTTTTGCGTAAAGTACAACTTATAGCATAATAACTAATCAACTGCATTTTATTGCATGGTGATTTCATATTTATTTCAATAAATAAACTAGTAATGTGTGTCTCCTGTTATCCACAACTGTTGTACTAAAATGAAATTGAAATGTTGGAAATAACCTATGCAAAATTGATTGTGTTTTTTAAATAATTTTTCTACTCTTAAAGTTACAAATCATTGCTCAGAGTGGACTGGGCAATCCCAAATCCATTCCTTGCTTGCTGCAAAAACCAAATTCAAGATCCAATAGAATCCAATTCAGGGATCCCATGAGAGAGATAAACAAAATCCAAGCTGAACAAAATGAGGCATTGCACCCCATCTTGGGCTTGATCTCATGCATGATCTTAGCCAAAAGGCCAAGGCCCATCAGACCCATTACTTCCAAAGGCCTTTTCTCTAACATGGATTCTACCCAATAATATTAGTCTTCTGAAAGAGACAAATCAACCAAGTGTAGGTGAAACTATGAAGGAAGTTAAATTGTCCACTTGAAACCAGAACTTAATAAGATAAAACTGAACTCGCCTCAGTTTCTGACCACAGTTTCCAGTTCTGGTCAGCTACACCATCACACATCTAACCACCTGGCCTATTGAACCTGCTATGTATTTAATTAGATCAGAGATTTCGCAAACTAGAGTCTGTGGACCCCCAGAGGTCCGTGAAGGGTCTCAAGGGGGTTGCAAAGTTGGCAGTTACCACATGACTGATGCGAGATTGAAATTAATTCCAGGAAAGTGAAATACACATCACAGAGATTTCTAGAACTTTCTGGGCAACTTCCTTTGAGATCAGTAGTGAGTGCCATCACTTCCCTGCTAACCATAAAATCCAGGCCAATATCTTATGACTCCTTCCTTAATGTACTACTTGTGTTCTTTAATTTATGATTACACTCTAAATCAGATAGCCTGCTTATATCTATTTTAACTATCCACCTCATCATTTTAAAGGCACTGAATAGTGATTTGACTTCACATTTCTACAATCGTAGAATCCTCCTGTGCAGAAGGAGGCCATCGGTCTATCGCTATGCACTAATCACAGTCCCACCCAGGCCCTGTTTCCATAACCCCATGCATTTACTCTAGCTAGTTCCCCTGACACTAAGGGCAATTTAGCACGGCCAATCCACCTAACTCACACATCTTTGGACTGTGGGAGGAAACCAGAGCACCTCGAGTAAAGACACAGGGAGTATATGCAAACTCTACACAGACACTGACCCAAGCTGAGAATTGAACCCGGTCCCTGGCGCTGTGAGGCAGCACTGCTAACCACTGTGCTACTAAAGTTCAAAAAACTCAATCAAATTCGTGACACATGATTTTCCACTCTGAAAGCCATGCTGACTGTCCCTAATCAGTCCTTGCCTCTCTACATGTCTTTAATGCTGTCTGTCAGAATACCTTCTGATATCTTACCCACTACGGTCATTAATCAGTAGTGCCCAGATTTTTCCCTGCAGCCCTTCTTAAACAAAGATACATCATTTGGCACCCTCCATCTTTGTGCACCTCACCTGTGGCTATTGATGATTCATATATCTCTGCTAGGAGACCGCAATTTCCTCCCTAGCCTCCCATGATGTCCTGGGATATACTTCATCAGGTCCTGGGGATTTATCTACCTTGATGCACTTTAAGACTCCCAGCATCTCCTTCTCTGTAATATGTACACTCTTCAAGACAGCACTATTTATTTCCCCAAGTTCCCTAACAGTCATGCCTTTTTCAACAGGAAATACTGATATTCATTTAGGATGTCACCATCTCTTGTGGCTCTGCACATGGATGACCTTGTTGATCCTTAAAAGCTCTATTCTGTCCCTAGTTACTCTTTTGCTCTTTATGTATGTGTAGAAGCTCTTTGGATTCTCCTTTGCCTTATCTGCCAAAGCAATCTTGTGTCCCCTTTGACTCTCCTGATTTCTCCACTTGATCCCAGCTTCCAATACATGTCATATGCCTTCTTTTTCTTCTTGCCTCAATATCCTGAGTGATTCAGAGTTCCCTCCTTCTAGCAGCCTGCTCTTCACTGTGAAAGGAATGTGCTTTCCCTGAACCCTAGTTCACACACTTTTGAATGCCTTCCAGTTACCAGCCGTCCCTTTGACTGCCAACAGATTCTTCCAATCAACTTCTGAAAGTTCCTGTCCAATACCATCAAATTTGGCCTTGCCCCAATTTAGAATTTTAACATAATGACAAGATTGATTTCAATGCATCGTTCATGTTGCTGATAATATGGCTGTTGGTGGAAACTTCCAGTGGATACTTGGCAATCGCTCCCAAATTCTTTTTCATCTATTTTTTCTACTTTTTGTTCACTGTAGTCAAACAAATAGGACAAAAACATCTAAAAACAGAGTTTAAAAAGAGTTTGCAGTAGCAGTCACAATTTCAAGAACAATTGAAGACCATTTGCTTAGAAACTGCAAAATACCATTTTGTGGCAATAGTTTTACATGGTGCTTGTGAAATGGACATTGAGTAGCACTCAAGTATCGTATATAATTGCATTAACATGAAAAAGGACGTTATTCTATAGTTTTTACTTGGGTTTCTATTCTATTCTATCATCTCTTTTAAGATGATGCTGGAATGAGGCAATTTCTTGCAAGATATGTCCAGCATATCTTCTAATTCTATCTTTTACTCTCGTTCTACGCTTCTAAAACTTCATTCTAACTCTTTTGGGTTCTCTAACATTGCTCTGTGCAGTAACACTATATTCTGCACTCTCTTGCTTCCTTCTCTATGAATGGTATGTTTTGTATAGGACGCAAGGAACAATATCTTTCATTATGCTAATACTTGTGACAATAATTCAAATATGCAACAAATTGGCATTTTGAAAATGTTAATCTGAATGGTAAAATCAAAATTTATGAAAATGTATTAGAACATTCCAACCTTGTCAATTGCTTATAATTCAATATATTGAAATGAAATTCCTCATTTTAAAAAATAAATCACAGAATACAAATTGAGAAGTTTTTGTTTTTTGGTAAAATTATCAACTGAAGGGTTTGTATTTTGATGTTTCATGAGCTACTGGGACTTGGGTAACAGTGATGAATTGAGAATACATTGAAGTTGTTAGATTAAAAACAGATTATTCCACCTAACCAACCCATGTTGTTGATTATCCTTGGCATAATATTGTTGTTGGATCATTGATCAGTAAACAAAGAGGTATTCTCCCATTTGCCTTATATAGGTGCTTTCATTGCTTGGATATAGTTAAAGGAATATGTATGAATTCTACATAGAGTTTACCAGTACTTACTCTGGATAAATAAATTAATATGCTTTGCGAAAGAACTCAAAAAACCTCGACCTGTTTACTTTAAGTTGGCATAATCACTAAACCCTTCCTGAAATGTATTTTGGAATTATGCCCAAATAATCTCGCTAAGCTAATTTGTCTAGGTTGCCACATTTATAACTTTATCTGATGTTGATTAATTTTCCATTGTAATTGCAAGCTTGATCTTTCTCTGAAATTTAGAAGAAAGTTGTGCCATTTTCTACAGTTGCTGAAGAGAAAGATGAGTATAATAAAAAGAGATGGTACATCACTGAGGAAAAGATGATATAGTTATAGAGAGTTATTGAGTTCCAATTTGACTATTTTATGATGAAAAATGCATGGAGGAAATTAATCAGATGCTGAAATAACCTGAAGGAGCTGAAGGTTTCTAAAATAATTGTTATGTTTCTTCTTTTCCCAGTGGATTTGTTGACTGGTTATAACTTAGCTGCCATAAGTCATGATACAAAAATTGACTGGTTAGAACTAAATGAGACTGGACACAAGTTGCTTTTCAGGGACAAAAAGCTTTGTGTAAGTTCTTGTAATTTACTATGGAATATATAAAATGGGATAATGTATGTTTCATATGTTAATACAGTAACTACGAATACATCTGTTTTATCAAGAACAGTCAGCTTCAGTTATACTATGGCTGGTATGAATAAGGAATAGTGCATCATGAGACTTGGGCTGATTTTATCTTTACTCTCCTGGAGTAACTTTTTCTTCTATGTTATAGTTGCATCTGTTTGATATAGACGACAACACAAAGACAACCGTCCTGAATTACTGCACCTATGTTCAGTGGGTACCTGGCAGTGATGTAGCTGTGGCCCAAAACCGTGGCAGTCTTTGTGTTTGGTACAATATTGATGCTCCAGAGCGAGTTACAATGTTTCCACTTAAGGTAAGGAGAAGAGTAGGGAAAGATAAATGAGTGTATCAAAATGACTAAGTGATGCTTGTAATGTTTTTAATTTTTTTCCATTCATAAAATTGCAAAGCCAATGCTCAGAGTGGACCAGATAAACCCAAATCCAGTCCTTGCTTGCTCCAAAAACCAAATTCAGATTCGAATTGAATCCAATTCATGGTCCTAAAAGTCCTGTAAGTATCTTGCTTAATTTGTGTTACATCTTGCATTATGATATTGGCAGCATTTGCTACCATTGAGGGCCATAATTAAATTACATCTTTATGGAGTCAACTTCTGCTGGAACCCAGAAGTTAGATTCACCAGATAAGTCTTTGGCAGATCAGAAACATAGTGAACTTATTGTATGACATTAATTATCATTATTCTTGAGCAATATCTCGTTACTACAGGTTATGTTTCTGGATAGTGTTGACATTTCAAATGGTTTTTTTTGATCTCTCAAATTCATATCGTAAAATATGAATAGGGACATTGGCCGAAATTTTTCCATCCTGCCTTCCAAGGGAATCGGAGCATGCAAGGACTAGACTGTGGGATGGTCCATTGGCCTCGGGTGGGATTTTACAGTTTCAGGACGTACGAGGTTGTAAAATCTCATCCATTGAGATGCAGATAGAACTAAGTAATCGAACCAAAAAATACTTTGTTTGATATATTGCCTTTGGTATTTTTTAAAATGTTTTGTTGGTTGACTATTCTTTTTCATTCCTTTGTCTACAGGGTGATATTGTAGATCTAGAGCGGAGCAATGGTAAAACAGAAGTCATCGTCACCGAAGGAGTGAATACTATTTCTTACACTCTGGATGAAGGACTGATTGAATTTGGTACAGCAATTGATGATGGCGATTACAACAGGTTGGTACAGAGCATTCATGTTTCAGCTCCGTGATATTGGAAATCGCCCTCCTAAGTTTCTGAGTTTTGAGCTTTTTTTAAAAGCTACAACCTCACCTCCCTCCAATTATATTCAGGTCAAAATGAATTGATATTTGATGTGGGACTGGCACAGCATTTTGCAGCCACAGCATTTTGCAGCCACAAATAAATCATATCATAAATGCAATTTAGAAAAATATTTGTTTTAATTTGTTTCATTTGCATCAAGCTATTTTAATATTCTCAGAATTTATTTGTTTATTTTTCTTTTCTCATAGGTTGCATGTGTTGCTTGCTGGGCCAGTATTATTGTCCATCCTTAATCACACTTGAACTGAGTGGTGTGCTAGGCCATTTCAAAGGATAGTTAAGAGTTAACCACATGTTATGGATCTGCAGTCACATATAGGCCAGATGAGGCAAGGGTGGCAAATTTCTTTTCCTAAGGAAATTATTGAACCAGATGGATTTTGGAAAGAATTGAGGAGAGTTGTTGTGGTTGCAGTTATTGAGATTAGCTTTAATTTCCAGACTTATTGAATTCAAATTTTAATAGTTGCCCATGTCCCTGAATCATATCTAGATGATTAATCCAACCCACTACCATGCCCCCATCTTCCCCAATTTAATGTAGGCATAATGCACAATTTGTTAACACAAACAAAACTTTAAATGATAGTCATTCTTTTCAAGATATAAACAATTGAGAACTTTGGTCTGGAATTTGTTTTTCTTTGAAGATCTTTATAAGAAAACAATCAGAAGGCAAAATTGTAGGCATAACCAATGTTTAATTAATCCTCTAATTGTTGCTCAATTAATGTTTTCATTGTTGCTCAGTTGTTGCGTTCACTTGGCTTATATTTAAGCCATGATGAATTGTATGTTTTGTTGTGTTATGTGAAGTTTGATTTTGTATGTGCAAAGCTGAATCTATCCCTCTGATCTAGAAACATGCTGTCCTCTAGACTAGTGGTGTTCAAGAGGCAAGATTCTTTCACTTCGTCTGTGGATAAGTTCTCCTTTGCACACTTAGGTGTAGTGCAACTTTCAGCCTCAGCTTTCTGAATATTCTCAGGTTTGGAGGATTTGAAAAGACTGTTCCCTGATTAGTGAAATTAGGCAAAGAATGGCACAAACTTTAATATGAATGAGGAATTAAGTACTGAAGGGTTGGAAGCTTCAAGAACTACTATAGACCATGCAATTCTTCAGGCTACAGTAAGCAATGTTGGCAGAGGGCACAGCAGGCAATGGTGGTTGCAACAATTGCAGTGAAAGGAGGCATATGTGAATAAAGTGGCAAAATGAGCAGCAACCAGGACAGTGGCAGTGACTGACTGGACCGGTAAATAAAAGCAAAGTAAGTGCGATGAGTATAAGTATTGATTTTTGTTTTCTCTCCAGGGCAACTGCCTTCCTAGAAACTTTGGAAATGTCGTCAGAGACTGAAGCCATGTGGAAAACGTTAAGCAAACTTTCGCTGGAAGCCCAGCAGTTACATATCGCAGAGAGGTAATAATAGCTGGCTGTACTATTAGGGAGGCCTAAGAGGAAAAGATTATTTTCTTCTTGTGCAATGAAATAAACGGGTGGGCCTGATCCAGTGCACTATTTAAGAATTACATTCTTTTGACTTTGAGCACTGCTGCCCTATAGTATGATGAGGTGACAGAATAGAGTATAAAATATGAGTGAAAAAAATAGATTCAGAAAAACTATTTCCTTGGGTGCCTCACCAAAAAGCTTTTCAAATATGAACCTAAGTGATGAATGTGTGTAGGTTGTTTGACCTTGCCAGGGGAAGCATCGCTATCAAACCTAATATGCCATCAGACCTGCACACATATGAACTTCCAGCAAAGAATGCTCCATAGGGATTAGAAGTACAAAATCTGCCAATTTTTTTTTCTCTCCCTGTTTCTCCACCCAGGTTGCCAAGTCAAATTATGATTCCTTTTTGCTGCTGCCACAACTGCAATAATGCAAGCAGATTTGACCTACATAGCTCAACTGCTCAACAGCAGAGTTCATAGGAAATTCAAAAGAACTGCTGTACTTGAAAATGTAAACATTTTAAGATTCAATCCACATTTTAAAGAGCCGTGCACCATCCTGATTGGGAAATATATCACCATTCCTTCACTATCACTGGGTTAAAATTCTGGAACTCCCTTCCTAAGAACACTGCAAATGTATCTAAAGCACATGAATTTCAGTAGTTCAAGACAGTGGAACATCTCTTCTCAAGGGCATTTAAAGATGGGAAATAATGCCCTCATCACATGAACAAATTTTTAAAAATAATAGATGCCACAAATATTTTTTGAAGGGCTCCATGCAGAAAAATATACTCCAATTAGATATAATCTGTGCTGTGTAATGAAAAAAAAATACAGATATTAGCAAGGTGAATGGCGAGTGTCATTCCTTTGCCGCTGACAAAAAATCTGAGCTATTTACGTTTTGTGTTTTGGATGAGGCCAGAATGAGGGCCACATTTATTGCCCAGCCTTTACTGAAGTTTTATTCTATCATTTTGATAGGCCAGTGGGTGAACTATATTGGTTCTTTTGTGGATATGACATTTCTGAGCAATTCTCCACTTTGTCAAATAGATACAAATGTCGTACTTTACTGAGACAGCTTAATAAAGAGGTAGCTTATTCTGCTGTGCAGCTCTTTGGTATAATACTGTCGGGGGCCATAGCCTGTGCTGTGTCCAGAATTCTTAATTGTGACCTGAAGTCACAACAGCAATACAATATGCTAGAAAATACTCAAACACATCAAATGAAAAAATAGGGAATTGAGTCCTTAATCTCAGCACATGTTTTCCTGTCTTTTAGATGCTTTGCTGCTCTTGGGGATGTAGCTAAGGCTCAGTTTCTTCGTGAGACTAACCGGATTGCAGATCAAGCAGCAAAAGAATATGTAAGTAGTAAGTACAATTATTCGCAACAGATAATTAAAAAGTGAAATAAGAAGAGATGTAAATCTTTATCTGAATAAATTCGTTTTCAATGCTTAAAAAGTTCTATAAATATGTTTATTACTTTTTTTTTAAATACACAGAAACAATGTGTTATACAGTTGTGTGTGTCTACTAGGAACTACTGAACAACCTACCTCTAAAAAACTGAAGAAGATTCAGATCAAAGTGCAGTATTGACACGATTGGTTTCATATATAGTCATTGGCCATATTTCCACAATTACCCAGAAAAAAGCGATTTAACGCACAGTTAAAATATATTTGTATGAATAACAGCCACTGGACTAGGTGATGACTTGCACTCCACAAAAACATCACATCATCTGGAGAAGGAAGAAAGTGAAGTTCGAATAAACATAATTTCAATTTGTTGATCATTATATGGAGCATTGCTATGATCCTGTCTGAAGCATTAGGTTCAGTTTTGAACGTCAGGAATGAGGCATTGGCTTTGGAGGCAATGCAGTGCAGATTCACTGATTTGCCAAAGGGCAAAGGATTTAATAGTGATATGGTTTGCAAAGACATAGCTTGCATTCTCTTGAGTAGAAGACTAAAAGGTGAACTGTAATGTTGGAAGAATTGGATAGTGTAGATACAGAGAGAGATTTTCTCTGATAGTGCCTCATTCTCAATTCCCTATCTTAAAATTAGAATCAGCCATTCAGGAAGATGTCAGGGAGCACATGTATATACAAAGGATAGTAAAAACATGTGAGGCTCTTGCCCTAAAAAGCCATTGGTACTCGGATGATCGAATTTTCAATACTGTGATTGATAGATTTTTGTTAGGCCTTCAAACATATCTGGAACTATGGCAGGTAATTGGAGCTGAAGTACAGAGCAGTCGTGATATGATTGAAAAATGGGGCATGAATATCCTCTTTCTATTTCTATGTATTGAATCAAATGGGAATTATTGTGCAGTGCATTGATTAAATGCAAAATCGAATTTCATATTTATAACACCAGATGGCAGACTTTATTCACCATGAACTTTTTAAATTTGTTCCTCATTGTTTACATGAGTAGCTGGAATTTATATCATATTTAATCTGAAGTAGCATTTAATGGGAATGATAGAGTGCTTCTGTAAAAAGATTTCAGTATTTCTGAAATAATTGTTCTATAGCTTAATGATTGGTAGTAAAGAACTTGAGTATTGATAGAAAAGAGACATTGATGTCAAAGTCTTTGATCTTGCACTCATTAAGACAGTCTGCAAGAATTCCAGTGCCAGGGGAAACATTGATATTCTTACAAACTGTTCTGATGAATGCTAATGAAAAATTTTGACAAAACAGTCTTGCTTTCATCAATACTTACATTTTATAGCTCTGGTGTCAAGTGTACCAAATAGTTGGCTGTTATGTAATCAGCAGTAAACCTTACAATTGATAAAATAAGTTAAATGCTGACACCATGCTTGTTAAAGCACATGTGTAGAGTATCTTGACACCAAAAAGTTCCACTGTATTAATCTGTCGGACAATCTGCTTTAGCTCTTGCATGGTCGACAGTTCAGGAATTGAGAATTTGTTGGGGACAGGAAATTTGTAATTATCCAAAAATCCATGCTGCAGTCACATGAAATGTGATACAAAAGAAAATTGTACAAATTGCATAATTTTTCCCCTTCCTCTTCTCACCTTTCTCCAACTTTGTCTTGATCTACCCTTATATCCCACCCCCTACTTTTTAGGGTACTATAATTTCGAACAAATTCAATTCTCTGCAACAATATTGCTGCCCATTTAATGTCACTGCTTCCATTTCAAGCATATGTAATACTGGGAATTTCTTAGTTCCTTCATTGCACTCAGTAAGAGTCACTGCCTGAGCCCAAAGTCCATGATGATGTAGGCTGCAGGAAAATAGCATACCTTGGCCAGAATTCTCTGATCTTGCCTGCAGCTGGAATTCTCCTGTGCTGCAGTGAATGAAGTTTTGGCTGAGTGCAAGTTCTCTGTTCTTACTGGCAGAGGTGAATGAGATGAGAGAATCTTGCCTGTTGTCTCAGAATGCATCTTCAGTGTGCTGTGCTCTCAAATGCATGTTGGGAGATGAAGATATTCCAGCACGTACTTGCCTAAATGAATTACAACGGAAACTCAGACTGTTTACAGAAAAGCATTACTGTATTTTATCTAAATTGTGTTTGCATGTTTTTGTAATGCACTACTCAATCAATTATTTTGATAGTTTAAATGTCTGTAATATCTGTCTTGTTTAGAAGTCAGACTAAATATTCTTGATAAAATAACAGAGCACCTCCTTTCTTTTAGGGAGGTGATGGCACAGATAATTACCTTGTTCGTGCACGATTGGCTATGTTGGAAAAAAACTACAAATTAGCAGAAAGTTACTATCTGGAACAGGTATGTGCAAAATTATTAAGTAATTTAAAGCTATTACTAGTATCGCTTCAGTGAACTTTATTTACACTGAAACTTGCACACGTGGACAATTTTAATGTTGCTTGATATCTTTCCTCACTGTAGCCAGTGTTCTTTTCTAATATTTAACTTTCACATAGAACCAAATGTTCTGCTTTTTTGAAAATATTTTGAGGAGAATTGTTATTCTACTGCATAGATTTGTAAGTTAGTAGATCTTTAAATAGCAAATGTCTGTTTCTGAATTGTGTTGAATCTTTCTGAATGTTTAACACTGTGTCTGTGCTTATACTAGCATATTTCAATCATTTATTTAAAATTTTACTGTTTATTGTTGTTTACAATGTTTTTTTTACTGCAACAAATTTCTTTTTGCCAGAACAATAGACAGAACAATACACAAGGCCTGGACCATTTTGATGGTTGAACTTTATTTGTCATGCATTGTGGCCTGCCCACATGTTTCTGCTGGTACTATGCAACCCTCCCAATTTCAAATGTGGGATTTCCAATAAGCCCACTGCCCATTCAAAGGGTAACCAATTCTGAACATGTGGTGTCATTCAATTTAACGCAAACCCATACTATTATTGAGAGCGATGTGTCTGAGGCAAGCACATGGTGATATTTTTTGATAGCAGTGGAAGTGCTTTTGGACTAGGGGAGGTTATTCTTCTCTTTTGGCAGAAAAGCTTCTTCCCTGCTGACCTACCTCGTGTTAAGTTGATCTTTGTCTACACCCTAGCTATGACTGTTAACACTACATTCTGCACTCTCTCCTTCTCTGTGTACAGTATGTTTTGTCTATATAGCATGTAAGAAACAATACTGTGCCAATATATATGACCATAATAGATCAAATCAAATAGAGCTGCAATAGGCCTGGGGTGGGATGGTTAATAATATCAGTGCACGCAGCATTTAATCGTGACATTGATCTCCTGCAATCCACTCTCCCATAATCAGTTTGAAGAGCTGCAGCCAACAGGACTAAAAGTGGCGTGTGAGTGATGCATTTCTCTCTCTCTCTCTCAAGATGGGAATATGTTTGCTCTTTGTATAGTCCACCATGATTTCAGGAAGCTGGTATACATTGGCAGCTGATATGCTGCAGTCATCAACTGATTCTTCTCTTGCTTAGACTCCCCAAGGTAATCTCAAAACATCCTTATGTACATTTGCAGCCTTTCATTATCCATGCTTAAAGCACTGAGGGAATATCTCATTGGAGTGAATGAAAGGGCAAGAAATCACTTACGGAAAGATATTTTTGTGTTATGATAATGACTTTTGTAATAGCATGAAAAATCACAGCTTATGACTTTGCCACTTTGTCTTCAGTATTTCATTCCAGGCATAGAATCCCTACAGTACAGAAGGAGGCCATTCGGTCCTTTGAGTCTGTACCAATTATATCCCAACCAGGCTGTATTCCCGTAACCCCACACATTTGCCCTAATACCCCTGACATTAGGGTCAATTTAGTATAGCCAATCAACCTAATCTGTACATCTTTGGACTGTGGGAGGAAGCTGGAGCACCCGGAGTAAATCCATGCAGACACGGAGAACGTGCAAATTCTACACAGACAATGATCTGAGGCCAGAATCTGGGTCTCTGGCATTGTGAGGCAGTAGTGCTAACCACCGTGCCACCTTGCTACCCCTAGTCATGGAGCCTGAAGGTTGAGTGGCATGTATACAAAAATTGGTCAAACTGGCATGTCTTCTGGGTGGTTATTTAGGAATAAGAAGGTAGCAGTGGGCAGTGAGGTTAGGGAGAGAAGTAGAATAGTTGGGTAATTAGCTGTTGAATCATAGCTTTGGCTGCAAGGTGCTGTTGTTGCTCCTCCTCTCCCAACTTTTGCTCTGTCCTCACCATGGCCAAGCCTCAGTACATTGGGAAAGTTGGCTTGCTTTGCTGGCTCCATGGACTGTCCCCATTGCATTGCAAAGTTGTACAGAATGCAAAGTTAAAGTTTATTTTAACGTTCACTTATTAGTCACAAGTAGGTTTGCATTCACATATAATGACGTAACTGTGAAAATCCAGCAGGCAACCTGGGAGTCTGTGAACTATACTTTACAAGTATGGTAAATTAAAGCATTTGGTTCAATGTTGCATGCTTAATGCCCTTGTCTCCAAACTGCTAATCTCTGACTTGCTGAGCTGGGTCAATCTTTTTTGTGCCTTTGCTAAAAAACCTTCACAGCATGTCTGAAGTGTGGTGCCCAGAATTGGGTCCACTACTGCAACTGAGAACGAACCAGTATTTTTATAAAGGTTCACGATTACTTCCTTGCTTCTGTTTACAAATCCCAGAATCCTATATGCTTAATTAAAATATTTTTCTCAACCCTCACTGTTCCTGTCAATGACTTGAGTTCATAGCTCCAGGATCCCCTGTTCCTGCACTTGCTTTAGAAGTGTATCCTTTGGTTTACATTGCCTTTTCTCATCCTTCCTATGAAATTTAACCTACCTGCAATTAGGATGCTCGTCCCTAAAAATAACATTATTGCAGGGCCCATGTTACAACTTTGTGCGGTTTTCATGAGTACACAATGCAGGTACTGCACTTTTGCTCAGATTTAGGATTCTGACATTATATCAGTGATTAAACTGTGGCATTAACATCTGTCATCCCCAAGGTGAGCAGCATTACATGGTTTATGCAGGAAATAACAGGAGGAGCATTCTTGCCTGGGAACAGGCAAACTTATTGCTGCTTCTTAGTTTTACTCAGTGAGAATGCCTTGAGCAACCTTATACATGTGTGGTTTCCTCATAGCACCTTGAAGTACTTTAACCTACTACAGCTACTCCTATAGCCCCAGTTTTTTTAAACACAGTAGAATGACCAGGATGACTTCCATCTTAAGTTTTCTTGAAAGTTTAGAAGTAGAGGAAAGGTAAAATCAAACGACTTACATTGGAAAAAAATGAAGAAATCCTGCGGATCACAGATCACCAGATACATGGATCGCAATAATCCTACTGTCAATAGTTGAGCGCCTGTTGAAATGTTGTTTCCAATAGCCATTTAATGCTCCGATCACGCAGTATTACTAGATTTGCCCAGCATTGCATTTTTGTTTGGTAAGTGAAAATGGCGTCACAGTCCTGTTGACGCCATAGGATGTTGATTTATATATTTTAATGAGCCTCATGCCTGTTGCGAGTGAATATCTGCTGCCTTAGTGAAGGCCTTGTTGAAAATTTGGTACTGTGCACTAAGTGTAGCAGTAGGATTTAAAGGCCGCTACCACCATATTCCTGCTGGAAGGAATGAGTTATATCTACTTTAATGTGTCTTTTCAGTCTACCTACTCACAAGCATTCATAACTTTTATATCACGTAATTAAAGTTCTCTCACATAAATTTTAATAAGTTAAATGTGAAGAGATGTATTTTAAAAACTTTAGAAGCCTTTACTAGGCAGATATTTCTTGAATGAAAATATAATGCAATAATATAATTTACAATAAATGGAAAGTGCCTACAATCTACAGTTTTAATTTTAAAACTTGTATTTGCTGTAGATTTAATAGATCCGATGTACTTTTTATTTTTAATATAATACAAAGCATGCTGTTAGTTCTTCTTCTATATTGTCACATCCACAATTTGTCCATAGAATGAATTAAAATTGATGCAATAATTTTCTCAACATGTTGGCACGTGTCTTTAAAATATTATTTAAACAAGTATCAATCTTTTCCTAGAATGCTGTTGATAAAGCCATGGATATGTATCAGGAGCTACACATGTGGGATGAATGTATTATGGTTGCTGAAGCCAAGGTAATTTGTTCTGCAGATTGGCCAGCATAATGAAATCCTGATGTTTACAATAGTTCAGATTGGATGTTAAAGTGCTAGATGAGTAATGACTGAAAATATATCCACAAGAGAATATGGGTAAGCTGGTGAAGAAAAACAACAGCCAAATATCGCAAATGCTGGAAATTTGAAATAAAAGAAAATGTTAGAAATACTCAGCAGGTCAGGCAACTTCTGTGGAGAGAAGAACAAATAATTAATACCTCAGGTCTGACCTCTCATCAGAACATAGAACACTACAGAGCAGAACAGGCCCTTCGGCCCTCGATGTTGCGCCGACCAATTGAGAAAAAGCAATGACCCTCTAACCTAAACCATTCCCTTTTCATCCATAAACCTATCCACTGACCACTTAAACGCCCCCAAACTTGGCACATCTACAACTGCAGCAGGCAGGGCATTCCATACCCTTACCACCCTCTGGGTAAAGAACCTACCTCTGACATCTATCCTATAACTACCACCCCTTAATTTAAAGCTATGTCCCCTTGTGCTAGCTTTCTCCATCCGAGGAAAAAGGCTATCACTGTTCACCCTGTCTAATCCTCTGATCATCTTATATGCGTCAATGCATCACCTCTTAGCCGCCTTCTCTCCAATGAAAATAACCTCAAATCCCTCAGCCTTTCCTCATGAGAACCTCAGTGAAGAAAAATGTGTTTGAATTGGTTCCTCTTTATCATTCTTGCCAAATGTGAAGACATTATCATTATTGAATCAATATTTTATGCTGCATTTTAAGGCTACATTGTCAGAGATAGTGTTTTGCAGGTGAGGCATTACACTGGGTCTTCATTTACCCTTTTGACTAGACATAAAAGATCCTGTGGCACTATATAGGGAAGAACAGGGGAGTTTTCCTGATGCCCTAGTCAATATTTTTCCTTTAATCATCTTTCACCTAAAAAAAAAGAAATTAAGTGATTTATTTTGTTACTATTTGTGGAACCTTGTGTACGAATTGGATGCCATGTTTCTAAATTCTAAAATGAACTGCAATACTGGAAAATCACAAATATTTTACAAAACATTTAGGGACTCAGCTAGCCTGTCTATTAAAAGTTGTTATGAAATCTAAGTTTAACAGAAAAAGCAATCATTTTGTGCTGACATGTAACATTAAGCAATACAAAAGTAGAAACAGAAATCAATTTGGGAGATTGAAGGACCAAAGAATATAAAATGCCAACCTCTTTCCAATTGTAAAAGACTTGTTTTATATACTAAAAGTCATGGATATTATTAGTATTATAAATCATTAAAATGAGCAATATTTCTGCGAACTGCAATTTTCTTTCCGAAAGTAGAGTTCCATTTAAAAAAAATAGAATGAAGATTTGAATTATTTTATCTTTTCAAGAGGTGTTTTATGAAATTGAAAGAGACTTGAGGGAAATTGCAGTAATTAAATTTGAGTAAATGATAACATGCATTGAAAGTTTAATCCTTAATAAGCTTTGAATTCTTTTATGGCAATATCAATAAATGCAAATAACACCTACAAATAAAAATTTTTTTTTTATATTGATATTTTTCACACTAAGAAGAACTAGCAATATCTCCTTATCTTTAGATCTTGCTCAGAGCAACCATGTTCATGTTTACAGCTGTTTTGACTCTTTCTTTAGGGTCATCCGGAATTGGACAATCTTAGACGGAGTTATTATAAGTGGCTCATGGAGACAAATCAAGATGAAAAGGCAGGAGAAGTGAAAGAGAATGATGGAGATTATGTTGGAGCTGTTAATCTCTATCTGAAAGCTGGCCTTCCTGCAAAAGCTGCCCGTTTAGTCTTGAGTAGGAATGAACTTATGACAAATGGTGATATTATCAATCGAATTGCTGCAGCCCTAATTAAAGGCGATTTTTATGAAAGGGTGGGTATTAAGAATAACTATAGTATAATTTTTATTTTAGTTGTTAATTATGTTAATTAATATATATGCCCCTATATTCAATAAAATTTAGGAGTTGACCCACAGAATCTTTTAAACACTTACTTTCCGCAATTCTCTGGTTATGTGCAGTAAAAATATGTAATATCTTATATTTCAGGTTTAATATTTGTTTGACTCACATAGAAGCCATGCAATTCATGAAATCTCAAATAACAAAATGAAACTTTATTTGTAGTTTTTATATTTGAACCCTGTTATAAAGAAGTACAGGGAATGGCCCTCAACAGTACATGGAAGGGGATCCGGTGTTTACCAGGTATTTCTGTGATTAGTGGAAAAGAAGCTTCTGATTGCACTTAGGCAATTAGTGGGATATGGTATCAGTATGTTCCTACCCATAGCAGTTCAGGTTGAGTATCAAAGTGCCTGATTGACTGAATATTTTAATTTAAAAAAATTTGTGAAAAGTTATGTTTTTAAACAAAAATGGAGGGAAGGAAATTACCATGAGGCAGCCTTTCTTTTGTAGCTTTCAATATCATCATATTGTCAAGTGGAAGCCTTTGTCATTGGAAGAAAGAAACATGTTATATGGACTGTAGTTCTGTTTTAATTGGGCTCTTTTACTGGCACCATCATATTGAAGTAACCCTTGTTGTGTTTCCTTACTATCTTGTTGGAAAAAAATAAGGAAAGGGATAACTTAGTATCACAACTGAGAATAAATTAAAGGAAGGGAGTAACCATACAAGTTGTATGTTACTTAAAATTACAGGTGAAGGAGTGATGATTTCAAAAAAAAAAAGCACCGATCAAATTATGACTGGAATTAAATGGAGCATGCAGAATGTAAATATGGTATTCAAATGAAAGCAACAGGTTCTAATTAAGCTATATTATGTTGAGTACTATAATGATGAACCACATGTTGCCAAGATATAATGCCAATTGTATACCAGAGGATCAGTCCTTCCTGGATTTATCTTTTTTTTGTAGGCTGGAGATCTTTATGAAAAAATTGGCAATTACCAAAGAGCATTGGATTGCTACCGTAAGGGCAATGCTTTTAGGAAAGGTATGTAGTTCTCCTAATACTTGGATCAGTACTTATGGTGCATAAAGAGTTATTATTCTAAACTGGTTGGGCAAATTGATGATGATGATATTAACTGAGGAAAAGAAAAGTCTAATATTACTTTGCGTAAAATTGCACAGAATTTATAGGGAAGAAAAAGAAAACATTGTTTTCCATAGATTTGTAAAGATGTTTATATTTCACACCATCTTCCTCTGCCATCCTTCCTCATATCCCTCTATTTTCAATCATAATTTAAGCATTTGTATTTTAATTTTTACTGTAAATTAATATTTAAGGGAGATATTATCCTTTTATGATAGCTTGATGGTTCATTTTATGATAGTTTCTGTAAAATGATCAAATCAAATCATTTTGCCTAAAGGCTTTGTCAAATTTAAATCCTCTGTTTTCAGCGGTGGAGTTGTCTAGAACAGCTTTTCCATCAGAAGTTGTGAAGTTGGAGGAGGCCTGGGGAGACTATCTGGTACAACAGAAGCAGCTGGATACTGCAATTAATCATTATATTGAGGCCGGGTAGGTTCAACTGCATGAACCGAAAAGAATATTTTCTTTATGTATTCAGAACCCAATTTTTATTGGGGTGGGATTCCCAAGATGGACAGGGGAATTGTGTGTTGAAAATTCAGAAGTCTAGGTTCTACTGAATGCTGAGAAGTTTTGACTTCACATTGCGCATTTGATGTATTATTGTTTTGACAGGCTTACCACCCTGAAGTCAGCTTGATTGACACGCACGTTTCTTTGTCAGCAGGAAAACCTCCAGAGGAACAAATAGGTTTCCAGCTTCCTAAGATAACAATTATGAGAGAGTTGGATAATGCATAGTTTGTAGGATCAAGGGGAAACCAGGATAGAGATGAGGCTGTTAGTTGTGATCACAGGCCATTGATTGTGGGCAAGTGGAATCAGAGGTGCTAGACAGGTCTGATTGTGGGATAGAAGCAAGGTAGTTTCTGGCCTGGTTTGGGGGGAGTGGGAGTTCCACAGTTCTGGAAAAGCATTCATCTTTCAATGCAGCTGTCCTCACCTGCCATTAGCTTTCAGATTTCCTGAAGTCTGGGAAACTGGCTGGTCAGCTTTAAAGATGAAACAGAGATTAAAAACTTAGGGCAGCACAGTGGTAGAGAGGTTAACACTGCTGCCTCACAATGCCAGGGACCTAGGTTAATTCTGGCCTTGCGTGATTATGTGAATTTTGACCATTCTTCCCATGAACTGTTTCATCTGGGTGTTCCAGATCCATCCACAGTCCAAAAATGTGCAGGTTAGGTTGATGGGCCATGCTAAGTTGTCTCTTATTGTCAAGGTAAATATGTGGGGTTACAGAGATACGATCTGGGTGGGATTGTTGTCGGTGAGAACTCAATGGGCAAAAGACTTCCTTCTGCACTGTAGTGCTTCTATGAAATCAGAAGCATGCAGCCTCATTAAAATATATGGAGGAACGTCCTGGAAGTGGATTGCCTGCCCTCTTTGTGCCTCCATTAAAACCATGCATGGGCAGGTTTGTGGTGGGATCAGGTTTGAGTTTGAGATTTTTAAAATGTTACCTGCCCACCCAATTTTTTGGGTTAAAATGACCCCCATAGTACAATTCAATATATTTCAAATTTGGAAGTTGTCTGCAGCAATAACTCTTTAATTATACACCAGTATGTAATATAAATTATACTTAAACTTTTCAATTTGTTTTCAGATGTTCTGTAAAAGCGATTGAAGCAAGTATTGGCGCTCGGCAGTGGAAAAAGGCAGTCCACATTCTAGAGCTTCAAGATGACAAAACATCTTACAAATACTATCATAAGATAGCTCAGCACTATGCCTCAATCCAAGAGTATGAGGTCAGAAAGTCATTATCAATGCAATCTTCAGTTATATAAATGGTTCTTATAGATAGCAGGAATAGAGATTGTAAGCTATTGTTTCTTGAGTTATATATACGTGCTGTAAAATTGAATCCCCAGATTAATTTTGAACAGGACTAATGGATTTCTATTCTGTTGTTCATGATTAAAATTGTAATACTGTTGGATACTAGTGTGGAAGGATTGGTCCAGTTTGGAGTGCGCAGCTTAAATTTAATCAATCTGGCCTTGAAATGGGAAGAGTCAGAAATGCATGGTTGCCACAAAGTTGGTAATGCAACATTGGACCATGAAATCAATTGAGAGAGTTGTGGGTCATGTATCCTGAATAGTTCTCTGTGATTGATTTTACAAAAGAAATTATTTTATGCTAACTGTACAAAGTCATTCACATGGTCATCATGATCCAATCAAAATCTCTCTATTTAGTGCTTAACAACAATAATAGCGAAACCTATTAAATGCATCTATTGTGACTACCCTTGATCTGGCAGCAGTTTAGTAAGAAAAAATTGCAATTTCTTTAAAAGGTCTATGGAGACCAAGTGTTTTAAGAATTTTTGAAAAATACCTTATAAAAGATTTCATCGATTTGTAGTGTTATTGGGTAAAAACAAATATTGGTCCTTTTGAATTTGCAACCCTTGACTTCGTAGCAGTACCAGTAAGAAGGAAGTTAGGAAAGAAGCAATGTGGTGGACAGACACAAAGGAGAGCTGGAGAGGGAGGGTGATCAGCACCCAGGTACAAAGAGAAAGCACCAGAGCTAAAAAGAAGAACATACTGAATTATTTGAGGAGGAGTAGGAGGTCAGATTTTTTTGTTGGTCAGAAAACGAGAAAAGGAGCCCATGGAAGTTCTGCATAAGCTGGCTAAAAAGATCTAAAATGTGGAAAGCTATGTGATTTGATTAGATACACTAAAGACTTGGATGTTTTCCCAGAAATTCCCAAACCCAGAATATTATTGGTTCATCAGTTGAAAAGGAACTTTGGGAAGTTACACCATTAGGATTTCATAACCAAAGGGAACAAAGATTCATAGAAGTGTGTCTTGTTGATGATAATCATACCCATAAAACATAAAGATGAAAGGTGTTAGAGTCATAGAGGTTTACAGCTTGGAAATAGGCCCTTCGGCCTAACTTGTCCATGCCGTCCACTTTAAGCAAATCTCAATTGCCCACTTACCCATGGTAATTGTCTGAATGCTTTTTAAAAGACAGAATTGTACTCGCCTCTACTAATATCTCTGGCAGTTTGTTCCAGAACTTACCACTATTATTTTGCCCCCCTGGACTCTTTTGTATCTCTCCCCTCTCACCTTAAACCTATGGTCTCTAGTTTTAGACTCCCCTACCATTGGGAAAAGATGATGACCATCTACTTTATCTTCCCCCTCATTACCTTATAGACCTCTATAAGTTCACCCCCAAGCCTCCTATGCTTCAGGAAAAATAGTCCCAGTCTATCCAGCTTCTCCGTATAACTCAAACCATCAAGTCCTGACTACATCTCAGTAAATCTTTTCTGAACTCTTTCTAGTTTAATAATATCCTTTCTATAATAGAGTGACCAGAACTGTGCACAGTATTCCAAGCATGGCCATAGCGATATCTTGTATAACTTCAATAAGATGCCACAGCTCCTGTATTCAGTGTTCTGATCAATGAAAACAAGCATGCAGAATACAATCTTTAGCACCCTGTCCACTTGTGACACCACTTTCAAGGAGCTATGAACGTGTACCCTTTGATCTCTTTGTTCTTCAACTCTTTCCTATGCCCTACTGTTAATTGAATAAATCCTGCCCTGGTTCGATTGACCAAAATGGCAACATAGAAGTGACTATGTCAAAGTAAAAATTGAGTTTATCTTTATTTTCAAGAAGAGGCACCCATATCCTGCATACCTGCCCCCAGAGTATTTTGGGGAAAACATGTGAATCTGAAAATAGTCCTAAGTTCATGGGATACAAGGAGGGTCCTTGACAGGAACCACTTAATTCACATTCATCATGCAAGTATGATTATCTGTTAATTTGCAAAAAGTAAAATTACATTACATTAATATACCTCGACAGGGACTTTTGTTATAGTTCTATGCCATTTTTTGTGTCATTTGTTATCCAGTGTTTTTATCCAAGTTCCTTTGTAAATTGAAGCACTTTGGTTTGTGCTTTTTTTTGTGTATTTTTTTTAAATTACATTTTTTAAAAAAATGTTTATTTGTTCTTTAATGGGGTGTGCACATTGCTGGCTAAGCCAGTACTTATTACCCATCCCTAATTGCCCGTGAAAGATGCTGCTTTGCTGCCTTTTTGAACTGCTGCAGTCCATGTAGTATATGTACATCCACTGTGCTGATAGGGAGGAAGTTCCAGGAATTTGACCCACTGACAATGCTGGATGGTGATATGTTTCCAACTCAGAATGGTGTGTGGTTTGGAGGGGAATGTGCAAATTGCAAATCGTCCATGTATCTGCTGTGCTTGTCCTTCTATGTAGTGGAGGTGACAGGCTTGAAGTTTTGATTTGTTATGCATTTCATTCATTGATGATTGGGCTACATTTCTTGCCTGACTTCAGGCAGGGTGCTGTTTTTGACTGGTCTCCCCCTCCTTAAAGGTGATTTGAGTTTTTGAAGGGAGAAGAAATGTAGGTTTTGGGAAAAATTTAATTTGTTCAGATGGAAGTGAGGCATCATTTGATGCTTCATGCATGATTTTCATGTATCCCATATGATTGTGTTTATTCATATATGTGTTATGGGAAAAGCTGCACAACTGAGAGGGCCACTTTATTGCAGCTTATTATGTTTGATCTGTAGTGTCAGAGCTACCAGACATACGAGGCTATTCTGTTGTAGTTTTCATTGAAGAAGCACATGTTAATGCATGGAAATTGAGATTTTATTTGAAAACAGGGATGTCTTGTGACCATGTTCCATTAATTGAGTCGAAGAAATAACTGAACATTTAACTTTTAAAAAATGTTATATACCTACTTATAAGTACTTCAAGCTATCACACCATCTAATGTTACAATTTGGAAGGGCTTCATCATGATGGCTAATATAAACTCGTATAAACCTTTTAAAATTATACAATAACAACATGTATTAAAATTGAGTGTAAATAACCTCACTGACTTACTTAGATCTGATGTAAGTATATTGAATTGTTGAAGAGTTTTGTCATTCATGGTTGAATAACTTAAATCAACCGATTTTCTTTTTTATCTTTAGGTTGCAGAACGGATGTATGTTAAAGCTGACCGAATTAAGGATGCCATTGACATGTACAAGCAAGTGGGATACTGGGAGCAGGCCCACAAGGTTGAGTGTTAAATACTGATTAAGAATGGAAATTTTTAAGTGTTTTTCCATAGTCAGCGCACACTGCACAGTTCAATTTATATTAATTCACAAATCAAGTGCCACTCAGCCTGGGTAAGAAATTTAATGTTTTGTTCATGGGGTGTGACAGGGAACTGATCTAGCATTCATCACCTCCTTCTTCCCTAGAACTGGCAATTTGTGCTGCAAGGTGCAGTATAATGTATGCATCATTCCTGGATATCCCCTAGAGGTATCTGTCATTGATGTGCTAATTAAAGAGATGTACAAATTTGGTGGGCTCAAGAGATGGAGGTCTGAGGGGATGCATCCTGGCATGTCAGTTGGGATATATGATTTCCTACCACCTAGGGATCTTTGGCTTTAAGGTATTGTTTTTAAATGTCTTAATAACTTTCCTACTTGTGACATTGACATATGTTCTGCACTTCACAATTCCCATAATCCCTGACTCAAGTGCTGAGAATGACAGCATTGAATGACATGAAAGTTCAGTGAAAAACTAAATTTGAAAATTCCCTGGCTGGTGGTAAGTTTCATCTCATTATTGATTAACACCGCTCATTTTCAGTTGTGTATTCACCTTAGGTTTGTCTGTTCCCCCAGTGTTATAAACATGTAGATGCATATTAAAATGCTAAGTCAGATGGACCACAGAACCCAAATTATTATTAGAATGTGCTATTTTGATACTTTTATGGTTGAGCTTTTTTTTGATTTAGTTCACTGATATATTTGTGTCTATATAAAAAAAGCCTATTACACAAGATAAATGATTCAAGGAAATCCATTATATAGAGCCGTGTACAGTATAGAAGTGTAAAATGCCATGCTAATTAATAATTCATAAAGATATGATTATAATTCTAAAGCAAAACTTTTCTTTCTGAACTATTATAGTTAGCTATAAAGTGCATGAAGCATGAAGATGTGGCTGTTCTGTATATTAATCAAGCACAAGAACTAGAAAAGAAAGGAAAATACAAGGATGCTGAAAGGTGACTTGTTGAATATTATGCTGTTAGTATTATAGAACTACAGAGTTTGCTCGTAATTTCTGTTTGGTACGAAAATTCCATATCGATGCTTACCTTCCAAGCAATCGGCAATTACAAGTCCACATACTCACAACACCCTAACCATCTCTCTGTCTATCACCCATCTTTATGCCATTTCCCCCCTGCCCTCCCACCTCCCTCAACTGCCTGACCAACCTACCCTTAAAGGCATAGGGTGAGGTGAGGAAGGTGAATGGAAAGGGATGGTGCACATATTCCCACCACCGCACCTGCACTTCCAAACCTCCCTAGCATAGTAAATCAAGTGTCAGGTGGTCAGTTGGCAGCCGCCCAGTGGAAAGGCAGTCAATTAGTTGTGCAAAGAGGGACTCCATGCCAAACTGAGTTTCTAGGTCAAAATTACTAGGAAGAGAGGGCTTATGTCATGAATGAGAAGTTGGCTGTAGCCATTAATGTAAAAGCCCCTGTCCTCACCTCTTGTTCTCTCTCACTCTTTCTCTCTTCATTTCTAATGGCAGGCTTAAAACAGTGAAGAAATTAAGTCAAAATGCATACAAATGATGCCACCTGCACCAACAGACTCTGCTCTGTATTCAGCCATATTCCTATTGACAGTTTTTTGCTTCCTCCTTGTGCAGCCTCTTCATACCTAGCATAAAGCACTTTTCCCATCTATCATCCGAAAAATGGAATGGGCAATGAAAAATTACGTAAATTAAGTTTTTAACATGCTTAGTAGCTTGTAATAAATTGCATATTAAATGGCAAATGCAACCAAGACGGATCCCATGATTTTCTGAGCAGCTACCCTGATATCAGTAATCACTGAGTTACAAAATCCTGCAAACTACCTTCCTCATGAGGGATTTCAGCTCTTCTCCTTCAAAACATCTATTTCATTTCAACAGTAGCACCAACCCACCCTGGAGGCACTCTTGCTTCTTTTGCCTGTAATGAGCTGTAAGGCAACAAGATTCAAGCTTAGAAAGTTCCAATGACTTTACCACCCAGTTGCTTAATCTCTTCTGCCAAGACAGCGTCCCATTTGGGTTTACAAGGCTGCACTCCAACATCTAATCACCAGAACAATCGCAGCTTCCTGCCTGCTCTGAGAAAACCACAGCTCATGGGCTTCTCTTTGACCCAATTCCCAATTTAGAGCTAATAACCTCTGTAGCTTCACTGAGTTGACACTTCTTCAGGCTCTCTGAGCTGACATAGCTCTCAGCCTTTTCCTATACCCCAGCACACCCCTAAATTGCATTGCTGCCAGCTTTCTTGGTGCACACCCAGCCCTGTGGTCACATTTTCACACTGCATACCGGATTGTGTGAGCAAATTGTTTGTACCATTATCCCAAGCAGGTGCACTGCTGCAACTGGCCAAGTCCTTCAGCTTCTGTTTTGAAGCAGGGTCTGGAAGCTTACGCCCTCTGACATCACCTAATTGAACACAATGTGAATGAAGCTTCCAGCTTGAAGTTTTCAAAAAAAAGTTTCAAACCATCCCCAAGCAACTGTCAAAGAACACCTGAAAACAGAGCAAGTGCGGCCCGTATCCTTGCCACCCTCTATGGTTATGTTGGAGCCCTGAGCATGCTTGGAGTTGAAATCTTCTGTCTCTGCTCCAAAAACAAACAATTTAAAGACAGATTTATTTGCACCAATACCTCCTCAATTTTCATCCTTTTCTTAGCATCCTTGGTGGCATCCCATCATTGTTTCTTATACTTCGTAAAGGTCCACCCTCCTCGGAAACCAGTCTCAATATCCCAGGAATCTAAGCCCTGTCTCCAGCCACAAATTCATTTACCCTATTATGTTTCTGTACTCATTAGTGCATTGCTCTAGGAATAACCTGGAAGTTGAAATCTTTAAGGTCTGCTTGATAATCTCCTTATCAAGAGATAAGGCCCCCTAAAATCCTAGCCCCCTAAAATCTGTCTGCATGACATCATTCCTTTCACTACCAATTTCATTGGTATCAGTTTTGACCATGATGCCTGGCTGTTTATCCTTTCTTTTTGGAATGTTTTGCATCCATGCAGTGACATCCTTGACCCTAGCCCCAGGGAAACATCCCATTATCACAGTGGCAGGCTCACCTGTTGTTGCATTAACTACAGAGTCTCCAATCACTATTGTTTACTGAATCTTCTTACCATCCAGCTGAGTTGAATTTAGCTCTGATAATGTGGTGCTCTGGCTGCACTGATCTGTAGAACTATTATTCTTCCCCTTATTCAGAACTGAACACTGCTTAGAGAGAGTTGTACTAAGGCTCTTGCACTGCTTACTAGACATTCCTGTTTTGCCTGGGGATCACCCATTCCCCCTCTGTTTTCATACCCTTGAGTTGTAAGGTGATCACATCTGGAAGTGTGCAAAGCTCTCAAACTTATCAATACATTGCAGTGATGATAGTTGCTGCTTATGTTTTGAACACAGTGCTTGAATTGCGGTTCCTCCAGCTGGTGGCAGTTCCTGCATATATGGTTGTCCAAGATACAAAAAATGTCTTGGAGCCTTTACATGAAAGAGAATGTGCATTCCACAGGACTGAGGTGCTTTCCCATATCTCTGTTTATGCAGTCAGCATAATCAGGGATCCATCCACCCCAGACATATTCTCTTTCATCTTTTTCCATTGGGAAAAAGATACAAAAATCTGAGGACACATACCACCAACTCAAGAATAGTTTCATGATGTCCCTCCTGCTGTCAGACTTTTGAATGGATCTACCTTGCATTAAGTTGATCTTTCTCTACATCCTAGCAATGACTGTAACACTACATTCTGCACTCTCTTCTTTCCTTTCCTATGTATGGTATGCTTGTCTGTATAGCACAGAAGAAACAATACTGTTCATTGTACTCTAATACATGTGACAATAATAAATCAAATTAAATCATTAGACTACTAACTAAATTTACCAGAACTGAAACCTATGACTTCAATACTTGCCATCAACCAACAGCTTCTCTTTTGTGCTGACTTCACTTTACTTTGTAGGGAGGGTAGCTTAAATGCTTTACTTAGCTCATGTTCTCTATATACCTCAGGATTTAATTTAATTAAAAATTAGGAATCTTTTTAATGTCATCATTCCTCTTTATTTAATTTAAATTCATCCCCAGACCTGGTTAATTTATTAACAGATTGTATATTGCATAATTATCATATTGCATTATATAAAAAATGATAAATTACAGTTTATTATTTAAGCAAATTGGCTTACTTTTCCTTTTCATACAAATTGTGATTTATGTTGTGATATAGGATTAAACTTGGATTAAATGCTTATCTTTGTACTTAAACCACATTCCCTGCTCGACACCATGTCTCCTTGTGCAGCGATGTCACAATGTGTGTGTGATTCTCTCTCAAAAAATTGCAAAGATGGTACCCTGCTCCTGGCTTTGTTCTTTACACTGCTGTTTATACTCAGTGCCTGTATTCTTTCCTTTCCTCACAGAAACATGCTTTTGTAGCAAGTTTTTTTAACAATTGCCTCAATAGTTTCATTTATTTAGATCCTAATGAACCTGTGCTTTACCCTCTCTATTGGCTTCAACATTTTTCGTATAATATGGAGTCCAAACTTGCACGCACTATGCCCTTCATGATCTTGCTAAAGTTTTATGCAGATTCTCCATTTCTTTCAATTTTTATATTGTTTATCCCTTACCATAAAATTCAGAATTGTATTTGTAATTTTATGGTCCTATTCACTTGTGGTGTTATTTTATTGTTTTGTGATCTTGAACCAACAAATTACACCACTTTAGCACATCACTTAGCTTTGTCACGGTTCAAGGTATAATTCTTGCCTCCTATTTTACTAACAGTTTGAAATATGGATACCGCTCCCTTTAGCCAATATTCAATTGTTGCTGCACACAGGCCCAGAACAGAAACTTGTGAGATATCACCATTCACTTCCAATTGCTGAGAAATTGCTTTTAATTTCTAACCAGTTATTAATGCAATTTGTTGCACTCCATCTAATCCATATTTCCTAATCTTTGCCAATAGTCTCTTGTAATGCACTTTGCCAAAAACTTTCTGAAAATCTCTGCACCAACATCTGCATTTCCCACATCCATCATATCTGCCATTTGCTTAGAAAAAGCAACTCTTTCTAAGTACCTTCCTGCCAAATGTGATTCAAAAGTTCTCAACCACTGTTGTTATGAACTTTTAAGCTTTAACTGGTTTTCTAATTTTACATTTAAGAATTAATGCACAAAGATCCACATTAGAGAAATATTTTGAATAAAGTAAATTATTAACTAAAAATATAGCTACAACCTGAATGAACAATGATGAATAACACAAGTTTCTTTCTCTTGGGCACGTAATTCCAAACTCAACTTCATGGTTATTGGTATAATACATGTGTTTATATATCTATGTCATTTTTGATTTACGAAGTAGCTTTTTTAAATGTCTTGCTTTCTAAACTTATTTAAAGTCATGTTTGTTATTTTTGCACTCATAACAAATTTTTACAAACTGTGAAAGTAGGTAGTTGGTCTACAAAATGATGTATAACATCTATTCATAGTGCTCCTCTGCCATAGGGTGTATAGTTGCATAGTGCATTGTTTTCCTGCACCAGATATGGAATGGGTGTACCACTGAATGAACGGGCTAAGAATTTAAAATAAAAGTAGTCTCGAAGGCTTCTTCTGAATTATGTATAGTTAAATTGTAAATTTTTTTTAACAAAGATATTTAAATTTTGCCATATACTATGCATGGGGGAAAGGGTTTCTCTATCTCTTTTCTATACAGTTTTGAATATCACGGGATTAGATACCTGCAGCCACAGGAATATGTAAAAGGCATTATAGCTGCTGTACTGAAATGCTATTCAAAAATTAATGCATTTTGATTTGATGACCATTCTATGCTAATATGAACAAATTGATCATTTTTTTTATGTTGTTGATAAAGTAACAATTCAATTTTGTGCAGGTTGTACATTACAGTGGATGAACCTGATTTAGCAATCACAATGTATAAGAAGCTTAAAATGTATGATGACATGATTCGACTCGTAGCAAAATATCACAAAGAACTGCTCACAGACACTCACCTTCATCTTGCAAAGGTAGGTGATAGCGAATGGATGCAGGTTCATTATATTCTAGATTTATCTTTTGATATCTACTGCGCTAGCTCACTGCAAAAGTATATGATGGGTTGTTAAATTGTATTATATAGGTCTGAAATCTAAAATGTAAAATTGCAGTAAAATGCGAATCATTTTAAAATGTTTTACCTCCTATTTTTAAAAGAAAAATTAGAGTTTTGCTATAGAATGATTGCAAACCTTAAGGTCTGTTCCATCACAATCAGGTGATTGACTGTGCTACCAATACTTCAGGAAAGATAGCAATGTAAAGATCCAATTCACAAATCTTTGCCTTTAGCAGTAACAAACTCACATTAAAACCTTTGGAGATGAAGTTATACAAAAAACAATAAAAATTCAGAATTCAATTTCAATCTATAATTGTGTTGCTATAGGAACTGGAAAGTGAAGGCCGTTTTCGAGAAGCTGAGTACCATTATTTGGAAGCAAAAGAATGGAAGGCAATTGTGAATATGTACCGTGTCAATGACATGTGGGATGAAGCATATAGGGTAAGAAACTCTATTTTATAGACCTAAATTTGCTAATGACACAAAGAAAAGCAGGAGAATAAGTTGTGTCAGGGGCTTAAAGAGGCTACAGAGGGGAATAGATAGATTAAGTGATTGGGCAAAGATCTAGCAAATATGAGAAAATGTAAAATTGTCCATGTTGGCAGGAAAAATAAAAAAGAAGTGTGTTATGTAAATGCTTAGAGATTGCAGAGCTCTGAGGTGTCCGGGTGCATGAATTACAAAAGCCTAGCATGCTGGCAATGCAAATAATTAGGAAAATTAGGGTGCCACGGTGGCACAGTGGTTAGTATTACTGTTGCACAACGCCAGTGACTCAGGTTCAACTCCAGCCTTGGGTCACTGTCCTTGTGAAGTTTGCACATTCTCCTCCTGTCTATGCAGGTTTTCTCCCAACGTCCAAAGATGTGCCAGTTACGTTGATTGGCCATGCTAAATTGCTGCTTAGTGTCAGGGAGGATAGCAGGGTAAATTTGTGGGCTGGAATTTTACCGCCTTGCCCACCCGAGGTTCGTAAGGTTGTGCCCAAGGCCAACGGGAGAATGCCATTCTGCAAGCCTTGCCAGCTGGCAAGCGAGGTGGTAAAATTCTGGCATTATGGTAGGGATAGGGCTAAGTGAGCTGGTTGTTGATACAGGCTCAATACAGGAATGGACTCCTTCTGCGTTGTAGGGATTCAACAATTTTATCTTTATCATTTATTATGTGGAGAATTGAAGACAAGTTTGTCTTCAGCTGTAAAGGATACCAGTGAAAGCACATTTGGAATGCTGTGTACTGTATTGGTCATTTTATTTAAGATGTAAATACAGTGGATGCAGTTCAGAGAAGGTTTACCAGACTAATTCTGAAATGGGTGGGTTGTCTTATGAGAAAAGGTTGGTCAGGCTAGGCTTGTATCAGCTGGAGTTTAGAAGAGGAAGAGATGACTTGATTGAAACATATCCTGAGGTTCCTTGACAGGGTGAATGAAGAGAGGATATTTTCTCTTGTGGGAGAGTCGAGAACTAGTGATCACTGTTTAAAAAAGGTGTCACCTTTTTAAAACAGGGATGAGGCGTAATTTTTTCACTCGAGAATTGAGTCTTTGGAATTCTCTTCACGAAAAGGCGGAGGAAGCAGAGTCTTTGAATATGTTTAATGCAGAGATGGATAGATTCTTGGTAAGCAAGCGGTGATAGCTTATCAGGATAGGTTGAATGCAGATTTGAGGATACAATCAAATCAGCCTTATTAAATGGCAGAATAGGTTTGAGGTGCTGATTGCCCACTCCAACTTCATGTTCGTATGTACTTAGGGCACAATGAAGGTTAAATAGATTGATCCCTAAATTACTGGGGTGAGATTTGTCCTATGAGTAGCGGTTATATAGAACGGATCTATACTTTCTTCAGTTTAGGACAATGAGAAATAATCTCATTAAAAAATAGAAGATTTGGGAAAGACTTGATAGATTAATAACTGAGAAGCTGTTTCACCTGACTGGAGAGTCTAGAACTGACACAATGGCTGGAATTTTACTGACATGCCAGCCCCGATCCCGGGGACAGGCTCGGCTTGGAGAATGGCATTCTCTGTTGGCCTCCGGCGGGATTGTGCGAAACTTGGGAAGACGTGCCGGTAAAATTCCGCCCAGTAAGTCTTAGCATAAGGAGAGGTGCCTATTTTGGACTGAGAGAAGAAAAGCATATCTTCATTTGGAGGGTTGTGAGTCTTTGGACTATTTTTTCCCAAAGAGCTATGGATGCTTAGTTGTTGAGTCTATATGAGTGAGATATCTGCATCCTTTTTACAAGGATGCTGCCTGGATTGGGAGGCAGGCCGTAGGTTGAGGGAGTTGGGACTCTTCTCACTGGAGAAACGTAGGTTGAGAGGCGACCTGATAGAGGTTTATATAATGTTGAGAGGAATAGATAGGGTAGACTCTCAGAGACTATTTCCTCGAGCTGAAATGGTCACTACGAGAGGACACAGGTTTAAGGTGCAGGGAAGCAAATACAAAGGAGATGTCAGGGGTAGGTTTTTCACTCAGAGGGTGGTGAGTGAATGGAACCGACTGCCGTCGGAGGTTGTTGAGGCAAACTCACTGGGGTCTTTTAAGAGACTTCTGGATGAGTATATGGAAAAGAATAGGATAGGGGGTTATAGATAGGTCTGTGGATTGGTAGATGTGATCGGCGCAACTCGTGGGCCGAAGGGCCTGTTTGTGCTGTATTGTTCTATGTTCTGTGTTCTACAAATTAGCCTGTAAAGGGATCAAGACATGAGGGATTGGATGAAAAAGTGGGACTATGATCAAGGATCCACCATGACCGACTGAATGGTGGAGTAGGTTTGAGGATTACTAAGGCTTAATCCTGCTCCAGTTTTTTTATGTTCTGCTGGTACTGCTCTTTCTGCTGATCATCTTGTTCCTCATTTAAAGTCTAAAATAACATAAGCAGCATCCAGGATGGACTGATAGATGAGCTCCAAAGTGGAAGTCAGACACAAATCCAAAATTGTCAAAGATACTTTCAAAGTTGCCAAATTAATTCTCAGCACAAGTACTGTGTGCATATCCTTTCAAACAAGCAGTCAAGAAAGCAGCTGAAGTTTCAGTTGCTTATTGAGCTATTTCCCTCGCAATTGCTGCTTATATTCTTGCCTGATGAGTCCTAGGAAGTTTAGAAAATCTTTAAACACACAGTTCAATTGCAGAAACATATTTCCGTAATCAAATGATTATATCGCAGTTGACAGCCTGCTTCTTCTGAGGTGGTTGGTTGCACTCTGCCTAACATGCCACTTAATTGCGGAAGTCAGCATTCCGATGTGCTGTCAGTTACTGCTTCCAATCCATTGCTTTTGCACATTCGGATTTAGCCCTGACAGTCATTGTTAAATTGATGGGGCCTTTTTACCTTGCTGTTGCTTCTCCAATCTTCCTCTGGTTCATTGCTGCCCTAGTCTGGTTCTACCCCTGTTGGCTTTCTGCTATCTGGTTGTTCTAACCAATGAATATAATATAAACTGTCGTGTTTTTCTTACGTACATCTTGTTTAAGCATTAAATTATAAAACCCTAATGTAAAATATTTTCACTAGTGATCCTTATTCTACTGGATCATCTTCCTTCCACTTTGCTCCTTTACTTTCCCTCAAGATTGCCACCTTCAGCAGAAAAAGGTAACTAAGTACGGTAGGATATTTTTAAAGGAAAATAGAGGGAATGTTTGATTTTGGCATGAACTGGAAGCACACATCAGGAAATTGCACACGTCTCACCCATGATTTTCATTCATTCAAATTAATGGACAGATGATTGGCTGGTATTATAACCCCCATGAGACCCTTGGGGAATCACTGATTGTGGGCTCATTGCGTATGAGTTTCCATGATAACAGGCAATGGCATGCCTAGCTGGAACTCATTACCTTTTATAAGGCCCAGGACTGTGCCAGCTGAACTACTTGTCCCAGGCACGGAATAGTGTGTGTATACCAAATAGAGGTTTTATTTTGCAATCTGTAAGTAAACTATGTTCCTTTCCAGTCGGGCTTCCTGAATTATTACAACTGGGATGCACAATTTTCTGATAAGCATTATGCACTAAAGTAAACCTAAATGATTTTCCTATTTGAGAAAGTAACAATTCATATTTGTAACTCGTCGATCCTTATTCAAAATTTAAGGATACGCAAAGGCATTTTATTTTGAGCAGGTATGGTCTAATCAGATGTATTTTTGAAAGCTGATTGAACAGGTGACAACATTGAGAAGGTAGTTGTAAAATAGATGCACTCTGTCCTACTGGATATTTAACAAAAACAGATAAAAAGGCTCATGAAGAGGTAGTAATAGACATACGGTAGTAGTCAAATGTTATTGTATACAAAAAATTTGCTAATGTGTTTGTTTATTACATTAAGAGAGTAAAGCAAATGTTACTTTTTGTTAAAGTTTATGTAGTTACAATTTTATTTCTTACAGGTTTCTAAAGCCCATGGGGGTGCACATGCCTATAAACAGGTAGCCTATTTGTGGGCTAAGAGTCTGGGAGGAGAGTCTGCAGTTAAGCTGCTCAATAAGTTTGGTCTTCTAGAAACAGCAATTGACTACGCAGCTGACAACTGGTAAAATACACAAACGACAGTTTTAATAAATTTATTTTAAATTATGATTTTCCTCTATACTATCTGTGTTGTGCCCTGGCTGACAGAATAGGTAATATATTTAACTGGGATGGTGGGGGTGTCCAATTTCATCAGAGAAAAATTCAAAGATGAGTGCGTTAGGTGGATTGGGCATGTTCAATTGCACCATAGTGTTAAGGAGATTAGCAGGGTGAATACTTGGGATTATGGAAATAGGGCCTGGATGGAATTGTTGTTCGTGCAGGCTGAATGGCCTACATCTACACTGTAGGGATTCTGTGATTCTACGAAAAATCATGAGGCTTTGGAGCAAAGTGCTTATTATTGGTAAACACATTTTCACACGAAGCTCATTTGGGCAACCTATCCTCCTTTTAGAAGTAGGACCAGTGAGATCTGGGTTGCAAGGCACTTCCCTAAGAGAAGATGCTTTTTGACCCTCTGCTCAAGAACTGTTGACCAAGAAATGCCTTCTGGCCATGCACAGTTCTGTGTATCACCATGTGTGACACTCTCTGACATTCACTCAGGAAGCATCAGAATGTACGGGTGGGATTTTCTGCCCCAAAACCTCAGAATCCTGCTGAGGTCAACAGATTTTCTATGGTCTGCCCTTTGCCTATTATGATTCCTCTGGTGGGCGGAACAGGAAAATTCACCCCTATATCTTTGAGCTGATATTTGTTTGGAAGAGGGAGAATGTAATGCGATGATGAGAGAACAGCATAGATGTCCAAAGAAATTTAATGCATAGATGTGAACGATTGTATTTTGAGAGAGGAAATAAGTGAAAAAATCTACACAAATGGCAAAACTTTAAAATTGAACAGTGGAGCAGAGTGAGTTTGAGCTTAAATATGGAAACCTAAGAATGGAAGAATGAGTTGATAAAGATGTGCTTTTATGAAAGAAAGAAATATGAAATTCTATGTTTTACAGATGAAGGCACTGAGTATAAAAGCAGAGTAGCTTATACAAATTATTGGTTAGACAGCAGTTAGAATTTTGTGCTTTGTTTTGGGTGCTTTCACGGAAATGATAGGGTGGAAAGAATGCAAAAAAGATTCAGTCCAATGCCAGGAATAAGAGGCTTCAGTTATGAGGAGAAATGAGCAAAACTGGATTACTTTTATTAGGGCAAAGAAGCTTAAGAGGAGATCCATTAAAGCTATTCAGTACTGTCAGGTTTTGATGAGGTGAAATGTAGGAGGCCGTGAATTTATATAAATTTAAAGATCATCAAAGAACGGTCAGAAGATATTTTTAATGTAATAGGTTATTGGGATTGGAAATGCCCAACCCAAAGTAGTGCTGAAATCAGAATCCATGATCACATTTACAAGGACAGTGAATAAATATTTGAAAAAGCACACATAATAAGTATGAGGGAAAATAATGGGAAATGGGATTAAGTTGCTAGTTCTTTCAAAAAGCCAACGCAGATGTGATAAGCATAATAACCTGTGCTGTAAATTTCCGTGATTCCAAAATTCAGCTTATTTATTGCAATTAATAATTTTTATGGAAAATCAAGAAACCATGCGGATACATGTACAATATTCATTTATACTATGGCAAAATTCTGTTTCAGCTCTTTCGACTTTGCTTTTGAACTCTCACGGTTGTCTTTGAAAAATAAAATCCCAGATATACATCTCAAGCATGCTATGTATTTGGAAGATGAGGTAAATGGTGATTATTTTTTTTAGATATTAAATTAATTTCAGGACCACTAACATAGCTGAGTCCGATTTGTGATTGTGTTTGTATATTTAGCAACATGGTGATCAAGTATAAAAAGTTTGATCTAGTACTGTAAATCAGATAGTTGAATAAAGTTTTGTCATTTCTGTCAGATAAGATTACAAAAAGATTTTTAAAATCCCAAGTTATTTAACATTATACTAATTGCTATCTCTTTCCTGTTTTTTGAAGTTTGTTGACACATGGGTACTAGAAATTGGGCATGGTTTATCGATGATTAATGTGCTAATAATTTATTAGCCATTGGTGAGAGGAAACCAACATCTCTTTATTTTTATCTCTGGGTTAAATCCACATCTTAGTATCAGAACCATGGTACTTGCAGTTTATTGGTATTTTTCTTAAACTTTTGATCATGTGGCATCAGAAGCTATTGTTGTGGAAATAAATTAAAAGCTTATGAAATCAGTGTAACAGGAAGGAAGCAAAGAGGTATTCCGTTTTCTTTTCTAATCTCTAGAATATCGTTATTCAATGGAACCATTTCAAAAATAGTTAAAATATGGTACAAATGAACGGAAATACTTCATTTGAAGAAATGATAAACTGATAAATGCAGAAGCATGCTGAAGGAATGTTAATTTCTGCAATTTTTCAGTGCTAAATTTATCATATTTCATGATTGTAGGGTAAATTTCAAGAGGCTGAAATTGAATTTATTAAAGCAGGAAAGTCAAAGGAGGCTGTCCTCATGTGAGTCTTTTGTTGGATAACTGATTATTTAAACTGATATTTATACTTTTTTATAGTTTTAATATCCAGTTTACTTTTGAAAGGTATGTACATAATCAGGATTGGGATGCAGCCCAAAGGGTGGCGGAGGCTCATGACTCAGACAGTGTAGCTGATGTTTTGGTTGGCCAGGCACGCTTTGCTTTTGACCAGAAGGAATATCAAAAGGCTGAGGCTTTCCTTCTGAGGGCTCAAAGACCAGAATTGGCTGTCAAGTATTACAAGGTCAGAATACTTTCTGTCATCACTGTTTTGTCATTGAAATCTGTATTGAAATATAGCTGGGAGTACCAATGCTTATGACAGAATTAACTCTAGAAGTCCCATTGGTAAAGGATAATGGGCGGAATTTTAAGGCCTCGCTCTGGCGAGATCATAAAATCCTGTCCAAGACCAATGGAGATTTTCCTTCTGAGAACTTCACTCGTCCGTGTTGCATATGTAAATATTCTTTCCTTAACTCAACTTTGAGAATTTAAAATTCTGCACATTTCCAGCGTGTGAAGAACTGGCATAAAGATTTATCCAGCAAACAGAAGGATATGACTTATTTTTAAACAAAAAAAAGAAAGATTTGCATATTAAGAAAGTATTTTTCCTGACTAGAAGATGCTCCAAAATGTGTTGCAGCCAGTGAAGTATTTTAGAAGTGTAGTCATGTTATAAATTGGTGACAGCCAATTTGCGAATTGCAAGTTCCCACAAACAGAAAAATGATAATACTGGATAATCTGTTGTTTTTTGGGAATCTCATTGAGAAATAAATAGTTATCCTGCTCTTAGAATAGAGGATAGGATCTTTTACATCCACTTGATAGAACAGACAGGGCCTCAGTTGAACATTGCATCTGAAAGATGACACCTCCAACCGTGCATTAGTATTGCATTGAAATGTATCTCTAGACTTTTGTGCTCAATAGGGTGAGAGTCCACAATCTTCTGACTCAGAGACATTGCTGCTCCCAGCTGAACCACAACTGAAACCAAAATTAAATTTAAAAAAAAAAATGGTGTTTTCAAAGTGTTTGAACCATTTTTTACTGAATTTGTTACAGGAAATTGCAATGTGGAGTGATGCAATTAGAATTTGTAAAGAATATATCCCTAACAAACTGGAACAACTCCAGGAAGAATATGAACAGGAAACAATTAAAAAAGGAACAAAGTGAGCAAATTACCTTTATAAAGTGAAATTGTTTCTATTTGTAATTAGAAAAATTATTACCAGTTTCATGATTGTTTAAAAAAAAGGATATATTGAATATTGGGAAGAAGAATCCATAAAGTAGGATTTTCTTTTGCGATGTAAGTATTGGTTAGAAATGCCCTGAGAGGGAAAAATTAATGTTGTAATTTTTCTTTCTGGTTTTACTATCATCTATTGCTGATTGAATTGGTAGTGATTTGTTTGAAGGTCTTTGGTAATGATACTCAGAACTGAGATTTAAGTGAAAATAGTCACGGGAAACCCCACTAGTGATATTTTTCTCTGTCTCCCCTCATTTGACTCCACTTGATTTTTTTCATTTCCAGCTATGATTAAATGATTGCAACTTTATAGACTTTGCATGCTTCTTAGGAACATGCATATTTCATAAAAGAATATGTTACCCATGTAGTGATTGTTCTTCATTATATATACATCTTCACATACATAATTCAATCGAGGAACTTGCTGGCAATTTTTATGATGAGCAGAAGTCGAAGTTGATGTAACTAATATATTTTACAAAATTATAAATATATTGATTTTCTGCACTCATTCTCAATTTTATTATATGATTATGGAGTGCAAACGGCTTATATCATGCCCTGTAAAGCGTGGGATTGTTTATTTAGGCGTTAACATATTTTCTATTTTGTTGATTTCATAATTATGCCTCTCAGGGGAGTAGAAGGAATAGTTGAACAGGCCAGAGAATGGGAGCAATCTGGAGAATATGTCAGAGCTGTGGAATGTTACCTTAAAGTCAAAGAGACAAATAATCTGGCTCTGATGGAGAAGTGTTGGATGAAGGTGAGATATGTGCTTCAAATGTTGTATTTGCATCAAGGGGAACAACTCCTGCTTGAAGTAGACCCAATAGTTGTTTTCTTTCAAAATGTTCTCCAGGTGACCGGATGCCTAATACCAGAATTCTAATTGGTTACAAGTATCTTCCATGGAAATATCATTACAGTAGTGAATGGCTGCTTTTCTAATCGTTAATACTCATTACTACAACAAATATCATTGGTTTTGAGACTTTTAAATTTTAAAGTACATCCGGCAAGTGCAGAAAGCTTATTCACAACTGCATTCCTTTTAGTACGTTATTCAGTTTGATGAATGAGTAGTTGTCTAACCACCAGAACTAGTCATTTACAATCCATTGAGCCCATGGCAGGAAATAAAATGAAAACCAAACCAAAAGTTATTTGGAACATTTCCTAAGGTGACATTGTCAGTGTTTCAAAGGTTTACATATATTTGGTAGATTAAAGATGTGTCACATTGTTGTAAAGTGCAGTAATCATAGAAGCTAATTAACTGAAATTAATGAGCATGACCTTTTGGGTGGAATTCAGCAGGCCTGTTCAGCATTGGTGCAAATACTGTAATGGCTACAAAATGTCATAAGAGGGTCATGACAGGGTCAGTACCAGCAAGAGTTCAGCACACGATCACCCAAAAAGGTGAACCTGAGTTGTGTGATTTTAAATACATTTAATGTCATTAAATGGTTTTATGCCATAATATAGGTGTGACGTCACACAGTATGAAATGAAGGTGGGCGGGGGAGGGGTTCTTTAATTTAACTTTGTGTTCAGGGCAGCCTTTAGAAAACCCTCCAGCTGGCTATGTGTCTCACCTGATGAAGGGACAAAGTCTGAAAGCTTGTGAGTTTACTATCAAATAAACTGGTTGGACTTTAACCTGGCGTTGTGAGACTTCTTACTGTGTGCAATTGTTGCCAGCACTCTGAAATTACAGAGTGCCCTTAAATCAGGTGAGAAAGGGCATCTAAGAAACTGGTGAGGTTCCTACTGCTTTTCTCTCTTTAGAGTTTTGAACTCTGTGCAGTTCTGGCATAATTCTGTCCATTAATTCTAACATGGCCGATCACTTCATCAGAAAGAGAAGGGCAGGAAGGAATAGTAATGGCAACTAAATACTTTGAACTTAATTGTTCACTGATGTTGTTTGATTTACTGAGTAGCCCGATTTTACCGTCGCCTTGCATCCATTTTTGGGTGCAAAAGTTTGGTAAAGTCAGGCGTGAGGCAAGTAGTACGATCCACGCCTGTCTCCGTGTTGATCCCCCTCCTTTACCAAGCCTGAAAATGGCCATAGTTGGGACCATGACCAAAATGGGTGTAACAGCAATTTAAATGTATTTGCATGTATTTAAATTTACTTAATGAGCTGCACGCCCAACTTTACTGGCACTTCCCCCTTTATCACCACGTTTCCCATTTGGAATCGACATGAAATAGACAGGCTCCGTGCAAGTCCAATTTGGATGCTCCATCAATGAGACTTAGCGTCCGCTTCCTCTCTGCCTGTGATCAGTGTTGGGGGGAAGGGGGTTCCTGTCCCACTCTATCTGAGATTAATAGGGCGGAGGTAAAAGATGGGTCCATTGCCACTCTGCTGTGATCAGTGGGGGGCAGGGGGATCCTCTAGTAGTCTGCCTGAGATCAGTGGGTAGGGGGGAGGGAATGGGTCTGCTGCCAGTCAGCCTCTATGATCAGTTGTGGGGGGGGGGGGTAGTGCAAGGAGGATCCCTTGCCTCTATGCCCAAGATCAGTGGGGGTGTGGATGTGGGGTCCGCTGCCACTCTACCTGAGATCGGTTTGGGCGGGTGTGTGTGTATCATTTTGCCTGGATGAGGGGGGGGGGGGGGGTGTTTGCAATCGATCTGGGTGGTGGAGGGCAACGGGGATAAGGGAATTAGTAATGTTGGGAGGTGGGACAAATTCTGTGGGGACTAGGGGAAAGTATTAACTGGCCTGGGAGGGATATACATAGTAAAAAGTCTCACAACACCAGGTTTAACCCCAGTCAGTTTATTTGATAGTAATTCCACAAGCTTTCAGAAACGGTGTTCCTTCGTCAGGTGTGCGGAAGATTGTGACAGGGGAGCAACATTCTATGTTTTTTTTCTGCAAATGCACGGTTGGAGTGCTGATTGGAACTGCAGGGTTTTGGATATGTTAAGCCCCGTCTACAGGCTTGTGCAGCATGATTTGGACTCACTTGTATTTTTGCAGGCCGAGTGTGTATGGGATGCCTCAGAATGGGTCCAAAAGTTGGACCTGGACCACTCCCAATTTCAAGTCCATCCAGCATTTAGAATCAAAATAGTAAAATAGGGCTCAGTGTTTCCAATCTTTTCTATTTTGTTTCAGCTTTAGAGCATTTACAGTTTTTATTTTTGATTATTCCTTTTACTTTTCAGTTTCTGAAGTAATGAATCTGTCTGAATTTCTTGCCTGGCTATTATCTATGTAGCAACACATCGTGAAATTCTACTACCTTTCACATTTTTGGAGTGTAATGTTTTTCACAAGGCCTCACACAAATATTAATGGATTCTTTGCATTCCAGGCTGCTGAATTGTCAATCAAGTTCTTAAATCAAGAAAAAGCGCTTGAGGTGGTTCAGACACTTGGTCCTCGGCTGATTGAAATACAGAAATACAATGCGGTATGGATTTAAATTAATCTAAATTATTTTGATTCTCTTATACATGCCAAAGTAATATTTCACTTAAATCAGAAAATGCTAGGAATGCTCAGTAGATCTGTCAATATCTGAAAAAGAAAAGATAGGTTAGTATTTTGGATGGCGATCCTTCATTAGTAAGGACAAAGGATCTCTACATGAAATATTAACAGATTTTCTCTTTCAGATGTAAATAGGTCTCCATGTATCAGCATTTCCCTTTTCGGTTTCCATTGTAACCAACCCATCATTGGTATAATAGTACAATAGTGATGATATTGTACTAATAATCCGGAGAGTGAATGTTCAAATCTCATGTGAATTTGAACTTAGTTTTTTAAAAGGCTGGCATCAATAAAGTTAATCTTAAAACTATGAAATTGTAACAAAAGTCTAACAAGTTCATTTATTTCCTTTAGGGAAGGAAAGGATTGATTTTGAAATACCCTCTTGGCCTAACAAGCCACTCTGTTGTGTGAAACTGCTCAAGGGAGACAACTTGGGCTAGGCAATAAATGCTAACCTTTCTAGCAACACTATCATACCGAAAATGAGTAAAAAGAAATCTTGGTAGAAATTACATGATTTGGCAAATAGCCAGACACCGCCTGCACCCCCCCGGCTGATTATCAATGGGATGCGATGATTTGATAACAAAATAAGGATTGCTGCACTTAATACACCTTTTGTTCATGGAATGGTTTGTGTTGGAGATATTTCTCATGGGATTTCCTTCTCATTAGAACATAAGAACTAGGAGTAGGCCATTTGGCTCATCGAGCCATCACCGCTCTTTAGTAAGATCAAGTTGATCTTTTCGTGGAATAAGCTCCACTTACTCGCCTGCTCATAATAACCCTTAATTCCTTTACTGTTCAAAAATCTATCTTTGCATTAAAAACTGCATTACTGGGCAGGAACTTCCACAGAATCACAACCATTTGGGTGAAGAAGTTCTTCCTCAACTCGGTCCTAAATCTGGTCCCCCTTATTTTGAGGCTGTGCCCTTTAGTTATAGTTACACCCACAAGTGGAAACAACCTCCCTGCTTCTATCTTTTCTATTCCCTTCATAATCTTATATGTTTCTATAAGATCACTCCTCATATTTCTAAATTCCAATGAGTATAGTTCCAGTCTACTCAGTCTGTCTAATAAACCAACTCTCAACTCCGGAATCAACCTAGTGGACCTCCTCCACCCCTTCCAGTGCCAATAAACCCTTTCTGAAGTAAGGAGACTAAAGCTGTCTGCAGTACTCCAGGTGTGCCCTCACCAGCACCTTATACAGCTGCACCAAAACCTCCCTGTTTTTAAACTCCATCCCTTTAGCAATGAAGGACAACATTCTATTTGCCTCCTTAATTACCTGCTGTACCTGTAAACATTTTGTGATTCATGCACAAGGATACCCAGGTCCCCCTGCACAACAGAATGCTGCAATTTTTTTACCATCTAAATAATAGTCCATTTTGCTGTTATTCCTATCAAAATGGGTAACCTGACATTTACCAATTTTGTACTCCATCTGCCAAAGCTTTACCCACTTACTTAAAGTATCTATATCCCTTTGCAGACTTTCAGTGTCCCCTGTGTACTTTACCATTCATCTTAGTGACATCTGCAAACTTGAACACTACACTCGGTTGCCAACTTCAGATTGTCTATGTAAATCATAAACAACTGTAGTCCCAGCACTGATCCCTGAGGCATACCACTAGTCACTGATCGGCAACCAGAAAACACCCATTTATCCTCACTCTTTGCTTTCTTTTTATTAACCAATTCTCTATCCGTGCTAATACATTATCTGTAACATGGTGCACCTTTATCTTATGTAGCAGTCTTTGGTGCGGCACCTTGTCGAATGCCTTCTGGAAATCCAGACACACTACATCCACTGGTTCCCCATTGTAATGTTTTCAAAGAATTCAGTAAATTAATTAAACATGGCCTTTTTGTGGACCCATGCTGCATCCATCCAATAGGACAATTCTATCCATGTGTCTTGCTATATCTTCCTTGATAAATTCAAGCATTTTCTCCACTACAGAAGTTAAACTAACCAGCCTAGAGTTACCTGACTTTTGTCTACCTCCCCTTTTTAAACAATGGCGTCACATTTGCTGCTTTCCAATCTGTTGGAACTGCCCAGAGTCCACGGAACTTTGATAAATTATAAGTGCATTTGCTATTTCCCTCACGATCTCTTTTAGTACTCTGGGATGCACTCCATTCTCCTTTAACTTTGATTTTTTATTACAAAGCATATCTTCACTGCCACACTTTTTTACTCCTTGGGAAATACTAAGGGAACTGATGGAAGGATTTCCAAGTTGATTATCAGTCCATTGAACTGCATTGAAAATTCCTTCTGTGAATTCTGATTGTTCAGCAGTTTTGGTACATAGCAATATAACATGGTGTTGGAAAAAGAGACATCTGGATCAAATATCTTATCTTACTTTCACATCTTTATAAATGCATAAACTTAATTCATAGTATTTAGTCCAGACTGCAGTAGCTACTTTCTGTCTAAATTTGACTCTGTGCAAGCAGAGGTAATTTCAGGAAATACTAAATTAGATTATTAATTGGAGCATTATAAATTCTGATGTAGCAGATCTAGCACTAAATCAAAGCAATATCACCTTCAAGAGTTGAAAAATTATGATCAAAGTGATGCTCTAAAGAATAGGAAAAAGCTTTGAAAGTTGTTCTTGCTTTTGTGTAATTCATTGGCTTAAAAGGGAAATGGGGAGAGATGTGAGCAGAATTTCACTCAGTACTTGCATCGTCCCTCAGTATCCTGGCATTCCTAAAAATGAAGGGTTAACAAAAAATGTTTGGTTCAGTTGACAGTCCACCAATTTTTAAAAAGAGGATTTTACCTGGAAAATGTAGTCAACATATTTCTTGGGCAATTCCAGAGAAATATTCTGTTATATTCCTTTAGCTGCAAATATGAGAGTAGAATATTAATAGTGTACATTATGATTGGGAAACGTTACCATTTGTAGAATTAAATATTGGTCGTAGACATTACTTTTATTTTGTTCCAGCATTACAGTATTGTACAGTATTGTAATGAAACAAATCTTTAACTATAGCAGTCAAAATGTTTCCCTTTTAAAATCAATAGAACATCTCTGGCCACTGAATTATATACAAGCAAGAACAACTTCCAAAGCCTTTTCTCTATTCTTTAAAATGGTACTTTGATCACAGGAATAGCTTCTTTTATATTCAAAAAAACTGTGAGGTAAACTCTTGACTGTGATATGTACCGTAAAATCTTAACTAAAAATTAAATTTGACAAATCAAGTGGTGTTAAAATTTGCATGAATTTATCAGCAACCAACCCATTTTATGCGAAGTGTTTATCCTATTTCCCATAGGAAACTCTTTAATTCCCCTGTAATTGTACAACATTATATGTGACATTTTAAAATCAATAAAATATGAACTGCAGTCAAATGATTTACAGAGAATTAAATGCAGTGAAACCTGTGCAACCACACATTCCCAAAAATTGGACTCTCAAATAAGTACAAATTGCCCCTTGAACTACAGGTAGCCTGGGAATTGACAAATCCTTTTATAACTTAAAACAGGTATCCAGAATTGTGAACAACTCAGGTAAGGACAATTAAAAAGAAGAAATGTTGCAGGAGGTATGAACAATCCCAGAGTATTTGGTTCATCAGCCTACTACACATATGATTGGTATTTTGAAAATAAGGACACCTACAAACAAAGGATTCACGATGCAAGTCCCTTAGATGGCCCTAATTTGCATGTGCCACTGTACAGGACATGGGAAAAACTGAGGCAAAAGCTGCATCCTCTGAAAGATCAATGTGCTCAGCTAGCTAACCTAATTCTATCTCTTTGCCCATTTATTTTTTAAAGTAGTTCCAGCATTTATTTCATTTTTTAACTATAATTATTTTTTAAAATTTAAAAATTGGAACAAATATAATACCAAATAACTACAATTTCAGTATCATATTCAACCAACTTGTGAATCCAATCAAATATCATGTATTTTGTATTGTTATAACTTGTGTTGTGTGAAATTAGTTCAACTCTTTTTAAATGTGATATCACACTTGGAACACTGGTCTCTTGCAAACTTAAGTTAATCAATATAATGCAACATATCATGAACCTTTCTTCAGATAGCAATCTTGACAATTATGGTTATTTAATTATATTTAATGCTGTGATTTTTTTTCCAGGCAGCTGAATTGTATCTTAATATGGATCTCATTAAAGAAGCTATTGACTGTTTCATAGGAGGGGAAGAATGGAACAAAGCCAAACGTGTGGCAAAGGAGCTTGATCCCAGGTAACAACTTTGTGAGTTGCAATATATCAGTCCAGAGTATTCAAGACTGGTCAGAAGACAATAATCTCATCAAAAGATTCAGTTATAATGAAATAAACCACTTTTCGATTTTATGGCAATTGATTATAAGTAAGTAGAAGTCTTTCCCTTGAGAGTAAAGTTCAGCTAGGTTGATATTCACTTGAGTTCAGAAATAAGATTACATCTATTAAATTCTGTAATCCATAGCTATCCCATTCAGTGAGGCTTAAGATTGTAGAAAATATTATTAAAATGTTTTTATGTTGTATGTTATGGAATTTGAATTAACAAATTTGTAGCACTTTGACCCTGATATTTTGTGCTTTTCTCAATAAGTAGAAATATTGTGGAGCCACACAGACACAATATTCCATATAGTTATTAATCTTCAGTACCCACATAGAAGACAACATTTTAATGAAATCTTAAAGAAATATATAAATCTGATCCAAATTCATATCAACAAATTTTTGAAACACATTTTCCATTTCTTTCTATTGTCTTTTACATTTGTTATTTGGTTTTCCAATTGCTGTTTATCTTGTTGATCCCATAAATCTTAGTAGTATCTTGTATTTTAAGTTGTATGTTTAAATTGGACCATAACTTACAAAATAGTGTTTTTTTTTTTCTTTACAATAATTATTGTTACCAGCTTTTTAATTTTCAAGTATTGTCTCTTGGAAAGCAAAAATAAAAATACATTCTGTGTATATTCCAAATTTTAACTTTATACTGAAATTCTGACTTTAATGTATTTCTCTATTGCTGCGTAGAAGCGTTGTACTAAATTCAATTTTTATTATTTTCAAATATATTGGGATACATTGCAAAGTATTGTTTCTTGTGCTATGAAGACAAAACATACCATTCATAGAATACATAGGGAAGAAGGAAAGGATAGAGTGCAGAATATAGTGTTGCAATTATAGATAAGTGAAGAGAAAGATCAGCTTAATAGAAGAATTAGAGGTCAGTTTTAAGAGCACAGAACAGGAATAAGAGATGGAATTAGGGTATGCCGGGGACATCTCGCCATGAGTCGCATGCAAAGATTTATGTATACTTTGTTCTTGCTTCTGGGAGCTAAATGCAGTACTGGAATTCATCAAGGGTCCTGAGGCAATACCTTCTAAACCCACAACTACCACCATCTTGAAAGAAAGGCAAGGGCAGCAACAGATGGGAACACCACCAGTTGAAAGTTCATCTCCAAGCTACACATCATCCTGACTTGGAAATATATCGCTGTTCACTGTTGCTAGGTCAAAATCCCAGAACTCTGGTCTTAACTGCACTGTGAGTGTCTGTGCACCAGATAGATTGCCTCAGTTGAAGAAAGCAAATCACCACAGGGCAATTAAGGATGGCCTCGCCAATGATGCCCACATCCCACGAATGAATTTAAAAAAGAACACAAGCTGGTCATAAAATGTTTTGAAAAACTTAGTTTAATCCTGAAGGTAGTTTATTTTTGTAATTGTATCAATATATTAAAATAAATGAAGGTTACATATTTGAATTGTTGTGAGCAGTTTTGGATCTGTATCTAAGGAAGGATGTGCTGTTTTGGAATAGGTCCAGAGGACGTTCACAGGAATGATCCCTGGAATGAAGAACGTGTCGTATGAGGAACAGGTTGAGGACTCTGGATTCGGAGTCATTGGAGTTTAGAAGGATGAGGGGGGAATCGCATTGAAACTTACAAGATACTGCAAGCTTGGATAGAGTGGATGTTTCCACTAGTAGGAAAAACTAGAACCAAAGGGCACAATCTCAGGCTGAAAGGATGATCCTTTAAAACAGAGATGAGGTGGAGTTTCTTCAGCCAGAGAGTGGTGAATCTGTGGAATTCTTTGTTGCAGAGGACTGTGGAGGCCAAGTCATTAAGTGTCTTTAAGAGAGAGAAAGATAGGTTCTTAATTGATAAGGCGATCGGGAGTTATGGGAAAAAAAACCAGGAGAATGGAGATGAGAAAAAAAATCAGTCATTATTGGATGGCGGAGCAGACTCGTGGGCTGAGTGGCCTAATTCTGCTCCATTGTCTTTGGCCTTACATATTTTTCTACAAAAGTGCCTTTGGTTCTGCTGAGCCACCAGAGGCTACAGACTGAAGTTCCACTCTAAGACTGGAACAGGTAAGGGGGGAAAATTTGTTTGCATAGTGTTGCTATTGGTGGTGCTTTGCTCACTATATCAATTTCCCCATGAGCATACGATGCTGCAGGTCATGCAGTTGTGGCCTACTGTCTGCACCCAGGGAACAAATATAGTCTATTTGTTGCTGTTTTGAACCAGAGCTACACAAACAAATGTAGCCCCCGACATCTAGAAAGCCGAAGGGAACGCTACATTGTCAAAGCTGTTATTTCCAGTTTGTTCAAGCAAATGTAAAAAATACTATCAGAGTTTGTGTCCAATTGACCCCTCCCCTTGAATTTTCTGAAACTCTATTGTAATTAATGAGGCTGTGTTCTATGAAAATTGGTTATTGCATCTATGTACAAAACACCAATGATTAATTTTAAAGGCAAATCATTCTTTGCGAATTCTTTGGATCACTTTAAAAGTATTTTCTTCCTTTCTTGCATCGTTTGATCCAGATATGAAGACTATGTCGATCAACGCTATAAGGAGCATTTGAAAAATCAAGGCAAAGTGGATTCAGTAAGAATTTCATTTTGATTTGCGAAGAAAACTGGCATGAAATTGCTTATTATTGGACATCATCCATATCTTTGTTTTATGTCTAACTACCTGAGAAATATTTGCTTTGAAGGTTAGAACTGGAGTCTGATTTTTTTTTTGAGAAAGAGTTTTAAAAATGTTAGTGAAGAGATTTGAAGGAATATGTATATTTAGTAAGTTTTTCAGATTTTAATTCCTTCCCCACACCATGGGGCCAGTTTAACAAAAAAAAATTGTGATCCCCAGCAAGGAAAATTGCCTTTTAGGAATACATATCAAGAAATTACTGAGGTGATCTTATTGAAATATGCAAGATTCTTGGGCATAATTTTATTTATTTATTAGTGTCACCAGTAGGTTTATGTTCATACTGCAATGAAATTACTGTGAAAATCACCTAGTCAGCATACTCCAACACCCATACGAGTACACTGAGGGAGAATTTAGCATGACCAATGCACCTAATTAGCACATCCTTCGGACTGTGGAGGAAACATGAGCACCTGGAGGAAACCCATGCAGACATGGGGAGAATGTGCAAACTCCACACAGTGACCCAAGCTTATCAGTTTGCATGACCAGAGCTTATACAGAAATCTCATCAAATAGAGATATCATGAGTAATGTCATAAATCATGGTACAGCCTGCAAACCACCTAGAACTCTTTGTCTCATCAAGTCATACCTTTATCTTGTCCTTTTGATAGAACAGAGGAAAGTCGATGACTCCTTCATCCTTGACCTTATCTTGTCATACTCATACAGCTCTAGGTTACACCGAGTCAGCCTTATAAGGTCTTGACTTTCTCCGGTCTTATTCATGTGTTAGGTTATGCGGAGTTAGTTTTCCTTATTTTGTACCAAATACTTGACCAATTTTCCCATCATGCATTCATTCAAACAACTTCACAAGCTGGGAATTGAACCTGGGTCTCTGGCGCTGGGCCACCTTTGCGGGGTGGGAGGTTGTGGAGGGGTTTCAGTGGGAGGTAGCCTCTAAGATTGTTTTTGCTTTTTGGACATCTGAACATGGGGCACAGCATCAGGAAAAGGGGCTGATCATTTAAGACTGAGATGAAGCAAAATTATTTCACTGAAAGAATTGTAAATCTTTAGAATTCTGTTTCCCCAAGGTTTGTGGATGTTCCATCGTTGAATACACTGGGGTAGACAAATATTTGGTTTCTATGACTGGAGAGATATAGGGAGTGGGTGGGAAAATAGAGTTGGAGTCAGACATCAGCCGTCGTTGTATTGAATAGCGGGGTGGGATTGCAAGCTGTATAGGCATCTACTGAGCAAATTTCTTGTGTTTTTGAGTGAATAGGCAGTGGTGCATATGGAGGGTCTGGTGGATTGAGTCATGCTGTTAATCACCAAGTTATACCAGAGCTTAAGCAATGCAACAATTCGAGGGCAGATATCTGCTTAAGTAGCATATATGTAGACGAAGTCACTGACCTTGACTTCAAGGTCAGACATTTGCAGAATGTCCTGACAGCACAATTGTGGAGATGCCGGCATTGGGCTGGGGTAAGCACAGTAATAAGTCTCACAACAGATTAAAGTCCAACAAATTTATTTGGTAGCATAAGCCACAAGCTTTCAGAGTGCTGCTCCTTCATCAGGCGAGTAGAAGTTGTGTTCACAAACAGGGTATATAAAGACACAAATTCAATTTTGTAAAGTCCAACTCCCATTCACCTGATGAAGGAGCAGCACTCTGAAAACTTGTGGCTTGTGCTACCAAATAAACTTGTTGGACTTTAAACTGGTCTTTAGAGACTTCTTATAGCACAAATGTGCCCATGGGAAGTTTAATGTTTTCCAGGTAATTACTATTCCTGTGCAGGCATCAGGACTTCTGATGGGTCCTAAATCAAAATGGTGGCAGACACCTCAGTAATTGCCATTGTTGGCATCAGAAGGTTTGGCCCTTGAGAACAGAAAATTATTGAGAATTTGTTGAGAATGCCTGCACCTTCCCAGTATACATAACCAATGGGCTAATTCCCCTGCCATTAATTCTTGGTAAAGTGAATGGCTGGAGATCTGTATTAAGTTTTCTGCCTATGTTATTCTGTAGCTAAGAAGGAAATTGTGGGAAAAGGACAAACTTTTCGCAGCTCCATTTGATCATGACAGGCTTGTTAAAGAACCAGATCGTTAAAATGCTTTGCCAGTATCCCTGATAAAAGATTACTTCAATTGTAAAAATTATACTTGAAAGTTGCACTCATTTTGATTTTAAAGAAATAGTGACTAAAGCTAATAGTAAGCATATTATTAGCACTGTAAGATGGATTGAAGGGAAGTCAGCTTTATATGGACTGCTTTTGATTGGGTTTATAGACTGGGCAGAAGTGAAATTAAGTCTGTTAACTTTATCTTTGTTTCATCCAGTTTGGATCAGTGGTCATTCCATATGATTCATACTTATATTATTTTTTTCAGCTGGTTGGAGTGGATGTGATAGCTGCACTTGACATGTATGTTGAACGAGGACAATGGGAAAAATGCATTGAAACTGCTAATAAGCAGGTAGAGCAGAAACAGTATTTGAGATTATTTCCTATATTATTGATTAGATTCTAGACACATGATCAATATAACTTTTGCACCTTTGAATGTTTCTTAAATATTTTGAATTTTGTTTTAAAAATGAAAAGTGTTGGTTTGTTTATACAATGTTAAATTCTCTATGTAAATGCATTTCAACTGAAAAAATTGGCAGTATTGTATTGGGAATGCAAAGAACATTGAGAGTGGCACATGCGCATTGGTGCCCTCTAGCTGTCAGCATTTAGTTGTCTAGAGAGAATAGATTCTGTCCACTCCTCCGACTGGCATGAATCACACTTTTTCTCCTTGTTTTGCACTAAGTGGTCTAATGTAGTGTCTGAGAGTCCACTGAAAAATTGGGAATGATTCTTGTTTTCACACTTGTTTGGCACTTAGAGATTTTTTGGTAAGACTGTCCCCAGAGTATTGAAAACATGTATTTGTGTCAGCAAATAAAATACTTTTCACTTTTCTATGTTGAATTTTCAGTAGTTTGTGACAGCACAGTAAAATTTGCTCTAACTGTCTTGTCTATTTTAGAATTACAAAATTCTGCACAAATATGTAGCTCTATACGTGACACACCTTATCAAAGAAGGCCATTCAGAAAAGGCTTTAAATCTGTATGTTCAACATGGTGCTCCAGCTAATACACAAGTGAGTGAAATCACAGATTAATTACAGCAAATTTGTTCAATTTTCTTCTGGTCAGGTATTATTGATTGAATAATGAATGCCATTAGATATCCTGCTAGGCTAAACTAATATATTAATTTGATGTCCTTTACAAATATGTGAACACCTTACTTCAAAATGTTTGTGCCAATGAATGAATACAATGGAACTCTATTCTTTAACAAATTATTTCCAATTGTTGTTTACAACAACTTTATTATGTGAAGTGATATGCTAAAAATACATCTAAGTGGTAGCAGTAGTGGGAGCAGTAACTTGGGTAGTAGAAGACGTGAGTCAAGTTTTGGTTCAAGGCACAGAAAGAGAAACCAGGTAAAATAAAAGTTAAAATCCAAATAGTGGCAGAGAACCTGAGAACTATATTAATGGCATACTGGGCGGGACATCCATCACAGACGTTCTACTCTGTAAACCCCAACAGACCAGTCATCGAGGCCTTTGTACTTTCCAGTGAAGAAGGAGTGCCCCTCTGGATCTTGCAAAGAAACTTTGAATTATGGTAACCCTTCTCCCCTGTACCATATTCACAAAATCTCCGAAGCTTTCCTAATGATATACATCAGTCCCAAGCTCTCTTATTTGTTGGTCAGAAGCTATCTTACTGCATCCTATTGTTAATATGTAATGAAGATCTCATGGAATCTCCTGGGCAGCAGCTTGTGCATTTTGTTGTCAGACCGCCAAGGAGTTCGGGTCTCAAGTATTTAGCCCATGAAGTTTTCTCATTGATAGCCTGTGCTTAATAATTTGAGTCTTAAAAGCTTTTCTTGGTCCTGTACATGTCTGTGACAATCTTTGTAAAATTAGCAAGGTTCTCAAAACTGAACATTCTTTGTATATTTTAGTGTTTTCCTTTTGTGTGCAGAATTTTAACATATACAAACGGATTTTCATGGATGTCGTAAACATGCCAGATAAAAATAGTGCAGATGCTTACAGAACTTGGGCTGATCTCCGCGATGTGCTCTTCAATTTGGTTAGTGTAACATTAACTCAATTATGTATATGAGAAAAACAATATTAAAACAAATTAAGATTTATATTAAGATCTGAATGTCAGAGAGTGTTGCATCATTGTTCTTGAACCTAGATAGAAATCCAGACAATTGAAGTTCAGACCTTTGGTCTGTCTCTTTTTGAAAAGGTTTTGTGTGGAATGAATTTTGGTTGCTTTAAATCAGTACTGTAATGTGCATGAATCCAGAGTGAAAGTCAACCTTCTTACTTATGTCGGCATTTCTGCTACGTTGCTATAAAAGCAAGCTCCCCTGGGATATGAGGATGGAACATTCTAGAACCATTTCAGAACAAATGTGTTTCATCTTTTCTATGCATAAATATGGGATCATTTTGATCTTACCATATGGTGAAAAATAGTATTTATCTGTACTACGATTCAGCTGTTTTGACCTCGGTTTCAGCCCAGATGATGATTTTCTCAATTATTGCACTAATGATAATCAGGAAAATTTCTTAGTTCTGATACAGCTCATATTTGTGACCAATGTGCAAAAGTAACTCATTCTTTAAACACTGATTCAAAATATTATAAATGTTTTAAATGATTTTGATTATACTGCACTTGATAATTTGGTTTCTTTTCTGATTGGGCTGGAATGAAATATTTGTCACTAACAACTTTCCTGTAAAGCAATGTTATTAATTTCCCTTGACACAAAAGATTTGACTGTTGTTGGTGAGGCTGAGCACTATGGTATTTTTGACACCTCCAATTGTTTAAATTATTTACTGGAAAGAGGGATAGTTCGCTTCAAAAGAAATAATGTATAAGGCTAGCATTCTGTTTTCATGGTGTTACTATATATTTTATGTGAATCTTTTCTGAATTATTTTTTCTGCTATTTTCATCCTAAACTAAATTTTGTAACTTGACGCATATTTCTCAATAACATGATTAAACTTTTGATGCAGCTACTAATGTTTTATAGAAGGCCTCGCCCTCTCTCAAAAGCATAGGCTTGGAGCTCTGATTTTTGCTCAGCTGTGAGCTGATTTTGGATTGTGCAGTTTGAGCATGTGAGGGATATCTCATTTCCATGATGCATCAGTACCATTCAACCAGCTAGTCTGAAAAATCCTTTTATTTTATTCTTAGCAGCTTTGTGGAGTTATTTCAGTTTTCAAAAACATGTTGAAATTTGAAGCCAAGCGATGAACCTCTTTGTGTTTTGTTAATGATTTGAAAAGCTCAAAAATGGTTTCTTGTCTTCAGACACATTCTAATTTCTAATATCTGTGAGATAACAGGAAACACACAGAAAAAAGGGAAGGCAAACAATTTCATTCTAACATTTACAATAATAATTTGAATTTTAAAGGTTAACAGCTCTTTGATGGAAACAAATCGGAAAGGAAAATAGGTGGGGAAGGGGAAGAAGAAATCTGACCACCTCAGGGAGTGAATGGATGTATTGATTAGGGGTTTACAGGTGTACAGGTTTTATTTTTACATTTAAATGATATCAGTGTACTTTGTGCTATTATTATTTAGAAAGTTAGAAGTTTATTTCTTCGTCACAAGTAAGCTTATATTAGTATTGCAATGAAGTTACTGTGATAAGTCCCTAGTCTCCACACTCCAGCGCCTGTTTGAACACACAGAAGGAGAATTTAGCATAGCCAATGCACCTAACCAACACATTTTTCAGACTGTGGGGAGGAACTGGTGAACCCCGAGGAAACCCATTCAGACTCGGGGAGAACATGCAAATTCCACCCAGACAGTGACCTAAACTAGGAATCAAACCCAGGTCCCTAGTGCTATGAGGTAGCAGTGCCAACCACTGTGCCACCATGCTGCCCAAGAAATGTAATGTTTTTCTTTTGAGTCTAACATTTTTAACTGTAGAAAGGGACTTTCTTCAAAATGAAGAGATAGAAACATATAAGATAGGAGCAGGAGGAGGCCACTTGGCTCTTCGAGTATGTTCTGCCATTCATTAAGATCATGGTTGATCGTCCAACTCAGTAGCCTAAACCTGCCTTCTCCCCATAACCTTTGATCTCATTCACCCCAAGTGCTGCCTGTTGAATACATTCACTGTTTTGGCATCAACTACTTCCTGTGGTAATGAATTCCACAAGTTCACCATTCTTTGGGGGAAAAAATGTGGCCTCACATCCATCCTAAGTGGTCTACCCCAAATTCTCAGACTGTGACTCCTGGTTCTGAACGTCCCCCCACAATCGGGAACATCCTCTCTGCATCTACTTGGTCTCGGCTTGTTAGAATTTTATAAATCTCTATCAGATTCCTCTCTTTTGTCTGAATTCCAGTGAAAACAATCCTAACCTAGTCAACTTCTCCTCATCAGTCCCACCATTCCCAGAATCAACCTGGAAAATCTTTGCTTCATTCCCTCGAGAGCAATAACATTCTTTCTCAGAAAAGAGGACACATTTCATTTGGAATCTTCCAACTTATTGTCCTCAAATCAGAAAGTGAGGAGGACCCAAATCTACCTATTCCATAAATGTTGCCTGGCTCTGATCATAAATGCACCAGATCCCAAATGACTTCTATTAATCTTATATCATAAAATACAGTTTAAAGTGTGTAACTATCCATTTCATTGTAGACAACATTTACAATGTGTTGTCTGCAATTCTGTGGTCTGTTCGGTTTTGGTTTGCACGGTAAACGAATAGAGTTTAATTTTGGGATGTGTTTTTGTAACATTCCAGTGTGAAAATCTTGTTAAATCTTCGGAGGCTAATTCTCCTGCCCATGAAGAGTTTGAGCAGATGCTGCTGATTTCACATTATTATGCCACTCGTGCAGGGTCATTGGGAGTCAGCCAGCTGGTAAGCTTATGTTACTGTGTGAGTACCCTAATATAGAGTTCATCAAAATTTCATGTATGATCACATCTTGACACAAATAGATTGGTCTGTCTTACCACATAGTTTTAAAAGAAAAATGCTGGAAAATCTCAGCAGGTCCAGCAACATCTGTAGGGAAAGAAAAGAGCTGACATTTCAAGTCCAGATGACCCTATGTCAAAGCTGGAAAGGTCATCTGGATTCAAACATCGATTCTTTTTTCTTCTTACAGATGCTGCCAGACCTGCTGAGTTTTTCCAGCATTTTCTCTTTTCGATTTAGATTCCAGCATCTGCAGTGATTTGCTTTTATAGATTAAAAAATGACATTTCATTAATTAAGTGTGATGAATAGTTGTTGGTTTATTGAGCATTGCTATTTTGCGTTCTGCTGTACTGTGGCTATCTTACCTTATTGTTGAGCTATTTGTATTGTGACACTAATTTTTCAATGAGAAAGGTCATGCTTATACCTAAGTGGTCAGGTCCTCTATGGCTGTGTAAGTTAGCTATTGTCAGCGTATTATCTGTTATAGAAGTGGCATTTATAAATTAACAAAGAATCCGATCATCAGTCTAGTTCAATGTTTGCTGTTCATAATGGCAATTTAACAATCTATGCTGATCTTGATGTTTTGTGAAATGGAAAATTGCACAGTTTTTAACAATGAACTGCAAATGAAGAATTGCTTTGTTTTCAGCAGCCTGATCACTGGTATTGGACTAGTGACTTGTTTACAGTAATTGGACTTTTTAAAATCTATTAATCTACTGCAGATTTAAACATTTTAAATGATTCTTGATTTCAGGACACGATTGCAGCAAAGTTATCCATTTCTTTGCTGCGTCACACAGACATCATCCCTGCTGACAAAGCATTTTATGAAGCTGGCATGGCAGCAAAGGTATAAGTTCTATCTTCACTTGTGATTTTACTTTTAATGGCAATATGACTATATTGTAAGTGCACTACAGATCACCTCTGCTAGTAATGAATTTTAAGAATGAAACTGGAAAATACCAGATGCATACAAAATTCCTTACCAGTTACTGTAGAAAAGGAACACTCTTGTCACTAAAATAGCATTTGAATTTTTTCTGAAAATTCTGTTAATTTTCCAAGAAAGGAAATTAACAGTATGTTGCTATTGAATTCGGTTAAGGATGTAGCAAGAAGAAAGTTTGTTAATATTCAGATTAGTTTTAGGAAGTCTGGCTGAACATTTATACCTACTATACACAAAATGCATCTCAAAAGCAACTTCGTTAGCTCCAAGTACTCTGGGCATTCTGAGAACATAATGAGTCACTTTATAAATACAAATTCTTTATTTCTAGGAAATATTAAAGCACTCTTCAAAACCTTCTCATAATTCCAGGTTTTGACATTCATGCAGTTTTGGTTACTTAGCACCTATACTTAAGTGAACTGTTTTTCCTCCCCCTTAATAAAACAGGCAATTGGTTGGGAGAACATGGCTTTTATATTCCTGAATCGTTTTTTGGATCTTTGTGATGTAAGTGCTCTAAACTTCTAACTTCAGTCTATTATTTAATGTTGTTTCAAAATGTTTATCCCTATAATTCAGCAAATGTAAGAAAAGAGGAGTGGAACTTAAAGCATTACCATCGTTGTTAGGAAATATAAATTAAAATTTATATTTTAGATATAAAATTATATCTCTTTATATTTGTGTGTGCATTGACCACAAGCTACAGCTTTATGTTTAAGCTTAATTTATATTTCTGCAGTTTTGTGTTAAGGAAACTTGTCTAGTTTCACTTTTAAATGATTGCCTGTATGTCTGTGGGTTTGCTTGTATATCTGCATTTTTAATGAGGTTTTATAACTCTTAAAGTAGGAAGCAAAAAATTATGATGTTGCCTAGCAACAAGAGGCCCACAGGGACAATTTCAGTGCAGTTGGAAGGAGGTGATCCAGACAGAAAACACCAATCCCACAGAAACTACTGGAACAGGCAGGATGATGTACGAGGACAGAAAGCAAATCTTAAAGAAGAAGATAGCAAAAAACAAGGGAGGAACAGGAAGAAGTCCCAAGGCGACAGATAAGGACAGGAATCATAACCAGATCCTAGTCAGTGAAATTAAGAGTGAGAAGCAGAGACAGATGTTGCAAGTTAAAAGACAGAGCTGCAGAATGCAGACCTGAAATAATGTGGGTTTCTGAAAAGCCAGGAGATCAGTACAGACAGCCAGAGGCTGGTGACTCCTTGAAACAGTGGTGTCCTGTCAGCATTGCTGGGTGTCTGATTGTGTGGAAGGCAAAACATGAATACCTGTGACTCTTCAGGGGAGAAGAACATTGAAAAAGGGAGGGTGAAATCTTGGGAGTTGTATTCTTGTTGAAGACTTCCACAAGAAAGCATTGTTTGGGGAAAGAGTCTAACATGAGTTCTTACAGAGTGATGATTGGAAACCCTCATATGAAAGGCAGAATTCAGTATGACCAGTTGGTTCACAATGTGACAAGTATGTACTCTGTGATGGCATGTGTCATTTGGTTTCAGATGTAATGTGTCTCACCACAGATGGTGAGATTATGTAGATTCTGTAAAGGATAAGGTAGATTTTGAAACATATGAATCTCTATATATTTGCAAAGTTATAGTTGGGATGAAAGAGTTGTGTAAAATGGCTGATCTTTTCTTGTTTAATAAATTTTTATTCTTTTGTCAGAGTACATCAGCAGTCTCTGTGACTTTGTTCCATTGCCGCACTCCACATTTCTAATCAAAAAATAAAAGTTGGGATGTATCAAGTCAGGCTCCATCCTGGGGTCTGACTTGTTCAGCTGCAATTGTAACAACATAAGCCTAATATTTATATTGCTGACAATTTGGGCAGTAAATTTGTTTGGTCATTCTAGTGGACTACTAGTGTAACTGGATTGGAGGAAACGCCACTCCAGTGGCAGCATTCGGACTGTGAGATTAGCCTTTTTGGCTGGCAACTACCTCTTTGAGCCATGGAGCCTCTCGTTCCAATGCTTCCAGGAAACTGCAGAGATACCACCTTCTTGAAGATGGAGGGGCAGCTCTGCCAGTGGCAAAATGCAACTAACCCAGAAAATGGCTCTTAATGGGATCTCTAATTGTCTAAATTCATCCCCAGCCCCCAATGAGCAGGCAGCCAAACTACTGCTATTTCCACTACTGGGTAACTTCCTTGGTGACAAGATGCATTAGAGGATCATTCCAGTACAGTCAATAAATTTTTACCAATAAATCAATCAGTTGAGCGACAAGTATAGTTTGCTGAATTGAAAGAGGTACAAGTAAGCTGCTTTCAACCCACAAGGAATGTTTAGTGATTGTGTTAGCATTTACATGAGAAGGGGAAGGAACAACAGGAGTAGATTATTCGGCTTCTCGAGCCTGTACCACCATTCAGTTAGATCTTGGCTGATCGCTTAACTCAACAACATTTTCCCGCAATCTCTCCAGATCCCTTGATATCTTTAATATCTAGAGACCTATTGATCTGGGTCAGAGTGTCGTGCGAGGAATGGCCCCTTCAGAATACTGAAAGAGGGAAAGGAAGAAGAGATTTGCTGGTGTTATCACACTGAAGTTGGTGGGAAGGTGGAAGATGATTAGTTGAATGCAGAGGTTGTTGGGGTAGAAAGTGAGGACAAGGGCAGCACTGTCATGGTTCTGGAGTGAGGGAAAGAAATGAGAGCAAAAGTACAGTAACTGAAACAGATATGGTCAAGCACACTGTCAGCCATGGTGGAGAGCCATCTTTGGTTGATGGGTAGACATTTTTGAAGCACAGGCATATAAGGTGACAGCAGATCCAAGGCAACTGAGACTGAGAAACTATCAGAAGGAAATAGCCCTTGTGTGAATTGCATTTGGAAAAGGTGTCAAGATAGCTGAGGAAATTATTGGACTCTGAACTCTGAGTTTTGCTCTAATTTACAGCAGTAGAAGGAATCTTTCATTGTCCTCTCAGTGCATTATGACAGTAAGCAGTCAGATAGTTAGTTGGAAAGCTGTGGGAGGGTAATTGAGTATCTTGCAGTAGTCTGAACAAGGAGCTGAGGCATCCATAGTTACAAGGTTGATATAGGTAAAAGATTGCATAGCCAGAAAGTTAATGAAAGAACCCACGTAGAATCTTACCTTAGAACATAGCTGGAGGAGGATTGAAGTGAATTCCAGAGTACTGTGGCATACCTCTTTGTTTCTGAGGTGTGGACATTATTGACTATGCCAACATTTATTACCTATCCCTAATTGTCCTTGAAAAGGTGTGATCAGGTGCCTTCTTGAAACATTGCAGTCCATGTTTTACAGGAATACCCACAGTGCTATTTGGAAGTGTAGGGTTTTTCAGAGGCTAAGTATCGATCTATTACAAAAGCTTATGACATAGTATCCTGATGAAAGACATTTGTTTTTGACCAGTGCATGCTGGGATAGAAGGGCTGGGCATTCCAACTCTTTTCTGAAGTTATTATCTCAGTGGCAACATAATTATTCAACTTTCAAAAGGCATTTTACCTGCCTTCTGGCTCATCATGAGCCAATCGTCATTAGTACAGGTCAATCATCATCAGTAACTGACATGTTCCTTGGCCAATTACAGATATTGTCTGACAGCATGGGAACAATCAGTTCTAGCAGTTTCTGTCTGATTTTCCCATGGCCACCTGGCCTACATTCTTACCTGGCAGAATATTTGACCTATTATTAGCTGTCATGAGCCATTAGCTTGTCTTTGTTCAATGATTGTTTCATTCACTGAGTTGTCTGGTATTTGTGCCAATAAGAGTTATGCTTCTATAAGTATTATTATGAGGAATGTGGTTCACTTTACTGGCCCATTTTCCATCATGCCTTAAAACCCTATATTATTAGCCAGTATGTCTGTTCAATAATACACTTACAAAAATACATGTCTAAATTCTATAACTGTGGTTATATGTATTTTATGTAGACAGTACCTCTGTAAAATATATATAAGAAAGTCTGTAATTCTTATCCTAAACTAATCCACTCCATTCTAATATTCTTCATTATTGTTTTAAATCCCAGAGTATTTTGAAGTCCTTCAACAGAAAGGGAGTTCCAGAATTTTGGCTTAGCGACAGCAAAGCAATGATGAGATAGGGCACAATTTTTTGAGCCCCTGTGCATGTTTTGCAGTGGTCAAGACAGTCTATCATTGGCTAGCGGTAGCAGGATCTTCTGATCCTACTACCATCAACAGGGGTTTTCCGTTGCTTGCATCCCTTGCCAACCAGACTGCTAAATCCCGAATTTGGCCGTAGATCCAAGTCAGGATGGTATGTGGCTTAAAGGGGATCTTAAGAGTAGTGATGTCCCGTGCATATGTGTTATTTGTCTTCTAGGTTGTTAAGGCTGCAGGTTTAGAAGGTGCTGTCAAACCTATTGGATTGGCCTCTAAGAGATTGTTGTAACTTATAAGGAAATTGTCAGAGCAGAAGTAAAAAGTGAAACTGGGTTTATCAAAACATTCTGGAATTCTTTTCCTGAACCTCACCATGTCTCAAATTCTCTTTTTTCCTTTAAAATACTTCTAAAAACCTATCTCTTTGACCAAGCTTTTGATCATCTGTCTTAATATCTCCTTACATAGCTTAGTACCATATTTTGTTTGATAATGCTCCTGTGAAGTGCCTTGGGTAGTTTGGTTATGTCAAAGATCTATATAAATGCAAATTACTGTTGTCGTTGTTATTCTTGTTTTCTCCTTGAAGCTAAAACACTGGAGTTGATTAGCTCTATGAACAAAGTAGTCTTCAAAACGCTGGCTAAATATTATAATGTTCTTGCACATTTTATGTTTACAGGCAATCGAGGAGGGGAATCTTGATGCACTTGATCATTCTGATTTTCAAGATACAGATATTCCATTTGAAATACCTGTTCCTGTAAAGCAGCACATTTTGGTAAGTTCAAAATGAATATCATGGGTCTCTATAATATATCTGTTGGCAGTAATGTCACATTACTCCAAATCAGTACCCTGGATTTGAATTTTAATTTTTTTTCTTTGCTCGTGCAGCCTTAGTTTGTTTTGAAGCATAGCATTAGCAGCGGCTTACAAAAGCTCCTAAGGTAAAGAGTATCTGAATTAGGTGACGTGAATTTGGATAGACTGGAAAATAAAAACATTTATGGGGACTCCACTTGAATGTTTAAGTGTCTTTAGAACACATCCTTGGTCATCGATGAAACCCCTTCATTCAAGTCAATGTCATGAGAACCAATGAAATTTTACTGCTGTTTATTTAAACTAATTGATGTTCCTATGTTCTCTGTGGCTCCTACCAATAGACAGTTATGCTATTAATAACATGTATTTATGTAGCATCTTTAATGTATTAAAATATGTCAAAATGCATCACAGAAGTGTTATCATACAAAATTTGACACTACACTACATAAAGAGACATTAGAGCATAGGACCAAAAGCTTGGTCAAATGTTAATTTTAAGGAGCATCTTAAAGGATATATGAGAGGCTTATGGAAGTGGGAGTGGACGACCTCAAGATTACGAATGGGTAGAATCTGGGAGTAGTCAACTCAGTAGCTCCAATCGCAGGGGTGGGTTTGCTGCTTTTTGTGTGCTAGAGGACTTCTCATTGACTCTTCAGAGTTACGGATGGTGAAATCTGAATTCAATAAAAATCTAGAATTTAAAGTCTAATGATCACCAGGAAACCATTGTCATACACATCCATCTGGTTTACTAATGAAATCTGTTCCCTTACCTGAATTGGCCTACATGTGACTCCAGACCCACAACAATGATTGATTTCTAAATGCCCTCTGAAATGGCCCAGCAAGTCACTCTGTTCAAGGACAATTAGGGATCTGGAATAAATGCTGGTCCAGCCAGCGATGCCCAGATCCCCTGAATGCATGAAGAATATTTTTGACCATTGACAGCTGGTTTGTTACCTGCTCATCTGGTGTTTATCTGTTTTGCAGTCTTTGAATATTTATCCAGACCCATTCACCTCCCAATTAAGATATTAAAGAGAAAATGTTCTAAAGGAGAGGCCATTTAATGTTAATGCAATCTTGAGATCACTGACGTAACTTCGAGAGCAGTGGTTAATCCATTTTATAGTCTGAGAGTTTCAACCATTTAATATATTTCGTCATTCAAGTCTCATCAGAACTTCAAGTGGCATTGTTTTAGTCAGAATGTTAGTCTACACAGATGTTCTGATATCCTGAGCTAACTGGCTGATCAGAAACAAATGCTGATGCTTTCAAATTAATGTTATATTGTAATCTCTCTTTTTTTCCAGGATGATAAACGTGAAGAAATTAGAGACTGGGTTCTCACAGTGTCAATGGATCAGCGTGTTGAGCAAATTCTACCAGCAGATGAACGAGACACTTACGAAGCCTCTCTATTGGCTGTAAATACTGGCATCCGTTCTCTTCCTTGTATAATAACAGGTAATTATTATTGATGCTAAGTCCAGCTTTGGGTTAATTACATTTGATTTTGGTAAGGGATGCCAATTGTGGAAAAATAGAACACATATTTGGGGAAACTATGGTTCTCTGTTTCTTATGGAAATGCCTTGACCAATGAGTCACTCAGTTGATCAATCTATGTTTGTTTGAAATTTGGCATTCTTGCATTTGTCCTATTGAATGCAAGATTACAAATTTTGGTAACTTGTCTCTCTTTTCATCAGTGTTCAAGCTCTGTACCAGCAAATGACCACTTATTTAATCTTCTTCATCTTAAAAACAATCCTCAGTCATTTATAATCTGGTTAAAAACATAGTAAAAAACTACCCTTTTAATATCAGCATTGCCTTAATTTGTGCAATGGGTATGACATTTGGGCTTATAGTTCTTACTTGGTCATATAACTTGATTCATTGTATTGATGCAAATATGAAAAGTAACTGCTTGGAGAAGCTGTGAGATGTCTGGCATTGCCAGTGGTAAATTCGCATGTGACAACTAGTTGGGGCTAAATTTGATAAGTAAACAGAATTATGATGTGGCTTTAACTCATGCCTTTTCTTCCAAAACAGACAGCCTATGCTAGCAGTGCTGTAATACCATAATGTGGCATCTAGTAGCCAACGTGTCAGCTTCCGTTGCAACACAAGCACAGGTCACCCAATGCATGGGTGCGCTAATGCAAGCTCAGACTTCTGTAATGAAAGATCACCTCCACGTTGTAAAGGCTCTCACTACTCAAGTGCAAGTTCAGATCCATTGTTCAAAAGTTGCAGAGTGTCACAGCAGTTGGTAATCTGGTCTGTACTGATGGGGCATCAACTGAGGAGTGGCAGTAGCTATCCACGATCAGGATGACAGCATTTATCCTCCCATTCTTACCATTTTATCAGTATTCTTACTGTTGCAATCATCTCATTCACACTCAGCAGCCTTCCACTATCCTTGCTGCAGTCATGGGACAAGCACTGTGTGGGAGCACTAGACAGGCAAAGGCATATGGACACCTGGCATTGAGGAACTGAGTAAAGTTTTACAACACCAATTTTAAATCCAACCAATTTATTTGATAGTAAATCCGCGAGCTTTCGACGCTATGCGCCTTCGTCAGGCAAATGCAGTGTTCTGATCTGCAGAGGCACTCATATCCACACAGACAGTTACAGATTGCTGATTAGAATGCGAATCCTTACATCTAACCTGCTATTCAAGTGTTAAAGTGGCTAACAATGTGTGTGAAGGGAATCCTGAGCATTGGTTAGAGAATTGTGTATTTTCTCCAGACAGCACAGTAAGTGAGGTTTTTTGCTAATCCAGGCAAGTTACGGGGGTTACAGATAGTGTGACATGAAGCCAAGATCCCTGTTAAGACCGTCCTCGTGTGCGGAACTTGGCTATCAGTCTCTGCTCAGCAACTCTGCGCTTTCGTGTGTTGCGAAGGCCCCCTTGAAGAACATTTACCCGCAGGTCGGAGGCCGAATGCTGAAGTGTTCGCCCACAGGAAGGGAACTGTTTTGCCTGGTGATTGTTGAGCGATGCTCATTCATCCACTGTCGTAGTGTCTGCATGGTCTCCCCAATGTACCATGCTTCGGGACATCCTTTCTTGCAACGTATTAGGTAGACAACGTTGGCCGAGTTGCAAGAGTATGTACCGTGTACCTGGTGAATGGTATCCTCACGTTTGATGATGTCGTCCATGTCTATGATCTGGCATATCTTGCAGAGGTTGCTGTGGCAGGGTTGTGTGGTATTGTGGTCACTGTTCTCCTGAAGGTTGGGTAGTTTGCTGCGAACAATGATCTGTTTGAGGTTGTGCGGTTGTCTGAAAGCAAGAAGTGGGGGGGTGGGGATGGCCCTAGCGAGATGTTCATCGTCATCAATGATATGTTGAAGACTCCGGAGAAGACGTCGTAGCTTCTCCGCTCCGGGGAAGTACTGGACAAGAAAGGGTACTCTGTCCACCGTTGTCCCGTGTTCGTCTTCTGAGGAGGTCAGTGCGTTTATCGCTGTGGCACGTTGGAACTGTCGATTGATGAGTCGAGCGCCATATCCTGTTCTCACGAGGGCATCCTTCAGCGTCTGGAGGTGTCTGTCACGATCCTCCTCATCTGAGCAAATTCTACGTATACGGAGGGCTTGTCCATAGGGAATGGCTTCTTTAACATGTCTAGGGTGGAAGCTGGAGAAGTGGAGAATTGTGAGGTTGTGGGTTCCATCCCACCATCAGATTTACCATGGACTACTCTCCAGAATCAGTTGCATTATTGGACACACGCATCTCCATCAAGGATGGTCACCTCAAGCACCTCACTGTACCGAAAATCGACAGACAACCTCACAATGCTCCACTTCTCCAGCTTCCACCCTAGACATGTTAAAGAAGCCATTCCCTATGGACAAGCCCTCCGTATACACAGAATTTGCTCAGATGAGGAGGATCGTGACAGACACCTCCAGACTCTGAAGGATGCCCTCGTGAGAACAGGATATGGCACTCGACTCATCGATCGACAGTTCCGACGTGCCACAGCGATAAACCGCACTGACCTCCTCAGAAGACGAACACGGGACACGGTGGACAGAGTACCCTTTCTTGTCCAGTACTTCCCCGGAGCAGAGAAGCTATGACATCTTCTCCGGAGTCTTCAACATATCATTGATGACGATGAACATCTCGCTAGGGCCATCCCCACCCCCCCACTTCTTGCTTTCAGACAACCGCACAACCTCAAACAGATCATTGTTCTCAGCAAACTACCCAACCTTCAGGAGAACAGTGACCACAATACCACACAACCCTGCCACAGCAACCTCTGCAAGACATGCCGGATCATAGACATGGACAACATCATCAAACGTGAGGATACCATTCACCAGGTACACGGTACATACTCTTGCAACTCGGCCAACGTTGTCTACTTCATACGTTGCAAGAAAGGATGTCCCGAAGCATGGTACATTGGGAAGACCATGCAGACACTACGACAGCGGATGAATGAGCATCGCTTAACAATCACCAGGCAAAACAGTTCCCTTCCTGTGGGCGAACACTTCAGCAGTCATGGGCATTCGGCCTCCGACCTGCGGGTAAATGTTCTTCAGGGGGGCTTTCGTGATACACGACAGCGCAGAGTCGCTGAACAGAGACTGATAGCCAAGCTCCGCACACATGAGGACGGTCTTAACAGGGATCTTGGCTTCATGACACACTATCTGTAACCCCCGTAACTTGCCTGGGTTAGCAAAAACCTCACTTACTGTGCTGTCTGGAGAAAATACACAATTCTCTAACCAATGCTCAGGATTCCCTTCACACACATTGTTAGCCACTTTAACACTTGAATAGCAGGTTAGATGTAGGGATTCGCATTCTAATCAGCAATCTGTAACTGTCTGTGTGGATATGAGTGCCTCTGCAGATCAGAACACTGCATTTGCCTGACGAAGGCGCATAGCGTCGAAAGCTCGCAGATTTACTATCAAATAAATTGGTTGGATTTAAAATTGGTGTTGTAAAACTTTACTGAGTTTACCCCAATCCAACGCCGGCATCTCTACATTTAGGAACTGCACAGTGGAGATTAGCATGCAAAAGAGCATGGTTTGATTTGTAAATCTGGATGGAATTATTTTGTTAAAACAAAATGCTGGATGATAAACTCAGCAGGTCTGGCAACATCTATGAAGAGAGAAACGGTGTTAATGTTTTAAGTTCATATGACCCTTCTACAGAACTGGAATTTTTTTGTGTTGCCTTTATTTTTGCATTTTCACTGAGCATCACAGCATCTGCTTAGGCACCGAAGTGCCTAAAAAAGTGTGGTACTGTTGATCAATAAAAAAAAGGATTGCATTTACTGGCGTCACAGTTGAATGGACTATTCATGGACAGCCAAACCAGAAATGTGTTCTTAATGTTTCTTCTTCTTTCCTCTTCCTCCTGCTCCTCAGTTGCTCAGCACATAACTAGTTGCAAGGACTATCTCCTCAGAATGGCACATTGTGGAGTTTGCAATAGATCACCCCAAATCTTTGTATATTCTGTTGAGTTTTGCAGGGCCCCACCAGAACAATCCAAGAAATAGAATTCTTCAACACAAACGGCAAGTAAACTGGGAGAGAAAAAAATGGGGAGAAAATGGAGAAGAAAGAGTAAAATAATTGACCAAATATTACTGGTATACTATAACTAACTGGTGATTAAAACAAAGATAGAAACAAATTACAGTGGATTCTGAAATCTGAAACAAAAAACAGAAAATGCTAGAAAACCTCAGCAGGTCTGATGGCATCTGTAGATGGAAGAATCAGCTGATAAATGCTTGGGAAATGGAACATTTGGAATCTTCGTATAAATGAAACGAAGAGTTTCTCTTCACTAGGTACATTAAACAATTTGATGGCACCAAAGTAAGGATTGAGTTGAAGAATAAATTTGAGTGGGTGAATTCAAAGTCAAATTAGTTACAAAAAGAGAAATACAGAGGGCAGATTGGGTTACTATTTTAGAATTGTGATTTATTAAGGAAGGGGTCAGCATTATATTCTTCAAAGATTATATGTAGTTGTATCATCTTCCATGAAAAACTGAGTTGAGCAGAGTCTAGATCTTCCAGTCTCCAGATTGTTGGGAGACTGGACATGCCACCCAAGAGGTATTTCAGGACCCTATGGAAGCCCCAATGCATTAGGAATTATCCAGGAATTTTCCTCTATTGGATAATTCCCCTGTTTCCTGGGACTGTTCAAAAAGTCTCCAGCACTTGGTGACTTTAAACAATTCCAACTTATGTATCAATTATCCGAGAAATGTTAGATAGAAAAATCCTAGCCTAATGTTTGAGTAAGTAAACAACTGATTATTTTTCCGCCCCCAACTTCCCAACTCCCCTCCCACTCATCACCGACCTGACCTCTGACCCCCCTGAGCTGACCTGACTAACATGAGACCATTCTAAATTACATGTCCTGACCTGACCAAACTAGCATCAGACAGCCAACTTCTCCCAAAGCTGTTTAAATATTTAAAAGCCCCCATCCCCTCTTCCCAATACAATCAATGATATGAGTTCAATAGAAGAATTTCTGAAGAAACTGAGATCAGAAGACAGAGAGTGAAGTGGCTTGCATCTGTCACTCATAATTGTATGAGAATTGAATAATCAATTGGATGGCAATGGATGAATAAATTAAATTCATTGTTGTTTTACCCTTAGGTACTCACTACATGATGCCTGCCAAATGCTATCAACTATCTTTCTCCTGCTCTGGCCAAAAATTGTATACCTCTGTCTACTTTATCTCCTTAATGCATCATTGACTCTTCCTCTGTGAAGTACTAATACCTTTCCATTTTAAATTCAATAATAGCAGGTCCCGGTAAACCTTTTTGTATGTATGTTTATTCTGGGAGGCATCAAAACTAAGTCAGATGCAGCATTAGTAGGAGCCAGCCTCCTCAGCCTTGGCTGAGTCAAGTTGCACCTTGCCTACTCCCTTACTGTTGACCAGCTGGTTCACCTTGGCTTATAGCTTTTGCCCAGCACCTTGTGCCTTGCCTCACTATTGCTGGCTGGCCTGCCCCCAACCCTAGGTCAAGAAACCTGCTGGCTATGTTTTATTTTGGACAAGTAAAACACAATATCTTCTGCTCTGCCTCTCTCCTGCCTTGTATAGTCATCTCTTGTTCCTCACACATGCCTCAACGTTTGGATCATTCTGTTTCCCTGCTGAAAGGGAACTAGACCAGAGTCTGATGTTGCCCTGCATTGTCCGCTGGTAGGCTCAACAATGAGCCTATCAGGCTTTGACTGGTGCTCACATACCATTGGCTGGGACTCTGTGCTTAGGCACAGTATATTTTATTGCACATCTGCATCTGTGAATGCTGTCCTCTAAAGATCTTGCTGTATCCTAGCCCAGGGATATGCAGAGGTGAATTATGAACGTTTGTTGCCACCTGACTGAGATCGGAATTGAACCCATAATTATCTTGCTCTAAATTGGTCAGTACCACACCACGTGGCATGTATAGCCACTATATCATTGGGATTTATATGGAAATACTATTTATGGTTTAAAAACTGAAGAGGACTTCGAACCTCTTTGTCCCTATAAACATTATGATATCTCTACAAACAGATTACCTCAGAAAGTTCAGAACTTGTGTTAAGTAAGCTATTCATTTTGATATACTTGAATAATCATTTATTTTATAATAACTTAGGTTATCCAGTACTTCGTAACAAAATTGAATTCAAAAAGCCTGGGAAAGCAGCAAACAAAGATGACTGGAACAAATTTCTCATGGCAGTGAAAGTAAGTCATTGCAAAGTTTCTAAATGTTTGAGATGTGTTGAGAATTCTCCCAAAAGCAATGAGTAATTATAACAAAATATGTAATGGGTCTCAAGATTTGAACTCGTACTGATTGCAAGTTATATTAATTTAGCTCCTGTTCTCAATCTAGTACAAAATGAAATAAAGCATCATCTAATCTTGGTGATTGGGTTATACATGGTTAATTCAGGAGAGAGCAGTTGTTTAGGTAATAAATAGAACAAATATTTTAGTTGCTAAGTTCTTGCAGAGAGTACATATTTAATCTCTCTTGGTATGTGGCCATTATACTTGAGTTCCTATATTTCCATCTGTATAACCTTAGGGGGAGTGTATTTTTAAAGTACTTGCAAAAAAGTTGACACAGACAAAATTATTTGTGTGGAATTTAGCATAAACAATGATTAATAATTTAAACATCCTGATTTTTAGTAGGGAAAATATAGTCAATACATTTTAATTTGTAATTATTAAATATTTTATTCAATTTCTAGACGACGCACAGTCCAGAGTGTCAAGATGTTTTGAAGTTTGTCAGTCAGTGGTGTGGAGGCCTCCCCAGTGCAAGCTTCTCCTTCCAATGAAAAAGATTCAAAAATGATTTCTTGCTACAAAACTATATTTTATCTATATTTCTATAATAATCTATAGACTCACCAATATATCACCCAACAGTCTGCTTCATTTTTTTTTCATTTTGAGGTGAGGACTTGTATTTATTTTCAGAGTTACTGTATAAATAAAACTATTATAAACAGAACTGTGACAATTGGTTATTTTGCATTTGTGTCATTTTGTGTTATACATATGTTGTGGGAAATTCACTACTTTGGGGTCAGACTTGGAGTTTCAACAAACAGTTTTATTTGGGAAAAGCTTTGGGAGAAGTGCTGGCACTCCACAGTACAGGCAGCTACCTTCTCAACTACACAATGGTAGTTGAGCATTTTTTATACCTTTTAGATAATAGACAGTAGACATTAGCCATTAGCACATCATTACTAGATGAATAGACAATATGGACATAGACAGTTAACACATCATTACACTGACAATTATACACAATGACAGTTATCACATCATTGTACATAGAATAAGTACATTTATGCAGTTATGTCCTCCATCAATGGCTGATCCTGTCACATCCATTTATGCATTTACATTCCCATCAGTGGCTGATCTCATTATCAAACTCATTGTTCTGTGTCTGCTTTTATCTCAAGTTTAAGGTACTTCAAGATCTGACCTGTTTCCTACAGTAATTTAAACATTACAGATTTTAACTCTTTGTGTACTGTCTATGTCCAAAGTCAGTGCCTCTTAATGTCCCTTCCCAGAATCCATTTTGTATGCCAGGTAACCATTTTGTGTTCTTTACTTTGATTTCATTCCAACACATTTTTTATGCATGTTGACAATCAGTTTTCAGAACTTTTCAAGTACTATTCGCATCTTTGCATTGGAGCTGGGAAGTGAAACATTTTTAAATTCTGTTATCTACGGAGTTCTATTGGTGATCAGGCTGTTGCATTGGTTCATTCTCACAGGAGCACTCAAATGATGTCTTGCTGTAGGGATAGCATGCTAGACAGATTCATCAGGAATAATTCTGGTCAGAGATGGGAGGAGTGAATTTGCAGGCCAGTTTGGGAATCATACTGGAGTTTTCTGATGCTCAGAAACCATGCTAAATACTGAAAATCTCCTCCCATTGCCTTTGAGGTGGACTATCTCTAGAAGGACATTCAAGTGAGTTCAAAGCCATAAGAATTTGCTGAAGCAAAGCTGATCCAAGATATCTTTTGTAATTGGTCTCACTAGAACAACAGACAGGAAGGGCCCCAACTGATTGTCTCCAAAGAGACAACAGATTAACATTAAATTAACAACTACATTGTAGTGTTGTCTGCTGTTTGTATACTCAGCCTTGTTCTAGTGCAAAGGGACATGGGCAACTGATCTCTACTGTCTGCCTTATACACTTCTGAGCTTTGATATTTTATGGATGTTTGCAAGCTATTTTTTCTTTCTTCAAAAAACGGCAATGGATTTTAAGATTCCAGAGCACTCCCAGTATTGATTTTCATAATAATAATGACAATAAACAAGCCAAAGCCAATAGGGGTTCTTATCTGTTCTGTTTCATTGTGTAATAAGTGATTTAGAAGCTGAATCAGCAGCTAAAGATGTGAGATTGCAGGTGAAAGTATTAAGAGTGATGTAGATATTGAATTAAAGAAATTACGAAAATAATTCAAAATTATGGCTAACGCTCATGGAGGGAAACAGAATGCTTCAGAGGGTAGAAAAAAAAACTGGCATTTATATAATTCTATTCATGACTACTGAACATCCCAAAGCACTTTACAACCAGTAAAGCACTTTTTAAAGTTATATCATGGTTGTGTGAAACATAGCAGTCAATCTGCACACAGCAAGCTATCTATTGAATATACAAAACAAAACATGGTGGCAGCTCTTGGAAAATCCCAAAACCTCAAGCTGGAGCAGAAATTTGAAAGCTAGAAAATTAAAAGAGCAGCATTGTGGCCTGACTGAAAATACCTGAAGCAAAGACAGAGAGAGATCCCCTAAGAGAAGCTCTGTAGCAGAACTTGCAGCAGAATTGAACCAGCGATCTTTCAGTTGCTAGTTCAATTCCGGCTCAAAGGAAGCCCAATATACACTTATGGCCGGCACAGTGGTTAGCACTGCTGCCTCACAGTGCCAGAGAACTGAGTTCAATTCCCAGCTTGGGCCACATTCTCTGTGTAGGTTTTCTCTGGGTGCTCCAATTTCCTCCCACAGTCCAAAGAGTTGCTGGTTGGATTGATTGGCCACACTAAATTGTTTCTTAGTGTCAAGGGGGTTAGTAGGACAAATAAGTAGGGTAATGAGGTAGAGCCTTGGTGGGATTAGGGTTGGTGCAGACTCAATGGGCCAAATGGCCTCCTTCTGCACTATAAGTGTTCTATGTTGATTCTATTCTCTGAAGGCAGCGGGTAAAAAAAAATTTCCATTGTACTACTATGATCTGTGGAGGTCCAGTTTGAATACCAAAAGAGTGTGGAGACAACCAACCTATTGGGCGAGTTAGAAAATTAGGTTCTTAGCCAGAACTAGTTTTTAAAGATGTTTCAGTCTTTAAAAAATCAGAGCAGCTTGCTTCTGAAAATACACAGCTAGGCTGGGTTTAGAGGTCGATGTAGAGATGCTGGTATTGGACTGGGGTAAACACAGTAAGAAGTCACACAACACCAGGTTAGAGTCTAACCAATTTATTTGATAGTAATCTCACAAGTTTTCAGAAATGGTATTTCCTTCGTCAGGTGTGTGGAAGGTTCTCACCGTTTCCGAAAACTTGTGAGATTACTATCAAATAAACTGCTTGGACTCTAACCTGGTGTTGTGAGACTTCAGAAGTTGAGCCAAACCACATAATGATCAAACTCATCACAAAAGGAAAAAAGGCAGTTTAAAACCTAAACAAAACCAGAAAATGACACTAAACGCTTGAAGATCATTTGATATTGCAGGCAAGGTACAGAATACTTGATTAATTACACAAGACAAAAGCCAAAGAGGTTGGGACTGCCAGTGCCGTGGAAATTCAACAAATCCCAATAAACGTGGGAAGATTCTGATAAAATGCTTACAGTGATGTCATTTTTAAAACCTGTGCAGCACATAAAGCTGTACTTATAAAAAATGTTAAAACAACCATAGAAAATAAATCAATTTTACCAGACTAATTTAGACTGACCCAAGTCCAGACTAAGCACACATTAGGGACTTGAGCAGAAGGGATTCCTTATATATATAAAATTTTCAGGACTGGACAAAAAAAAACTGAACAAGTGAATACACAACTTCATTCAGTAGGTCCAATAGCTGATGATATAGCGAGATAAAAAATAAGTTGATCTTCAATTAAATTTGATGAAGTTTTAAAATTATTGAATATGCAGTTTAATCTGAAAAGCAATAACATTTTGGAGGGAGTGAAATGTGTCCAGTGACCAGGAGAACTGATTAACACTTAAATGAACTATAAAACTGTGACTATAAGGGACAGAATTGTTGTTAGAGTGGCTGACGATGTCCTTTCAGATGTACTTCAGGTCCAGGAAGATCTGACTCCAGAAAAAGCCATTCAAATGGTCAAGACATTTGAAGTCTGCTAATAGCACCAATACATTTTATATAATGAAAGTAAACCATGGTATAGAGAAAGCCTAACTTCCCAGCTGGTAAAGTAGCAAAGGTACAGGGAGATTGCAGGACAAGGAAAACAAAAACAAGGAATACCCAAACTGACTATACAAGGGTGGGAGACCACGTCAATCCTGAAAAGCCAAACAATCTCCATAAGCGAGACCAATTTCCACACATTTCACATAACAGCCCCCTCACCAATTCCAAATTGGACACGGGAGTCAGTCAAGCCCTCTTGAACAAGTAACCATGGCTGAGAGGGCGCTGAAAGTCATTCATAACCAATCTTTTAACCTTTTGTTAATCATACAGAGCTGCAAATTTCCAAGAGGCTCAATGATAAGGATGTTCTCAACAGAGACTTCAGCTCTGAATTCTCATCACACAAGGCCAGCTTGTCAAATGTCTTTGCAGGCGGCTGAAATAGATCTTCGGTCAGATTGACCAGACAATCCAAAAGTTACTACAATTCCTTGAGTGGAAGAAAAATGAGGATAACTAGCAACGTAGAAACATTGAAAATAGGAAGTGGCATAAGCCATTCAGTCCATTAAATCTGCTCTGCCATTTAGTATAACTATGGCAGATCCTCTATCTCAATACCAGATTGTTGTTCTCTCTGTACCTCTTGATGCCTTCAGTATGTAGAAATCTATCCATTTCCTTCTTATCATGGGAAAGGGACAAGTAGTGTTAAAAAGACCAGCCTTAAAACTTTGTGCCTTAACTGGGGAACATTTTCAATTAAGTGGATGAATTAATCAGGCAAATAGATATAAATAGGAATGATATAGATGGGACTATGAGACATGGCTTCAGGGTGACCAGGAATGGGAACTGAATATCCAGGTGGTATTCAGTTTTTAGGAAGGACAGCCGAAAAGGAAAAAAGTGATGGAATGGCACTATTGATTAAGGAGGAACGTATTCAAGTGAGGAAAGATATTGAGTGGAATTTTACTGGCTTGCCCCGTTTAGCAATGAGTGGGGTGAGCTAGTAAAATCTTGGGAGAGCCAAGAAATCAGAATCAAGCCTGCGATCTTATGAAAACCAGCTTTCTGGCGAGGTAATTCACTGGAAATGAGCGAGAGCTGAATAAATTATTTAAATTTATTATAATCCTTATTACTACGTGTTAAGTGAGGCCGGAGTAGAATTGTACAGTCTCATTTGCCTTCATGGCTTCGCTGGGAGAAGTTCTCTCTGTGAGGAAAAATACCTGCTCCTCATAAATGGGGAACAGTTGTGTGGCCTTGCCACTGGAACTGGAGGCAATTGAAGCCCCCAAGCAGGCCAAGGATAATGAGGTGCCAGCCTATGGATGGGGCCTATAGGGTGGGGCCTGAGGGATAGCTCGAATGGGGGAGGAGGGGGTCAGTGCACGCACTGCCTGTGATTGGATTGGGAAGGGAGGGAGGTCAGTCATCTGCTGCTCTACAGATGATGACATAAGGGAGAGAGGGGTGTGCTGCTGCTCTACAGTCCGATCGATAGGGAGAGTGGGCACGATCAGTCTGGGTGGTGGGAGGCAGCGGGGGACCCTGAAATTGAGGGTGAGAGGGAATTTGTTCAGGCTGCCTGCAACCTGAGTCTAACAGAACTCTCTGTCTCTCTCTCTCTGTCTATCAGATTGCTGCTGTTGGAATTGTGCATACGCAGAATCAATGGTCTGTGCATGTGAAGTAGCTCCCCCTGCAAGCTTCCTGTCAAATTAAGCCCAGCCCACTGCCTGCAGCAGTTAGAACTGTTCTAATCCATATTTTCAATGTCTAAATCTGTAAAATTTGGAGTAAAAACTCACCCAAAAAACAAACCAGGAACTCTCATTTACATTATAGCTGGATACTTAGAATCATTCTCATAAAATTCTGCCCCTGTGTGCAATTTTCTCACCTGCTAAGCTGGTCAAGTAGTGTAGCAGGATGGGAAATGTAAGCAGGTGGCCAAAATCGGAATTGCACTGGCATCCGGCCAGCTGCAATCGTTCCAAGGTTCTTATTGACATTATTAGCCTTGCAGCAGGGACTGGCAAACGGCTGATTTTAATATTCATGACTTAATTTAAATCTGTTTAGCGAGCTCTGGAAGATATTGTCCGTGCTCAGGTTTCCAACCTCACTGATGGAGGTCCACACTAGTGGGAGTCACAGCTGGCTCCCAGCAATGGGGAGGAGTAGTGCTGGCCTCACTGGTGGGACTGAAGGCCTTGAGGCCCATTGGGAGGTCATGGACGTCCATGGTCTGGCATGCTTGGCACTGCCTACCTGGTACATTGATTGTGCCAACTGGACATCAGACAATCCGAAAGGGTGGGGCCTGAAGAGCCAGGGTCTCATGGAGCTGGGCCCAGATAGGGCAGAACAAGGCAAGGCACAGGTCATAGGGATGGGGAGGGAAGGGAGGGAACTCTGTATCTGGGAGCTGGGGGGATGGAAGCTGATGGTGGAACCAGCAATCAGGAGACTGACAATGTCCCATTTGGAGTAAGATTAGTGATCGGGAGGCTGGTGATTGGAGGATATCAACCAGTAGATTGAGATGCTCAGTGCCCCCTCTGAGAATTCTGCTGGCAATCTCTCCAGCGCGATTACCCTCCTCCCCCTCCCTTCACTGGCATGATTTGCCTGATGGCCAGAGTGCTCTAATTTATCAAAACTCAGCTCACCCAAAAAACAGGCAAAGAAACTTCCCATCTTCCCATCCACTGGACACAATTATTTTGGGAAGATCACTCCCATTCTCTGAGCTTCTTGTGTAACAATGATGTGGAATCTGTATGGGTAGAGCTGAGGAACACTAAGGGGGAAAAAGCATTAGTGGGGGTTGTAATAAAGACACCCAAACTGTAGTGGTGGTGTTGGAAATTAAACAAGAAATTACAAATAAATATGATAAAGGAACACCTATAATTATGGGTGACTCTAATCTGCACATAGACTATTAAACCAAATTAGTAACTATAACTCCTGAAGTGTATAGGGGATGATTTTCTGGGCCAACAAATTGAGGAACAAATAGAGAACAGGCCATCCTAGACTGAATATTGTGCAATGAAAAAAATAATTTGCAATCTAGTTACGTGAGACCTTTTGGGATGAGTAACCATAATATGATAAAATTTTTTATTAAGACAGAGAGTGATATAGTCGATTCTGAGACAAAGGTCCTGAATCTAAGTAAAGGAGACTATGATGGTATGAAGCGCATGTTGGCCACGATGGATTGGAAACATTAGTAAACGAGATGATGGTGGATAGACAATGACTATCATCCAAAGATCACAAGGGGGAATTGCAGCAATTGTTTATTCCTGCCTGGCGCAAAAGTAAAATGAGGAAGGTAACCAAATCATGACTTACAAGGGAAAATCAAGATAGTATTAGATCCAAGGAAGAAGCATACAAATTGACTAAAAATAACAAGAGATCTGAAGATGGAGAGCAGTTTAGAATTTAGCAACGTAGAATCAAGGAATTGATTAAGAAGGAGAAAATAGAATATGAGGGTAAGCTTGTGGGGAACATAAAAACTGACTGTAAAAATTTCTATCAGTATGTGAAGAGAAAAAAATTGGTGAAGACAATTATATGTCTCTTACAGTCAAAAACAGGGGAATTTATAATGGAGAGCAAAGAAAAGGTTGACCAATTAAATATATATTTCTATCTTCACAAAAGAGGACAAATATACCAGCAATGTTGGGGAACATGTGGTTTAGTGAGAGAGAGGAAATGATGGAAATCAATATTAGCACAGAAATGGTGTTGAGGAAATTGATGAGATTGAAGGCTCAGTAATCTACATCCCAGGGTACTTAAGGAAATGGTCCAAAGAATATTGGTCATTTTCCAAGATTCTATAGGCCCTGGAACAGTTCCTACACATTGGAGAATAGCTAATATAATGCTAATAATAGCTAATATAATGCCACTATTTAAAAAGGGAAGTAAAGAGAAAACAGGGAATTATGGTCAGGCTGATGTCAGTAGTGGGGAAAATGCTAAAAAAGATTTTATAGCAGAACACTTGGAAAACAGTGGCAAGATTCAATGGAATTTGCATGGATTTAAGAAAGGGAAATCATGATTGGCTAATCTATTTGAAATTTTTGAGGATGTATTTAGTAGAGTTGATGTGAATGTGATTTATTTGGACTTTCAGATGGCTTTCAACAAAGTCCCACATAAGAGATCAGCTTGTAAAATTAAAGTGTACAGGATTGGGGAAGCGTATTGAGATGGATAGAAAACTATTTGACAGGAAACAAAGAATAAACAGGTCTTTTTCTGAATGGCAGACAGTGATTAGTGGGGTACTCTGAGGATTGGTGCTAGGACTCAAGCTATTTGCAATATATATTAACTCTCTGCAGTATCTCCAAATTTGCAGATAACACAAAACTAGGTAGATAGGAATTGAATGCATTTTCTCTCTTTTAAATCTGGCAACACAAGTCTGTTCATAATTTACAGTTCTTGTCTCAACAATCTTTTCTACTTTCTCTGGGCCTCTTCTTGTGTAACAATGACTCTGAAGACAAAGTGCCCATTCCAAGCATATTCCAAGTTAATTTTCCATTTGACTTATACATTGTTAAATGAAGATAGTTTGATTTTATCAAATGCTTAACAAGCTTTGTTAATGTTGTATGCATACATCAATGGAAGATTAATGAGCACACATTTTGCTATTATTATTAGTTTTTTTCATAGACACCATTGTGCACAAGTGTTGTTACCTTAACTAGTTTACGTTACCGTTCATTTATCCACTTTAAGTTTAATCTCAGACCATTGTTCAACATTCCAAGCGCAATTTATTTTTTTATTAAAGGGAAATTTCAATTTCCTTTGTTTTCCTTCTAGAGGAAGGAAGACATTCTTATCTGTGGAATTTAAAATCCATCCACAGAAAATTTAACTATGGTAAGTAATCTATCATCTTATTGCATTTTGAAATGGATAACACAAATTAAAATTGACAGGTATTTTTGTAAGAAAACCATTCACAGATAAAGATTAGCTCAGTTGTTGAACTTATTTTGTATTTCTACTGCTCTGGGGAAAAATCTGCTCCAATCAAAAATCATTCATAACTTATATGAACATCCTGGCAATTTTTAACAAGGGGCTTCAGTCATATCTACAAAGCTGTCACCTCAAAATATGGAGATATATAATCTCCATAACTTTGCTACTTAAAGTAAATCTGTGAATCTAATGCCCTGATCAAATACACTCTGTAGGCTGTTTTCAGTCCTTCTAACATTACATCCATCCATTATTATGTAATAATCCGATTATGTATTTTTTCTTCTCCTTTTGATGTGTTTTCCCATCTGTTTAGGTTTGCTATTTAGAATGCAAACTTATATAGTGTTCAGTATTAGAACAAACAAATGAGCATCGATTTTATGATGTTACCTATATTTTCTCCAAACACTGATCCTAACCTTAATCTAAAATAAGTTTTAAAGTTTATTTATTAGTACAAATAGGCTTACATTAACACTGAAATGAATTTACTGTGCAAACCCCTAGTTCCTTCACTCTGGCATATGTTTGGGTACACCGAGGGAGAATTTATTTTGACAAGTGCACCTAACCAGCATGTCCTTGGACCATGGGAGGAAACCCATGCAGACACGGTGGGAATTCCAAACACCACACACACATCACCAAGTTGGGAATTGAACTTGTGTCCCTGGCGCTGTGAGGCAGAAGTGCTAATCACTGTGCCATCGTGCCACCTAATCTAAGTAAAGTGCCTCTAGGGTATGAAAATAGATTTATCTACTTGCTGCACCGGCTATTTTTAGAGGCTCTAAATGTGATGGTTGGTCTGCAAAGAGCAGCTTTGTTCTGTGGAACAAGTGATTGGGTTGAGGCTGTTTCACATTGGCTTCAAAATGAAAACAGTGAGAAAAAAAACATTTGTTCCCAAAGCTCAAATTCTGTAAAGACAAGACATCTGTAAAGATAAGGACAGTAAAAGAGCACCTGAAAACTGCTATGCAGCACAAGATAATATGCTTGTTTATTGAGGGCACAGGTTACAAATTTCCAATAGGGTTGCAAATTTAAAATGAACTATAAAGTGTTTTAATTATACAAATAAAGCTCATTAATTGGGGCAGGGAAGAGATCTCATTAATTAGGGGATACTGCAATTCCTCTGTATTTAAAAGGCAAATAGACCTCCCATCTTTAAATTCAGATCAGAACTGGCATGAAAGAAACAAAACCTTTGCCTTGCGCAGCAACAATGAAGTTTAGCCTATGAGTGCTATAATCATCCTCAATTGAAGAAGGAGATGAACAAAAGCTTTGGGGAAATCTGATTACCGCCTACTTCAGTTAAAGAACTCTACAGTGACAGGATGAATAACGTCATATCCTGGTCTAGCTAAAAGCAGGTCATACATGGGGATCAAAATAACCTGCATCCATCAAAAGCATCTCACAGACTTCTTAATTACAATTATAGAATATTACAAATCATTAGCTGTAGCTAAACCTTTTATTCCAGAAACTTTTATTCTAGCGTAAACTCATTGTATGTAATATCTAATTATTGATGTTGGAAATAGAGGAGTCACAAACAAAGATGGTGACATAAATTTTCTTTCTTTTGCACTTTGTATAAATAGGATCTGTGCCTGTTGTGTACATTTAGTGATCGTCTCTCATTGGGGGAGTTTTATGCTGTTTGGTATTTATAAAGAGGCCATAGACAGATGCAAGAGAAGCTAATTTTACTCTTCTCCCATATATTTGTATTTGTGGTGATGTCCACTACACTCCTCTTCCAGTTGTAACACTGGATACAAGCCCACACAACCAAGCTTCCTCAGGGAATTTGAGGTGTTTTGTGCATCTTCAGATTGTTCATAGATAATGATGGAAGGATCATGATAGGAAAGAATGAAATGAGGAATCAACACAGAGGCCTCTCTAGTTTCCAATGGGCCTCAGGAAAAAATTGAGCTAGTGCTGCATATCAATCACAAGCAGCTTATCTGAGTCCTGATTAACCATTGTATTCCTTAGGTTGTTTAGGCTGAGTGTATCCTCAGGAGTGCTAGAAATAGAATAACATGCATGGGGAAGGATACCAGAGGTCCACAGAATAATAGTCAGACTGTAAATTCTTCAGGCTCTTTTCTGTTGATGTGATCTGAGCAGAACTACCATCCATTCTTGCTCAAGAATAAACACTCCATCTCAAAGGGGACAGGGTTATTTTCATAGCAGGAATAAACTGTTGGTAGCTATAAAGACACATTGAAAATGGACACCTCAAGGTCACCTACTCTTCTAAGGAGGAGCAAAATCTTCCAATGGTCCAAATGGAGGCAAAGAATAAAGTTTACAAACACATTGGTTCCTGTTAGATCTATTCCAACTAGCAGAGGAAATCGCCATTGGGATCAGTCACTTTACTCTCATGATGGTTTGGGACTTTCACGTAGCCTCCAAAAGACATCATCAGGTTTCAAGTGACGTTGGTGCTCCCCAACTGATATTGAATTCCATAATGGCCTTTCAGGCATGTAAATGGAGAAATTGTTGAGAAAAGTCAGAAACTTCCCCAAAATATCATTTGAAATGAAAAGCTCAGGGCAGAGTAGATGGTAACGGTTTGGGATCTACAAACAAATCAAAATTATCAGTTAATGGTGGCCTTTTTCTTCAAGGAGCTGGGTTTCAAAGTTGAGGAAGTTGTGTTGCATTTGTAATGAGCCTTGGGCAGAGCACACACTACAGTTTTGAGAATCTTACCTTAGGTAGGACCTATGGGTCTGAGAGGGGTATCATACATTCATTCGAATAATGTTGGGGTGTAGAGGATTGAATTGTGCAAAAGGTTGCATAAGCTTATAATCCCTTCTAATCAAAGTATTAAAAATGTTAAAAGGACTCGACAGGGTCAACAGAGAGAAACTGCTTCCTCTGATTTTTAAAAATTCTTTAATAGGGTTGGGTATCATTGGCCAGACCAGCATTTGTTGCTCATCCCTAATTATCCTTGAACTGAATGGCTTGCCAGGACATTGCAGCAAAGAGTCAACTGTATTTTTGAGGATCTGGAGTCACATGTAAGCCAGAGCAGGCAAGGATTGCAGATTTCCTTCCCAAAAGGTGCATCAGTGAAGCAGATAAACTTTTAAGACAATCAACAATAGTTTCATAGTCATTATGAGACTAGCTTTCAAATCCAGAATTTATTCATTGAATTGAAATTACACCAGTTGCCTGGTGAGATTTGAACTTGTATCCCCAGAGCATTATTCTAGGGCTCTTGTCTGGTGGCATTGCTACCACATCGCCATCTCCTTGAATCAAAGATCAGGATGATATTAAAATAAAATCCAAGCCATTTAGGAGGGAATTCAGGAAACACAAACAGGAGACTCCCCCAAAATACTGTGAACACTTGGAATTTTCAAGATTGAGATTTTTGTTAGTTATGGATATCTAGAGATATGGAATACAGGCAGTGAAATGGAATTGAAGTGACGATCAGCCATGAATATTTGAATACTGGACAGGCCTATCCATGTTCCTATGAATTTTTCTTACGTGCTGCTCCTCTCAAAGTAAAGGGAGATGGGATGAGATGGGATCAACTCCAATACTGCACAATTGACTGATAGCAAATATAGTCAGTGGAAAAGACAGTTGGGCATGATGTAAAACAAACTGCAGATTCATTACTATGTGCTATTGGCATTGACAATAAGGGCATAAGAAAGGATGGGACAACAAAAGTATTGTTCAACTTTTGGAGTGTATACCTACTAGCACATCATAATCTACACCAGCATGAGTAGAGGGAACTGATGCTGGCTACATCAGCTAGATAGATTGATCTAAAGTTCTGTGAACAAACAACATCACATCAATGCTACTATGGTAACATCAATGCAACCTAAAAATCAGATTTCATTACCAGTCGAGGAGGCCTGAGAAGCTGAAAGTGGAACCAATGAAGCAGAACTAAGAGGCTAGGAATATCAGCACTGTGTTAAATATTCTAACAGGCCATGCAACAAAAAAAACACGATTCCCTCCAACTTCATTTCATAGTACCTTATTAAATAAAATCTCAGAGGTATCTGATGCAGTGCACTTTGTATAACTAGCAAATAATTTAACACAAACTTGTCTCCCATTTAATTCATATAGGTTACCAAGTAGTATTAATAGTCCTGGATATAGGTGAAGAGTAAATCTTATCTCAGATAGTTATAGGAGGGATCCTGTTAGTGCATACAGAAAACTATACTCAGATGGTAGTTGGCTCACAGACAACATCTTAGTTCTAATTCTACAACCTTCACTTGATGTAAGTGTGACTTCCATGACAGGATAACAGGGTTGCAGAACCATTTCTAGCAGTTTTTCTAAAATTTGTTTTCGTCTCAGATGAAACGCAAAAGACTTTTCATTTAATTCATTTGAGTTAGTCTAGGTAGCATGGCAAAAACGGTATCTTGATCTTTGCTTTGGGTAGAGGGAGAGAATTCTGCAAGATTGATAAGCCATTCAGCCCATCAAGTATGCTGCAACATTCAATATGATCATGGCTAATCATTCACTTCAGTGCTTCCCCCTGCGCTCACACACACACACACACATGATTTCCCTATCCCTTTACATCATTGGCATTTAGAAATCTGTCAATCTCTATATTAAACATACTCAATGAGCTTGCACAACCCTTTGGAGTAGAGAATTCCAAAGGTTTTGAACAAAAGAAAAACTCTCTTCAACTTGATCCTAAGAGCCTTCCCTTATTTTGTAATTGTGTTCCCTTGTTCTAGACTACCCCCCTGAGGGAAACATCTTACCTGCATTTAGCCTACTTATCTCTTTAAATGTTTTGTAAGCTACAAATAAGGTCACCCTTTGAAAATCAAAAATATTATTATTGCCTTTATTTTATCAAAAATAATTCAAACCCTGACTTTCTTATTTTCAATTTATATCCATTGCGATTAGATTAAGAAATATATAATTATAACCCAAGAAAATCTGTGTTTTTTCAAAAATCTGATTGAAATGCAGCTCCCTCTTGTGGAAAGCAAGCAATTGACATTGTTATGATATAATTGGGACTAATGATCAGGACAAGGGCTGATATTTGCTGGGGATTAATCTTCTCAAACTCTCCCAGCTTCTGAGATTTTTACTAATCTTTGAAATTGAATCCTGCAATTCCAACCATTTATACTTAGATCTGTGGCTTTTAGTGATTGGATAAGGGACTTATCTCAAATTAAAGTTCATGGAATTCAAGGAAAATTATTGACCTAATTAGGGGTTTGGTTATGTGACATAAGAGAAAGGATGTGGTTAATGCGTGTGTATCCAATGTGGAAGCAAGTGGCTGGTGGTGATCCATAAGAATCTGTGCTGAGGCTTCAACTAATCACTGTATTTATCAATGATAATATTTGATAAAGCAACAAGAGAGCCATATATCCAAGTTTATTAATGACATGGAGTTCTATGGGCATAGTACGTAGTGTGGATGGGAGACAAAGAGATATTAATAGATTAAATGAGTGGGCAGTCTGGAGCAGATAGATTTTAAACAAGAACAGAGGAAGCTGGAATGACTGAGCAGGTTTGGTAGCATCTGTAAGAAGATAAAACAGAGTTAACATTTTGATTTCTTATGACTCTTCAACAGAACTAAAGGATGGATTTCAATTCAGGTTAAGTGTGAGAATATTTATTTTGGATCAGTAAAGGATAGACCTGTGTATTATATTTAAATGATGAGAAGCTTAGAACATGGAGATCCAAAGAAGTTTAGGACTCCAAGAAAACAGTGTAATACACTGAACAAATCAAAAAAAAAAAAATCGTTTTTAAAATTAGAAGGAAGGATGTTTATCTGCAGATGTACAAGGTCCTGGTTTATTCATAACTGGAGTATTTTTTAAAAAATAATTTTCAACACTTAGAAAGAACATACTGGCCTTAGAAAGGAAGGCAGCACAGATTGAACAGAATGTTATCAACCCCCCTCTGGTGTTCTAGAGTTTCAGGACAACATCTTCCAGACTGCAGCAGAGTTATCCACACATCCTCATTATTCCTTCAGACAATTTGGTCATAAAGGGGAGACTGAAAATAAGACCTCATCAGTCCGGGAGGATGTTTTGCATTGATTGAAGTGACAAGATTATTTTGATCTGATAACAACTTGGACATCATCTGAATAAACAGCTTTTTGATGCAGACTATGAAGTTGGCATGAGGGGCCTGGATGGCTATAGAGCTACCATCTAAAGTGGTCTGTTCTCTGAGGAACCCTTCCACTGAGGAAGAGAAAGTGAAGAACATACAATCACAGAATCCTTACAGAACAGAGAGATGCCATTTGGCCCATTGAGTCTGTACCAATCAAAATCCCATCCCCCCACACCAAGCCCTATTCTCATAACCCCACACATTTACCCTGATAATGCCTCTAATGCTAGGGTCAATTTAACATGGTTAATCCACCTAACTCACATATCTTTGGAGCACCAGAGGAAACCCAGGCAGACACAGGGAGAAAATGCAAACTCCACACAGACTATGGCTTACAGCCGGAATTGAATCTGGGACCTTGGTGCTAACCTCTGTACCATTATGCCCGCCCACATTGCCCCCACCAAATGTCAGATTTAATGTACATCAGTGGTAATTACTTGGAAGATTTCAATACAAATAATTAACTTCACACTCAAAATAAGAATTTGTCTCTGGTTCAGGTTTCAAAAAATTCCCTCTCTGAGCTTATCTTGCTCTTGAGGCCCAGTTCCTGTTCATTCAATCCTACTCCCACTATTTTTTTCTTTTGGTCTCCTTGTTAGCCAATATTAAAATTTGTTCCCTCTCTTTTAAATCTTCCATCATTGTCCTTCTCTGAAAAAAAACCTCAACCTCATCATCATCTTTGCAAACTATCACTTCATTTTCAACCTCTCTTTATTCTTAATGTTCATGTTGTCACCTCCCAAATCAGTTCCTATCTTTCCCAGAGCTCTGTGTTTGAATGCGGGCAACACAAGTGGCACAGTAGTTAGCACTGCTGCCTGAGAATGCCAAGGACCCAGGTTTGATTCCTGACTTGGCTCACTGTTTGTGTTTGTGTAGGTTTCCTTGGGGTACTCTGGTTTCCTCCCACAGTCCGACGTGTAGGTTAGATGGATTGGCCATGCTGGAATTCCCCTTAGTATCAGGGGGCTAGCTAGGGTAAATGCGTAGGTTACGGAAATAGGGCTTTGGTGGGATTGTGGTCAGAGCAGACTCAATAGGCCAAATGGCCTCTTCTGCACTGTAGAATTCTATGATTCCAATCCCTCCAAGCAGTATTGAAACAGTTCTTATTAAAATCACATATGATATCCTATATGACTTTGACAAAGTAAAATGTCCCCTCCTTGTCCTTCTCTATCAGTCTACAGCCATTGACATGACTGACCACAGCAGCATTCAGCTGGGGGGCACTGTTCTCGCTTGGTTCCATACTTACCTGTCAGAGAAACAGGTGCAATTGTTTCTCTTCCTGCTCCCACACTGTTATATTTGGTGACCTGAGGGGTTGATCCTTGGCCCTCTGCTATTTCTCATCTACATTCTGCTCTTCAGTAACATCACCCAAACACACAGCATTAGTTTCCACATGTAAACTGACAAACCCGACCTCTCCACCACCTCCACTGTTGCTAAATTGTCAGATTGCTTTTCTTGTCAGACATCCAGTGCTGGATGAGCAGAAATTTCCTCTAATTAAATATTAGAAAGACTGAAGACGTTGTTTTTGATCCATGCTCCAAACTCTGTTCCCCAGCCACTGACTCCAGCCTTCTCCCTCGTAGCAGTCTAAAGCCTAAACCAGCCTGTTCTCAATCTTTCCAATCTTAGTATCTTGATGAAATTGAGGTGAGCTTTGTATCTCTTGTTCATGCCATCACCAAGACTGCCTTTTCCAGCTCTTTTGTAATGACTTTACCCTACCTCAGCTCATCAGTTGCTGAACCCCTCATTCATGCCTTTATTACCTCTAGACTTGACTAATTGAACTCAGTCCTGGCTGGTCCCCCACATTCGACTCTCTCTAAACCTAAGCTTATTCAAAACTTGTTGCCTGTGTCTTAACACCATAAGATATAGGTGCAGAGTTAGGCCATTTGGCCATTGAATCTGCTCCACCATTCATTCAAAGCTGATAAGTTTCTCAAAGCCATTCTCCCACCTTTTCCCTTGTAACCCTTGATACTATCAAAAACCTATTATCTCTCTCTTAACTCACAGCAAATCCCATTTCCCTATCACTCCTGTGCTCATGTACTTATATTGTCTTCAATCGAGCAATGTCTTGATGTAAAAATTCTCAACTTTGTTTTCAGGTCTCTCTAAAGCCTTGCCCTCCCTATCTTTGTAATTAATTCCAGTCCCAGAACCCTCTACAACCTTATTACTGTTATTACACTAATTACCATCCCCTCCCCTACAAGTTGATTCTATTAATGGCACAGAAGAGAAAGTCACTGTTTCTCCTTTCAGTCAAACGCTGATCTGTGGTAAATGAGATTTAATTTTAATAGGAATGTCTTTGTTTTGATTTACTATTGTTACATGTATTAGTATACAGTGAAAAATATTGTTTTCTTGCGTGCTATATAGAAAAAAACATATCGTTCATGGAGAAGGAAAGGAGAGAGTGCAGGATGCACAGTCACAGATAGGGTGCAGAGAAAGATCAACTTAATATGAGAATCTGATGGTGGCAGGGAAGAGCTGTTTTTGAGTTGGTTGGTACATAACCTCAAACTTTTCTTGATATGAAATAAAATTATAGACTATATACTTTATATCGGTATTCTACGGTATGGAAACGAAATTGGATACCCCTAAGAATGAATGTGTGGAATGTGACGCCCAATTAACCCAGCATTTCCAGTCTTCAACTACCCTTGCTGCTCCCTGTAAACCAGAAGATTGTTGTCACCCAGGCTGAAGTGATGCAGTCTGAAGTAGGACCCTGAGTCTCAGAGTTGGTTGTATTTGTCCTGCGAGATCATTGCAGTCTCCTCCATTGTAATCTTCTGCCAACAATCACTAGGGTAGCACTGCACTGGAGCACTAGGACAGACACCAAGGAAATGCATTGAGGTGATCTGTTTATCTATGTTTGCTAGCTGACATGATTTCATTTCTAAATTTGGAATGTTTATTTTGGACAGGCTTTTATTTTTGCATTGCAGCTAAGATGATGATATGATATCTGTGAGGAGAGAAGGCAAAGTGTGGGAGTGTTAGTGAATAGGGATCGGGATTGTGTTTACTGATATCTCAATCATTAGCGCGGCAAAAAAGCATTGTCTAGGTTGCTGCTTCACTTCCTCTTCCTCCAGTTTGTCTCCTTCCCCATTCTCCCTTTCTCACTTTTTTCTATCAGATTTTCGTGTTCTGCATGGCCTCAGTTCATTCTTGCTGCACTACTGCGAAAGACCTATTCATGCACCCATTCATGACAGCAAGTGACTTTAGTAGAGGTCACTGAAAGTCCTACACTGCCTGCCATACTACTCCCTTGAGACTTTTGCAACTTGAAAGAACACAAGAAAATGTCAAACACTTACCCAATCGCAGCAAGGATCAGAAAAACAAACAGCAATTAATCTGTAATTCATTTTCGATCTCTTCTATTCCATTGTTCTTTTTGCTGCCTAATATGCAAGGTTAACAGAAAGGATTGACTAGAATCTTGTGCTGCAAAATGGCAACACTAGTGTCACAACCTGCCCGCTCTGTGAATGTCCAGTGTATGTATTAACATCATCACCAATATGGCATCATGCATGATTTGCATTTACTATGTACACAAGAACATTGGGGCAGCATTTTAGGCCCCAAATGCACATGTAGCTGGCTAATAATGGGCACTACCAAGCACAATTTCAGGCCCTATATATTTTGTAATTCACTCAGGGCAATGATATTGCATTGTGAAAGTAAATTTTAGCATCAAATACAATTTCACAGCTGACAGAGCAAATGTAAGTGGAATGGATGCATTTGCAGTCAAAATATAACTTTTTCAGAGTTTTCATTAGATTGTTACCTTCCTATTTTAATGACACATGTACACCGTAATTTACAATGTGACTTGTATTGATCACATAGCTTAGATGAACTGAATGCTTTTGAAAGAAACAAGATAAAAGTAAATACTAAAAATCGATGATTCATAAAAAATTAGCACAGTGCCCTGTGCTTGCAAATGGCACCAGGGACATATTGTTGCTTAAATTAGCAATCTCTATCAGCAACACTTTACTTAGCAGAGTTTGTTGTAAGTTTTACAGTTGTTTAAAGCCTATAATTAACATGATATTTCAAGAGAACCCCCTAATCATTTCATTTTTGAATTTCCTTGTTGTCCTGTTGCTCCTTGATAAAATGCTGCATAAATACGGGTTGGCCGTAGGATGTTGCATCACAAAATGATTCCTTTTTGTGTACGTTTTATGTACACCAGGCATTACAGGGACACATTTCTATCTGAGTATAATTTAAAGATTTTGTTATCGGAAATGTTGTAGATGTTAGGGAGAAAATTGGTGCAGTGTCTGTAGTAAAACTAGACATGAGCAGTTTGTTAGACCTCACATATAGCGTAAAGTTGACATAGTTTAAGCACCTTCCAATTTTTTTTGTCTTTTAAGTGTAAATTTGTTCTCACTTTTGGAATTACTTTTAATTTCCCTAATGTTTTCTTATGTCCCTTTTCTCCTGTCCATCATACATTTTTCTGTTATCTATTATTTTGCTTTCTGCATTTTTGCTGTTATAGCAGTTTAAAAAAAATGCTAATACATATATTCCCTTGATATATGCATGGAATCAGAAAAAGTGAATATAGATTATATACATGCACATACACAGTGAACTTATAAAATGTAGATATTTGCTTTCAATGATGTATATTCAATGATCCAGTATACAATTCTTAAAATAGGTTCTCAATAATGCATTCAAAACACTCAGAATGATTAATGGTGACTGATTTTATCTTGAACAGTTGAATGGCAGGGATTACCTCATTTGGTTTACAAAAGAATTATTGAATTCATATGGAAATCTAACATCTGTTTGTAAACTCGTGAACTCATTCTAATGCTCAGTTTATGTTGCAGTTCTGCTACTGGTGGTAGTCATGACTTCAGTGACAGGAAGGCTGCTTCCGGAGGAGCGGAGAGCTATTTCAAGGGCTACTTGTTCTCAGTTATTCCAGAGACAGCAGTGCTGCTGATGATGCATATACAGGTGGTCCAAAAGCACAGGCTTCTAGGATTCCACTAGCACAAGAATCTAAGGAGCCCATGCTCAGAGACCCCAGCCGATTAGGAGACCAACAGGGATCCCCTGAACAGTCACTTGCCTATTAATTTAAATTTAAATTAATTCCCAGAGTAGTGACTAGAATGAGAAGGTGTGAGCGGCAACTGCTCCCTCCCTCCCCCCACCCCAACCACTCAACCCCCATTCACATCCACACTCTCAGAAACGACAGAGAAGGAAGCAGAGATTTATGTCCTAGACTGTCACAATAGACTGTATCTGATATCCATATTTTCTTAATGCAGCCTTATATAGGTCGTCACATTTTCTTGCCACTGGCAATCTAAATGCTCAACATTTAACATGGTTGGGCATATTCCGAACAGGAAATGAGACCTGGCAGTCTGAAAGAAATCATCGTTTGCAACTTTTAAACACTCACCCAAGCACAAGATTTTACATCAGTGTATACTTACATCAAAACAACATACAATACACTGGCTTCCCAAAATTATACTGTTAAACTTGGTTCCCTTATATTAATGGTAGAATTGTAAGTAATTGGGCAGATTCCACAGCACCAGGTGCCTTGCATTTTTATTTATATCCAATTCAATCCAATCAAAGTGTCAAAAGTGAGACATTCCAGATCCAAGCTGCTAAGACAGGCTCACTATCTCCTGTCCTGGGTTGATCTATATGATCCAAGTTGATTGGAGCAGGCATTGCACCCCCATTAAGGTTTGATCTTATGTGCGTCTTAGCCAAAAGGCCTAGATGCTGCTTTAAACAAAGCATCAGTGAACCTCATGATTTCAACCAAGTGCAGGATAGCAAAACTACACTTGATCTTAGCCAAAGACCAAGAAGTGTATATAACTACAATAAAAACAATTTGCATCCACTTTGAATTATAGTACATTTTATTGTTTACATTTGTTCAGTCATCAGCACTTTTATGTCTACCTAAGTGATATAATGCAGTTTATGCTTTATTATACTTTCACAAATAATAAAACTTATGTTGTCACAGGCCAACATTCTATTACATATGTTGATCCAGAACAATGGTACACGTCATAGATGTCATCTATTGCAATTTATATTGCTCCAATATACTAATACATTACAGAATAATTTGCATATATTACATCATAATACTAGTATATTGCTCTCTGATGGTTTAGCTTTCCTTATAGCAGGATATTACAATATACATTACTTTACAAGTTTCAATGTAATCCCCTCTCATTCTTCTAAATCCCAGTGAATACAGGCCCAGTCAACCCAATCTCTCCTTATCCAACAATCCTGCCATTCCAGGAATCAATCTGGTGAACATTTGATGCAATCGCTCTGGCAAGTGTAACTTTTCTCAGACAAGGAAACCAAAGTTGCACACAATACTCCAGCTATGGTTGCACCAAGCCCCTGTGCAGCTCCAGTAAGACATTATTAATGCTGTCCTCTTGCAATGAAGGCCAACATGCCAATTGCCTTCCTAACTGCTTGCTGTACCTATGTGCTTTCTTTCAGTGGCTGCTGTACTAGGACAAGAAGTCCCTCTGTTCATCAACATTTCCCAAACTATCAACATTTAAATAATACTCTGCCATTGTATTTCTCATCCAATGTTATCATCCATTTATCCACATTATATTGCATTTGCTGTATATTTGTCAACTTGTCATATGATGTCATATGATGTGGATATCCCTGCAAGTGCTGTTGGATCACAGAATCTCAGAATCTCAGAATTGTTACAGTGCAGAAGGAGACTATTTGACCCATCAGGTCTGCATCAGCTCTCCAAATAACATCATGACTAATGCCATTTCCCTGTCTTCTCCCCATAACCATGTACATTGTTTCTATTCAAATGATTATCCTGAAGGCTTCAATTGAAAATACCTCCACCACTCTTCCAGGCAGTGCATTCCACTACCGAACCACTCATTGCACGATGAATTTTTTTTTACATCAAGTTTGCTTAATTGCAAATCACTTTAAAACTATGCTCTCTCATTTTGAATCTTTAACGAGAGTCTTTTAACGAGGATCTTTAGTAGATTTTCTCAGCACTCTCGTGATTTTGAACATCTCTGTCAAATTTTCTCTTAACCTCCCTTTCTCTAAGGAAAACAGTCCCAACCTTCCAATCTATCCTCATAACTGAAGTTTCTCATCCCTGAAACCATTCTCGTAAGTCTCTTCTGCACTCTCTCCAATGCATTCACATCCTTCCCTTAGTGAGGCACCGAGAACTGTACATAATACTCCATCTGAAATTTAAGTAGTGACTTTTATATATTCACCATAATCTCCTTGCACTTGTATTCTATTCCTCCATTAATAATGTCCAGAATACTATATGCCTTATTAACTGCTCCCTCCACCTATCTTGTCAGCTTCAATGATCTATGTTTTCCATTGGAGGCCTGCACCATTCAGGGTATTGGATACTTTGATTTGATCTGACCATCAAGTCCAATTAGCCAATGGATGGGGCGAGCTGGTAAGATCACGCAAGAGCTGAGAAATCAGGTTCATTCCTGATTTATCACCTCTCACTATCTTAGCGACACTGGATATCTAGTGAGGTCAGCCTCACGCCCACTTCCAAAGTGAGGCTCAATAAATTATTTAAATCACATTTATTTATATTTATCATGTGATTAGCGTGCCTGGGTCTCAATAATTTGGGCTTATTTGCCTCTGCAGCATCACCAGCAGAGGTTCTCTGGTGAGAATCATAGCTGATCCCCAGCAACAGGGGCCTGCCAGAAGAACCATAGACCGCTGGGGAGATCAGGGGCAAGGGAGAATGTCCCTTGGGAAGTGCAAACCTGGCACTGCCCACTGGGCACCCTGGCACTGCCCACAGGCACCAGGCAGCATCAAGAGAGTGGGGGCTTAGGGAAGGTGAGGCCTAGTGGGGGCAGGGCCAGACTGGGGCAGTCTGATCAGTGGTGGTGGGGATGGGGAGAGGAACATCTGCACACTCTGCAGAAGTGCAATTCATGGTGGGAAAGAGGGGGCTAGCTGCCACTCTGAAGATGTGTGATTGGTGGAAGAGAGGGTGGGGTGACCAGTCCATGTGGGGAGAAGAGATCATTGGCATCAATTGGTCTAGGTGGGAGAGAGTTGCAATAGGCTGCAGGCCCTCCTCGGTGGCTGGATGAGAAGTCTGCTTTAGGCATGGAGGCTGGCTGAGAGCAGCACAGACTGAATGACAGTTCTCTCTGTTCTCAGAGTAGAGGGACCTTTGCACGCGCAATTGCACCCTCCGCTGCTCTCAGCCAGCATTTGGGTAACTTAAGCCCCACCCATTTCATCTCCAGATGAGAAACTGTTTTGGCTGTTTCTTCATACACTGAATGCATAAAATTACAGATTTGGACTGGTCCAAAAAATGGATCAGGAACTCTTCCATTTTCACAGTCATCCTGGACTTAGAGTTTATTTCATAAGGTCACCCCTCCTCTGCCTCTCCACCCCGGAGTTTATTCAGTGTCCCAGGTTTATGAGTAGACTGTTGAAGGAGCTCAGCAAACTACAGCTCCTAGTAGTTAAATTGAAGATGAGTTATGAGAAATAATTTTCCAACTTCAAACTTCTGGTGATGAACCTTGGCCACTGGAAGCATATATTAGAAACTCAGGCAATTGTGACATTCTGGCTAATGCTCAAGTATGCCTTTATATTGCCAAATCAATAGAACTCAAGTCTAAAACCATTCTATCAGAGCAGTTTGGGTTCTGGTTTAGCCACAGCTTGAATGTACCATTCCGAACTGATCACTGAGGCACAGGGATAATGCAGAGAATGGCTATTGGACTTATTCCTAACACCACTGATGAAAAATTGAGCTTTAAGGAAAGTTTAGTAAAGCATAAATTCTTCAGCTCTGAATGGAGGCAAATTAAATCTGTCAAGACACAGAAGATAACAACAGATTAACAAAGTTAACCTGAGCAGTATTCCAACTTAGTCTATGACTTATAGCACAACAAAAAAACAGAGATGATTAATATCCAGGATGTTCTTCTGAGAAGGCTGTGGAAGCAAACATTCCTGAGTTAATTGCTGAAAGCGAAGAATTAGATTTGCCTGGAAGGAGCTGCATTCATTTCAGAAGTCATTTTGATCTGTGCCTACAGTTCAAAGTTTTGTGTGATTGATAGCAAGGCTGGACATTCAGAAAACTTGCAGATTTTACATTCTGTTCTTTCCCGTGCATGACAAATCATTAAGTACTGAGAATTAAAGTCATTATTTTAGGAACAATGACCACTTTTGTAGTGTTGAAATGAAATGTGATGTACACCATATACCAATTGATCTCTCACCGACAGAAGTCAGCAAACACAATAAGATAATCAAACACAGATGCAACTTGAGAGAAACCATAAGGGGGAAAAGACGCAGGCAGGAATAATTAGTGTGAGGTTTCTATATTGTGACATATACTTAATTCTTATACCATTTGAATTGGAAAACTGAAGGATTCGTGTAAATGGCGGCAAGGTTTACATGAATCCGTACCATTATTCAAGTTTAGAAGGAGATTTTCAATAAAGATCCTCAATTTTAGACACGTTTGTTTAAGTAAAATATTTGAATTGACAGTTATAGGAATATTTGTCAAAGAAAGAATATCCAGTTTCAGGTAATTGCTGAATTTGTATAAATGTTGACTCCTGATTTTTGTCCAAAAAATAATTCATTTTTCATTTATCGTGTATATAAACTGACCTGTGCTTTTAGCCAAATATCCAAATCTGTTGTACTCATCACTCACTTGCTGCTGAAACTTACCTTGGTGTACACTTACCCATTGATAGAATTTAGCACATCATTGAAGATGGCTGTTCAACTCCTCAGGCGGAATCTTGCTACCTCATTGCACTTATTCTGCGGTGGGAAAAAGTTGTAAAATCAGGTGTGATGCAGCCAGCAGAAATGATGCTTTTTTTTTGCACCCATTCCCATTTTACCAAGAGAAAAACAATCAGGGCCCTGGCCAAATTGGACAACACGTCAACTTTCATTTTCTTGCATTCATCACAATTCAATCAGCGAGTTTTACTCCCAATCGTCTCAGCTCACCTCCCTTAACCAGCTTGTTTGCTACAGCTGTTTCTGGCAGGAAAGCAACTCAAGTAAAGAATTTGGATTCAGAAACTGGATCAGTGAGGGTGAAGAAGGAGGGTGAAGAAAGAGCACTGTCCCACGTGCTCAAGAGGAGTTGTTTCATGGTAGCCATTTTGCGTTTTGGGTGCGGGGTGCCAGCAAGCATGTTGTGGGGGGGGCGGCTGTTACTCACAGGATCTAACTTCGGAATTTCAGCGTGGACCGACACTGAGTGCTGGCCTCGGGTCTTAGCACTGATTCTGGGTCCTAGTGCTGGTTGCAGTAAGCACTGTTGCTTCTGGGGGATGAGCTGAAAATTCTCTGAAGTGACAGCGTTGCAGCCTCAGGACTTGTCAAGCAGCACAATATGAGTAAAGGGGCCAGTGCTGTCATTCTGGGGGACTGTGGGGAATATGGGGAGTGTTTGTTGCTGGGAGGCTTTGGGGGGGAGGGAGGGAATGTAGGGACTACGTGCTGCTGGGGCACCGGGGGGGGGGGGGGGGGAGGTGTGGGGTATGTGAGGAGTGTTTGTTGCTAGGGCAGTTGGCAGGGAATATGAGGAGTGTGTGCTACTGGGAGGTCTGTGGGGGTTATGGGGAGTACATGTCGCTAAGGAGCTGTGAGGAGAGTATGGGGAGTGTGTATTGCTGGAGGTTTGTGGGGGGTATAGAGAGTGTGTGTGCTGTATTGCCACATGTGAGTTCACCGCTAACCCCCGCCCCTCACCATGCATTATCCTGCAACATTATCACATCAGAGTGATAGCCTGGGTATTCTGTGTTAGCCAGTTTCCGTGGCTATTGTGGTGCAAACTAATTTGATTCCTACCTGAGCTCTGTATGCACGCTGGCACCTGGGCCCACATCTAGGCAAGTGAATACTAAACACCCATGCAGAGCCCTGGCAGGTGAGATAGGAGGGGGAAAGGAAATCTCTCCTGGGTTCTGTGGATGCCATCCCAGACGCTGTAAGTCACCACCCAGTGTAGCCTGTGAAATATTTGAATGCCTTGATTTTCATAGTGACAGTGCGCTGAGGGGCCTTCCCCACTGACATCAACGTGAAGGGTCCCTCTGGTGACTGTTGGGGTAAGTGCATTCCTGTTGAAGGCAGCATGGGAGCACAGTGGTTAGCACTGCTACTTCACAACTCCAGGGACCTGGGTTCAATTCCTGGCTCAGGTCACTGTCTGTGTGGTGTTTGCACATTCTCCTCATGCCTGTGTGATTTTTCTCCGGATACTCTGGTTTCCTCCCACACAGTCCAAAGATATGCGGTTTAGGTTGATTGGCCATGCTAAGAAACTGCCCCTTAGTGTCCAGGGATGCGTAGGTTAGAGGGATTAGTGGGTATAACATGTAGGAATATGTGGGTAGGGCCTGGGTGGGATTGCGTTTGGTGCAGACTCGATGGGCCAAAGGGCCTCTTTCTGCACTGTATGGTTTCTGTGATCTATGATCTAATCAGAGACAAATTAATCACAGGTGTGGGATGAAATAACATTTACTGGTGCCAATAAAAGTGCTTTCAAAATAAACAACATATAAAAGTATGTGCATGTAAGACTTTTAAAGAGTCTAAATATTCTATTTAAATAGTGTTGTTGTTCTTCTGTGCCATCTAAGTGCCACTATAATTTTTTATTTTACTGGCCAACCACTATGTCTCTGAAGGATGTGCGTTGAAGGTGGAGTGGCCAGCTGCTTACTGCGCCACTGTGATGCCTTTGGCAATTGTCCTCTGGAAGGCCTGGACCTTGAGGGCCCTGACAAGCTTCCAGGTATCTGGGATATTTCTTTCACACCCTTTTCATTTTGTTGCCCCGAGATACTCCGGCGTATCTACTGCAGCAAGTCTCCTGGCTGAAAGGCCCTGGCATGGGCTTGAGCCTTTCTCCCGCTTTGGGGTGCCTGTGGGCCCCTGGGTCACTCCATGGGATGGCAGTGCTTCTGCAGTGAGCTCTGATGTCACCTGGTTTTGCCTGACGAAGACACAGAGTCGAAAGCTCGCTTTTTTACTATCAAATAAATCAGTTGGATTATAAATTGGTGTTGCTAAATTCTTACTGAGTTCTTATCACCTGGTCCTGCCAGTCGTGGAGGACCACCTACTTTCTTGCCACGATGTCTGCAATGACTCTGTGAGTCGGGGGGTGGAGGGGGGGGGATGTTGGGGGGGCACTTGCCAATGGCCGTAGCAAGTGCTCACTGAGACTGGACCATGCTCTGCAACTCTTCAGCCATGACCCTTGGTAACTGGGCCATCTCTTGCAAGCTCTACAGCCTCTCAGCCATGACCCTTTGGGAGTCTCAGTTGGGTCTCTTAAAGTTCTCGAGCCTCTCAACCATGGGCTGCAGAATCTCAAGAAACCTGTTGAGTCCCTCAGCTGTGTCCTGCTGTGACTCAGCCATTGCTTGGAGCTTTCCACTCATGATGAGAATTCCCTGTCCCAGGCTTTCCACCGTAGATGCCACCTTGCAGTGTTAGACTGGGAAACATGCAAAGGAGGCAATAGCAGGTCCACCCAAAAGCTTTGGGAACTTCTCCCAATAGCCTTGCAGGTAGTCCAGTGTGGCCCCTCCTGCTTTCCCTAGCTTTGCTGCTGCATCTTTAGCAGCTGAGGGAGAAGTGATCACAAGAGGACCAGCATGTAATCTGGAGCCAGCTAAATCCTTACCTCCGGCAGGTCCCTGCACGCCAGAAGCTTTGGACATTCCCTCCTCCACCCGATGTACATCAGCAGCTGTGTTGTGTGTGCCGGAGAGTGACCCAAGATGCCTTGACATTAACTTGATCCACTGATGCGAGAGTGCATCAAGATGGAAGCTGGTGCAAAACTGGTACTGGCCTCTGAGTCCCATCATCAGCTTCACCTGAGGAGTCCTCCGAGTTGTCTGGGGGGGGTGGATAAGGGTATAAGGGGGCCTATAATGTTGGTGAGGGGGTCATCAATGTCCGAGGGGATTAAGGGGAGGATATATCTTGTCTAGGAGGGTTCTGTCAGGGGAGCGGCTTTTGTTTTAGTTTTTTCTGCACATGTGCAGTTTGTGGCTCTGATCTGAGCTTGTGGCTGTCTGGCAATTAAAGCCCTGTCCAGTGCCTCTAGCCCATATTTTCAAAGACTGAGTGCATAAGATTGCATGACAGCATCATGGTCTTACAGCTCCAAGGACCCAACTTTGATTCCCAGCTTGGGTCACTGTCTGTGTGGAGTTTGCACATTCTCCCCATGTCTGCATGGGTTTCCTCAGGGTGCTCCAGTTTTCTCCCACAGTTCAAAGACATGCAGGTTAGGTGTATTGACCGTGCTAAATTCTCCCTTGGTGTACCTGAACAGATGCCGAAGTGTGGTGATCAGGGGATTTTCACTTTATTGCAGTGTGAATGTAAGCCTACTGATGATGAATAAATAAACATTAACCTTAACTTTTACGATTGGGCATTTAAACTCGCTCGAAAAACAGATCAGGAGCTCTCCCATTTTCAGGCAAGTGGAGACTTAAAAAAAATCTTTGGGACTCCTCTGAGTCAAATTCTGCCCCTTGTCTCTGTGCACTCCAACACATTGAATCTAATTGTACCATCACGTTTAGCCCATTTTCAGGAATGAAACTTGATAAGGCCAGGTGTGAGGCAAGTAGCACGATCTGCGCCCAGCTCTGTGCCCATTCCCCCTTTACCACGACCTGAAAATGGATGCGATCGGGACCATTGAATTAATGGCTGCATGCCCACCTTTCCCAACATTTCCCCCTTTACCACCACATTTGCTGGTCAGGAATCGGCGTGAAACAGACATGCTTCATGTAAGTCTGATTCGGGAGCTCCATCAATGAAGGTTAGTGAGGAGGGAAGTGCATGGTGTCTGATGGTTCATTGTGACCATTTCCTTACTCAGGCAGCTCTGCGAGTGTGTGGGAGGGGTGGGAGAGCTGTTGCTCTGCAGGGTCTCCCATGTCCAGCTTGCAACACAGAGCCGGGTCTCAGCTCTGACCTTGGGTCTTGCGTTGCTGCTGGGTGCTAACGCACTCAGTTCACTTCAGGCTGAAGGATGGTTTATAGAGGTCTATAATACGATGAAGGGGCATAGACAAAGTAGATAGTCAATATCTTTTCCCAAAGGTAGAGGAGTCTAAAACTAGAGGGCATAGGTTTAAGGTGAGAGAGGAGAGATTCAAAAGTGTCCACAGGGGCAATTTTTTCACACCGAGGGTGGTGAGTGTCTGGAACAAGCTGCCAGAGGTAGTAATAGAGGCAAGTACAATTTTATCTTTTAAACAGCATTTAGATAGTTACATGGTTATAATGGGTATAGAACAATATGGCCCAAATGCAATTGAGATTAACTTAGGGGTTCTAAAAAAAAGCAGCATGGACAAGTTGGGCCGAAAGGTCTGTTTTCGCGCTGTAAACCTTTATGACTCTACGTGCACAAAACCCTTGCAGATTGCACTGCTGCAGCCTCTGAACTTTAACAGCAGCTGTGATCGTGGGGAGTATGTGGCTAAAGGAATTGGGGGGTATGTGACTGTGTTAGGGGCAAACAGCATTCCTTAACCTCTACATGTATTCCTCTTCATCTCCTTCCCCCCTCCCCACCCTTTCAGAGTGACACGATGGCTTTTGTGATGAAACTGTTTGACCTTGCTGCCCTTTTGGTTGCTGCTGGAACTGAGGAGGAGGAGCTGGAGGAAGAATTTCGGGCACTTGCAGGAATAGAGGGACAGGCCACCAGAGGCAGGAGGTGGCCGCCTTTCACCCAGGAATGGGGGAGGAATGGGGGGGAGGGGAGCATGGCAGGAGAAGGAGGGAGCAGAGACCCTGGCAGTTCTGTGCACAAGTGTCATTCCAGTGGATGTCGGACACCGTGTGCTACCAATGTCTCCACCTCTGAAAGGAGACAGTGCAACAACTGTGCCATCTGTTGCAGGACCTGGCACCTAGAGACAAGAGGGAGAGGGGTGGGGGTGGGGAGAGAGGGAGGGGGTGCACCCACTCTTGCTGGCTGTCATATTGATGGCCGCTGTCTACTTTTTATGCGACTGGCTCCTTCCAGACCCTTAGCGAAGATGCCTGTGGCATCTCCCAATCAACCATGCAAACACCTGTGTCATAGAAACCCTGTGTGCCCGGGCTGGGCAGACCATCAAATTTAACCTGGACCCAGCCCATCAGGAAACCTGGGCTGCAGGGTTCACAACCATTGCAGGGATGCCTAATATACAGGGGGCATCAACTGCACCACATCGCCCTCAAGGTCCTCCCTTTAGAATCCACGTTTCTCAGCAGAAAGGGTTTCCACTCCCTGAAGGTTCAACTAGTGTGTGACCATATCATGAATATTATGCACGTCTGCGCAAGACACCCAGGCAGTGTGTGCACGACAGCTTCATTTTCAGGAGGTCTAACATCCTGGAGGCATTTAAGGAGGAGCCCAGGCTGTGGGGTGGTTCATTGGTGACATGTGTTTCCTGCTTCGGACATGACTGATGATGCTTGTATGGAGGCCTGTGACTGAGGCAGAGACCTGCTATAATGAGGCCTATGTAGCAACCTGCGAGAGAGTGGAGAGGGGCATTAGGCTCCTCAAAATGTGATCCCAATGCCTGAATTGCTTTGGCAGGGCCCTACAATAACAGCCCAGCGATCTTTTCCCACATTGCGGTCATGTGTTATGTCGTGCACAATCTGGCTCTGCAGAGAGCTGATCTATTGGAGGAGGAGAAGGAGGAGGATGTAGGGGCTGACCAGCCAAGTGTTGCTGGAGAAGAGTGTGACCAGCAGGAGGAGGAGGAGGAACAGGAGGAGGAGAAGAAAGTGGAAGAACACACCAAGGAACTCCACCCAGGCACTGAAAGGCTGGCACCTCAAATGAGGCATGTGAGGGTGGCAAAGGAGGCCTGATCACCAGGCCGTTCAGTTGCCAGGGGTTTGTGTCTGTGGGTTCCATTCCCCCACCCCTCTAAACTTCCTACTATTCCTGCAACATCATCATACCAGGGTGGTGGGCCTGGGTACTGTGTTAGTGAGTTTTTGACAGGCGGGAGGGTGATGACAACATGCTAAGCACCATTATGATGATGCCCTGGTGCAAACTAGTCTGACAACTATCTGAGCTCTGCATGCTCACTGGCAGCTGGGCCCACATCTGTGTAGTGAGTAAGGGATTTGAAAGCCCTTACAGGACCCTGGGGAGGGTGGAGCCCTGGGGAGTGGGAGGGAACTCTCGTGAGATCAGGGGAAGCAATGGCTACCTTTTCTCAGTGACATCATTCTGGTGATCATCAATGACATGTGGCTGTAGTTGGAAAACATAATGGCAAAATCCATCAGTTAAAATCACCAGAATGAGCTCTCAATTTGTAGAGGTTCTATTTAAATCTTCACCCTGAAACAAGGATAAAAAATTAGGCATTGCCAATTTCAAAGCCAGCCCTGAGTGGCATATCAGGTTCATTGTATTTCAGCAGTTTATAATCAAACATTGATATATGGATTGATACATATTGGCCATATTGGGAACATAAATAAAACTCCCACAGATTTTCATGTCAGCCGGTCAAAATGATAAGCAATGTTGGAGAGAAAATAGAGTTAGACAAGGCAACTGGTCAGGAAAAGAATAGATTCACTGTGACCATAGTGCTGTTGTGTACTTCTGACAGGGTATAGCTTAAGATAGTGAATATTTAATAGAAAAAGATTAACAAAATGGCAATTTCCAAAAGGACTAGTCATCCACATTTACAATGAAGCATGGCTAGATGAAGTTAGCTTGAGTGTATGGCTGAGGAAAGTTTGGCAATCCCAACCAGGAGCATTACGTAAACAAATTGGTCTCATCTGGTCGTGGTTGACCATACTTTCCCTGTTGATGAGGTTGCTGAAGTAAGGTCATAAAACTGTGATATTGCAGTGATTTCTAACCAACCTTTTGGGTGTTTATCTAAAAGAAAGGATAGTGTGGAGAAGAAGTGGAATGATTGGATGATTGGAGGAGAGAAGACATACAACAAAGGAAGTAGCAGACAAGCTCAGACATTAGCAAATGTGTGTGAATGATTTGTAGAGACACGAGATGAAATCAGAATGGAGATTATTGTCAAAATCATTCAGAAATGTGGTATATCCAATATTTTGTGGGATTTGCAATGAATTTGATGGCACAGGAGATGATTATTTGTGGAATGATATGGCGAATGATGATGTGATTGCTGCTGAAGATAATCTTAATGTTTCATATAATGAGGCCATTCAAGAAGCAGATTGGAGTGAGTTATTTGGCTCTGGAAATGAGGGGAGGGTGATGTTTAGGGATTTTAAGGCACGCTTAACATTGTCTAGTGCTAAGTAGTATTATTCTCTGCATTGTGATAAAGAATTTACTGAAATTGTATAAATTTGTTTTTAGTTTAGTGCATGCAAATTAATGTTTGTCTCATGGAGGTTGTTAATTATTTACAAATAAAATTTCCATTTAAAAAAACATTTTTTCCATTTTTTTTAGGGGCAGAGTTGGCAAGAACAGTCTCCAACCTAGCGATAGTGAGAGAATGGGAGAGGATGAATTCAATCCCTCAAGACTATTAGTCAAGTAAAAGTTGACCCCTGTTTTTTGGTTAAATATTTACTAGGGATTTGAATTCTACATGAGGACATATGATACTTTTTGATCTTCATCACAAGACCCTCCTCAGTTAATAGACAGGAAAAGTAAGAAGCTGCTCTGCCAAAATAGGCTTATTTATTTACATGAGGGCAATAAATGTAAGTTATTTATCTCTTAAGGAAGATAAGTACTATTTAAATATTTATTTTCTAGGATAGAGTTAAAAAAGTTTGTTTTCTTCTCTGAGAGGGAATTACTTACAAACATTTTAAATTTTTTTTTCAATGGACCATGCTCATTCTATTGTACAAGGCAAACAGCGAATATGCTCCACTGTGATTTTCAGTAGGCATTTGTTCTTATTCCACATGTGAAGCTCATAAGGATGATTAGAAAAATACAAATAATATGAAACAAATTGATAAGAATTATTTTAACAATGGACAACAGAAATAAAGATAAATAAAAGCAAGTTCTGACCAGCTGATTGTGATAAGCAGTGGAGTTCAAAGATACCCAGTTCCTTTTATTCATATAACCTGTAAATGATAGGAAGCAATTTGTTTTCTATATTATAACATTTATCAAAAATGGGTTTTTGTTGGATCCAAAATGATGTCATTAGAATCCTACAATGTAGAAGGAAGCTCTTCAAGTTTGCACTGACTATAATCCAACATAGGCTCTATTCCTGCAACCCCATATATTTACCCTGCTAATCTCCATGATACTAGAGTTAATTTCACATGGCTAATCAACCTAACCTATACATCTTTGGATTATGGGAACAAACCGGAGCACCTGGAGGAAAGCCACGCAAGCACAGGGAGAATGTGCAAACTCCACACTGACAGTGGCCCAAGGCCAGAATCGAACCCAGGTCCCCGACGCTGTGAGGCAGCACTGCTAACCACTGTGCCACCCTTGTGCCAAAGATCCATCTTAGATTAAACTGTTCTTTAGACTATGTGCTTAATTTGTTTCCCATTTCCTTGCCATACAATAATAGGAATAACAAAATATTTTATATTTCAAAAAATACTTTTGAATTTCAGCTTGGCTTAGTTGAATCAGCAGATTGTGGATTTAAGACTTTGTCCAGAATTCTCTGATCTTGCCTGTAGCTGGGATTTGCCAGTCATGCTGTGGTAACTGAAGATTTGGCTGAGCACCAAATTTTCCATTCTCGCTGGCAGCTGTAGCAGGCCAAGCGAGATCAGAGAATTCTGGTGCTGCTTCAGGATCTCAGCACATAACCATCAACATTTAGAAGGGTATTTCATTATTGGAAGTGCCATCATTTTAGATGAGATGTTGTATCAAGGCCTCTGCTGTCTGTTCAGATTGATGTAAAAGATCCAGTGGCATTATTTGAAGAACAGCATGGAGTTCACCCCAGTGTCTTGGCTAAATTTCTACCTGAAGACAGAACTTAAAAGTGATTAACTAGTCAACAATCTCAACTGTTGCTTGTGGGACCTTGCCTTATGCTAAATTGGCTGCTAGTTTGTCTACATAGCAGCAGTGACTACACTTCAAATGTCATTCATCGGCTATGAAGCCAGCCAATTTGAAGCACATTAGTTATCCACAGAGGCTCAAAGAAGTGGATATACATACTTGAGAAAAATGTTAACTTAGGGACGATTTGATCAGCCTTTATTGGATAATGAAGGAATTAAATGTGTCCTTGCAGACCAATTAATTTAACTGAATAGGTTATGGAGGAGCAAGGTCATGATTACAAGTTATACAAGCACAGAACTGGGATTGATGTTAGGCACATTTTTTTTCCCAGAGTATGGTGGGATTGGAAACAATTTGCTGATTCATGCAGGGAGTATTGATTCTGTATTCAATAATGAAAGGGCTGAACTTATTCCTGGTTGGATGGAGATCACCATTACAAAAAGTAGGTGATGTAAATGAACTCATCTTTAATACATAACTGAATAACAGAAACTTTAATACATTTTCCAAATGTTTTCCTATATTTGGTCTGGTTTTTTTTTTGGTCCTCCAATGAGATTACAAAGCTCAGGATGTGTAGGTAGTCTATATTATTGGGTCCTCAACCATCATAACACTAAGGGACAGAGTGGATAGACCAATAGATCTTGTTCTGTCCGTTGCTTTTGTCTGTTCACGTACAAAGGGTTTAGAGTGTCCTGAAGATATGAAAGTGGCTACTTTTCTAAAATGTTTGCAGCAAAAGTAAAACTTTAAAAACTTCTAGCTTATTCAATTACAAGAAACATGAATTTAACATAAACTTATTTTTCAAAAATATATACAAGATTATTTACATATAAATTTGAATCAACTCCCTAACCTGCCTTCACTATCTTCTGTCCATAATCAGATAATTATTTTGATATGCATCAGTTTATATTTGAACATATGTTTTCATGCTGTGGATGTTGATGGCAAACTTACATTTATTGTTCAACTTTTGTTGTCTTGAATTCAAGAATGAACTCATGGGCTTTTTGACCTTCTTCAGTCCTTGTGGTGATGGTACTGTCATAAGGGTATTATGTAAAGAATTCCAGGATTTTGATACAGTGCAATGAAAAATGGTGGTTTATATCCACAGCATGATGATGTGTGACATGAGGAGAATAAGAAATGATGTTCTCTTAATGTTACTGTTCTGTCCTTAATAAGGATTACAGAATGAGCGGTGTTGCTGACGTAAGCTTGGTGAGTTGCTATAATGCATCCTGTAGATATACTTGCAGCTATAATGCACCAATGGTGGAGAAGGGACTAATGAATGCAATGGCAGAGCATTGACCAAACACATCTTTTTGCTCAGAATGATGTTGCTTTTTCAGTGTCATTGCGGCTCTACTTGTCCAGGCAGCTGATAAGTATTTCATCATTTATTGTGAATGATAGTAATGGTTGAAGAATTAATAGGAGTGCAACTTGTGACAGAATATTCCGTGCCTTCCCGGCTCTTGTAGCTACAGTGTTAATATGATAGGCCCAATCGAAACCTTTACTTAATGGTAATCTACAGAGTGTTATTGATGTTGATGACAGTAATGTTAAAGCTGTTAAAGATCAAAGGGAACTAATTGTGTTTTATATCTTTTGGTTTCAATAAATTAGAAATAAATATCCTTTACACTCAAAAATGGTAGTATTTCATTGAGTATATTTCTTACATCTCCATGTGGCTGATAGAATGATAAATATTGCGTGGCACGTGACTCCAGTGCAATACTGAATGTGGTATCCTATGATATATAATTATATAACATCTAGCTCCTAGCTCATACAAATAATATAACAATATGGAAGACCTTTTCTCTTTGGAGCTGGCCATTGACTGGCATTACACGATTGCTGCTCACAAATTGTTAGCTGAAGTATCCAAACTCTGCTGTATTTTTCTAATATATTTATTTGTGACCTTAATGCTAATAATTCCTATTCAGTGTTCAAATGGCACCGGTTGGTAAGTAGATTTGTCTTCGTCTATTTAATTCCTGTTGTTATTTTCTGTGCCAAGTTGCTGGAATTGTGGGATGGAAATGATATAAAACCCTTGAATAAAGCGCCTGGAGCCTAAGTGAAAAACTCTGTATCTTGACCAATCTAATTGAAGGATTATGAAATGCACAATGCCAGGTTTGAATAAGGAAAGTTAGGTGTTGTGCTGCTATTTCAATCCTGTCATTTTAATCTTCACCTTTCAACCACTTGAACTTCTACTGGTCTTCTGCCATATGTTTGCATTTTGTCCCGTAATAATAAGATTTGGCGAGAAGGACAAATTTTCAGCTGAACACAACAATACCAATCTTAATGATATTGTCAATCTATTAAGTCTCTGTCCACTGCAAATTTAATGGAGAAAAGATATTTTATGTTCAACTAGAGAGCTAAAGTATTGATATGTGGAAATGTATTTCTGTTTTTGGTTGCGTCGTGATACCTGACACTCAGACCTCTCCAGCAAGGAACTGTCATACATAAACCAATTAAAGGCTGATTGTATCATCATGTAATTTTAAAACTATGAGCAATTTAATAAAATATAATCTGATGGGAAGAGATGCTTATAGATACAGATTCAGAAATGTATTGATTTCCTAGTATTGATAAATGATGTACCCAAATCTGGTCCTGGGTCATTTGTCTAATTACCATCTTTTATCTATTATCTGATTACTAGAAAGTAGAATCCTAAAGCAAGTTTCAAAGAAAACATTGAAAAAAGAACTAATTTTTAAAACTATACTGCCATTCGCAATTTATTGTTGTCAGTTTGATCATAACAGCTTCTTCACACTAGGTTGCTCACATTATACATGAGTCATTTCTTGACTCAAGGTTGCTCATGTCCTTAAAATGCATGAAATAAAGTGAGGAACTTGAAATGGACAAAACTGCAAAAGACAAATATTTTGTCTTTTCATCACCCAGATTTTTATTCGAGTGATATATGACTTGTTAGCAATATCCAGTGACATTTCATAGTAACATAGAGTATCCTTTGTACATATGTTTTCCAAAGACAGATAGGCTATATTATGACTATATCTCATTATTCTGTGATTGTATTGAAACTGCATAAACAAGAAAATGTATATTTGATTAAGTAGAATTATTCATTTAAGTTTAAATTTTGAAAATGTTTTAAATGTTGAGTTTTCATCCTTGCTTGAGAATATTGAAGAGATATTGAATTATTGGAATCATTTCTGTGTCCTACAACAAAGTGAACAACTTGCCTTAATGAGCAAATAATGGCAAACTTTTGAAAGGTTTTAAGAAAAGTAAAAATACCAACATGGAATTCAATGCATGCTATGCTATTCTGGTGCTAACATTTATGAAAGAAAATTAATAAATTTAAGAAATCTATATTATTAAGGTATACAATTTCATCTTACTATCTCAGGGATAAACCCCAAATTGTAGAAACAAGTTGGGTCCAAGGTTCTATCCCTAGTCTGTGCTAAGTTGGCTCTTCTCAAGTTGTGGTGTGGTAGAGGGCCATATGATTGGTGTTTGTCTCCTTGCATGAGAGTGCGGAAAATCAGCTAGTGTTCTCATTCTGATTTCTACTGTAGTTTCTTATTGGGAGCATGCAGATATGGTTCAGGATCAGACTCAAGTTAATGCCATATGTTGACGGTGCCTGTAGTCAAGCCTCACACATAAAGAATGGTCAATTGTTTGAAATATTGAAGGACAATCATCATGCATGATAGCACAGATGACCGAGAGAATCAATACTGCAGGAGAGTTTATAATGAGATGGAACTAAAAATGGAAAGGATTTACAAATGTTCTTTTGCTCTATAGATATTTGCCCCTTCAATTCTCAATCCTACTGTGTCTTGTAGACTGGGCATGCTACATCAGGACCTTGCCCATAAGACAGATATTCAAGTATAAGTAAAGACAATGTGTGTTGGAAAATCTTTGATGGTGGGAGATGTTACAGATGTCAAATCCTTTCCTCACTCTATACCCACATATGTATGTTTTCCAGGATAATTCACTTTGATAGCAATCAGTATTGGTAATCAGTGAACCTTAGTGATTTTCTCCTTTCTAGCCCAAGGGAACTGATGCCAATTGTAGCTTTCCCTTCCGATAATTCTGCTAATGTAGCACTGAGATCAACCCTATAACCTACCAAGACAAATACTCATTTTGAATTGTATTAACAATCTCTCCTCCCAAGTTTATGTTATGCGTGTAGGGCTGATAGAAGGTTCACAATTGTTTAGGTATCTTTACTAAATAAAAGATTAAAATATAACCTGAATAAATCAAGTATAATTTTTGTCTTTTTTTGGAAAGTTGGCTTGCAGTGCTTAAGTACAGAATAGCTGTAGGTCAGCACTTGATTCTGAGTGAAGGTGTCCTACATAACCAGCACATGTGATGGTCTGGTGGTTATGATGTTGTTATTTTGTTCACAAATGACTGCAGAAATGATCAAGTAACAAAACTGGATGATTTGCGTAACACTCTTAAATGATTCATTCAGAAACTAAATATAAATCAATATAACAAAAACATTTTAATAAATAATATGATTATTTGAATGAAGGCTTTAATGCACAAAGATTAGATTTCTAATGGGTAGCTGTCTTTGGGTGAACTGTAGAGTGCAGTCACATGAACAAATGGACTAAGCATTAGAAGCATAGATAACGGGAGAAATATTATCTTTGGATCAAGATTATCTTTTTAGGTATTATGTTTGGATCAGAAATTATATATAAGGGAATAACTGATAAGAGATTTGTCATTTTTTAATTAAAGACTGTACCATTTCTTTTTGACAAAATAGAGTGATTTTTATCAGAATCATACTTTAATCAAGAGAATGTGGTAGTTTTCAGATATATTATTGAAACAGTGAACAGTTTTTAATTGTAAGCATAAGAGTGGTTACGCATAATTCTAGCTCTAATATTGGGTCTTTTTTTATGTAGTAGAAACTGCAGATGCAGATCATCGACCGGTGATGATTATTTGTTTTTAAAAAATGCCATGTGTATAAGTCCCACCAATGACCTCTGCCATAAAATAATTTACATTTAGGAATAGCATTTCAGCAGAAGCCTCAGGGATTTAGCTCTTTTTCAGAACTCCCAGATCAGTGCAAAATCTTTCAGAGAAACTAAAGGATAATGCAATTTTCTTCAAACACACAAAGCATGTTTAATTCATATAGGCACACAAGCAAATACTAATGAAGTAGAAAAGGGCGATGCATAAATAGAGAAAGACAAACATGCATAGTTTTAAAACACAGTGCATAAACATAAAGACACAAATACTAGAAATCTGAAATAAAGTGCTAGAAATGCTCATCAGAGTGAACAACATCTGAAAGAGAAAGTTCATTGTTTCCAGTGGGACCTTTTCATTAGATGTGTGAGCCTACCTTTTGTTTTCAAATGTGTCAAACTGGCTGTATTTCTAGGATTTTCTCATTTTATTTTTAAAATGAAAATGAAGAAAAAGACAGAAATGAATGAAAGGAAGGCAAAGAGATAGAAGAAGCATGATTCATAATGAAAAATATAGCGCAAAACATGGAGCTATGAAAAACAGGTTTCCATTTAAGACTTTCTTTGTGATAGAATATGCTTGAAATTACATTATTTCAAATCTTCACATTCTATTTACATATTTATAATTCTACTTTTAATATGAAATACAAAATAATTAGAGCACTGCTAAATCATTATGTTGCCACTGTTATACCATATTCTGCTTTACTAATCTAAATTAAATTCATTGCATAACTAAAATGACTCCACTGACCACTTTTTATCAACTGTACCAAAAATGGAACATACTCAAAATGCAAGTACTCAAAAAAGAACTTTTAGTTTGCTTTATAGGAGTAATCCTGTGAAGTTAAATATTTGCAGTAAAGGTGAAAGAATTGGAAATAATATTTTAATGAAACTAATTTCCTGATAACAGCAATGGAATATTATAAACTTTTAAATTCTGAAACAGATCATTGCTTAGCTAACAGTAAGCTCCAAGCCAACATCAGTAATTGTAACCTATATTAAAAATCAAAGCCTGTTATGAAACTTTAAAGCTTATTTGGTTTAGTACAGAAATGTATTTACTGTCCTGATGAGTTCCTGGAGAGCCAACAGCTTATTTTATTTTGCTATATTGTAGAAATTGCATTCAAACAATGAGCAGAATTTTATGGCTCATTGGACAGTTGAGGTGAGTGTCTGTGGTGGGGAGGGGGTTTGTGGTGGAGCCATAAAATGCAATGAGCTGTTCAAAAGCCCAATGACCTTGCCAGGACCAGAAAATCCTGTTGTCAGTAGGAGAGGCTGGAAAATTCTGCCCCGTATATGCATAGTTTACATAACTGCTGACATTTAGGTATCATTTTAATTTATTCATGAGATAAGCCACGGTTCACTTGGTAACACTGTTGCCTTTAAGTCAGAATGTTTTGAGATGTGAATCCAGCTCCAGGAGTGAGCACGAAAGCAAGAATGACATTCTAATATAGTACTGAGCAATTGTGGCACTGTCCAAGGTGCTGTATTTTGAATACGCTCACCTGATGAAGGGACTTGCACTCCAAAAGCTCATGTTACCAAATAAACCTGTTGGACTTTGAGCTGCTGTTGTGAGACTTCTTATTACTGTATTTTGAATGAGATGTTAAGCCAATGTCCTGTCTGCAGTATCGTTGGATGTAAAACATCCATGGCATTACTCTGAAGAAGAGCAGGAGTATTATGTCCTAGCCAATATTTATTTCTGAAGCAACATCATAAACATACATTACGTGATCATTATCACATTACTTTTGTGAGAACTTGCCGTGTACAAATTGATTGTTGTGTTTCCTATATTACAACAGTGACTGCACCTCAAAAGCACTTTATTGGCTGTAAAGCGCTTTGGAACATCTGGCACTTAGAAAAAGCATTATATAAAAGTGAGTCTTCCTTCCTTCCTTTTTGATCAGATACATTTTGTTTTAATATTTTGGGTTATTTAATTGCAAGTCACCTAAATGCAACTTTCAATTTTTCAATTCAGGACTAAACACAAGTCACTCTGGCTTAACAAACATGACTGAGGCAATGAATTCATACGTAAAGGGCACAGCAAAAACTTAGAATTATGGAATTGACTTTCTATGTGCCGGAGCATTGAAAATGGCAGCTAAATTTATTGCATATTTCATGAAACTGTGCAATTGTTTTTGTTATTTGTTAAAGTAACAGTATTCAATACTTTCTGTTACTGTTGAAAAATGTAAACAAGAATTGAAAAGAGTATGTTAGAGCAAGTGATTTAAAGGTGTGGTTCCAGTGCAAAATAAGTACAGTATTCTAAAATGTTTTTGAGTCCATTAGAAACTGCTTCTCTACAAACATTCTTGAAATGTAATGGTGGAAATCTCATCATAGCCAGTACTCTGTTATAATTAGATTTCAAGTTGGTGATTGTTAGTTGATTGTATTTTTCGCAATCCCTGGTGAATGCAGATATTCGTTGAGGATAACATAAAGTGCTTAAATCTATAGATAAATTAAAGCCATTGCAGTGGTTAATATTCTAACATCACTGCCAATAGTCTCTTACTGAGGTAGATATTTTAGTAAAAATAATTCCAAGTGAAATCAAAAGATGGAGGAGTTATTGACAACTACATCACACCAAAATTTATCAAAATTGATGAACATTCTATATATTACTAAAGAATCAATTCTAGTTTGAATACTTCAGTTCATACATTTTATTTGGAAAGATTATGCAGTGAATTACTTTGCACGTTATATGTTTCTGTTGGATTTATTTGAAATAACTTTAACTTATTGTTACAAAATGATGCCATTTTGACCAGAAGGCATGTATGCATCTATTTAGCAAATTGTTCCCTGGACTGAAAATAAATATGACTTTTTTTTAACAAAACTACTTGGCATAAAAATGATGTTTGCTTCCAGTTATGTTATCACAAATAGTGACATTTTAAAAAAAATCTTTCTCTACTAGTTTCAGGATCTATTTTTAGAATTTGCCTTTCAGAAAAGCTAATAAACTGCTCATTGAAATGCCAACCAAATCTTGTGGTTCAACATGGTCAAATTGACAGTTCTTGTTGAAATTTGAAGTGTGGTAACATTTTGTTAACAGATTAAAAAGAAGTAAGCCCCTTGATGCACTTTAACTCTTATCTTTAAATGGTTTTAATAGGAGCAAGCATTAAATGTTATGATTTAGATTTTATACCAGAGCTTTTGAACCTTGAGCTGATAATGGTGTGGCTTGAATAAAAAAAACAAGTATGTGCCAATGAGTAAGAATTGTTACAACACCATGTTAAAGTCCAACAGGTTTATTTGATAGCAAACACCACTAGCTTTCGGAGCGCTTGCTGCTCCTTCGTTAGGATGAGACCATGGGCACGTTTGTGTCCAGAGTTTAATATAAGGATGCTTATAATTTTCACTGCCTCATATATTGATCACAATGTAGCATAACTTAGTTGCAGGACTAAACTGGGAATATTAGAAATGACCAAAGCCCGCCCGTTGCGGTGCCCCGGACTAATATAGGCAGCTTCTTAGCAAACCAGCGAGAATGACTTACCAAAGCGATATGTTAACATTGAACGTCATTGCGCCTGTGATTTGGTGCAATGGCATGTCTTCAGAGTTTGGATTTCAATGTTGTCCCACTGGCCAAATACTGAACAAAATTGATCTGTACTTCCGAAGATTTATGTAAGGAATTTAAATCTATTTTCAATGAGTTCACATTTTGGGATGAATTAATTGAGCTTGCAATGAATACAATTTTACATTTAATTACAGTGCAAATAGTTTTGCCGTTTTTAAGAACGTTATCAATATTGAGAATCTAGAGGGTCAATTTCAACACATTACCTCACACTATTTGAGGGAAAGTCAAACTGTTTGGCAAACTTTACAACTGTTACTCTGAATTATTCCGTTGAGGTTTTTTTTAATTTCCTAAATTTACAATGATTTCATATATAATTTTAAAAATTCAGTAGTGTGAGATTGTTGGTCAAATTTCAAATGTGTTATCGGTGCTTCATTTCCCAGTTGCATAAAAACTGCTTTTAAATGTAGCTACAAGAGATTGGCGTTAAATGAATGGAACCGTCCAAGAACAAGAGAGCTACATGTTATAACATTTAACTGATAGAAAAATAACAGGATTTGTTATCTTCCGACGCGGGGAAACGATTTTGAGAAGTATTTCTGGGGGTTATGTCCGACCGCATTTACGGCGAAACAAGATTTATCAGAGTAATTGTCTTCCCAAAAATGAAATGCGTTTCGCTGTAAAATTATTTTAGGACGATGCAGGTGATAGGCTTTTTTGTTCTTTAATCGTATTATTTCTATGCAACGGGTGCGTTAATGAAAGATAAAACTAAATCTCGCTGGATGATGAGGCTGACCGAGATCAAACTAATGAGGGCACTGGAATTTAAAAAGCTGTAGTTTGCTCAGTACTTGCAATGCAGTGTAACGACTGGAATACGGGAATTGCTTAAATATGCAACCAACGAATTTATAAAATTCGGACAACATATTATACTTAAAGACAAGACTTTCCTAAATTGTGATCTATGAATGAAACACATATTCTTCGCGGCGGGACGTTCTGAAGCTGTATATCTGACCGGTGAATGGTATACCCGAAGGCAACACTTCAGATATGCTTAACCCCAGTGACTGCACCTATGTACTGTCACATAAACTCTTAGAATCCAATATCATTGTAACAATTCATACTGTAAATGTGGACCGAGAGATTCTCCTGTCAGACTGATCTCACCAGGATGGCGGGTTTCATTTCCTGGATTACAAAAAAAAATTGTAGAGATGTATTTACCCACATAGGATGTTGTTTTGGTCGTTTGTGTTCAGGGTCGCTAAACAATCCCCAAATGTTTCAAGGTTGGTGCAGTGAGCCCTGTAAACGCAAAAGAACCTCAGAACATACTTGTTACTAAAAAAAACGCTTTTAAAAGATGCCGCGGATTTTTTTTCCCCTAAAATCGTCTTTGCAATGAAATCGCATCTTTGGCTGAAGTGAATCGGGAATATTTATCTCATATTAAATCTGCAACAAGCAGCAGTGAGAGCGTAGGGAAGGTATTTGTTTTAAAATAGCCCTCTGTAAAATACTAATCAAAATTGAAACCCTCCTTTCTTTGATCCTGTTGGGGCAATAAAAGCAAAAAACAACCCAAAAAGATACAATTATTATAGGACGTTTAATCTCCATTCAGTCAGAACGATATTGAAATTACTGTTTTGCAAGATTGTATAAAACTACGATATCACGCTGGAGTCCTTGCGAATAATCATCACCTTCTGATATGTCAGCAAAAATATAAGCTAATGTGGCTCACAATAACCATCACAAAATATATCATTGTGAGGCCAGGTATGCCTCCAAACGAGAAGAGGATTATTAAAATGTCTGTGTTGGTGAACTCTATCTTCTGCAGATAATATAATCATGCCCATCACATGATTTTTAGTGAATTATTTATTGACCCACCAAACTTGTTATTGTTCCTTCAGTCTTGCGCTGATTCATCTGCGGCAGGTGAAGATGGAGGTCCCGGGGCGTGGAGGCTGGGAGGGAGGGGGAAGAGACTTCTGGATGGTTTTTTTTTGCAAAAAAGATAAAAAATGTTTCATCGCAGTCTTGTAAAAACAACAAAGATTAGAAATCTGCGCAACAAGATTCGGTTCCAGGCGAGGCTGGATGGACACTACACAATCTCTCTATGTGGCTCTGATAGCTGGTCGGGTGGACAACACTTAGTTTAAGTCGTGTTATTTATTTTTTTAAAAAGACGTGTTCCCATCTCCGCTTAGAACTCAAATCTCGTAGCCCAATCTGAAGCCACCTCAGTGGTACACTGGGAACTCGATGCTGAATATGTTTTAATCAGACGCGCTCTCTCTCCCTCTCTAAGCATCTGTGAACTCCCACCCATATAACAGGCATTTACAGGAGATTTTATATTTCCCAAATACCGTTTCCTTTCCTCCGTGAGTGTCACTTCATGGCAAGATAACGGGTCCATTATCTCGGAGTTTGCTGGCTATTTCGCACAGGGAATAAAATTAGATTTAGTGGGCAGCACACGTCTGAATGAAATGCAACTGACAAGCATAAAGCGCTCACAAAAGAGGCAATTACCTTAGTCAACGGCACAGGGTTAGAGCATGAATGAATTTATTTGTAAGACAGTAACAATTTCCAATTCAAATGGCGCCAGCATCTTAAATAGCAACAGCAGCTCGTCCGTCAACTTGGTGTTCCCTTACACAAAAAGGATATTGTAAGAGGGGAGAAAAGGTACGGTTCACCCCCCCCACCTCTACTTCCATCCTCACCCCCCCCACCCCCTCCTCAAAGCAGATGTAATGAGAGCCCCTGCCCGCGAAGCAGGTGCATTATGTTTCCTATACGGGGGGGGGGGGTGCGGGGGGCTATGAATAAGCTCCGCGGGGCTAACACATCCAACTAAGAACAGGGCATGCAGATTCCTTTCTGAGCTAAGAATTGCAGCGTGTCTGCATTCACCCCAGGATTGTTTGTGCTGCAGGCTCCTCTGGACGCTAAGCGGCCCCTCTCTTGGCATTCACCGCGTGCCTTAATTGTATAACATTAAATCAAGGTCCGCTGTGAACACGGAGAGCTGGGGGCCCATCTCCATCTATAGCGAGGAGGGAGAGAGGGGGGGGGGGAAATACCGAACAGGTAAAGAGGGGAGCTGGGGGAGGGGGAGAGGGGAAAAAAAAAGCATTGCAATGTCTTCATTTCTCTGGGTTACCTCCTGTGCGATCTCCGCCACAACATGTCTGCCTTTGGACCATCAAGAATACACACACAATACGCTCTGATCAATGGCGGTGCCTAAAGGGGGGGAAAGAGAGTCTGGCAGAAAGAATCCACGATTAATGGAGAAAACTGGCTGTTCAGTCCTTGGCCATTCCGCACGGTGAGCCGATGCCAGAGGGAAAGGCCAAGTAAACCGTGCTGGATTTGCGCAGTTCTGCCCCGGCTCCCAAACGGCCCATTGCTCCTCATAGCTTTGTGTCAACTCCTGCACACGCTCAATGTTAATGACCCAAATAAAGCTCTTTCTCACTCTCTCTTTCTCTCTCTCTCTCAACCCCCTCCCACCACCCCACACACACATACACACAATAATGCGCACATCAAACTTACTGCTTTTCATGTGGCCGGGGCCCTGCGAATCGCACTTTTCACTTTTATAGGGGTTGGGGAGAGGTCACAAAGCACTTCCACATCCAGCGAGTTCCCCCAACATACAAAGCTTTTGTGCACTAAGTATCCAAAGCCGCGAGCATCAGGGATATAAGCAGATGACTGCAGAGCAATCTATCGGGGGGGAGAGAGAGAGAGAGAGACTCACACACACACACACACACACACACACATACAGTCCAGCAATACCACCCACAAGCGTCAATGCAATTCCTCCTACACAAAAACAAAACAGGCGACCGGCGGCTTTTAACCAGAGAACACAATCAAAGCAGCAACGTAAAGAGGGAGAGAGAAAGCCCCACAAACACACGATGCTTTAGAGATGCAGCAGAGAGCTGGCGTTGTCTGTATCAGCAATGCAGGGCAGCTCTGGAAGAAAGGGATGCGAGCCTCCTCAATTTATCATTAGCCGCTCTAATCGTGGTTAGTGTCCTAGCCCATCCAGTCATTCTGTATGCACTTGATCCACTTTCTTTAAGGATTATTCAGCAAACTTCCCATCTGCTGATTCGGGTTCAACACAAGCCGATTACATGATGGGACCCACACGTCATCTGCCCCATGTGCCCTCGGCTCTCAGAGATGTATTGGGGGATGTCCTTGAATTAAAGAGATCTAATACGAGGACATCACTAACCACCCTTAGATAGAGAAAAAAAAAACGCATTGCCCATAGTGCGAGAGAAAAATGATTTTCTAAAGCTCTTATTAAGCAAACATTTAACCAAATAGAGTGAAGCATTACCAGCGTGCTCTGCGCAGGCGTGCATTTTAGATATTTATTACCAGATGATAAAACTGATGGATCCGATGATTTTTTTTCTTCTCGCTTAGGTAGATTGTCCCAACCTCGCAGATTTATTCGGGTGTGATGGCTGTTATTTACTAGCATGCATTATACTGTTACATTATAGCCAGTCATTGTACAGCCCGGTGCTGCTAGGGCTGAAATGCAAACAGTTCATACCAAATATACACCCTCTTCACTGGCTCTTTTTTAAAAAAAAACTTAGATTAAAAAAACGGATTTATTTTTTTCAAGACGGTGGTTTAGTTGGCACAGACATCATGTTAAAGAAATGAAGAGATATTTCTGTAAGGTTTGCTTCTTATAAACATCCTCCCAGCCTGTGAACAGACACAATGAAGTTTATCATATTGATTTTGAACTTGTCCATTCTAACCTGTGCCTATCCTTTTGACGCGGTCAGTAATGCCTGTCACATCGAGAATTGGTGTCTAAGGGAGGGTAGGACCGGGAGCAATCCAATGATTAACAAATGTAACTGTAAATTTCACTGGATTGTATAAAGTCTCACTGATTGATCTTGTCCTGAGTCACCTCAGTTACTGCTCAGTCTTGTTTCGGGAACTGCAAAGGAAAAGCTTGCCCAGATTTGCTCCAGCATTCTGCATTGAAGTAGAAACAGCTGGAATGCCCCGGGACCTAGGGAAAGAAGAATGCCCATCGTTTTATGGCATGCAAACACATCTCCCTGCCATTTACCACCCAGAAAGAAAGGGAGTAAACTAAATCGCCATCTTCTTCCATGTTGCAGTATTTTCTGCACCTGAACCGGGAGGTCAGAGATTTGTCAGGTGGATCAGGTTGGAGGCTGGGATATCTCCACTCTGTCACATCACTCGGGCCAGACAGTGAACTGATTTGGAGACCACTTCTTGGGTGATTTATACCGTCCTGGAAAACCAATCTTTTTTTTGGTGGGGTAGGGGTTTGGGGGGTGGTGCTGTTCAGGTACAAATAGCTCAGGGATAGGGGCCAGCAATCGCCCTCTGATCTTATACGAGCAGAACACGTCCCTGCTTTAACCTCTGCCCCATGTGCAAGGAGACAGTGGAGCCCTTCACACCCAGCTTTCATTAGCACATTGAGAAATTACATTTCAAAACTCTTCAAATCGGATTCATCAGAAGCTCTCGGTTCCATATGGCTCCCGCATCTGTGCCGACCTCCTCCTTTACAATCAGACACTCTCTCCTTGCCCTTTTTCTTTCTCTCTCTCCCCCCACCCTCCCTCGAGTTAATCTGGGAGAATCCATTAGGTAAACAGGGACCGTTCTGTGGTCCTGATCGCGCCCTCTCAGCTCTTTGTTGATTCTTGCTTTAGGTCCCTACACTTTCGTTTTTTAAAGATTTTTTTTGTGCGTGTGTATGAGGGTTTTACATTGTCTGACATGTCAGCTCGAGGTCAGGGAAGGTTTTCTGTGACCGACACAGTTCTTTGAGGAAATAATGAATGTCGTCTGCCTTACGCGTGGCTTCTATAAACACATTTGACATACGTTGGGCACCAGATGGCTTGCTTTCTGGATTTAAAGCTGTATCATCTCTTTGTGATGACCTACATGTCCACTGCTCTTTAATAACTTAGTTAAAGTAGCTTAGTAAATTCCACAAAATGCCCTTTCTTATCCCTTTAGTTTTGAAGTTATTTCTGTGGATTTTTTTCGGTTCACAATCCACTCCCCAGTAAGTGTGGTGGAAAGTACATATTAGTGCAGTAATGTTGCTCCTTCTATGCTCTGTTCGTAGCTCGGGCTGTTACTCGGCTGGTACCAAACGCTTATCACCCAGTACCGTTCTGATGAAGGCCCCACTCCGAACATTAACCCATCTTTCTCGTTCTGGCCTGTCTGCAATGGATTTCAAACAGTCTTAGGGTTTATTTCGCTTCTCCGACATTTGCAGGATTCCCTTTTCTCTCTGAACCCACTATAGAGGTCTGCGTTCCTCTCAATAAACCGTTCAATGGAGGCAAGTGTCTTTACAAAGACGGATGCAGCTGCCATATCTGAAAAGACAAAAGCACGCAGAGTCAATATAAATAGGATGTGTAGTTACACTGGATACTTCATATTATATCTATTACCAGTCTTGAACTCGGAATTTAAACGTATGATAAGTGAAATCTTGTAGCGGACACGTACAAGCTTTAAACAAAAATCCGCGAATGTTTAATAACAATTGCAGAGTAAACATAATGCGCAAACAGGATAAATGCATCATGAGGGAGCCAACATCAACGGAACACAAGCTCTTGCCACATTGTTCATTTCTATACATAAATACATATTGGCTAGAACATCTTCACTTTGCAAATAGCGAAGGCAATTCCAGCAGAATTCAAAAACCTGGTCACGACAGAACTCTATTTTTTTATTTGTTGAGATAAGACATAGAGCAATTAGGAGCCTTTCATTCTATATTGAGTGCTGTGTCTGTTCAAGAGTCCAGAAACAACTGCTAGGTCATCAAACATTACACTGTCAGTCATGTGTGGCTTGGAAGTTTCTGTGAACTAATAAATAGGTTCGTTTTCAATATCAAAGACTAAAAATCCTACATTGGAAGCGTGTTGAAACGGTTTCAAGAATGTGAACTAAGATAAAAAAAATTCAATGAAAATACTAGATCTTTGAAAATTCATTCCAAAATACCTTTACCATTAATGAAAATTAAAGCCGCCTCAAACGGTGGCCTTAGACTCGCTCCCTAAAGGAGCCGTGGATGTACCTACACCATATGGACTGCGATTTAATAAGGTGGCGCATCCCTGAAGGGCAACCAGGGATGGGCAATAAATGCTGGCTTTGCCAGCGGTGCCAATTAACAAATATATATATCTATATAAAATGATGACCTCACGGGGCTAACAGTGTCAATGTAGTAACAGTTAAACTTCATCGCATTGTTAGCAACATTGTGCAGTGTTACCACCATTCCGAGCGCACATTTCAAATAAGTTACGTTTTCAAGTTTTTTTTATAATGTAGTTTCCTTTGATGCTAAACACTTTTGTTCAAACAAATGCCATTCAGAGGGGACTTTTAACAATTTTCAATCTTTCAAATGTTTGTCAAAAGATCTTTTTATTGTATTGTAAATCCTTTTAATTCTTTCGGGAGTATCTGTCAGCTGTCACCAGGACGCCTGGTGTTTTTCGTATGGGAATAATGAAGGCAAAAATGGGAGGAATGGAGACTGGAGAAATACATAACGATTTTCTTCTCAAGGGCAATTAGGGATGGGCAATAAATATGGGCCTAGCCAGCAACACACACTCCATAGATGATATTAATTCTATAGATGAATTAATTTTTTTAAATGAGAGAAGTTTGCTCAGATTGGTTAAGTTTTCCTTAGGAAAAGATAATTTCGAAAGTAATGGAATTCACATTAAGGTCTAATTTAATTTGAGCTTTAAAAACTGCAGTTTTGTCCTGTGTCTCTCAAATAGCTACCCCCATGCCGTTGCCACACCGTAATAATGCTAATTAATTATAATGCAGTAAGATTTTCATGGCTGCAAATCAAGCATCAACATTTCTAATCAAGTAACATTAACAAAAATAGCTAGTTATTGCATTTGTAATGACTAAGGTATTAAAAGGGAGATTTGGTGCTGGGGAATGTATCAGGAGCATTGCCACTTCGGGCACTTATTACTGCGGCACCTGTTCCAACTGAGCCATAAGCAAGGTAACTTCCCAGGGGTTTGGAGGATAGTGCTTAAAATAAAAAGTATCTTCGACCTTTAATGACATATCCAGGCGAGATTTAATGTCCTTGCACTTGATTCAACTGAATGGATGGCCTTTGGCGCCTTTTTTTTAACTAATCAGAACTGAAAATTCAATGAAGTGGATCCCAGCTCAGGTATGGGAATCAGATTCTTGAATGCTAAACCGTTAAGATGAGACATTTGGAGTGAATGATATAAAAAGAGGAAATAAATAAGAGAAGGGGTAAAGTAGAAATAGGACATCGGGACGTGAAGGAAGATGAGGAGAACTGAGGCAAACACTATGATTAACAGAAGTAATGGTTATAAAAGCCTTTATTTTAAATTGCATTTTTCCAGTGCATGGGAGTTATTTTAACTTAAACTGACAGGATCAGATCAGTCACCCATTATATATCCTGTCCAATTGGGTTCCCGTTCATTTTGACGTTAGGTCAGATGGGGTGTAAAACAGTCGGCTGATGTGAACTGATTGAGCCAGGGAATTACATGAAAATTAACCTTAATGTCTCCATAAAATAATGTTGGTAGAACAGTAATAAAAATACTCTCGACGCTTGAGTAACAGAGATTATTACTGGCATTTTTTTCTAACTCTAAATTCCTGGTAGTGAAATCTATTTGAGAACGCTGGCCAGTTCAAGGAGTACACAATTCCCTGGATCCTGCTGAAGGTTAAATTACAGGAGGACTGCATTTTTGCTACCATCTGTGGCATCCAAACTTTGATAATTAAAAGGAATTTCCAGCTTCCAAGCAATATATTCATGACAATTTAATGGTTGATGGCCTTAGATTTAGTTATGCAGGCATTTTCTTTTAGGGGACCAAGTCATTTAAAAAATAATGCCACACAACTAAAATGTCGATATATTTCTCCTTCTTCCTCCAGCCTCAATGCATTCAAAATTAGCCAGGCAAGGAGGTTTCCCAATGTTTGTAGTTGCAGTGAAATTGTAAGTACAACAAACATATTTTAAAAATTCTTACAGGAAACCTTCATGGAATCATAGAATCTGTACAGTGCTGAAGGAGGTCATTTGGCCCATTGAGTTTGCACTGATAGCAATCCCAACCAGGCCCATCCCCATGTATAAAGTATGCATCCCAAGATACTAAGGGGCAATTTAGCATGGCCACCCAACTTACCCCCACATCTTTGGAGTGTGGGAGGAAACCAGAGCATTCAGAGGAAACCCACGCAGACACAGGGAGAAACATGCAAACTCCACACAGTGACCCAAACTGGGAATCTAACCCTGGAGCTATAAGGCAGCAATGCTAGCCAATGTGCCACTGTGCCACCCCAAATGTGTTTAATGTGTTCAATTTGAATGAGAAAGTTTGTCATTTTTTTTTGCCTGAACATAATATGTAATATTCAACAGACCAATTTTGTATCAAACTGGTTTTGTTTATTCCTTGAGACCTAACATCTAATATAGTGGATAGTTGTGTGCTCTCATATTCCATACTTGAAGTGTGCCATATTGTAAAAATGATCTATAAATGTCTAACATTTGTAGCTGAAGCAGGAATTAGTACTTTTGTGGTTGTTTCATAAATCTTCCTGAAATTGAGCCAACTGTATCCAAGATAATCTAGCCTACATTTGACCTAACTAATACACCATAAAGTGATTGCAGGAGATCAGCATCAGAAAGGTTAAGATTTAAGAAAAGTATCTGCCTGAATGTGGAGCTGAGCCAAAAAGTCCTACTCTTCCTAGATTTGTCACATTCCTGAAGACCATTGCCAGCCCTTGTTCAGCCTCTTACTATCACCTTCCTCTTTTGGATCACTTTAACTCCCTGTCAATCACCTCCTCCTGTTCCAAGGCTCCTTCTTTTCAATTGCCTCTCTCCTGATTGCCACACTTCAGTTAACCCATGTCTATTCTAATCCATATAGTATTTCCTAATGGCGACTGCCAGTCATGCATGTGCTCTAAGTTTATATGTACATTGCTGGCAAACTCTCATATTATCGAATCTTATCATAGAATCTACAGTGCAGAAGGAGGCCATTTGGCCCATTGAGCCTGCATTGACAACAATCCCACTCAGGTCCTGTCTTACCCATATAAACCCACATATTTATCCTCCTGGTCTTTAAGGGGCAACTTATCATGGCCTATCAACCTAACTTGCACATCTTTGGAATTGTTTGATCATAGAATGGTTCCAGCACAGAAAAAGGCTATTCAAGACATCTTGTCCAAGAACAGCACCACACTGTGCCTCCCAACCCTTTCCACTATTGCCCTACAGTAGTTCAGTCTAAGACTACATGGACAGGTTGTCCAAACAGGGGGCAGTTACATGGGCTGAATACCTGTGATCTAAGGGGAAAGGTTTAATGAGACCAAATGGAAAGAAAGGAGATGGAGTGGAAAATTGTCTGAATTGTAAAAGGGATTTGTGAACAGTGGTCTATATGTTCTGTTCATAATCCATATGTCAACTTATTTTAAAGTTAAAAAAATTATCAAATGTAAAGTATAAGTGTTCAAAATGCATTGCTTTATTGTAAAGAATGCTGGCCTGAAGCTACATCTGGATTCTAAAATTGCTAAATGCTGCACTGACAATGTTTAATACAACTCTTTCCCTCACTAAACCTATTTGTTCACAGTGTTATACATTGAATGACTGAGGTTTTCAAATAGTTGCTTGGTAAGACAGAACTTGAATAATGCTGAAAAAAAGGAATGTCATCAAAGCTGATTGGTTTGGAAGTGGACTCTGATGGAGAATGCACCAGTTGTTCGTGATTTACAGTTAACTGCCAAACATTGTTTGAAATTTAAAACAGGTAGTTGACTGATCAAGGCATTGTCCTGTGGAATGAACGAGCAAATGGCCATCACTTATTTTGTTTAGCTGAAATAGGTGCAATATGTATATGTGTTCTTTCTGTCTGCAAAGAACAGGGTCCTGTGTATTAATATATGTAGTTTCCAGTACATGCAAATGCACCATACTATGAGCCTGACTGACCATCCTAAATTGCTTAACTGTTAGCACATGTGATCCAATCACAGATTCACATTTAACGTTGGACATTGTATTTTGCATTTTGCAAGCATGAGTTTGTTGGGTATGTTTTCCCTGAAAGTTGGCAATTTCCCTGAAATCCCTGAAAGTTGGCAATCAAGTCGATAAGGTTGTTAAGAAGGCATACGGAGTCTTAGCTTTTATTGGTAGGGGGATTGAATTTCGGAGCCGCAACGTCATGTTGCAACTGTACAAAACTCTAGTGCGGCCGCACTTGGAGTATTGTGTACAGTTCTGGTCCCCACATTATAAGAAAGATGTGGAGGCATTGGAGAGGGTACAGAGGAGGTTTACCAGGATGTTGCCTGGTATGGAAGGCAGGTCTTATGAAGAGACGCTGAGAGATTTGAGGTTGTTTTCGTTAGAAAGAAGGCAGCTAAGAGGAGACCTTATTGAAACATATAAGATGATTAGAGGTTTAGATAGGGTGGACAGTGATAGCGTTTTTCCTAGGATGGAGAAAGCTAGCACGAGGGGACATAGCTTTAAATTAAGGGGTGGTGGTTATAGGACGGATGTCAGAGGTAGGTTCTTTACCCAGAGGGTGGTAAGGGTATGGAATGCCCTGCCTGCTGCAGTTGTAGATGCGCCAAGTTTGGTGGCGTTTAAGAGGTTAGTAGATAAGTTTATGGATGAAAGGGGAATGGTTTAGGTTAGAGGGTCACTGCTTGTTCCTAATTGGTGGGCGCAACATCGAAGGCCGAAGGGCCTGTTCTGCGCTGTAATGTTCTATGTTCTATGTTTTGTTCTTTGCCCATTGTGAACAGCAGAAGGGGCACACTGTTTGATGTGATCTGTCAGTCTTTCTGATGCATGCCCTACAGTCCTAGCAAAACACTGGAATTGAAATTTATGTACCACATTATTCATTAGTGTAATCCGTGGAATCTTTTTGGGCTGAGCTTGGTACAATCAGTCAATTAGTTCTTGACCCAATTTGTGAATCAATACTTGACCCAATCAATTAATCAGCACTCGGCCTGCCAGGTCAATCAGTGTTCGAGCTGATTGGTCAATCAGTATCCAGCCCATCGAGCTATCAATACTACACTTAATCAGTCAATCAGTGCTCGGCCTGTCTGGTCAACCACTGCATGGTCAGTTTGGTCAATCAGTACTCAATGTGATTGCTAAATCAGTGCCCAGACCACTTAGACAATCAATATTCAACCCAATTAATCAATCATTACTCGGCCCAATTAGCGATTTAGTGCTCAGTCCAATCAGCCAGTCAGTACTTGGCCCAATTATTTTTTTCAATTGTTACCCCAATTAGTTACTCTGTGCTTGCCCCAATTAGTTTTACACTGTTCTGCCCAATTAGTCTATCAGTATTTGGCCCAATTATTCAATAGGTGCTACATTCAAATGGTCTATCACTGTTTAGCTATCTACGTCAATCAGTGCCCAGTGAATTAGTCAATCAGTTTCTGCCTGATTAAAGAAGTTTATTTATTAGTGTCACAAATAGGCTTACATTAGCACTGCAATGAAAATCTCTTGTTGCTGCACTCTGGCGCCTCTTCGGCTGCACGGAAGAATTTAGCACGGCCAATAAATCTAATCCATGCAGACATAAGTAGAACATTCCACATATACAGTCACCCAAGCCAAGAATTGAACCCAGATCCCTGGTACTGTGAGGTAGCAGTACTAAACACTGTGCCACCTTGCTGCACAATCAGTCAATCAGTTGTATCAAACAAATTCTATCAAACAAATAGCATCAGCTCAAACAGTATCATCCCAATCAGTCAATCAGTATTCTACCCCATCAGTCAATCAGTATCAGCCTTATTAGACATCAGTATTGGCTCAGTTGGTCACTCAATGCTCAGTCTGGTTAGTCACTTGGTGCTCAGTCTGGTTAGTCACTCAGTGTCAGTCCGGTTAGTCACTCAGTGCTCAGTACAGTTAGTTTCTCAGCACTTAGTCCAACTGGTTATTCAGTGCTCAGTATGGCTAGTCACTCAATGTTCAGCTTGATTGGTCAATCGGTGCTTGTGTTGACCAGTCACTGAGTAATTCACCCAATTGATCAATCAGCACCATCCCAATTAGTCAATTAATGCTCAGTCCAATTAGTGCTCTGCCCCTATACATATAGAAAATGCTGGAAAATCTCAGCAGGTCTAACAGCGTCTGTGGAGAGAGAACAGAGCTAACATTTTGAGTCCAAATGACCCTTCTCTCCACAAATGCTGTCAGACCTCCCGAGATTTTCCACTAGTTTTTGTTTTTGTTTCAGCATCCGCACTATTTTGCTTTTATCTTAGTGCTCCTCCCGATTGGTCAACCAGAGCCTAACTCAATTAGTCAATCATTGCTCAGCAAGATCCAAAATGTCAAAATTGACCCACTGACTTCAGAATTGTCTGAAAATTGGATATTATTTTAATTAACTAGTGAATACATTCAGATCTTGCTAATTTAATCTTTTATCTATTTTATCTTCTTCAATTCCACTGTCACTTTTGCCTTTTAAAATCCAAGCATCTTCTCTCATCACCCATTTAATCTCCTGAGGGAAATTTGACAAAAGTAGTCCCTGATTCCCAAAGGTTATTATGCAAATCTAGAATGTTCATTTATCGCCACAATTCAACCTTAGCCTGTTGTCCCCCAGATAAATATTCCCCAGCCCTAACAGCACAAGAACCATTGTGTTCCGTGGAGTATTGGATTATCTACGCCTATCCCTGTAAACATCTATTCCTTTCCTAACCAGATATTGTTGAGTTTCTTCCTTAAGTATTTAATCATCACAGCTTTACCAATGCAGAGGATGAATTCTGTAAACAAATTCCCAGTGTACAACATAGTAAAAACTAAGCATTTTTTTATTGTTGCAAGGAATTATGATCAGAAGAAACCATGACCATTTCTCCTCATAAAAAATCAAACCATACAGCAGATCATTCAAAAATGTTAAGACCTTAATTGCAGAAATCATATTATCAAATGCAATTTTAGAAAAATTCATATTCAGTATCATAAGCTTCCAGAAATTTTATTTTTGAATTGTCTTGTATTAACTAGAAAGAAGTGCTTAACATACATGTTTTTAGATTGCTTCTTTGTTTTAAATACAACTCCTAATTAGAAAGAAGGTCTTTCATTTATATAGTGCCGTTTGCAATCATCAGAATTCCCAAAGTACTTTATAGCCAATGAAGTCTGTAAATTGGATAAGTAATTGATTTGGATTAAGAACAGGATAATGATACGCATAACCGATCACAATAGATTGTGCTATTTAAGAAAAAGTTCATTTACAGTGGATTATTTCATCTGGTGAGCCTTATTTTTTGTTTTACAAGTGAACATAGCAGACCTTGCAATTAAATAAATGTTAAAAAACGTCAGGATTTTTCCCAGTGAGAGGGAAATAGAAATCAGGATTGTCTCTGCGTTGTGACCCTGCACCCAGAGAAAAACAGTCACTCACTGGATTTCATGAAGGCATTCCCTTAATTGGCATGGAAAGAGATTAAATAGTTGCGTGGTCAGCAATTGTTGTTTAAAAAATCCGTCAGGAAAACCAGATTCCCAATGCAGCATCTGAATAGAGGGCATCTCAGCTTGCTCCAAGAAGGGAAAAAACAGTCCGAAAAAATCGCAACTAAAGAATCAACTTTAAAGACCAGCAAAGGCCAGAATTCAATACTTCTGTGATTCTAAAACATAGTAGTAATATGGAGTAGTCTGCAGTTAATCGATCCAAGGAGGCATCATTTAAAATATTTTCAATGCTGAGAGCAAGTGCAATTTCAACAGCAGTTCACCAAAAGTGGCAAATATGGGTAAACCCATTCTCTTCAAATAAACAACAGCATCATCTTGAATTTTGGCAGTTTCTTAAACCTAAACATCAACATTAATTTTTTTTAACCATGGATCAAAATTTCACTGTTCCAGATCAATTTGCCTGACGAAGGCTATAAAGTCGAAAGCTCGCGAATTTACTATCAAATAAATTGGTTGGATTTAAAATTGGTGTTGTAAAACTTTACTGAGTTTACCCCAGTCCAACGCCGGAATCTCTACACCAGATCAATTTGAACATATCTAAGGCCAGATCAATCACAGAATTGGGGGCTTTTAGAGAGAAAAAAGAATCACATGATTGCTTCAGGTCTGGATAAAAAGACAGAAGTTCAACAAGTTAGCAACTACTTTATTTAGCAAACACCATAGTGGATGGTGTCATTGTTAGACAAAAGGGCTATTCTCCTGGCCCACTGCACTGCTCTATCACTGCAGTGATGCATTGCAAGTCTCCAGGGGCAGGATTTCTAACAGTATCAGGTGTGGAACTTAAGTTTCCGAGCTGCTAGCCTCACCTGCCCCCTCAACACCACCACCCCTACACACTTCCACCACCCCTCCCCCCCACAAGTCCCCCCACGCACTCCCCACCCAATGCCAGCCAGGGGTAGTTCACTCCAGCAGATTTTACAAGTGGAGGGAGGCCACAGAGGCCCCACAGTTGGGGATGAGGAGGAGTGCCTCCTGGGTACTGCAGTCTGGCAGTGCCAGCCTGGCCTCCTGGCACTGCCCAAGGGTCAAATTAGCAATGCCCAAGGGCACGTTTGCACTGCTCACCAGACATTGGGCAGTGCCAGGGGAGTGGGGCCAGAGGGGACAGGGCAAATTGGGATGGGGCCTTTGGGTGGAGATCGGTGGAGGGTATAGGATCCAGCTGCTACTCTGCAGTCAAAATCAGTCGCAGAGGAAGGGGAGGGGATGATTGGGACTGGCCATTGGAGTGGAACGTGGGTGAGGCATGATTTGCTACTCTTAGAACATATAGAACATAGAACATAGAACACTACAGCATAAACAGGCCCTTCGGCCCACAAGTTGTGCCGAACACATCAAAACCTACCCAGCCATAGACCTATCTATAACCCCCAATCCCGTTGGATCCCATATACTCATCCAGAAGTCTTTTAAAAGACCCCAGCGAGTTCGCCTCGACCATCACCAACGGCAGCCGATTCCATTCATTCACCACCCTCTGAGTGAAAAACTTTCCCCTAGCATCCCCTCTGTACTTGCTTCCCTGCACCTTAAATCTGTGCCCTCTCGTCGCGACCATTTCAGCCCTGGGAAATAGTCTCTGAGAGTCCACCCTATCTATTCCTCTCAACATCTTGTAAACCTCTATCAGGTCGCCTCTCAACCTTCGTCTCTCCAGGGAGAACAGTCCCAGCTCCCTCAACCTGTCTTCATAAGGCATGCCTCCCAATCCAGGCAACATCCTTGTAAATCTCCTCTGCACCCTTTCAATAGCTTCCACGTCCTTCCTATAGTGAGGCGACCAGAACTGCGCACAGTACTCCAAGTGTGGTCTGACAAGGGTCCTATAAAGCTGCAGCATTACCTCCTGACTCCTGAACTCAATCCCTCGATGAATGAAGGCCAGTACACCGTAAGCTTTCTTAACCACATCCTCCACCTGGGAGGCCGATTTGAGAGTCTTATGGACCCGGACCCCAAGATCCCTCTGCTCTTCCACACAGCTAAGACTCCTACCTTTGATAGTGTACTCATTCATCCCGTTGGATCTGCCAAAATGGACCACAACACATTTATCCGCGTTGAAGTCCATCTGCCACTTCTCCGCCCAGTCTTGCATCCTGTCAATGTCATGCTGCAACTTCTGACATCCCTCCAGACCATCCACAACACCACCGACCTTCGTGTCATCGGCGAACTTACTCACCCATCCCTCCACTTCCTCATCCAGGTCATTTATGAAAATGACAAACAGCAAGGGTCCTAGAACAGATCCCTGGGGCACTCCACTGGTGACCGACCTCCATGCAGAAAAAGAGCCATCCACAACCACCCTCTGCCTTCTGCAGGCAAGCCAGTTCTGGATCCACAAGGCCAAAGCCCCTTGGATCCCATGGCCTCTCACCTTCTCAAGAAGTCTTGCATGTGGGACCTTGTCAAATGCCTTGCTGAAGTCCATGTACACCACGTCCACTGCTCTTCCTTCGTCAATGTGTTCAGTCACATTTTCGAAGAACTCAATTAAGCTCGTAAGGCACGACCTGCCTTTTACAAAACCATGCTGACTATTTCTAATCAACCTAAACTTCTCCAAATGCTCGTAAATCTTGTCCCTCAGAAGCCTCTCCATCAGCTTACCAACCACTGAGGTCAGACTCACCGGTCGGTAATTTCCAGGACTATCCCTGTTCCCTTTCTTGAAAATAGGGACCACATCCGCAATCCTCCAATCCTCCGGAACCTCTCCCGTCTCCATCGACGACGCAAAGATCATCGCCAGGGGCTCTGCAATGACATCCCTCACCTCCCACAATAACCTGGGGTACATCCCATCTGGTCCCGGAGACTTGTCTATCTTGATAGCATTTAAAAGTTCTAACACATCCGCTTCCTTAATATCTACATACTCAATCTTTTCAGTCTGCCGCAAACTTGTAGTGCATCCTCCCAGATCACTTTCCACCGTGAATACTGAGGCAAAGTACTCATTAAGCACCTCTGCCATTTCTTCCGGTTCCATACAGACTTTTCCCCCTTCACCTTTTATAGGTCCTATCCCTTCTCTTCTCATCCTTTTACTTTTCACATATTTGTAGAAGGCCTTGGGATTCTCCTTAATCCTACCAGCCAAGGCCTTCTCATGACCCCTTCTGGCTCTCCTAATTTCCTTTTTAAGCTCTCTTCTATAAGCCTTATACTTCTCTAGATCCCCAACATCTCCTAGCTCTTTGAACCTTTTATACACCTTTCTTTTCTTCCTGACTATGTTCACCACAGCCTTCGTGCACCACGGTTCCCGCGTCCTACCAAAACCTCCTTGTCTCACTGGAACGTTGTCGTGCAAAGCTCCAGACTTGGCATATGGAGTCTTGGCTTTTGTTGGCATATGGAGTCTTGGCTTTTATTGGTAGAGGGATTGAATTTCGGAGCCGCAACGTCATGTTGCAACTGTACAAAACTCTAGTGCGGCCGCCCTTGGAGTATTGTGTGCAGTTCTGGTCCCCACATTATAAGAAAGATGTGGAGGCATTGGAGAGGGTACAGAGGAGGTTTACCAGGATGTTGCCTGGTATTGAGGGCAGGTCTTATGAAGAGAGGCTGAGGGATTTGAGGTTGTTTTCGTTAGAAAGGAGGCGGCTAAGAGGGAACCTAATCGAAACATATAAGATGATTAGAGGTTTAGATAGGGTGGACAGTGATAGCCTTTTTCCTAGGATGGAGAAAGCTAGCACGAGGGGACAACAGCTTTAAATTAAGGGGTGATAGTTATAGGACGGATATCAGAGGTAGGTTCTTTACCCAAAGGGTGGTTCGGGAGTGGAATGCCCTGCCTGCAGCAGTTGTAGATGCGCCAAGTTTGGTGCCGTTTAAGAGGTTAGTTGATAAGTATATGGAAGAGAAGGGAATGGTTTAGTTTGGAGGGGCATTGCTTTTTTATATTGGTCGGCGCAACATCGAAGGCCGAAGGGCCTGTTCTGTGCTGTAATGTTCTATGTTCTATGTTCTATGTTCTAAGCATTCCTTGAATATCTGCCACCTTACTTCTGTGCTTTTCCCCAAGAACACCTCCTTCCAGTTTATTCGCCCCAACATCTTCCTGATGTCTTCATATTTCCCCTTATTCCAGACAAACACCTTCCTAGCCTGCCTGATCCTATCCTTTTCCAATGCAAGGGTGAAGGAAATAGAATTATGATCTCCATCCCCAAGATGCTCTCCTACCGAGAGATCCATCACCTGTCCTGGTTCATTAGCTAGTACCAGTTCCAGTACAGCCTCTCCTCTCGTAGGCTTGTCCACGTGCTGTGTCAGGAAACCCTCCTGAACACACCTAACAAACTCCTCCCCATCCAAACCCCTTATCCTTGGGATATTCCAGTCGATGTTTGGGAAATTGAAGTCTCCCATCACAACAACTCTGTTATTTCTACATCATCTTGCGGGGGAAGTGGGGAGATTGGGACTGCTGGGTAGGAGGTGTCAAAGAGATTGGGGCTGGTGGTGGTGAGAAGGGGTTGGAGAGATTTGGGCTGGTGGAGGGGGGTGTTGAAGAGATTGGGGTTGGCGGAGAGTTGGCATCATGAGGATATCCGAGAGGCCAGCAATCAGAGAATGGTGAGAGGGGAGGATCGGTGGGACAACGATGTGGGGATGGCCAGTGATTGAGCTGGCCAGCAATCGGGAGGCTGGCAATGTGGAGCTACTGCACATGTGCTTCTCTCCATCACCCCCATCAATCTCCTGCCCATAGTCCCCACCCCCAATAGGCTCCTACTCCTTCAGCAATCCTCACTCCTTCTCTTTCTCCTTCATCCTCCCTCACTATCTCTTCCTCCCACCCCCAGATATCTTTATTCCTGAGAACTCTCCCTGCAAATCCTTCTTTCCTCGTGACATCAATCTATTCCTTCACCCCTTCAAACGCTCTCTGTCATTCCTTCCTTTATCAGAGACATTGCCCACCCACCCACCCAACTGCACCCTTCCTCCCTGTTGCCCCCTTCTTCCCGGACACTTTCAATCCTCCGAACTCCCAGCCCTCTCTACCATCCCACCACCCCCACTTCCACCAATATATTTTTCATTGCCGCCCCCCCCCAGCTTCACCATCCCAACATCTTCACCCACCTAATTTCACCTGCTAACGTCTTCATTCCCCTCCTTATTTCTTCTCCCACCTAACCTTCTTCCCCTCACTCTTCGCTGCCCATGGCAAAGACCTTAACATTCTGAAGCAATTTTGACATCAGCAAAGCTGAAGCTGCTGTCTGGACATATCCCACGTTCTAAGAGACTCCATGGATATGAGAGCCCACCTACCATTCCAGGCAATGTCTTCATAGGATCCTCTACTCTTCTCTTTGGATGGCCATGATATGAACATAGTCCTAAAGGTAAGTCCTGACTTTTATCCACCACAACAATCCAATGTTTTCTGGTCTAGCATGTCTTCCTGCTGACATGGCAGAGAACCAGGACTGGGGGAAGAATCCGGTCGACATTCATCTACTCCCCATTTAATGGGATGCAAATTAGTTTCACACCAGCCCGCAGTTGGATTCCCAATCTGCTATGGCAGGCATCAGCAGAAGTCCCAGGAGAAATTCGTACTGACTTGAAACTGATTCACATGCTGAATTCTCCCATCCCCTCCACCACCTATTGAAGCAGCTGGTGGAGGCATGGGAGAATCTCACAGGGACACTTCAGGCCAAGGGAAGCAATCGGTAGAGTGACCATGCCAAGATCACCCCACAGACAAGATCAATGTCCTGCAATTTCAGCTAAATGCATTCAGTGCACCTCAAAAGTGACACTTCTGCAAACCGTACAAAGCCAAAATGTTTAAGCATAAAGAAAATCCAAAGATGATTCATACGGTCAATACAGTATGCCAAGAAGTAGCCATCTTCTTTGGCTGAGGTCAATGATCCTGGACTTTTGCATTGGAATGCAGACATTTTACTTAACAGCCATGTCACAAATGTTAAATTAAGCATGGCTGTCAGTGCCATCAGTGTCTTAGCAGTGCTGTCAGTGTCTTATCAGACAAAGAGACGTGACTGAGAGACCTTTGGCTTCAAATATGGACACACCACTCCATGGGCCCAGAGGAATCTGACTTCTGGTCATATGTATGATTCTGGTACCACCAAGGTTTGGCAGCAAATTAATCCTCAAACTGATGTATGTCACCCATAACCAGTCTTTTTCTCTCTTGAGTAGAGGTGTCTGCGTAGCCCTGAATCTACTCAACATGGTAAAAGATGGCACAGTGATACAGTGGTTAGCACCATTCCCTCATAGCTCCAGAGACCTGGATTCAATAGCTAGCTTGAATCACTGTCTGTGTGGAGTCTGCACATTCTCCCCATTCTGCATGGGTTTTCTCCGTGTGCTCCGGTTTCCTCCCACAGTCCAAAGATGTGTGGTTAGGTGCATTTTCCCTGAGTATCCTGGATGCATAGGTTAAAGAGATTAGTGGGGTACATATGTGGGGTTATGGGGATAGGGCCCAGGTGGGACTGTCGTCAGTGCAGACTTGATGGGCTGAATGGCCTCCTTCTCTACTATAGGGTTTCTATGGTTCTAAGATAACCACTCTCATAAATTATACAAATCTGTAAGTTCCTCACTAAGATTTCAGTTCTGAAGTATCTTCTCTCTTTGTAGATCAGATTTATCCAATTTTATTATAGGTGCCCTCATTGGTCAGACCAGCCAACCACTCAGAATACCATGACGCTTCCAGTGGAAGACATATAAGAATGCAACCTAAATATCAGAAAGGCCTCAACATCTGGTTCCAATGATTATTGATGAGGTCAACACTGCAAGCACAGAGTAAACATTGCAATTCCCATCTACAGACAATACTAAAATCAAGGATAGTCATCTGTTGCCAACAGCACACCACATAACTAAACACAGCTGCGTCCTCATAGCAGCAATGTCTTCTTCCAACACAGAGGCCAACATGTTGATCTACACGATAAAGAGGAAAAAGGAAAAATGCTATGGGCGAGATTATAGCATTCACCTGCCCCAGAAAAAACTGGATAAATCAACGGCTTACAAGGGAGGTAATGGCCTAATGGTATTATTGTTAGCCTATTAATGCAGAAACTCATCTAATGGTCTGGGAACCTAGTTTCAAATCTCACCATGGCAGGTGGTGGAATTTGAATTCAGTAAAAAATAAATCTGGAATTAAGAATCTACTGATGACAATGAAACCATTGTCGATTGTCAGTAAAATCCATCTGGTTCATTAATGTCCTTGATGGAAAGAAATCTGCCATCCTTACCTGGTCTGGCCTACATGTGATTCCAGAGCCACAGCAATGTGGTTGACTTCCAAGGGCAACTAGGGACAAGCAATAAATGTTGGCCAGCCAGCAATGCCAATGTTTCATGAATGAATAAAAAAAAAGCTGCCTATCACTACAATGGCTGAATTGGCAAAAAGTGGTTCAATACCAAGGATTTGAAAATGATGATAACAAGGTACCCTAGATACCAGAGCAACTTCCAACAGAGTTTACTAGCAGCCTGCCACTCCTCTGACAGTAGTGCAGACAAGATATTTAAGGATTATAAGGCTTATCCTGAACCTATGAACTCAGAGAACTGGAATTTTCCAGTTCTTTTTTTAAGAATGTTGGCTCAGATAGGAAAAACAGTGTGTAGCTAATAGGCTGTGCTGTTGGCTTTTCCCGCCAAAATTTTGAACACTTTGTGTTGAAGGCAGTTTGCAGACTGTTACACTGGGAGCCCGTTCAGCTGACAATGTTGACTTTCCAAAGGATGCCCTCATCTAACAGAACTAAAAATAAAAACATAGATTCCCTGACAGACATGGAGAGTGCCCCCCAATATCTCTCCTGTCCCCATAGATATAGGAAACACTTCTCATGTTCACAGGGAAACCTCCATCTCCTCAGAACCAAGGAGCCCTTCCCCAACTTAAAGACACAGGACCTCCCTTCCAGACATAGGGATTACCATCTATGAACCTCCTAGTGCTGGGGGTAGTGCCAGGATACTGCTGAGCATGTTCCTCTCCTCTCTAAGAGCTGTACTTACCAGTGCGCTCCTGGTAACTCTTTTGCTCGTAGCTCTTTTGCTACATTTACATTGGTCCAGATTTGTTGTCAACCTTGCCAATGTGATATCAGCAAGTGGGGAGGAGATGTTGAGAAAGAACGTGGGGGGGGGGGGGGTGTTAGAGCGGAGAAACCCGCTAATGTATTTAAATGCGGTTTCTGATCTTCCTGGGCATGAATTGTGTTACATCAATGGTGGGATATGGAGATGATCGCATCATAAGATCTTGATGGTGTGAATCTCATTTTCCAGTTCTCGTGAGATTTTGTACTCCCATCATCTTTTAGTCCCAGAGCAAATGGGGAAGCAAAATCCTGACCAGAGACTTGAGGAGGAAAGTTTGGGTCTTAACAAGCATCTAAATACATTGAGTGAACAAGGATAACTTGAAATATATTGGGTAAAGACTTTATTGAGAAGATGCTGTACAAGGAACATTGACTGTAGTACCACTCACACAGTGATGTGGGAGAGTATGTAATCCATACTCAAAGTCAGTCTAATGATGGAAAGAGCCGTATGCACAAGCAAGCATAGAAACAGCTTCTAACTTAAACCTTTTGTTTTTTATTTGTCAATATTTCTTGTAGCCAATAGATATAGAATTAACCTTCTCAAGAATATGAAATCTTAATTAAGATCTATTGAATGGTAATCAACTACCCCCTCGCCTCCCACAACAGCTCTTTTGACCTAGCTGGAACATTGATGCCCTGGCATGCTGCCAGGTGCCTGCACCCAAGTGCTGGTGTGGGGATCTGGAGGAAGGTTAGAAATTCCCGGAGACCTCCTTTATTGGCCTTAATATAGCCAGATACTTGCCACTTGGGGGCGTAAAATCTGGGATGTTGGTCATCGTCTTGAAACCAGCAAATGGGTAAAGCCTTTATTTTCAGGCCATGTTCACCTTTGTTTCCATCCCTGGTGGGGCGCTTAAGTAATGAAAATCCTGCAGAGGTGGCATTAAGAACTGACAGAACTAACAATTTGCTGGATTATGCTTCAAATAGCTCTGTGCCCAAAAAAAAGTGGGTACGAATCCTACCCCAATTTTACATCTGAATCTGGTTCCAGTTTAATTTTGGTCAGGTTTTTCAAGAGGTTGCACCTGATTGTACCTGAAGAGGGTGCACCAGGGTAAACTGCACATAAATGAGAACCAGAGAATGCAGCATTTCCCACTCTAGTGCCAGATTCAATTCAGGGACAAACTATTTCCAAAAACTTTGACACTGCAGCTTCCAGACTAAGCAGTCATTGAGATGAATTTGTCTTAAGCGGTCACGCTGCTGTTATCAAAGAAGGTTTTTAGTTTTGATTTGATGAGTAAAGCATAGGTTATCAGTTTCAGAAGTAATTGATAGGATGCCGTAATTTTTTTCCCTTAATTGATGGATGCTGTGTTTGATACAACCTCCTCCTTTTTTGACAAGACGGCTTATTTTAAAACAAATGAAGCATTTGCTTCAAGCCCACTTCCTCCTGACACTGAGAAAGATAATGATGTGCTCCACCAAGTGCTTCACATCCTCTTTCCTCCATTTTCCAAACAATAACACCATCCAACATTGCAAAGGGAATCATGACACTCAACCTTAATTTCCCTTGTTCTCAGTCAGTTTTTACACTCATGCTGTCTTCTTACTTATCTAACTGAAAAATACACAAGTACAACAGTGTTCAAGCTTCAACAATGATTTCCTAAAAACACAGTAGGGCGCGTGTCTAATTCTTACTTCTGTGGGGCTTTGCCCTATCAGACGTTTCCCATGGTTGTGTTGTAGGTGAATGCCTACCTACCGACCTACCTATCTACTTATGATTGCTCCCCCTACGTGAATCTCCACTGAGGAGAGACTGGAGGGGAAGCTCCAGAACATGATGCTGGTCTGGAAATGGAACACAAATGCCACGTGGTCATTCTACAGGTGTGAACCTTCCACGTGTGGTGGCAGTTCACATTGATACAGACCTGTTGTAACTCTCACCAACGTGACATCACGTCAGCAACGGGGCGGGAGGGGAGACGGTTTAAGAGAGAATGAAGGGGAATGATGCAGCAGAGAAGCCTGTTAATGTATTTAAATGAGTTTCCTGGCCCTTTCTGGGCATGAACTGTGTTACGTCAATTGTTTATTTTCTGGCTCTTGTTACCCTGAGTATACAACCGGGGCTGCCATGTCTGTTTTAACCTAACTTGGAGTCTCTATGTCATTTTACTCTGATCTATGGACACACAGACCAACGGCTTCAGTGACATAATGGAAGCCCGTTCCCATTTCATGCCTCATTTGTACAAGCTCATGTCCAGTGATGTGATTATAATGAAGCCCACGGCCTAGATGGCAGCTGTTTTAGCTGTCACTGGGGCCTCCCTGGGGGCTGGGGGTGGGTGACTGCATTGCGGATGGCCTGAGAGAGTTGCCACTCTATCCAAGAATATCTGCAGAAACAGGGGAACAGTGAGGTGAAAACTGAGAAAGCTACTGCTTATAATTTTCGAACAGGCTTTAATGTAAACAGCCAGTGTTGCTGTCTGAAGATCAGCTATGTACTTTCTAAGATAAAAGGTAAACAGAAATAGCTATAATTTGCATATTGCTCCACGGTCTGTTAATCTATGCATGAAGTATAATGCAAATCATGATTACCTTTCATGTTTGAAACTCAGCCTTGTGCAGCTCTTCAGCATCGCTTTAATGTACAAGCTGCACAGCATCTTTAAAACTATAATATCAACAAATCCTGGTGCAATCTTTTCCTAACACATGATTAGGATGTCACTTTTGACGTGCTGTACTGTCTTCAAGTTATTGTTTTTTTTCCCATTATTCTGTGTTCAGATTTCCACCTGAAGATAGATTTTGTGTATTTGTGTATTGAAACTGAACTTCTTAGGTCAGCAGCACTCTTAAGGGATCGTGTCTGTAGACCCATGCGCAGACTACTGGACTGAAGTTTCCAACTTGATTTCCTAAAAACACAGTAGGAGGTGTGTTTAATATTTATTGCTGTGGGGTTTCCCCCGATCAGACATTTCCCATGGTTGTGTTGCAGGTGAATGCCTACCTACTACCTAGCTATCTACCTATGATTGCTCTCACTAAGTGAATCTCCACTGAGAGGAGACTGGAGGGGAAGCTCCAGAACATGATACTGGTCTGGAAATGGAACACAAATGCCACGTAGTCATTCTACAGGTGTGAACCTTCCACATGTGGTGGCAGTTCACATTGATCCAGACCTGTTGTAAATCTCACTGTGACACCACATCAGCAATAGGGGCGGGGGATGTTAAGAGGGAATATTGGAGGATGATACAGCAGAGAAGCTCGATAATGTATTTAAATGAGTTTCTTGGCCTTCCTGGGTGTGAACTGTGTTACGTCAGTGGTCTATTTTCCGGCTCTTATTACCCTGAGTGTACAACAAGGGCAGCCATGTCTGTTTTAACGTAACTTGGAGCCTCGCACAGACCACTGGACTGAAATTCCCAACTTGTGTTCTGGTGTTCTACTTGGGAGAATAGATTTATAAAATCTGCCCCTGCTAGGTAGACATAGATGATGCCAGCTGCTCTACTTGGCATTACTCACATGTACTCTGGGTTCTAGCATGCTTCTGGTGCTTAGCATGGCTCCATTCGGGGTGGGGGGGAGCATAAAACATTGGAGCTGGAGGTTGGAATGAGAGCTAGAAATAAAGAATGTTTGATAATGTTCGAGATGTGGCAAATTGCTTTGAGAGAGAAAAAAATAAATCTTCAGTTTGATTTCCAAGCAAAAGAAAAATTGTTCGTTCAATTAAAAAATTAAGAAGTGTCTTTAAAACACAGAAATTTGTACTGGTGATTGAGAGAAAGACTAAATATTCACAAAGTGAACTACAATTTCCTGTTTCTGAACACTTCCCTTTCAGTCTTCAGTCAAAAGCAGTCATTAAATGCTGCATTCTGGGACTTGGAGTGCATCAAAATGACTGGCATTGTGATAATGGTGCATGTAAGGAAATGTTCAGTATATAGCCTTTGTTAGGCTGCTTCTTGGTTTAGTTTTTCCATTCAACAGAAGGCCAAGGTACACAATGAAAGTGGGAAATGTGACAGAATGCAAGACAAGGCTCCAGTGAGAGGTAGTGTCCTGCGCAGAGATATGTCTTGAAGGCATTTATGGCATTTTTATTTTTGAATGTATTTCAGCTTTCTCCATGGCTATATATTCATTTCAATCATAATTTAAGAAAGCAGCTGAAACTAATTTATAAGGATGTACAATTTATGTTTAGAAAGAACTGAATGATTGACTGGTTTGATGCAGGATTCTCCTTTCCCTTTGATAGCTTTTTAGACGTTTATAATTAAGCAACAGAATATGACTAACTCAAACTAACGGCAACACTTAAGATAAAGGCTAGACTCATCCCCGGGTGACTATCGGCGTGTAAGCCTTTCTGTAATTCACTACGCTATTTCAAATCCTAGTGTGCAGAGAGTGTTCTGGAGTAGCTGATGATCCAACAATGTAAGGTGGCATGAATATTAATGCTGTTCTTTCAGCAGATAGATTTATTTGTGAGTGGATGAAGTTGGAGGGGTGTTGAATGTTATAGTTAATGCAGAGGAGCAGGGATTGTTTAGCTTTAGCTGCAGGAATCTGTTGGGCACTCTGTGTTTCTTCATTATTCTCTGCATTATCAATGTTTTATCCCCAAAAATGCTGAAAATTCTCCTTCAATGCTGGTTCCTTATGTTCTCCCATTGCACAGCACAGTCATGCAGCATACAACAAACCATTATAGAATAGTACTTCTGCAATGTATTGCAGGACAGTACCAGAACTATCCAGATATCTGAATCACTGCTTGAGGATGTTGATGGTCTGTTCAACGAGGGCCCCTGTTTTCTCACGGATCTGATTGTTGTACAGTCCTGGAACTGAGTTTGGGTTCCTAAGACAAGGCACATGTTCATGTAACGTGGAGCGTGCAGAACAGTGTGTATATAATCAATGTCACTTCTAGATCTGGTGGAGTCCTGTGAACTGTGCATGTGTACTTGGCAAGTCTGGAAGAGTGCACAAAACCCATTCCTGGCTGTGGTTTGCCTCGGAGTGCATGTTCAGACTGGCTAACTGGCCAATTAACCAGCATCCGCCTTGAAACACTCTGTGAAAGGCATAGTAGTGCCAGGAAGGGTAGGAGAAGGGCAGGCGCCAAGAAAAGGGAGAGTACGAGCTCGCATTTCCAATATATTCCTACAAGAAGAAGCCACTGGGGAGCTGTTGATCCATGGAAGTAAATAGCAATATTCAAAATATGCCACAAATGTCCAGGCAGCAGAATCAAGCACAGACCTCAGTCTCCAGGCACATTTGTTAATTTTATTTCAGCCCTGACAGTTCATCTTGCCTTGCGTCGAGACTGCAGCTAAAACCTAACAGCCATCTGGTCAATCGGCCCACCTGCCAACCAGAAAAGAAGATGGACCATGTAAAATTGCATTCAATTATCCCCTTAATGGGATAATTTGCCTGCTTGATTTTCAGTCTTCCAACTCTTCCTTCCCCCCTCCATGTGAAATATTGCCCAAATGTGCAATGATGGCTTCTTTTGCAATTTCATGCACTTCTGAGTCAGGTGCCACACCCAATCAACATAAAGTTCTGGCCTGTGTGGCTATGGAGAAGTGATGAATGTGTTTCTTGCATTCATCAGCCACCTACTTAATGCAAGCATAAATGTAAATGGTCTAAGATTGCCAACATGCCCTGTGGAAACCTGGCAGGCACCAGACACAACCAAGTTCAGAGTTGCAGTGACCTTGACTGCAACAAGCTAGGTGTGGCAGGATGCAACACCACTCACAACAGAAAAAACAATGTTTTTTCTGTGGAGACATGCAAATTTTCTATACTTAGAGAAGTATAGGCTCCTTATGTGCTGCCCCTCAGAGAAATGCAGCTATGGAAAGCTCTGGGTCTGCAGGGTACAGATTCCTACAAATCTGCTTCCTGTTCCTACAGCTGCAGCTTGATTGTTTGCCCCATTCTGTTTCTCCTCCATTTCCCCCTCCTGGGTTTCTAAAAGGACCCCTTAAAAGAATCAACTACAAGGATCACAGAAATATGCACAGAAATAGTCAGAATGGCTGAACAAATTATTTTAGCAATCACCAATCTAATTTTTAATTTTTTTTTTTCTGTGGGGAGATGCAAATTTTCAGATAGTGTTTAATTTTGCTTGTGGTTTTTAACCTAAGCTATATTGCCTGATAGAATGTTATGTGTTTCCATTTTCCAAACTAACTGAACACAGGTTTCTGTGGATTCCAATGGCATATTTCAGTGACAAAGATTTTCTTTTTGACTCCTGGACAAAGCTATAAAGAAACTCAATGTTATGCGCATAAGGATGCACCTCAGTTCTTAGAGATCAATAGCTTCTTAACATTGGTGAAGTCCTAAAATCAAGACAATATAAAAATAAGGATGAAGGCATGGCAGATTTTCCAATTAATGTTTCACTTTGGTCTTCATAGTAGAGGAAGAAAATACAATACCAGAGTCATTGGAACACTTCAGTGAAAGAGAGAATTCTACCGAGATGAAACTGAAAAGAAAAAATTCTAACTATAAATTAGATTGAAGCCAAACAATTCTACAAGTCTGAATAATTTCATAGGTGACAAAATTGAGAATGCATTAGTTACAATCTTTCAAATTTTGTTTGGTTTGGAAACAGTATTGAAGGATTGGAGAACAACATATCAGAAGAGGAAGCAAAGACTAACCTAACCACTGGCCACTGCATTTGACATCAGTGATGGTAAAATTGCTAGAATCCATCATTAGTGACAGAATACATAAATACTTGGAATGATATCACCAGATCAAATAGAGTCTGCATGGTTTTGTGGAAGGTAAGACATGTCTAATTAACCTAAAAGAGTATTTTGATAAAGCAACTAAGAGAGTTAGATCACATCTGAAGTACTGCACACAGTTTTGGTCCCCATACTTGAGGAAGGATGTAAAATGCTGTAGAGGCAGTTCAGAGAAAGTTCACTAGATTGATTCCATAGGACTTGTCTTATGAAGAGAGAGTAAGCAGATTAGGCCTATACTCATTGGAGTTTAGAAGAATAATAGGAGATCTAAATGGAGTATATAAAATGCTAAAGGGGATCAACAGGGTAAACGGTGAGTGGATGTTCCCCTTGATGGACTTTCTAGAACAAGAGGCCACAGTTTCAGGCTGAGGGGTGATAGATTTAAAACAGAAATGAGGAGGAATAAGTTCACTCAAAGGAGTGAGTCTGTGGAATTCTTTATCCAGAGTGCAGTGAACATTGGAACACTAAACAAATTTAAGGAGGAGTTGGATAGGTTTTCAATTAGCAATGGGATGAAGGGTTCTGGAGAGCAGGCAGGAAAGTGGAGATGATATCAAAATGAGTTCAGCTATGATTTTATTGAATGCGGGAATAGGGTTGAGGGGTTGAATTGCCTCCTTCCTCTCTTAGTTTTATGTTGCTATTTTCTTTTGTAGAGGAAGATTAATTGTTTGGTAGAAACAATTTTCGTAAGGCATTTGATGCAGGCCACTGGAATTAGAGATAATTTCATGGTGTTGTTTGGAAAGGCCAGGAATTAGGATAAAATGGGCACTCTCATATTGAATTATAGGATGTTAGAATTCCCTGGGGTCAGTGCAGGGACCCCAGCTTTCAATGATAAACTAGTTATTTAGATATGGGAAAAGAAAAAGACATATTCAAGTTTGCAGATTATACTAAATAGAGGGTATAGTTAATTACCAAAGAAAGAGCAGAACATTACAAAGATTAAATGGATGGAAGGAACAATGACAGATACAGATTAACATAACAAGTTGTATCACTGTATTCTTAGAGTGTAAAAATGGTCGATGGGAAATTGTTCAAATGGTGAAGCCTTCTAGCGGTTCAGCTATGTAAGTTATTCAAAGTTAGCATGGAATGTGTTAAAATAATATTATTTGAGATTATATGAGATTATAAGAACATAAAGAGCAGGAGTAGGCCATCTGGCCCCTCAAGCCTGCTCCGCCGTTCAATAAGATCATGGCTGATCTTTTCGTGGACTCAGTTCCATTTACCCACCTGCTCACCATAACCCTTCATTCATCTACTGTTCAAAAATCTATCTATTTTTGCCTCAAAAATATTCAATGAGGTAGCCTTAACAGTACTGGGCAGGGAATTCCACAGATGCACAATCCTTTGGGTGAATAAGTTCCTCCTCAACTCTGAAATCTGTTTCCTCTTACTTTGAGGCATGCCACCCAGTTCTAGTTTGGTTCCCAGTTCTAGTTGCACCCACCAGTGGAAACAACCTCCCTGTTTCTATCTTATCTATTCCCTTCATAATTTTATATGTTTCTACATTCCAATAAGTATAGCCCAAGTCTACTCAGTTTCTCCTCATAAGCCAACCCACTCAAGTCCAGAATCAAACCAGTTAATCCCCCAAAATGAGCATGATGAGAACTTTAGAATAGAAACATTCTTATTTTGAATAAGATTGTCAATTTTGGTCTCATACTTTTGGAAGGATACACCATTGTTGAAGGAAGTACTGGAAAGTTTTTCTGGACATAAAGCAGAGTTAGAGTGAGATAAGCTTGGATTATATTTCTAGAGCTGGGGAATCAATGAATGAACTTGATAGGATAGATGGAAGTTTATTGTTCCATCTAGTAAAAATTTAGTTAAAAGATATGCAATCGTAGAAATCAAGATTAAATATTTAGAGATGATTCCAAGAAACCTTCTACAGATAAAAGATATGGGACTGGGAAACAGTTCCCTGAAGGTGTGAGATGTAATGTTAATTAAAGTGTTTAAAGGCCATAAATATATTAGATTTGAAAATGAGAGTATTAAAAGATATGGAAAAAGACTGGGAATTAGGATTAAGGTATGAAGCCATATAGCTAACAAAGATGCCAGAGAAAGCTTGATGAGCCAACATTGTCTACCTCTGATCCTGTGTTACTCTGAAAGCAAGAACACTGGAATAAAATAAAAAAAAGTCACTGATTGTAAAGGAGGGACTGAAGGTTTTTTCTAGATGGTAGGGCTACAGTCAGATGGATCTTCTCATGCATATCTGCTTTGTCTTCTTGTGGTTGAATGATCTCATACATGTAAGATTCCCTGCAGTGTGTTCTTAATCTTAGGGGCAAGGAACGTGAAGTAGAAACCAGATCTTCAACCACAGAAAGTGACAATCAGTTGTTGTATAAACCTGAGACATTCTTTTGCACCTTACAGTATCTAATTATAGAGCAGTATTATTAGGAAACTTACACTCTCTTGAAGAAAATAAGTGAAAAAAGTTAATTTAAAGGAAAGAAACAACATTTAAAATAGGCTGTTTGCTTTAGAAATCAATCTGCTTAAGAAGTCCTATAGGAGCAGGGGTAGGCAGTGTTGATACGATATGCTAGAACACTGCCATGTCACCACAAGGATCTGGGTTCAAACCAACATACACAGATGGTCTGAATGTCTGTTAAGGTTTCCAAGCAAAATTGGTTCAACATCTCTCAATTTAATTTCTTGTAGATACAGGTCGACAAATGTAACTAACTAGCAATGCAATCAAATCTCAAATGAATAGAAAGCAAAAATAGAATGATCTTCTGGTCACCTGAGGGGTTGGCTTTACAGTGGGCTGTTTGGGGTTATATGACACAAACTAGTTATATCTGATCTATGCCTTATCTCCTGAATACCTGAATCTGCTGTGAATACATACAAAATCGGGGAATGTTCCATTCTGTCTCAACTCACCTTTGCTTAGCAAACATTTGCCACAAAACCTGATGTATTTTATATTTAAGTTTTAATGTGTTATATACCAGACATTTGGCCAAACTTATGACTGCATTATCTGTTTTTCAGCTTGCTGATATTTGGCAGACAGTCAAAACATGTTTACTGTTACAGCTGTAAAGGACATTATGTGGAACAAGACTATGGACAACTTTGGACACAGGGAAATGTACAGTGTGGCTGAAAAATGTTCACTTCAAAAGTATTTTTTAGCTATCCATTTTTGGAATACAATGGGTTCACAAAGAAAATAAATTTATGGAGAAAACACCTAAGTTCCAAATTGCACTGCTCAGTGCATTGTACTGCCAATTGTGCTGAAAATACAGCTTCTTCTTGAACAAATAAATATAGATAACAGCCTGTTAGCTTAAATCTGGCACTCAAACTCACTTCCCATGGCTGGGATTAATCAATTCTCAGTTGGATCGCTAGATGGAGTGCCATATGAACGATGAAATGTACACCTGCCCTCCCCAATTGTGTATAGTTTCTAAACACGACAATAAAAAGTGCATTTGATGTATAATCATAACTAGTCCATTTCTTATTTAATTCAACACATACCATTGAACACATTTTTATGCTTGCAGAATGATTTAATGCTTTCATATTGCAGGACTCCCACTGTAAAAGATAACTATTATTTGTCACACAAGAAGCATGTGCAAGGGACATCCAAAGCAGAAGACAAATCATTTGTAACTTATCAAATCATGTTATAATTATTGGCTACTATAAAACATCATGAATTATGTAATGAACCTTATTATATGTAGGTTTACCATTAGCTGTTTATTCCTTGCAATAAGAATGCACAGGGCTTTGTAAAGGTATAATCACTCTCAACATCTACTAATTGAAAATGTCTTACAAAGTCCAACAAAATAACAATAGGAAAAAAATCTGGAATATAAAAGCACATTTAATTTTAACATTCAATATGAATAGAACAAAGAACAATACAGCACAGGAACAGGCCCTTTGGCCCACCAAGGCTGTGCCGATTTTTATTCCTCTGTTTGTCTCCTGCACATGTGTCTATTAAGATATTGGATCTGAAACAACGATGAGACAGAGTACAGGAAAGAGATAGAGAATCTGGTGGACAGGTGCGATGACAATAATCCCAATCTCAAAGTCAATAAAATAAAGGATATAGTCATCGACTTCAGAAAACGTAGTGGTGACATGCCCTTGTCTACATCAATGGGGACCAAGTAGAAATGGTTGACAGCTTCAAGGTTTTAGTTGTCCAGATCTCCAACGTCCTTTCCTGGTCCCGCTTTGTGAATGCTATAGTTAAGAAAGCCCACTAACACTTCTACTTTCTCAGGAGAATAAGGAAACTTGGCATGTCAGCTACAATTGTCACCAACTTCTACAGATGCACAAAAGAAAGCATTCTTTCTGGTTATATCACAGCTTACATTGACTCCTGCTTAGTCCAAGACTGCAAGAAACTACAAAGGGTCGTGAACAAAGCCCAGTTCATCACTTAAACTAGCATCCCATCCATTGACTCTTTCTACACTTCCCACTGCCTCAGAAAAGTAACCAGCATAATCAAGTTTAAAATTTTTAAAGCTTATTTATTAGTGTCACAGGTAGGCTAACATTAACACTGCAATTAAGTTACTGTGAAAATCCCTAATCGCCATATTCTGGCACCTGTTCAGGTACAATGAGGGAGCATTTAGCATGGCCAATGCACCCAACCAATACATCTTTTGGATTGTGGGAGGAAACTGGAGGAAACCTATGCAGATATTCTCTCTTCCATCTTCTTCTGTTGAGTAAAGAATACAAAAGTCTGAGATCATGTGCCAACTGACTCAACACCAGCTTCTTCCCTGCTGCTATTGGACTTTTCAATGGACTTACCTTGCATTAAGTTGATCTTTCTCTACCCCCTAGCTATAACTGTAGTACTACATTTTGCAGTCTCTCCTTTCTCATGCACACTAAGCTTTGTCTATATAGTGCACAAAAAACAATACTTATCATTGTATACTAATACATATGACAATAATAAATCAAATCAAATCAGTAAAGCACAGGAACAGGCCCTCTGACCCACTAAGTCTGTGCAGACACAGATCCCTTTCTAATCTAATATTTTCTTGCCTCTACATGGTTTATATCCTTCTATTCCCTGCCTATTCATGTATCTATACAGATGCTTCTTAAACGTTTTTATAGCATCTGCTTCCACCACCATTTCTGGCAGTGTGTTCCAGGCCTTCACCACCCTGTGTGAAAAACTTGCCCCTTTTAAATTTCCCCTCTCTTCTCAACCTATGCCCCTGAGTAATTGACCCTTTGATCCTGGGAAAAAGACTCTAATCACCCACTTTATCAAGCCTGTCATAATCTTGTAAACCTCTATCAGGTCCCCCCTCATCCTTCGACATTTCAGTGAAAATTATCCAGGTTTGTTCAATTTTTCTTCTTAATTCATATCCTCCAAACCAGTCAACATCCTGGTTAATCTTTTCTTCATACTTTCCAATGCATCAACATCCTTCCGGTTGTGGGATGACCAGAATTGTGCACAATACTCCAAATGTAGCCTAACCAAAGTCTTATATAGCTTCAATGTGATTTTCCAATTCCTATACTCAATGTCCCAACTGATGAAGGCCAGCATATTACACGCCTTCTTGACCATCTTGTTTACCTGAATTTCCATCTTCAGGGAATTGTGGATCTGCACACCTAGATCTCTCTATATGCTAATATTTCTAAGGGCGCTATCATTTTCTGTGTATTTGTCTTCTGCAGTAGACCTTCCAAATCACATCACAACTAACTGTTTGGATGCTATTCCCTCTGTTCGTCCTTTTGTGTGGTAAACTTTCTCTCCTCATTCCTCTTGACCTGAATGGTAGAGCCCTTAGAATTTGGGAGACAATCAATCCTAGGATTAAGTAAGTTGTGATGAGGGTTTTAGCAACAGATAAGCTGAAACGGGGATAATGTTGGAAGATGTTAACGCAAATAACCAGTCTAACTGATGGGACGAATATGAGGTGAGAGCTCATGTTGGGTGAAGTATGACACCAAGATTGTGAATGCACTTGTTTAATCTCAGATTGTTGCCAGCAAGAAGTACCTAGGGGAATGGATTTTGGTGTGGGGATAGAAGGTAATGGTTTTGACCTTTAATTGGAGGAAATTTCTGCTATTCCAGTACTGGATGTCAGATAAAGAGTTTAATAAATTAGCAACAGTAGAGGAGTCAGGGAAAGTGGTGGTGCAGTAGGGCTGGGTGTTGTTAGCGTCCGTGTGAAAACTAATACTGTACTTCTGGATAATGTTACCGACAGTTGGTATGTAAATGAGAAATACTTTGGGGCCAAGGATAGATCCTTGTGGGAGACCATAGGTAAGGGTACAGGAGCAGGAAGGGAAGCTACCTCAAGTGGCTGTCTGGCCACGATTAGAAAGATAAGAATGGAATGAGGTAAGAACAATCTCACCCAGGCAGACAACAGTGGAGAGACATTGGAGAAGGTAGTGTGGTACCATGTCACAGGTTGCAGACAGACCAAGAGGAATAATGGCAAAAAGTTTATCACATGAAGGAAGAACAGAGGAAATAGCATCCAGACTGTTAATTCTATTGCACAGTAATTCTATGGGAAAGTTTCCCTTCTTCTGTAACAATGACCAATGCAAGGCAAAGTTTTCAAACTTTCCTCAATGAAGGCTCACAATTGTATCAACTCTCTCCATCCCACATACATCAAACACACACAGACCCACAGACACACACCCATCTCTCTCTCTCTTTTTTGCAGACACCCATCCCTCCCTGTCATACCCACCCATCTCTCTCTCACACACACAGCCATCCACCTCTTTCATGCCTGTCTTTCTCTTTCTGAGAGACACTTATCTCTCCCCCTCACACACACCCACAAAATTCTTGCACACACAAACTCGCCCATCTCTCTCACACGGACTCACTTCCTCTCTCTCTCACACACACATGCACATACACACACACACATACACACACACACTAACCTGTTCCTCTCTCACACACATTAATCCACCTCTCTCACACATATACCTACCCATCTTTCTCACACGTAAACTAACTTGCCTCTCTCTCTCTCTCATTCTCATTCTCACTCACACATACACTCAACCTCCCCTAACACATATACACCCTCCCCTCTCTGACACTCACACACACACCTCTCACTTTCTGACATACCTCTCTTACACAGACACAGTTACCCTCCCCTCTCACACACACACCCTCTTTCTTTCATACATATACTTGCCTCTCTTACACACACTGTCAGACACACACAGTTCATTCACACACAGTCACCCTTCTCCTCTCTCTCTTACACACACACACACACACACACACACACACCCCACACACACACACACACACACACACACACACACACACACACACACACACACACACCCTCTCTCACACACACATTCACTCGTCTCTTTCACACAAGTGCCTCTCCAAGGCCTAACCCCATACTACTGTGACTCTGAGGCCCAAAAGCCAACACCCGACTCCCATTCCCACCCTGTTCTCATACAGATCTGTCTGTGATCTCTCACCACTTCTTACTGCTTTTTTCTACCAGCTCCATTCTCCGGATTAATCCTTGCTGTTGGCCAGAGGCTTTTCAGCACAGCAATAAATGTGTGAGATGTAATAAATCAAATGGACCAGAGATAAGTATCTTTGAGCCCTGGATGCTGACAGGCTCTTATCAAACCTTGGTCTGATTGGTTTATCTGATTGCTGCAGTTGTTTTTGAAATTGGTGAGTTGCTTCTTTCAAACTGACGTTCTTTGCTGACATGGCAGCTGCCAGTTCTGTGGATCCTCTGGTGACCCTTAATGGACCCCCAAAGGTCCCCAGACCCCAGTTTAGGAACTCCTACTCTACCATGGAATCACTGTGATTGTGTCCATTAATTGGGGACAGTTGCAGAACATTAATTTGATTTATGTAGGTTTGTGCCAAGGAGCCATGTTTCAATTCCTGTGCCTCACTCACAGAATACATAGCTGCTGATAGGTGAAAGCTTTTGTATTCAGAAAATGTCTTGTAGATTGGAACAGGCAAATGGAAGTGTTTGATGTAAATTGAGATATAGAATGGCTATGTTTTAGGCCATTGGTAAATTTGATCTTGGGGCATCTGGATTAAAGTAAATAGCATTCTTGATTGAGTAAACTGATTACTTTTAGTGGTGCATTGACCTTTACTGGTTTGTCAATCAAAAGATTTGTTTATGAAGGATATTTTACTCCCAAGGTGGAATTTTGGTACCTATTTTGAGGATGAAAATTACATTGGACAGCATGAAAAAACCTATGGAAAATCAGCAGCCCAATTCTCTTTTGACTATTTTGTGTTACAGCCTAAGACAGATGTCATCTGATATTATTTCTGAAGCTAATGAGGATGCTTCATTATGGAAATTTCAATTGGGCAGAGGATATACATATCAGATGGCTGATTTACTTCCGTCCATTTTATGCTGCTGGTTGAAGCTGAATTTTAGCCCCAATATTCCAGCTTTTAAATATTTAACTTTCGCTTTTGATTAGGGTACGGCAAAACCAATTTAAAGTAAGAGACACAGTGAAATAAGCAAAAAGCCAACCATATTTATTTTAAATTGCTGTTGGATCAGTACATATTGAAATAACTTCTGCATTTATTGAACAGTTGTCAATACATTTCCAAGTAATTCATTTTGTGATGTGCTGTAAGCTGTAGCTGAGGGATGGGAGAAGGCACCATATAAACAAAACTCTTTCCCTTATACTTGCATTTCCATCTTGATGAAAACGACATATGGCTCAGATTTCCAGGTAGAAGGATTGGCACTCAGTGCTACTATCACTTCCCTCTGCGTTCATTGAATGAACTTTGTGATATGTTTCCTGCCACTGCACTCAAGTCTTTCCTCTGCTTATTTCATCAAGAAAGTCTTCCTGCTGGAATTTAGTAAAGTCATGGCATTTCCTTTTCTGCCTCCGGGCATGCCTCTGTTTTGCTGTTTTTGCCAAGTTTCCTGTGTTAGTTACTGGAGTGCTTTATAAGGAATTGAGTGAGGCAAGTATTGCCCCCTACCTGCTACTACACTGAGTCATTCTGCAGCCTTTAGCAGAATGAGCTTTTTAAGATCTCCACTCCTATTACCCTAACTGATCACATTGGGTGATTCAGATTTTACACGAAATCCTTCCCCAGTTGATTGGCAGTGAGAAAGCTGAGGATAACTTAGTGTGAATACCTCACTAACTAATGGGAGGGACAGTTCATTTTCCATTTGGAAAATAAAATGTTGCAACTCCTCATGCAGAAATTCTAGGCTAGCAAGAATAAATGAAAGGAATGCCAAATTGGGCAATAGCAACTTCTTTGGGAGGTCATGACCGAATGACAGCATTAAAAATAAATTGAAAGTTGAATTTGATCTCTAAATATCCATGGAGATTTAACTGATGTCACAAAGTTATGTTATATGCATTATATGCCATACACTAACTAACACAACACTTCATATTATAGTTCAAAAGAAACAAAAAATGGTAAAAACTGTGGGCAGATATTTTTAATGACAATTTGCATAAGCATTTTTGAGAGAGACAAAATAAATTGTTTTGCAATAAAGTATTGCATGTACAGAAAACCCATTCAATTAAATCAATTATTTCATTCACCATGGTCATTTCCAGTTTTAAACTGTACATAATTCCTAGGGAAAAGAGCCCTGTATTTAAAACTGTGTAGCTTTTATTTTGTAATAAAACAACATAAGATCATAAGCAAACTTTAGCACTATTTTTGTAGTTTGTTCTCTAGTTTCCTATTAACATTTTAATTAGCTGCCATTAAGCTTTAATATTTTTAACAACTCTTCTTACTGGATTAATTTCTATGTGCTTTTTGGCTATAAAACAATTTGTTATTAATTGTCTCAGCCTGTCCACCGTCTTCTAATTTGATTAAATACTTATAAAAAGACTGAGAAATCAAAGGAGATAATTACCACCTACTGAAAAAACTCAGATATAAACAAAACCCATAGATTTCAACTGTACATGAAATTACATTGTCATTCAGTATGACCTTATGTTTAGAGACACTTTATTCCCACCTGGCTAACTTAAAAAAAATTATAAATTAGATAACATTGCTGAAAAAAGATACATACTATCAAAGCTTTTCATCTTGGACTCATCAGGACACTTGCAAGAATGCCAAATTTCAAAGGGAAAAACAATTTATAAAGCATGAGAAAAAACATGCTGATAGGTTGGCAGGTTGACCTTGATTGGTCAAGATGTTACCATCGTGAATGCACCTGGGAAATATTGTTCACTTGCTTTTGTGGATTTTATGAAGGTGCACATTGCTTTGCTAGCAGAGGTTCCTGCATTTGAATATATGTAGTTTCTAGCAAATATAACTGAACTACATTGTGAACTCAACTGATAATTATAGATTGATTGTTAGATGTAGAATCACATCTAACATTAGGCATTATGTTTTGCAAGCTTGAATTGGTTGTGTACAGTCAGTACTCTGCCTATTGCAGATAACTAAAGGGAAATGCTGTTTGACATGATCCACATTGCCAATAATTTATAGATACATAATCCATACAACCCAGTATTGGAACAATAACTCCTGGTGCATCTGCCATAGTAACGACTCGATCACTTTCCAATCAATCACACCCATTTTCTCGTGCTGCATACATTTTTGTTCCTTTAAAAATTTGGTATTCTTGCAGCTGAGTTGATGAGCGCAAGATGAAAAGCTTTGACAGCATGGTCCTATTTTCAGCAATACAACAAGTTCCAAGATTTTTTTTCAAGTCTATTTAATGGTATCACATGTAGGCTTACATTAACACTGCAATGATATTATTGTGAAAATCCCCTAGTTGTTACACTCCGGTGCCTCTTCAGGTACACTGAGAGAGAATTTAGCATGGCTAATGCAATGAACCAGCATGACATATGGACTTTGGGAGGAAACCAGAGTATCTGGAGGAATGGACACGGATTCATTATGTCCGTGAATCAGGAACAATCAATAAGTTCCTGCAGTCATCTGGTAAGTGGTACACACTGCTGCCACTGTACAGTTTTGGAGGGATCAAATGTTGGTGGAACATGCAAACACGGGGAGAACATGCTGATTCCACACAGATAGTGACCCATGCCAGATTCGAACCTGCATCCCTGACATTGTGAGACAGCAGTGTTAACCACCATGCCCTCTATCAGTCATACACAAGACAATACACAAAAGACAATGGTTTACTTTATCTTTAACAAAATAATTTGAAACTTTATAAGTAGCATAATTGAATTAAAAATTATGATCACATATTCTGACTCAAATTATGAAAGCAAATTATTGCACACGTTAGAATCTGAAAACAGAAGAGAAAATGCTGGAAAATCTCAGCAGGTCTGGTAGCATCTGTAAGGAGAGAAAAGAGCTGATGTTTCGAGTCCAGATTACCCTTTGTCAATGCAGTAACAGTAAAATTTGACAAGGGTCACCTGGACTCGAAATGTCAGCTCATTTCTCTCCTTACAGATGATGCCAGACCTGCTGAAATTTTCAGCTTTCTCTCTCCTAAACCAAATTATCTTTGGGTCACCAATCAAAAAAAACCAAAAAGCAGAATCCTGCAGGTGTTGGAAATCTGAAATTAAATCAGAAAATGCTGAAAATACTCAGCAAATTTGGAAATTTCTATGGAAAGAAACAAAATTAATATTTTAGGTTAATGATCTTTCAACGAACTGGGAAAAATAGAAATACAATAGATTTAGAGCAAAGGCTGAGTGGAACAAAGACAAAAGATGATTTGTGATAGAGTGAAAGTTAGGAAAGATTAAATGAAAGAAAGTTCTTCTAGGGCCGAAGGGAATGGTGACTGGACAAAAAAAAAGTAACAAAACTAAAGGAATCGCTAGAGCATGTTTCTGCTGCTGATTGCAAGCAAATTGACATTTCTGTCCTTGGCCTACTGCCCAATCCCAGTGAAGTTAAATTCAAGCTTGAGGAACATAGTTTGTCTTTCAGTTCAGCATTTTGCAGCCTCCCAAACTCAACATTAGTGTTTGACAATTTCAAACCACAATCTGCCTCATTTATTTCCTTTTCTTTTCATGTTTTGGTTTTTGCTCGCAATGAGTTGCATCTCAACATCCTGGGAATTAACATTGACCAGAAACTGAACTAAATCAGCCATATAAATGCTATGGCTGCTCAAGCAGAAGAGGCTATGAATCCTGCAGTGAGAAATTGCCTCCTGACTCTGCATGGCCTGTTCATCATTTACAAGGTATACGTCAGGAGTATGATGGAATACTTTTGTTTGCTTGGAATAGTGTAGCTCCAACAACACTGAAGAAGCTCAGCGCCATTCAAGACAAAGCATCCTGCTTGGTTGCTACCTCCTCCACAAACATTTGATCCCTCCACAACTGTATAGGGGCAGCAGTGTGTACCACTTACCAAACTTATAAAAGTTCCTTAGGCAGCGCCTTCCAAATCTATAACCACTTATATCTAGAAGGAAAAGGGCAGCAGACATATGGAACACCACCACCTGGAAGTTCCTCTTCAAGTCATTCACCACCCTGACTTGGAAATATATTGCCAATCCTTCACTGTTATTTGGTCAAAATCCTCCCTTCCTAACAGCGCTGTGAGTATATCTACATTACACTAGCTGCAGCAGTTTAAGAAGATAGCTCACAAACCATTTTCTCAAGGGCAGTTAGGGACGGTCTAGTCAACAATGCCCATATCCTGTAAATGAATGAGAAAAATGCCTGCTATAGACAAATCTTTTGTTTCTTTGTACTTTTTTCCTGATAAATCGCTATGCTCTTTGATTCTGGAAAACATTTGATCTGAAACACTGGCTGGATTTTCCCATACCAGCTGCAACAGGAATCATTGTGGGTGGGGTGGAAAATTTGATGGACTAACCAAAGGCTTCAGGCTGAAATTTGAGTCAGGCAGTGGACAGGGCTGGAAAATCCCAGTAACTAACTCTGTTTCCCTTCACAGATTATGCTATAACCTGCTGAATATTTCTATTTTTCTGTGTGTATCTTTGGGACACTGTTGACATCAAAAGCAGTAAAGAGCAATTGCGAGTTTCGGTGGTACTTCCTGCCTTCAAAGCCAAATGTTCACAATGTAAGTTTTCTGACAACTTCAAGATAGATTGTGCAAAGGTACAATCCGTCTTTTGATAATCCAGCAATTATTAAAGAGGTATATTGTTCTATTATTCATAAAGAAATAGGAACAAATTGTTAGGCAAATGTGCCTCCAGGAGGGGAAATGTACTGCTGCACTGCAGTATTGAGCAACAATCTACCAGCCACTTTGAGAACTGCAAGGAATACACTCAATGAACTCCAGTAATTTAAGTTTAAAAGTGTAATTATTTCAAACTTATGGCAACCAGAAGACGTAATACGATGACACTAGATATCTGTGAATAGCACACACACATCTTAAATGGATTTCAATTTGAAGAAAAATCAAACCAAATTAGTATCAGAGAGAGGGAGAAGGACAAAATGGCTGTGATGGCAGCAATGAATGCACACTTACAACCATTAACAAATTGGGAAACTGATGAGGCATTTTAGAAGTTTGAAGCAAAGTGCAGACGGACATTCAATAACTTTTGAAAAGTTTCCCCATTTTGTGAAACTAATGGTTGTGTGATTACTGAATAAGCATGTTCAGTGAAGTACTACTGATTAAACCTGCTCTGTGAATCTTTTGGTATATTACAAGTGCAATACTGTCTCAAAATAAATTCAAAGTTTTATTTTGTTCTATTTTGATGTTTCAGAAATATTGTTAATTGTCAGTCTGTAACTTCATTGCACCTTTAATGTAAGCCTTACTCATGACTAATAAATAAACTTTAGCTTGACAAAAAATGAAAATATAACAGGTTGTGGTCCTTTTGTTTAATGCTGCAAATATTGAGCATCTGATATGTTGGCAATGCTGTGCTTAATTGATTCTATTGGTTTAAAATGCTTTACTTCTTGAAGTGAACAGATTATCAAACATTACTGTGGTGCTTGAGATTATAGATCCTGAGACAGCCAGGATAGCATCTTCTTTAATTACAATGAAGAAATACAACAAGAGCATTTAAAACAATTTCACCAGAAAGATCTGTGCTCAACTTTTACACAAATTGGAACAGAATCTTTCAAGAAGTGTGACATTTAATTTTCAAAATGCTTGAAGAGTTCTTCAAAATGTCACCTTGAAAACAACAGGTCCTTTTTCTAACTCAGAGGGTGCAATCTTATGAAAAAAATTTGAAGTGCCAAACAAGCGAGGGAACTGGAGAAATTGCAGTGTTTTTGGCAAGCTGTGAGTTGCAATCTTATGGCCTTTGTGCGGGGGCGTGGAGGGGGAGCTTGATCTTGCTGGGGAAGCCGGCTGCTGAGCTTTAGGGGGAGCCACTGCATGTACACCCTGATCTCCCAGTATATGGGGAGATCTCCTGCCTATCACCCCACCCGCCCCACTGACATCGGGCTTTCCCACTGCCAATCACCCCTGTTTTTTGCAGAGTTCCCCCTTCATCAGCCAATTTCCCTGTTTGCACCCTTCCATCTGCATAGCTCCAGCCTTCCCTCTCCCAATTGCCCCACCTGCAAAGTTTTGTCCCCATCAATTGCCCCCATCTGCAGAGTTGCCTCCCTCCCACACCTGTGGAACTCCGCCCCTCCTCATCATATTTCCATTCCCACTTTGGCTCTGCCCCTCACTCAGGCCCCTGGCATAGTTATAATGCCTGGTGGGCAGTGCCAGGGTACCAGTGAGCAGCCCCAAGGTGTCAGGTGGGCATTGCCAGGACCTGCACCTGATCATTCGGGACCTCAATGACCTCCAATTCCCCTTGGTGAAGTCATCACATCTGGTTTCCTGCCAGAGGAGGCCATCTGTGATTCTCATCAGTGAGAAACTTGATGGCGAGCAGGTAAGAGTAAGCGAACCAGGATGATCGCATCTAGATTTGCTAATAACATATAAATTATATCATTAATATTTAAATCGGCTTTGCGCCCTTTCTAGTAAAACAGGGTCGATATGACTGGGCAAACACAAGAAATTTCTCGTTTTTTACCTCTCACCCCCTAGCTTTCATCTCACCAAAAGTCAAATGGACCCAGGTCTTAAGATCACACCAGAGTATTTATTCAGTTTCATAATCAGATGAACTCTTCAACGATAGTCTGTATTAAAACAGAAGTTAATCTTTAAGGAAAGAAAAATGAGGGTGGAGTAATTAAACATTGTAGGAAGTATATTTTTATTTTGCTGCAGAACATAAGATTTTCTTACTGATCTTACTGATCAAGCACTAGTTGGAAAATGGACATGGTATGCACTGGAAGTTCCAGTGTATGAGTTGGGAAAGGGTGTGGTGAGATTTTCACTTTGGGGAAGAGTGTAAAATGGGATTCAGTTGCTGTTTCAGTGGTAGGTGGCAGCCTTCTGCCTGATCAGACAGTGCTTTGTGCCATAATGGCTAATTCTGTGTTGAACATTGCCTGGTGTGGTTCAGAACCCCCACACTGGCATGGCAATCACTGCTGCGTTAGCTGTAGTGGAAGACAGTGTGCTGAGAAGGCGCTTGATTCACTGGCTTCTGTTTTCTCTGGACCTTCTACTCAGTAAGAAGTCTCACCAATACCAGGTTAAAGTCCAGCAGGTTTATTTGATAGCACAAGCTTTCAGAGTGTCGCTCCTTCTTCAGGTGAGTGAGGAGTTGTGTTTGTGATTGTGTTCACAAACAGGGTGTACATAGACACAGACTCAATCTACAGACTTGTAAATTGAGTCTGTGTCTATGTATGCCCTGTTTGTGAACACAATCTTCACTCATCTGAAGAAGGAACGACACTCCAAAAGCTAATGTTACCAAATAAACCTGTTGGACTTTAACCTGGTGTTGTGTGATTTCTTATTGTGCTTATCCCAGTCCAACACCAACATCTCCACATCATAGCTCTCTTCTCAGCCAGCTGAGCTTTTTCAGTTCACCCTTCCAATGCCCTTTCCCGACAGTCAGCTTCAGCTATTAATGGACTTCAGTAGAATCAATGATGATCAGAAGTGACATATAAACAACATCTGAACTGATATTGTCCATTTTACACTCCGCCAAAGTCAAAATTTCCTTCCCCTCCGATGCCAAAATCTTTTTCCTTACCATTAATGTGAAGTCAGAAAATCACCACTCTGTTGCCTTGAGAGAAAAGTTGCATTTTTCTCCCAATTGGGATTCATTCAGCTTCAAGTTTCACTTTATTCCTGGCTTTAATTCTTTGCAATTTATTAAAGTTTTTCAATTCTATTTTATATTTTGTTTGGAAGATTCATCATTCCATTGACTTGCCTTATTATTGAATTATTTGTTCTGTCTTTGATAAACCAATTTTTTAAAAAATACAATGCCTAAAAATAATAGATCGACATCAACGGACTACACTTTTTAAAGCAATGAAGGAACTCTGATAACTTACATGAAAATGGACAGAGAAGATTATTGTCTGATCCAATTATATAAACCTGAAATGAATCACATGGTAACATGGAATTTAAGAGGATAAAATACATAATTTACCAAATCCCTCTTTCATATCTTTAAATTTGGGGTCAGCAAAGTGAATTAATAAAATATGAAATACCTCTCAGAATGACTCTCTCCTGGCCTTGGTTTAATTAAAATGTAATGAGGATTACGAAAGGCTAAAAAAGCTGCTGCTTGGAAGTTTTCAGGGGGTGGGGGTAGGGCTGGTGGGGAGAATTGTGCTGCTGTTTAATATTCCAAAGCTATGGAATGTGACTGCATCCTTCTGACTGTCATTCCCGTTCCACACAGGGCAATGTTCTGATCCTGAATACCATTACCCTCCGTCCCAATTCTTATCAATACCACTCACCTAGCTGATCACAGTAACCACTATCTTCTCCACACCAATCCCATTTAGCATTGTTTTTCACCCAGTCTCTCTTCATGATTTGTCTGATGGCTGCAACTGTGGCCCAACTTTTCTTCAGTGGCTGGGTGCCTGAATGACAACAATTATCTGGCAGAACTCGCTAGCTCAATGACAATGAGGCCTCAGGCTTATTTTATGTTCACTTTGAACCTATCCATTCAGGTGCAGGGGTGAGGTCCTATGCCACTGTGCACAGTTATTGGGCACACTGGAATTTCTAAACCAAATCATAAATGCCACTTATCAGGTGAAATCTGGCAAAAATGTCAGGAAGCTACTCCAACCCACCAAGTTCCACAGCTTCACTGTAATTAACCATGGAACTTGGTGGATTGGAGTGGCTTCCTGACACATTTTAATCAAATTTAACTCTCGCCACCCAAACTCTGAATAACCTCACACTTCTCCATGTTATACTTCACCTAGGACCTTGCCTATATCTTTTCCACGCTCTTTGTGTCCTTTACACAGCTTATATTCCCATTTATGTTGGAGTCTTGTCATTAGACACTAAATAACCAAGCTCCAGCACCGATCTTTGTTGCACTCCATTTGTTACAGTCAACTGGAAAATGCTACATTTTTTTCTATTTTGTACTTCCCATCTGTTAATCAATTCTCCAGACATGCTAATATATAACCTCCAACTCATGAACCCTTGGCTTGGATATCAACCTTTAATGTGACACCTTACCAAATGCCTTTTAGAAATTTGATTATCTAACATTTGCTGGCTCCTTTTTATTTACTCCACTAGTTACATTTGAAAAAATAAAATTATCAAACACGATTTCCCCATGTTGACTCTGTCTGATGATACTATGCTGTTCTAAGTGCATTATTAAGATTTCCTCACTAATAATTTGCAGCTTTGTGTGACTATCTTGTATTGGGAGCCTCTTTGTTCTTCCGACAATATGGAAACAATCTATCTGTATCTATTCTTTCAAAATGTCTCATAATGTTAAAGATCTTCCATTTGGGTAGCCTCTTAAAATTCACTTTTCAGGAGAAAAGAGCAGTCTATTCTTACTTTCTTGATAGGTATACCTCTGCATTTCTGTAAATCTTTTCACTCCTTCTCAAGTGCCACTACGTCCTTATGATAACATGATGACTAGAATTGGATACATTACTTCAATTTGGTCTAATCAAACTTCAGTGGCAGTTTAGAATAGCTCTTTTCCTTTTCAATTATTTCTGTTTAGAAATAAAGTCCAGTACTTGGCTTCTGAATGACCTGGCTAACAAATTTTGGTGATTTCTGTATATTTGAAGTTTTTGATCCCTTTGATCCTCTATCCGATTTAAGATTTTTGAAGAAATATGCAACCTCCTTGTAGAACTTCATACTGATCAATGTTGAAATTAATTTAACTATATGCCCATTCTGTAAGTTTTTACTATCTTCTTGTAATTTATTAGTCCCCCTCTGTATTATCAACCCCAATTTGGAATCATTTTTAACTTTAGAAATTACGTTTGATTCCAAATCTAAGTTATTAATATGAATTATGAACAGCCCTGGTCTTAGCACTTACCTTTGTGGAACAATACTACCCCTCTGCCTCTGTTAACAACTACCCTTACTTCTTGCTTACATGAGCTGGCCATCCATTTTGCTACTTGTCCCTTGACCCTGCATTTTCTGACTTTATTCATTAGTCCATTTTGTGGTACCTTATCAAAGGCATTTTGGAAATCTGGATAAATTCCATCTAAATTCCATATTATCCTTACCTATCCCTTCAAAAAATTCAATGAGGCTGGTGAAGCATGATTTTTCCCTTTTAAAATCCAAGCTGACTATCCATTATTGGTTTCTTGATGTGGGCCATGATTTTCTGTGCTCATTCGCCACAAGTGCAAATCCCATTACAACTGCTAACTTGCACGAAAGTATTGTAAAGGGATTTGCACTGGGAAGATCTCAGAATGAGGTCCTCCCTGTGCCCCCAGCAGTAATATAATCAGGTTCATGCTCAGAAATGAATTTAAATTGATTTAAATTTGCCCAAATAGCATATCGCTGTAACTCCATGGGATGCTGGATTTTCCCCCACACCGGCATGTTGTCATGCCAGTGGGAATCACCATTTGTTATATGGGAATTGCCAATGGTGAATCGGGGAGGGGAATAGTGGTGGGGAAGAGGGGAATAGTGGTGGGGGGTAGGCCCAGTATGCCTGAATTGTGGGGAGAGTTTTTTAAAATTCATACATAGGACATGGACATCGTTGGCTGGCCAGCATTTATTGCCATCCCAAATTGCCCTTGAACTGAGTGACTTGCTGGTCCATTTCATAGGTCAGTTGAGAGTCATCCACATTACCATGGCTCTGGAGTCAAATGTAGACCAGACCATGTAAGGATGGCAGATTTCCTTCCCTAAAGGACATTAGTGAACCAGATGGGTTTTTCCAGTAATCGATAATAGTTTCATGGTCATCAGTAGATTCTTAATTCCAGATGAGGGCTATGCCTGCATTGCGGGTGGAGGATGTTGTACCTGCATCGCTGGGGAAGTATCCAATGCATTCTAGGGCAGCGGGGGTGGGGTATGGGGAAGCAGTGGCTTTGATGCCCCGTTGCCAACAATGATGCGACGAGTCCTTAACTTTACTTCAAAGGGTGTCATGATTTATGTGAAGTCAGGTTTGCTGGTGTCTTTAGGCCACACCCCCTGAAGAATGATGGCACAAGACATGCCACGCCTGTTCTTTGGCAAAGTGTCAGACAATCTTGCGAGAATACTTGGCTGTTTCTCTGGAGAGAAAAACATCAGTTTTAAGTGGGAAGCTGACACTTTGCCATTTTCTTCCAGAAAATTATGCCTGTGAATTCTAAGGCACTTTTGTGTTTTCTTGGTTGAAGCAGAAAGACTGTTACAAATTATTTTTAGCTACCAAGAAATATCATTTAATCACATACAAAAATATAGTTCATATGAAACCTACAGTTAAATAACAGGAGCTATATAGTTCTTTCATTCTACTGTGATAAAGGAGGAATATTCCCTTCCTTTAAAAACACTGTTGATTCAAATAATAGGGAAGGTTAGTGTTACCTGTTCCAGTTTAATCAGTTGCTGCTTGCACTTACTTTTAAAAGGTCCAAATGTTAAAATAATTTGAAATGATTGAACTAAAAATTAATAAAGATGTATCATTTAAAGAATATTGGAATTACCACAGAGTTATGACTTGTTTACTACTTTATCTCTCACCTTTTTAATCTAACAATTTACTTCATTCCCCTTTGCTGAATGTGTTGATTTTTTGCTGAGATATGTTCCACAGGTGCTCAGTGTGGGCCTTGGCTGACAGTCAGTAAGCCAGTGAACCACAGGGGATTCACTGAATCAAATGTAAAAATCCTAGGTTGAAATGCAATCTTATTTCCCTTGAATTCCAACCAGACTCTTGACAGAGCCTTGATAGATCAACCAGGAAGCACCAAAGATAAAGAGTAAAAATTCAGTTCTTTGGTATTGTGCTCAGTGTTTTAAGTTAAGATCCACAAATGAATCTTCTATCTGCTTTCCGACATGAAAGAGTTGTTAAGTTTCATTAGGAATCTTGCCCTTTGAGTTCTTCGTGGTTCTCAATGGAAATCATGCCAGAGGTGATATATGATGCTGCTGTAGCCTCTAAATGGATGTGAAGCTGAACCTTTCCCAGGGAATGATGATATCACTGGGAAAGGACATATTACTTCCTGATCCAATCAGGCCTCACCTTCACAATCAGACCGACACAGCGTCAGTCTGACTTTCCACCAGCTTTTCAAAAAGACCACCTTTGATAGCTCCCTGCAAGCATTATATGCCCACTTTGAGCGTGTTGAGGCCTTGTTGCTGACTATAGCCTAGGGCTGGGGCCAGTAGAACTTTCCCACATCACAGCATGAAAACAAGCAGCTCCACAGTGTTTCTCTTCAGTTTCAGTTCAAGGATGGTACGCTCATCTCTGGGGATGAATTCTGGGTTTAATCCAGGCAGACACTCCAGTGTGGTATTGAAGGAGAGCTGTACCGTTGGAGGTGTAATCTTCTCAATGTAATATTAATCTAAGGGCCATATTTCCTCTCTCAGGCAAATATAAAAGATCGCTGAGGACTTTTCATCCTTTATTTATTCTCCAAACAACCTCAGTAAAATAGATGAGCTGGTTATCTATCTCATTTGTTTGTGAGAGCTTGCCTTGCGCAAATTGGTTCTGTGTTTTCTAGCATTCCAACAGTGACTATGATTTAAAATTATTTAGTGAAGAACTTTGGGGTGTCCTGATGCTGTGAGAGGCACTATAAAAGTACAAATCCTTTGCTTTCATTACTTTTCAGCCATTGCATTTTGAGTGAATAAATCCTCCTCGATGGTTCAGAATAGCAGCTGCTTTTCTCTATAACCATCACCAGCATGACAGACCAAATGGTCTCTTTGCACACTGTAAACATTTGATGATTCTATGTCCCTTATCATTTGAAGAAATAAGTTCAGTTCCATATTTAGTATTGTTTTCTCCAGATTAAATTCAGTGAGTTCTCCTTTATAATTTAGTACTTTAAGTCCTAAACACATTTTTGCTGTTTTTCTCTAATCGCTATCCAATACCTATGGTTAAAACTCATACACAGACTATGGAGGGTACAATGCTGTTTTGCTGTCACTGGCAAATGTGGACCTTTTCCATCCATTGGGAAAATATTGATCCTTGGAAAATAATCAAGTACAACAAGCCACACAGACAGTATACTGTGGATTGAGCTGCAGTACAGATTTCTCTTAAGTGACATGCCCTCTGCAGATGAGAGCTAAGACTCAACACTACAAATCCTTTGTTGCATTTTTATGTGCAGTCATTATTTACTGCAGGCATAATTTTCAATATGAAATAATTTGTATCATTTTTGTTGCTTGCATAGACATGCATGTTACATTTTATTCATTGTAGTCCATCTCCTGTCAGCTGACAGAGAAGTATCTTTAGTGGATACTACACAAAGCTCCAGGCTGTGGGGAGTATGTCAAAATATTTAGTACAGAAATGGGCAGAACCAGTAAAATGTGCATGCTTTGTGATTTTTGGTTGACTATCTGCATAATCAAGTCAACAAAATAGCTGACCAGATTGAAGCATTTTGTGGCACATCATGTTGGATTTATTTTTATCAGCAGACCTGCCAGGTTTCTGCCTTCAGGTATCTTCCGTAGACTGCAGCAAGTTGTATTTTAATAGCGAAACAGATGTTTCTGACCTCAGCACTCCTAAACCGCAAAGTTTTTGTTTTTACAATAATAATGTAAAATTTTGTTCAAATTAGACTGAGTCTAAAATTTTTGATTCATATTGTGTCTAAGAATCAATAGAACAATTCCAAATTAATAAATCTAGACTATAGCTTCAATTATTATGAGAATTTTACTTCCATTAGTCTTGTTTTAATGTTCTTGGTGTTGGATGTGATGCAATCCGTTATTGGACAATGAGAGGCTTTATTATGCATCATTGCTGCATGTTCAATTGCTAGCAAGGAGCTAGACAGAGTTCTGCTCTTGAGAATATTGCCGGACAGCCGTTCTAACAAATGCACAAAGGCTAGCCAACAAATCAAAGGAGTTAACAAATGAGAGAGTTGCCCTGACACATCAATTAGGTAATTTAACTAATTGATCTCTTATCAAACTGTTTTTCCCAGACAAGATCACAGTAAAAATTGACCCCCAAATCCTCTGGCCAGAATTTTATGCAGGGGTCTTGATTGTCAGCAAGAGCCTTTCCTTTGCCCCTTTGGGGAAGGTGTACTACTAAGTGGGTCTTCCCCTTCTCAGGACCAGATCACTTGATTAATGACTGAATGCCTTTAAGCTAAGGACTCCTCTGGGGATATGCAGGTAATCTTGCATGGGTTTGCTTGCTCTGCTCTCTACGTGGTCAGACCCCCATCTGTAGCTTGTTTAAGACCCTTATGTAGCCATCCACATAGATTTAATTGGAAAGAAGGTGGGAAGGTAGGGGGGTCCCCATCTACTAGCCTCCCACCCTATTAAATGGTCATTCCCTCAACAGAACTTGCCACAGAAGATTCCAGCCTTTATTTCTCTGTCATTCTTCAATTTTTTTCACTTCGTTATTCTGCTTTGGGGGCCAGCTTTGGTAGGAGTGGGAAGGCTGTGAAAATGGCACAGAAAAGCATCAGGTGGCATGCCTGACATTGCAAGCCACATGTCATTCTGCCAACAGCGTGAAAGATGACAGATGAGCCACCCACGTGGAGCCCAACTGAGCCACTTGAATGGCTAATTAAGGTTCCTTTCCTGTCTCTTTGGCATTTTGTCAATGAGGGACCTGCTGCCATATGAGGAGACTATCCTTTGAAACCTGGTGACCTCCCAGTCTACTTGGGAAGGCAAGGGCTCTTTCTCGGGCACTCTTTGACACACAGCATGGTTCCCAGGTCACAATGGCTGCCACCATGGCTCCCCCAGGGTCAGGTTGCTAGCCTAGCTATCTTTAACCTCACTTATCCTTTTTTGAAGGCCAGTGATGTGCCTCAACCTGCAGCTGTAGCCTTAGCACAGGCTACCAATAGCACTGGTACAGTTGAGGCTGCTGAGTTGCTGACCATCTGATTGGGCCAGCAGTACCTGGGGTGGGCTGTCATCCTTATCAAAGATGGTAGCACCAGTGACAGCCAATTGTTTGGATGCCAGTAGCAAAATTTGGCCATAAGTCCCACTGTTCACCAAATCAAATTTCTGCTACCTCAGAAAAATTCCAACCATAACGGAAAAGGTTTTGGGGTGAAATTTATTTTGGATGGTGACAGAAGACGGAATAATATTGGATCACATCTCAGTTTATACTGCATGATTTTACTTGCCAAGATCTTCTTGTATAGAGAGGCTCCCGAACTCTCCTATACAGAGAGTATTCAGATTATTCTGTACATCGGGAGCCTGTCCTCTCAAACCTTTCTGTACAGTGATGGGTCCCCCTCCCAGAGCCCAGCAGAATTTTAATTGTGCTGCTAATTTGCTTTCATTACAGATTCGACTTGGTAAATGTTATTGTAGGAAATGTAGGGGAGGGAGGAATACTTGGCAGAGAGTAAGAATATTTTATATTTTTGGTTTATTATGCTGTGCTTTTTTTTTGTTGGGGTCTTTTTCTGTTTTTTAATGAATTGGATTTGTCACGACTGCATTGATTTTAAAGTGAGTTAATGATATTAAATTGTAGGAGGGGCATGACAAACTGAGGAGGAAAGGAAGAAATTAAATAAAGATTGCAATGTAGAGCGTTACTTGGCTCTTCTATTTTTATTGGAGTGAGCCAAAAAATAACAAGAGTTTTGCCGGATATAAATTTTGTTGAAATTTTAGTGCAGACTGAAGAAGTATTTGTGCCAAGTGGCAGTAAAATGAAAATGATTGTATTAGGAGAGAATAATGTAAACTGGAGTGTTCTTACTTTCAGCAGTCCTTTAGAATACTCACCACTGTTTATTGGACACAAGCTGTAAGATTACTTGGGTACTAAACTGTAGTTGCTTCTGGAGACTTTTGACTAGATTTGGGATCTCACTGCAAATACTGGGAGGGAAAATGTCTCTGCTTTACTCAGAAAGCCTTCTCCTACATTGTGCACTAGTCTTGAAAAAAGTTCAGCTCGTTAATGGAAATTAAGAAGGCAACACAATGGGCTTCCCAATCTCACTTTTTATTAAATATATATGTTGGATGAGAATTAACAGGAGACCATAAAGGAAACTGGATTAATCAAGCAATGCCAAAGGAGAATCACCTTGCTTTGACGTGACTAATCCTTTAGGGATTCTGACCTCCAAATACTCTCCAAGACTTTTTCAAGAACCTCAGTCTTAAGTAGTTGTATTTCTCAGTCCTAAAATTTTAGACCTCTCTTGTTTTGCTGCAGCTAGATGTGCACTCAGTGGCCACAGGCCTATAATTTCTAAACTGCAGGCTCAATTCAGGGAGCTAAGGGCACTTCTATCAGCATATTCAATCTGGTATGCATTCCACTATAACATAATTAATCAATGTCCTCTTTGCCAGGCTATCCCACTTGATACAATTGAACAATGTAACCCCACAGATGATGGAGAGGACTGTTAGATTATTCAGGATTTCTGGATTCCCAGGATAATGGAGGTCTATTGCCTGCATGCACATGACATAGCAGTCATCAAAAATAAATCCCCCACATTCAGATGAACAATAATGGCTTTGATTCCTTAAATGTACACCTCACTCGCAACAACAGGTACAGATTCCTACATTTGAAATCAAAGATTTCTGGAAACTACAAGTGCTTGTATATTTTGTCAATCCAGTGTCCCAATTCTGTTGCCATGCCTCATGACAACCCTTCGCATGCCTAAAGGAAGGTTCCAGTGTCTGGATAGGTCCGGGCCTCCCTTGCACATCATGTGCTTCACAACTTTGCAATCAAAGAGAGGAATAATGGTAGTAGTGCTGGAAATGCTCAGCAGCTCTGGCAGCATCTGTAAGTATTCTTCCCTGCTTAAATGCAACAGCAGGAATCACCTGGAACACAATGTCAAGGATCACTATTGGAATATCAGTGGAATTTTAATAACTAGGTCTTTGAGATTGACAACGGGGCAAAGGAGTAAATGGGTTACCTCAAACAGAATAGTTATAACATTAGTTATAGATGTTCACGTGCCACAGCTTTCTTAGTCCCGTCACATTTGACCAGGGAAGAAACCATCAAATGCAGTAGTGTTTTCACTTCAGCCCCATAGAAATTAGAAACCTCTTTTTCCTGTCTTTGGCAGTGGCCATTTTACTCCCCCCACTATGAGCCTACGGAGCAACTGCAAACTGTCCTTTCAAAACAGTAAATGTGCCATTGGTTCTTCTTTTATCAAATTCACTGTCCTCGCAATGGGAATCTCATTCTCATTGGACATGCATTATTGAAATTACCTGACTCCAGGATTTCTGATGAAGTTTGTTTATACAATTTTGGGGGGACTTTTTTCTACCCTGCAGACATTTACTGGCACATTGCAGACCCAGGGTTTCTCCATCATAGATAATAGATAAGATCCTAAAGAGACAATTGACATTCATTGAGAAACACTGAATATAGAAGTAAAGATGTTGGATTTCTTATAGACATCGGTTAGGTCACAATTGCAGTATTAGACGCAGCCCTGAGGACTCCATTATAGGATGGAAAGAATATGATAATGCACTAGAATGATACCAAGAATGAAAGGTTATAGATATGCAGAAGTGTTGACAAACTGACAAGTAAAGTCTATAGAGATTTTCAATTTATAAAAGGGTTTGGGAGAGTATATTTCCAGACTAATCAATTGGTGGAGATGTAGACTCACATGAATGAAGAGGGAAACTAAAAATGTCTGTGGGATATTAAAACATAAATGCTTTTCTACAAGCAATATAAACTTTAGTGTCTTTTAGAAGGGGACTGAATAACTACTTGAAAATGGAGATTATATAAAGGTATGGATAAATGACAAGGGATGTAGGATTAAATTAGATGGCTCCTGCTGCGAATGCTCTTCTGTATGGGAATTTCCAAAATATTTGAATCCCACCATTTGTCCCCAACAATTTCTCTCTCTTGATTTCTGTAAAATTGGCCTTTACTGAGTTTACCTTCAAGTTTGAAAACAGCTTCACCGATTAACTGAAATGTAATCTTTTTACTTCTTTAGAGGCCAGGGTTTATTGCAAAATGGCAACTATCCTGTTGTGGTTGCAAGAAGAAAACAGGCCTGAGCAGAGAAGCTGAGTGGATGGATCATTCGAGAAGAGCTGTAATATGCAATAGTGCGAAGCAGGCTGGGCTCTGAGCCCACCACAGGGGTGTCTGCTCAGGCTGGACCCACTGCCTGGTCTGAGAGGAAGTGTGGACCTGAGCCTCATTGATTGAGAAACACCTGCATTGCAGGTAAGTGGCCTCCTTCTGGAGTTGTGATTCAGAGCATTTTGGTTGAACAGCATTTTCATGTGTGATACCAATGCAAAATACACAGAAAGGGAAACTGAAACTGAGGACAAGGAATGATGGGACTGGAACAAGATGTGACCTGATGCCTGGATGGGGGGGAGTCCTGTCACCCAGAGCTGGGAGGAGGTAAGAAATGAAACTGAGGCTGAGAGAGAGAGAGTGGGATGGAGCTGTTCTGATGCTGATATCTTTGTATTAAAAAGAACAATGGAAATAAACTGAGGAAAGAGATAAATTTGACATGAAAACAAGGATGCTCGCCCAATAACCTTCTGATTCCATTTACTTTCTTTTTTGTCAGTTGAATTGTGTATTGAATTAATCATTCAGGGGAGTGGCAATGTTAAGCAGCCACAGACTCACAACATTGCAGAGGCACATGAGGTGATTTCAAAGGTGTGATTTTGGAGCTTGTAAAAAGAGAGAAGTGGCACGATCAGCAATTAGGAAATCAGCTGATGCTTAGCAAGCTTAGGTATCTACCCTAAACTAATACTTTCAGGGCTCCAGCAGCTTCATCGCTTAGTTACTGAAAGCTGAAAACCAATGTTGAAATACCGGGGAAGTCAGTGCAAAGCCAGCAAGAAAAATGTGATGCATGTGGGCAGTGCAACTGAGCCGAGCAGGGTTTATAAATCAGGAGAGGGGGAGCCAATCAGTCTGAGCTTCAGGGAAGAAGGAAATTGCAATGTCTATACCTTTCAAGTAGAAGAGAAGAGTAAGCAGTCGAAGAGAATACAATTATAATCACGATAGCTGGTTCTATTGCATTACAACTCTTCAACACAAAAAATAGGAAAAGCTTGAATGAAGGGGGATGCTAAATAGTTAAGGTGGTTAGTACAAATGCCTTATAGTGCCAAGAACCAGGGTTTGATTCCAGTCTTGGGTGACTGCTTGTGTGGAGTTTGAACATTCTGGCCATTTCTGCATGGGTTTCCTCCGGGTGCTCTGGTAGATGTGTAACTTAGGTGGATTAGCTAAGGTAAATGTGTGAGGTTAAAGGGTTATGGCGGGCTTGGGTGAGATGCTCTTTCAGAAATTTGATTCAGATTCAACTGGCTGAATGGCCTTGTTCTGCACTTTGGGATTTGATGATATTCTTCAGTAAAGGTGGGGATGAACTGGACAGCTACAGAAATTTAGTGAGGAATTTCAGAATGCAGGATTGAAATGGCTAAAGAGCTACAAATCTTAGGGCCCAGGGAGTGGGAATAGTAATAAAGGCTAGTCAGAGGACCAAGAGCTTGGAGAGTGGGGTTATTAAGATGGAGGTTTTACAGAATTAAGGACGAACAAGGACACAAGGGACAATGATAGGAATTTAACATTTTTGGAGTTGAGGATCATGAACTAATAGTGATCAGTAAAGACAGGGTGATGAATGAGCTGGATTTCGTGCAAAATAAATTTCAGTTAAATTTTGGATGAGCTGAAGTTCTGTGAGAGGAAAGGATGGCAGGCTGGCCAGTTGGCATAATTGAATTAGAATGGCAAACTCATGGATGAGGATTTCAGTAGCAGATAATGAAAAGGAAGCCAGGTGATATTATAAGCTTTACGAACAGTCATGTTTAGCCTCAAAATGTCCAGATGAGGGATCAATTTGATGGAGTTTGTGGTGGGAATCAAAATCAATGACTTCAGTATTACCAAAGTTTAGTTAGAGGAGATTGCAATACATTTTCAGGCAAGCACTCTGAGATTGTGGAGGGATTGAGTGGATAGTAGTGAAGTAAAGCAAGTAAGTCTGCACTCCATGCAAAATTTATAATATATTACTAGCAGCTCTTCTGTAGTAATAGTCATGGTAAATCTGAGGGCACACTATTTTATGCTGTGAAATTTACAGTAATGATCAAGATCATTAATTTATGATGAGTAAACAGTTGAATTGCATTTTTATTACAGGGTACTGTAGGAATGCTTTTGTTTTTGCTATTACATATATTTGCATGAACATTATAAGCCTTCATAAAATTTACATTTGGTTAATTTTTTTTAAAGTCCATGTATACATGGAAATAAGGTGGAAATGATGTTCTATTAGGTGAACAGATAAGTCGCAAAAATTTAAGGTAGCAATTCTGGAATGGAATAACGATAGTGAAGGATGAATAGGTTGGTATTGCATAAAAGATTGTCCTGTAGGAATGTTGTGTTGGGTACACCATAGAATCCATACAATGCAAAAGACAGCTATTTGACCTATTCTGTACAAATCTCCAAATGAATATCTTCCCCTGCCCCCCTATCCCCTTGATGTAAAGATGCCGGCGTTGGATTGGCACAGTGGTTAGCACTGTCCCCTTAACATCATGCATTTACCATGGCTAATCCACCTAACCTATACTTCTTTGGATATTAAGAGGTAATTTAGCATGGTTAATCCACCTAACCTGTACGTTTTTGCACTGTAGGAGGAAACTGGAACAATGACACATGGGGAGAATGTACAGACTTCACACTGTCACCCAAGGCTGGAATTGAACCTGAGTCCTTGGTGCTGTGAGGTAGCAGTGCCACCCCGGGAGAATTGAGAGTGAGATTATGGGCATTGGGAAGAGACTATCAAATTCTCATAACAGCTGGAAGAAATGGCAATACGGGTGAATGAGGAATTGGGCTACAGAAACAATTGAAGTGTGACATGATAATGAGGAGGATTAGTGGTTAACATATGGGTTAATTTTGTGGTTGTTTCATATCCATTTCAAATAAAATGTCTAGGGATAGAGTACCGTTTAAGTATTAGCAGGTAGTCTTTGAAATACTGGGACTCTAGCACACATGGGGCCTTGACTGTGGTTCTTTGCAAATACATGGTTTCATTTAAGTCCAACATATGATACGATTGTTTGTTATTGCAGCTTGTAAATATTATATATTCATTTACTTTGACTACAATTGTGTTCTAATAAATAAGGGCAGGGGAATTATTCTCCAGGGATGGACTTGGTAGGGTTAATATGGTTTTGAGCAAGGTGGGTGTGGCAGTTGTGCAAAGGCAGGGGAGTGGTAGAAAAATGGTATTAGTAAGAATTGACAAACAGCAAAGTGAAGGTGAGTTGGCATTTCTGTGCGTTAAGAAGTTTCAGAGTACTTTTTGCTTAAGGCTGGCACAATGGTTAGCACTGCTGTCTCACAGCATCAGGAACCCGAGTTCAAATCCAGCCTTAGGTGACTGTGTGGAGTTTGCACGTTCTCCCCATATTGGCGTTGAGTTTCCTCCAGGTGCTCTGGTTTATTTCCACAGTCCAAAGATGTGCAGGTTAGACTGATTGGCCATGTTAAATTTTCCCTTAGTATCAGGGGGATTAGCAGGGTAAATAAGTGGGAATAGGGCCTGGGTGGGATTGTTGTCTCCCAGAGGTGCTCTGGCCTTTCACCTGGAGCAGGACCAGTCTCCTCCTATTTGGGAGTCCACCTTTGCCTGGCTGAAGAATCCTGGCTGGTGAACTGGTAGGAATTGGAGACCAAAGTCACTGCCTGGTTCACTGGACAGGACTGCTCCGAGTGTTAAACCAGCTGATTGCCTCCAGGCTGGTCACTTTGAAACTTCCCTGTGACTTTGTCTCATTCAAAGAACACTCGTCCAATTTTCCTGGGATGACAGATTGCACTGAATCCCTGTTAAGGAAGGCGATCAGGTACTGATGTGCCTTTGCACTCAGGTGGTGATCTTCTGCCTACAGGGATACCTTTATGTCAAGACTTCTTCACAATGTATTTCTTCCACCAAGTGCATGGCCTGAATTATGAGGTGCAGCTCTTGGAGGGTCTTCAGAATTCCTTGCAGACATTATGCAACTCCTCTGGGAGACAACAACCCACCCAGGAACTATCCCCACTTATTTACCCTGCTAATCCCCCTGATACTAAAGGAAAATTTAACATGGCCAATCAATCTAACCTGCACATCTTTGGACTGTGGGAAGAAACCACAGCACCTGGAGGAAACCCACACTGATATGGGGAGAACGTGCAAACTCCATAAATTACCCAAAGCTGAATTTGAACCTGGGTCCCTGGCACTGTGAGGTAGCAGTGCTAACCACTGTGCCAGCCTTAAGATAACATCTTAATGCAACAGAAATGCCAACTCACCTCCACTTGGCTGTTTGTCAATTCTTACTAATTGAACTCTAAAACCATTTTTCTACCACTCCCCTGCCATTGCACAACTGCCACACCCACCTTGCTCAAAACCATATTAAATCCTGCCAAGTCTATCCCTGGAGAATAATTGCTCTGCCCTCATTTATTGGAACACAATCATAGTCAACATCACAACATGCTACTGTGCAGAGGGACCTTGTACATGAATCGCAAAAGCTCAAGTTTGCAGATGCAGCAGATGATCAAGAAAGTGAATGGAATGTTGGCCTTTATCGCGAGGAAGATAGAATATAAAAGCAGAGAGGTCTTGCTGCAACTGTACAGGGCACTGGTGAGGCCGCAACTAGAGTACAGTGTGTGCAGTTTTGGTCCCCTTGTTTGCAAAAGGATTGGCCTTGGAGGGAGTACAGAGAAGGTTCACCAGGTTGATACTGGAGATGAGGGGGTTAGCTTATGAGGAGGGATTGAGTAGATTGGGCCTGCACTTGCTGAAGTTTAGAAGGCTGGGGGGTGATCTTATAGAGACATATAAGACAATGAAGGGGTTAGATAGGGTAGAGGTAGAGAGATTCTTTCCACTTAGGAAGGAAACCAGAACTGGAGGCACTGTCTCAAAATAAGGGGGGGAGGGTTAGTTTAGTACAGAGTTGAGGATGAACTTCTCTCAGTGAATCTCTGGAATTCTCTATTCATTGAAATGGTGGAGGCTACCTTGTTGAATATGTTTAAGTCACGGGTAGATAGATTTCTGATTGATAAGGGAATTAAGGGTTATGGATGAGCAAGTGGGTAAGTGGAATTGATCCATATCAAATCAGCCATGATCTTATTGAATGGTGGAGCAGGCTCAAGGGGCTAAATGGCCTCCTATTTCTTATGTTTCTTATGTTCAGACATAAGAAATCATCTTTTACCAGGACCTTCTGAAAGTCTGGAATATGGTCGCCTCGCACTGTAGGTTCTCCTCCCATCTGGAGTAGCAGTTATCATTCAAGAGCCACTGCTCAGGAATCCACTCCTCTGCCCATCCAGCTTCCTGTGGCTGGTGGAAAGGAGGACTGTGGATGCCAGAGTGACTAGGATCAGGGACATGCTGGGTGGCAGAGGAGAGGGGTGGATGACACCTCATGAGCTTGCTGAGCGGGCTAATGCCATCCAAGACCTTTGTGCAGTCATGCTCAGACCTGAGGGTACGTGTGGTCTTGAGGAGACGCAGCTGTGTGGTGGGATCCTGCCCAAGTGTATCCCTTCTAGGGTCAGCTGTCCCACAGCTTGAACAGCCTCTTGGAAACGTTCTCCGTGACCTTTGTCACGGCACGGAGGCATTTTCTGCACTGCTTCCTCCCCCACTGTCCGCATGCACCTTGGTGAGCCCTGTTGCCACCTGGAGGTAGAAGTCCCCACTGGAGGTCCCTTTACAGAGGAATCCTCTCCCACTATCTTGGTGATCTCAGATGGAGAGTACTTTATATAGCAGTTCCACACAATAAAATTAAATTGGTCCACAGACTCCCAAGTGACCTGTCCTTTTTGCAACTTTGTGAAGTCCGTGGATAACGTCTACATTCAATGTTATAGGCGGCAGCCCCTTTTTAGTTTCCTTAAAAACTCCTTGTTGATATTTGCACTTCAGTCCTATGCTCCTGATCTACAGACACCCAATGTGGAGGGGGTGGGGAAGGAGGAGGACCTTCTCACGAACCTCCTGGGCCTGGTGAAGCTTGCCTAAACAGGTCCAGGCAGCGGGTGACTAAGGGGGATGTCCGACCTGACTGTCTGTCCCTCTATTGTGAGTACATTCATGGCTGAATGTCCCTGGAGAGAGAGCACGCGGTGTCTGAGGGCATTGTTAATACTTTCTGAGCCCACTGGGGACTGCAGGGACTGGTATATTATTGATCTCTTTAATCACATTTTGATTAGATGTTTTAAATTTCCTTTCCACTTGTCTTTTGCTTCGGATGGTTCCCTTCCTTTTGGGAGCTGCCCTCTTCAATTTGTCCCCTTAAGTTATTTGATTGCCATTTTTGTTGGGACAAGCTCGATGGGCCGAATGGACTCCTTTTGCACTGCAGGGATTCTATTCTATTCTAAAAAGCTGTTTTGTTAAGAAACAAAACATACTTTCTGGAAAAAATACAATGTATAAAATTAATCTTATGCAGCTACATGGCAGGAAGGGCAAACTTTGACATGTGTAAAGATTACGCAGGCCTCACTCTGGGCAGGGCTGTGTTGAACTTTCTCACATGATATTCTTGCCGGAGATGAGAACCTGGCAGCGGTTCCTACTCGGCAGGATCGGACTTGCAATGGCTTTCCGAGTTCAAATGATATCGAAGGAGCAAGCCTGTCCCGGGAGGACCGAGGCTATGAAAGTTTCAGGTACTCTATCTGACTTGATTAGATTGCACGAGTCACAAGTGTGTTTTTTTTTCCGAGAGAGAGAGAGAGAGAGAGACTATACAGCCCTGTTCCGGGCCTGAGAGAGGCAGAACGGTGACAATGTGTGAATAGAAGTACTGGGTGCAGAGAGAGAGAGAGAGAGAGCCCCCTCCTCGGTCCTGCAGCCTACGTGTGTGCGGAGCTGGGTTGTAGGAGCAGGAGCAGGAGCAGGAGCAGCTGCTGCCAACCCGCTCCGCTCGCGCTGCCGGCCCGCTTTTGGAACGTCTCCTGGAGCTCGTGGCTCTCTCTTTCCGCAGGAGTCTTCAACCCAACGCACTCGTGCGCAACCGCCGAGCATGAACCTTCCGATGCTGGATGCTGTGTGGGAGGGGAGATGGTCTTCAGCTCCCAACGTGACCCACTGCATCCCTCCCTCACCCACCATTGCACTGAGGTATGGAGGAGCACGATCAGTTATGTCATCCAATTCGACCTTTTAGGTGGAAAAAACATGCTTCGATTTTGTTTTGTCTGATTGTTAAATCCTATTAAGAAGTCTCACAACACCACAACACATTTGGTAGCAAACACTAGAACGCGAGTCTTTACAGCTAAAAAATGTCTTAAAGATGCAGATAATATGAGACTTCACCTTTAAGACTTGATTAGCTGTTAAGACTCGCATTCTGATTAGTGTTCTGTAAACTGAGTGTCTTCATATGTTCTGTTTGTGATCAGAACTCTCCACTCATCTGAAGAAGGGGCAGACCCCTGAAAGCTAGTGGCATTTGCTATCAAATAAACCTGTTGGACTTTAACCTGGCATTGTGAGACTGCTTACTGTGTTTACCCCAGTCCAACGCCAACATCTCTACATCATGCTAAATCCCATGTCATTTTATATCTTGGGTAGGGGACTGCACAGTTTTTTAAAAAAGAGAATTCAACTGAAATGTTAAGAGCCATAAAAAGTCACGTATTAAAGTATTTATAAAATTCAAGGAGCATATTTGATTTTTCTCCCTCTTTCTTGTAGCTGGCATTTTCTAGTTACATCTTTTGCCCCCCAATACTTTAGACTTTTGTGCAGCCTCAGAGCTGCCTACTTGCCCTTAGACAATGCAATGCCCCTTTTGTATGCATCATTTTGTTTATTTGAGAATAGTGATAACGTTTTCAATGTTTTGTATTTATATCTATGTTTAAAATTCACAATGATAAAAGTAGTAGAACTGAAAAGGATAGCAATATCATGATTTTGTTTTCATAAACCTCACTAGTTTGTCGTCCTTTCCTGATTATGTGGTACTTAGCCCTGTTGATCATGAATCAGACCCGAACACACATGTATGGTCTTTCACAAAGTCTTTCTTATTGCATTAAGAACAATGCATATGTAAGTTTTCCACAGGAATTCGGTTAATAGAACAGCTCTTCTGGCGATTCATACAAGTTTTCACCAAAAACATTCTGCCTTTTGTAAAGTTTTTTTTTCGTTATAAACATGTTTTCTCATTTTTGTTGTGGATCACATTGAAAGGCACAATAGACTTGAAATTTGAATTCCTCTGAGCGGAATTGTTCCCAGCTGGTTGCTAATCAGTACTATTCACTGGTTTCTATCTTTATCCTTAAACTATTGGATAGTATCTGTTAAGTTTTAATTTGCAATCTATACAATAATGTGTGGATACTGTCACATCACTTTTTTGATAATTTTTTCTTGCATCTTGAATGATAAAACTATGTTTGGCGCTTATCCAATCTGTACTTTGTAAAGCAGGCCTGAGTAAGTTATAATGTGCAATTAATTCCTCATATTTACATTTCATTCTCATTTAAAAAACTAACAATATCTTTTGACGTAATACTATAATCCATTTCTCCATTAGATTTTTAATGTTAACACTTTCAGAACCTTTGGCACAAAAATTACCAAAAAAAACTTTGATGCAGTACTAAGGTTGTGCTGCATTATTAGTGGCACCATCTCTCAGGTGAGACATTAAACCAAAGGCCTATTGGCTCTCTTAGGCAAACATAAAATATCCCAAGGCAGTATTTTGAAAAAGGGCAGGGGAATTACACTGGCTCCTGGCCAATGTTTATCCCCTAATCAAAGACACAAAAACAGATTATCTGGTGATTTGGTTTATTATTGCCACATGTAATGGAATACAGAGAAAAGTATTTTTTCACACTATGCAGACAAAACATACTGTTCATAGAGTACATATAGGAGAAGGAAAGGAGAGGGTATAAAATATAGTGTTACAGCCTTAGCTAGGTGCGGAGAAAGATCAGCTAAATATAAGGCAGGTCCATTCGGAAGTCTGACAGCAGCCATCAATGGATATGAAATTGCTGTTTGTGGAAGCTGGCTGGCTGTGCATTAGTTGTCACATTTCCTGTATTACAATAGTGGCTACATGTCTAAGATACATTATTGACTGTACAGCTCAGTGGATCATTCTGAGTTTGTGAAAGTTGCTATATAAACATAAGTGTTTCATTAACAGTGTCAAGATTTATTTCTACTTTAGTAGAATAAGTAGAATACTAGGAAATACATATTTAAAGGTTTCTAATAACCACTGGCAGAGGGCAGGCATAATTGGGTTTTCTGTTGGTTAAAAATCATAAGTTGTTGAATCGAAAAAAGTATTCAAATTAACAATGCTAATCGATTTCTCAGCATCTGGTGCGTTTGTCATAATTTTAAAGTGTTGCATATGCCAAGTTGTTGTCACATTTGCATTTGATTGGTTTAATCAGCAATGATGAAGATGCTGAAGCAAGTACAATGCTAACAGTTGGGAACTGTCAATCCACATAAAAACCAAACAATTTGTTTCAACACCACCATAACAAAAAGAAGCAACCAAATGCTTCAACCATTTATGTCCCCTTGCCTTTTTGGCTAGGGGACTGCACAGCTGTTTAAAGGGAATATAAGTAAAAGAACTTGACCCTACAAAAACAGTTCCTGGGTATTTTGGATAGAAATACCTTTCTATCAACATCACTAGATTAAAATAGTGTTGTTCATTAAGAGTGACTAAGGAAGAGGCTGTGATGTTATGGGCAGACATATTGGTGTGATCAAGTGGGAAAGTGGTGTATATCTCCAAAAACTTAGGTTTTTAAGAGATTTTCCCAGAAATGGTGAAATAGGTGTCAATGGATTCCCACAAAATTCTGTGTTTCATCACTTCTGGTAGAACCTACAACATATGTAATTGATATGTATTTCAAAAACCTACAATCAGTACTACAGCTGCACAGAAAACCAAGAAATGTGAATTTTTAAACTAAAAAGGATGGGGAGAATTTTGAACTAAAAAGCATTAGCAGTGTGATGAATGGTTTACACCTCAATTAGGTAAACTCTGTCTTGCTGCATTGAGCAATGGTCTGGTACTGAGTGGGATCTCTGGGTGTATGTGTATAACTAACAAATGATTGTTTTGGGTGTAAAGGCAATGCAGTGCTGCAGTGTTTTTAGAATGAATTCTGTTACTCTTTACATTTAAATTATGAAGATTTGTTTATTAATAATTGACTTCAAAACAATTTTTTCCTCCTTTCCTTAGCTGTCTGTACTTTGCACCATTGCTCATTCATGAGAGGATAAAATGTTCATCACTTCCTTCCCTTTTCACCTCCCCCAAATTCCTTTCTCAATGGTGCTCTGCGACTACTGGGAAATATTTTATAATAATGTGGTGTGTCTTTGAATGGTCTAGCCAAGATCCAGAAACTGACATAAGAATTTTCAAATTTGGGTCTGGAATATTTTTCCAACAAGGAGAATCTCTGCTATTTTGTTCTCATGAGCATTTAAGGAAAAGGTAGCTCCGGTTGAAAAGCTGGAACTAGTCTGGCTGCTTTGGACTAAGTGGCTATCTTCTATGCTGTAATTTCTATACCAGTGGATGCTTGTATTTGTTCCATTGCTTTTCCTGTCATGTTTCTAATCAGTGAGGGCACATTGTTCATTGGTAGTCCATTGCTGGAGGGAAAAAGTAATTTCATAAATAGTTGATACGGTAACTCTTGTGTGATCTTCAGATCCTTTGCTGGCATTGGCTTTCTCCTTTAGCTGTCATTAAGCCATTAAGAGTATTACACTCAGCATACGGCCAATATTGTAGAAAAAGTAGTCCATTTCATTTTTAGTATAAAGATTATTTTTAATGTACCCAGATTTAGCATTAAATTGTTATAGTATGGCTCTTACAGCTCAGGATGCCAACTGTATAGTCTGACTGTATTTGACTTTAGGAAGGCTAATCATTTTGTTATACTAATTGATCTCCCATGGTTTTTCAGAGAATATGGTCACCCTTATCTTTCTTTGCTAGAGTTTCTGCTTCTCTTTGTGATGTGTTTTCCTGCTGTCTTTCTGTTTGTACCTCTTTCTTTATCACTTCTTCTGCTTCTGGTTTAACTTCATCAAAATTTGTTTCACTTCTGCTTCCAGTTGGGAGGTAATAGTGGAGATAGTAACCATTCACAACTGTAGGCTTCATTTGGGATCTGAGTTACTGGGAGATGGGTCCCTCCAAAGGCTTCCAGTAGCCACCCCCCATGCCATCATTTGCATTTCTTTCCACTTTCCTGGTCACATGTACCCATCTCCTTGTTTCTAACAGGCATTTGCCTTCCCACAAATTTTGAAAACAAGTCAAATTCTTTCAGGGAAACAGCTAGGAGGCAAAAGGTAAGAGCAGCAGGTATTTAGTCACTTGCTCTCTCTTATCCACTATCTGGCATATTTTCTATCATGCATTTTGCTATCTTTCAACTCAACCCTAAACCTGCTATTTCCATTTCCATGGCAGTTGTTACCCACAAGATTAGATAGCAAAAAATACCTTGCTTTAGAAGTTATAGTTGTGTTCATATTTTCCTGAGTAGCTTTGTTAACATTATCTGAAATATTTCGGTATTGGAAGTGCATTTACCAAAATAATTTTACGTTAAAGTTTGAGTGATCCTCTGCGGCAGGAATAATGAATATATAATGTACTTTTTTGTGGCAGTATTTAGTTGAATATATTTTGGTCTCCAATAATGAATATGCAATGGGCTGTCTGTTCTTTGGAAGGGGTGGCATGATATTAAATTTTAAAACTATTTCTTGAAAATTGTAATGTTATCAGATTTAATGTATTTTATTCACTTTAATTGTGAATGTTTTGAAATAATTCTTGTCCCTATTTGACCTCAATTAACTCTTGGAAATTGCAGCCAATTATTACAAGTTGATATACCAACTTTTGAATGTTTCATGCAAAATCTGTCAAGTATAATGGGTGCAAAAAGAAATGTCAATGAAATATTTGCTGCAATTTTACCTTGAACTAAAATAATGTTGCAAATAATTTCATGTTCAAAATATATTAAAATAAAAAGGAGAGGTATGTGGTATAGGAAGAATGGAGCAATAAGAATTACAAAGTAAGTTGCCCTACTTTGAAAGAAAATACCTTTAATTTCCTTAATTTATTTTTATATAGCTATTGAAAAAGATTACCTAAACTATTATCCATTCGCTAAAAGAATTGCTGAATAGAATGTTAACAGGTTGACAAGTCTCAGGCTGGTGTGAGATGGAGGGAGGGAGGGTGATTTGCGGGGGAATGGCAGAGGTTGTAGGAGGAAGGAGCCTGCAATGTTGGAGGTTCATCGTTTAGTTTCTCGTGTTTAACACTACAACTAGAAACGTGAGTGGCTCGTATGCTATTCGATGGACTTTGCTGGAGGTGCAGTGGAAGTTGTGTGCGTAACTAGAGTTTCCACTACCCAAAAATATGCTTGAGATGCAGGAACTGCTTCAAGGAAATTCCTGATCATTATCTTCTAATTATTAACAACTTATCCAGTTTCTCTTTTGCATTATTATTGAAGTTGAACTTGCTGTAGAGTAACTCTTCGTCAGTACGGCAGGTCAAGCGCTTACAAATTGTCACATGCCAATATAATGTGGGTTTTTAATTGAAGATATTTGAATGATTGGTTGCCTCTTGTAATGGTCTTGTGATACTTTCAATTTGTGGGGATTGCATTCCCAATGAACCAAAAGCTAGAGCCTTCTGGTTTTTCTGCCCCTTGCCAAGTGGTCTTGGATTGCTAGTACCCACTGCAACTTTATTTCTCTCTTAGCCACTCTGGAAGAGGATGTTATCACCAAATTGCACTCAAGCTGGATCAATTCAAATCAAATAGTGATTGTAATTTAAATAAATAACATAATAAATAAATTTAAATAAAATGTGCATAGGAACAGGAGCAGCCCATTCAACCTCTTCAACCTGCTCCACCATTTAATTAAAATGTGTTTGTACTATGCCATAAGTTCATTGCCCATTTTTTTTCCCAGAACCTTTGATGTCCTGGCCTAGCAAATATTTATCGATCTTAGTCTTGAACATGTCAGTTGATCCAGCATCCATATCCTTGAATTACAGATCTTTGCAACCCTCATAGTGAATAGTCTTAAATAAAACTGGTAGAAGGCATGAAAGTCCCTTGGGATTCTCATGCTTGCCTGCCACAACTCTGGCAAGCAATTGATGGGACCTCCAGGGGAGTATTGTAAATGGTCATTTATGTTTTTTCAGGGGAGGAAGTCTATTTCTTCCTCTTGACAGCATCAAATAGTGAGAGTGTCTTTTTACCAACACTCATGTTTAGTTCAGTTTTACTTAATAATATCCAGACATCAACCTTTCATGTTTGAATCTTCCTCCATTTTTTAGGTTTACCTCTCTCATTAATCTTTAAACTTTTTGAATTGTAACTTAATGCTTTAATTTCTGACATTCCAAAATCTGCATCTCCACACAATGGTTGCCTGAGCCAAGCTATGTTTTCCTGATATCATTAATGCCTTTCTATATAAAAGTTGAAGACAAAAGCCTATCTTGAACATTAGTTTTAATTTCATGTTGAATACAATAAATTTGTAAAATACAGAAAACTAGTCATCCCAGCGATAGTTGCACTGTACTGATGCTAGGAGCTAAAGGTATGTTTTCATTTGTACATGCAAAATAATGTGGTTATGATGTTTGTTAAGGAAGGCCACATTATGTGAATAATACCAACAATGCATTTAAATGATACTTTTAACACTGTCAAATATCACAAAGAGCATACCTACCATTACTAACGCACATGCAAGAAACTTGCGCTGTTGGTCCATTTGTAGCGTTAATGATTTTGTTACAATCTTTGTAGAGATAACTGCAACTTCAAATCTCTTTAACTATTATTAACTGAAAGAATGACTTGGATAAAATTTCCTGTTTTAACACTTTTAACTGCAACAAAATGCTGAAAAACCGCTATTGGCTGAACATTTTTTTCACAGAATTTCACTGTAACTTCATTACAGTGTGAATGTAAGCTTACTTGTGACACTAATAAACTTAAAAACTATTTTCTTTTTGTAAGCAATTTGCACTTCTCCTAGTTTACTTCTCACCTATTGCCTGAAATTTGCAAACCTTTAGCAAAAAACTCTCCAAATTCTACAACTTCCAATGGGTTCTAAGTGGTATTGCCGTTTCACCGAGTAATAACTGAGTAACCGTCTCCTGGTGCTATCCTCAGCTTTTGGACAGTTCCTTGAATCCACCATTGGTGCTGCTGGAGTTGCCAGAGTGCTGCTCCAGCACCTTCAGTTTCAAGCAGACTTGTAAACTCAATGTGGCTTGCCAAACCTGGATGTTCAAATGACTGATATTTGTCCATCAGCAGCAAATCAGAGAGAAACTCTGTGATTGAACTGCAGTAATGAGTGGGAAGGTTAGTATTGAAGATAAGGCCCCAGTGAGGTAGCCAGAGCGCCTGTGTTTCTACCATACACTCAGGCAGCGCATTCCAGGTCCACACCACTTGCTTCATAAAGAGACTTTTCCGCTATTGTCTCTAGTTAATCTTAAACTTCTCGACCTTTTGCCAGTGGGAACAATTTCTTTCCATTCACTGTCTCTGGACCCCTTACAATTTTGGACATATCTTAACAAATCTCCTTTAAACTTCTGTTCTCCAAGAGAACAGCCCCAGCTTCGTCAGTCTGTCCATGTTATTGAAGTCTCTCATCCTCATAATCATTTTCCTGTACCTTTCCTAAAACCTTCACATTCTTTCTGTTAAAACAGTGTTTTATGAAGGTTCATAACATGTTTTTGACTTTGCATCCTATGTATAAAAAGAAGGATTAAGTATAATTTATTACCCAATAGCTCAGCCTGCGTTGCCACCTTAAATGATTTACTCAGCTGTACGCCCAAGTTAGTCTGCATACATAAGGATATCTATGATGCAGCAACATTGGAATCCTTTGAATTCTATAGTGGAGTCAAATACAGTTATTTTCTGGCACCAACATTGTTTTGGCATGTTCTTCTCTTTGTTGCATATGCCGACAGGTTATTTACAAAGAATGTCTACTTATAAACCAGAACTGATGGAAAACTGTTTAGCTTTGCTCACCTGAGATCCAAGATAAAGCTATGTCAAATTCTCATGAGAAAAATGCAGTACACCGATAATGTGATATTAACATTCCAGGCTGAGGATCATCTTTTAATGGCTAATAGACAGACCCTTTCATACCTGTGAGGAGTTTGGTTTGACCATCAGCATCAGAAACACAAATGTCATGATTCAAGATGTTCACATACAGCCATTTATCAGCATTGACAATGTGACACTAGAAATTCTGATAACTTCACATATCTAAGTTTCACAGTCATCAGAAATCTGTGTCTTAATGCTGAAATCAACACACACACATCAGTTCTGAATAACAGTGTGGAACATCATTGACCTGACTGAGAACATCAAACTGTGAGTTCACCAAGCTTGCATCTTCAGCATACTTCCTTACAGTGGTGAGATCTGGACAACTTGTGCTAAGCAGAAGAACAGGCTGAACAGTTTCCACCTTTACTGTCTCAGAATACTGTAAACATTCAGCAGGTCATCACTGAAAAACAGATAAGTTAACATTTCAGTTGCAGACACTTCATGAGCAGTGGAATAAATTGCAAGAATCACAGAATCCCTACAGTGCAGGAGGAGGGCATTTGGCACATTAAGCACAGCATTTAAAAACAAAAACACACGCTAATTTATTGCTGCTTGCCTTTTAGAGTATGGTTCTTTAATCAAAAGAAAATACCTGAATAATTTAGCCTTGTGGCAGGACAAGGTCATCAAGTAAAAGGTCCTGTAGTGTATAAATCGCATCAGCATATACCCATTACTAAACTAATGAAGCCTGTGCTGGCTCAGCCATGTTTATCAGATGGATGAAGGCTGAACGCCAAAGTCCTGTATGTTAAACTAACCACTAGGTGCCCATACCTCATCTACAAAGACAACTGCAAGTGAGATATGAAGATAGTGTTCATTCCTGCTAGTTATTGGGAGACAATTGCTGATGGCTATGATCTCTGGAGGCTGACTGTTTGAAAGGGCATTGGGGGCGGCAAGCAGAAACCTAAAAATCCCAGCTGGCTGAGAAGAAGATCCAAAGGAAAACCAGTGAATGGTGCACAATTTCAGCCCACTGTCTTCCTCTGCAGCAAGTGTGGCAGAGATTGCCATATTGGAGTGAAGCTCCTGAACTACACGAGATGATGTTTTGACCACAGAATTGACCACCATGACACAAACTATTGTATTAATGGTTTGCCACCATTATTGCATTTATATAGTGCCTGTCCCATTCCCAGGACATACCAAAGTGTTTGACAGCCAATGCTATAATCACAAAGTATGGATTGGATTGGGAATGTTTCAACTTGTTGAGACTCTGAATTGGACTTGATTTGATTGAATTGGATTTAAAAAAAAATTCTACTCTTTGAATTGTGACATTGTGTCCACTTTTTTTTTGAAAGCTTTATTTGAAAGATGGCACCTGCAATGAATATTGCAATGTAATGTCCATCTAGATTAGTACTATACCTCTGGTGTGAATACTAGAAATTTGAAAATGAAATTCACAAAATCCAGTAAACATTCAGCAGATTATCATCCTCTGTGGAAATAATAAGAGTTAACATTTCATTTGCAGACACTTCATGAGAAGTGGAACAAATTGCAAGAGCACAGCATTTAAAAATAAACCCCCCTTCCCCCCACACACACAAACACACACACACACACACACACACACACTAATTCATTGCTACTTGCCTTTTAGAATAAAGTCCTTCAATCAAAAGAAAACACCTGAATAATTTACACAGTTGTCCTCATGACTGCTCTCCAATCACCTTTTCCACCCCACCTGGCCCTCAACTTAACTCTTTTTATTCGAATATTTTTCATGCAGCTCTCTGTTAATTTTCCAAAGTGCTGATGCTCCTTCAGTCAGCACAATGAACTGCCTGGTTCAGTCTCAATTTCTTCCCGAGGACTGCACAATTCGACTCTGTGTCGAATAGTGTTTGAGGAGTTGGGGAATTTGGTGTCATATTGGAAAACTTGGCAATGTGTCTTACACTTGCACTTCTGTACATGAATTAGAGAATTTGCAGGTACAGGACAAAGAGAGGGAAAGTGAGTAATTTGTTCAGTTCCCGGGACATACTTAAAGTGCAAAACAGGAGGAAAAGATGGAGTCTTGTAATGTTTGTCCTCTTTGTCTGTACCCTTTTATGAAATTATAATGATATGGTAATGGATCTGATGGATATTATAACTCTTCACGCCTCCTTTTCCCTGACTTTGTTTTTCAATGGAACTGACATAGAAAATTAACTTGTGTTTATTTTTTTAAATAATATTTTTATTAGCAGTTTTCCAACCGCCACAAAATACAAGTCTACAAAATCTAACACAGTACAGAGTGACCATCATTCCACACATGCATACAGAAATAACCAATGAATATTCATATAAATGATTTCAATTATCAGTCATTGCAATTGTAGTTGGCATCTGTTATATAAAGTGGGAATACAAAGAGTGGGGATCTCTGGATAATAGGACAACAGGATACAATCATAAGCAGATCGCCCCATGGTGCACACCTTCCTTTAAAAAATAATGGACACAGAGCGATATCTTATGGGGTAATATACAGCCAATCAGCGTCTAACTCAACATCCTAGGACCTCTAATCAATGAAAGAATAACCCAGAAAAAGGGGAGTCTTCAGCAAAACTGCCATTGGATGTAGTATGTCAGGCCCCGCAACCAACAGGACGTGAGATTTCCGAGGAAACCAAACCTCAGAGCAGTCCAGAAGCCTCCAAAAGAGAATGTCTTGGAGAGGACAACCTATTCCCTTATCCCACATATCCTCTACCTGACTCGGATAAATGCAACAACTACTGCCCTAACCCACTCGATGACACTCTAAAATAAAGGCCAACAAGCCAAGAATGGGGACAAGATGACCTGTTGGTACTATCGCTAGAATTAATCTAGAATGAAACTCAGCTAATGTTCTGGGGACCCAAGTTAGAATCCTACCATGGCAGATGATGGAATTTGAATTCAGTAAAAAAAAATCTGGAATTAAGAATCTACTGATGACCATTGTCAGTTGTCGGAAAAACTCATCTGGTTCACTAATGTCCTTTAGGGAAAGAAATCTATTGTCCTTACCTGATGTAGCCTACATGTGATACCAGAGTTACAGCAACGTGGTTGACTCTCTACTGTTGTCGGGCAACTAGGGATGGCAATAAATGGCCAGCCAGTGTTGCCCATGACCCATGAATGAATAAATAAAATACTCACATCAGTCCTTTGCATTGATTGTCCTTTCTCCAAGTAGTCCAAAAGCAGTATTTAGGCCCTGCTAACAACAAGATTCAACCCATTCCGCCCTTCCCCCATCAAAGAGTCCCAACAACTGGTTATTATTGCCCCACCATGCCTTCCATGAGTCAAGCAATCAACTACCTGCATAGCCAAAACAAAAAGTATCAACCTAACAAGGACAGGTATGCAAGGATAAATCAGCTACGCCTGGGAATGTACCAGAATATAATTTCCCCCACTCCAACAACACCAGAGATATCAACAACAAAATAAGGACTCAGTTTTTTTTCCAGGATACATGTTCCTTCTGTACTTTCTCAGGAAACAAAGATTTCCTAACCCCAAAACAACAAGAATACAAAAGAAGAATGCAATCCCTATAGTTCTAATGGGGGATTCTTTTTTCACCTAAAATGAGGACTTAGTAGGCTATATGAACCATCTCTTGTGGCAAACCACCCACCTGCCACCTGCTGCAATGCTACTCATCTAAGAGAAGGCTACAAAAAAGCTGTACTATCTCAGTTTAATTGCATAGATTACTGCACTAATTCCAAACACACCGAATGTAGGAAATAAGCTTATTTTGTATGGATCTGCAGAAATGCAGACGTTTTACTGTGTGGATAGATAATTGTTAAACAGTCTGAGGTTCATCCATCTGTAAAACACATTAGAAGTCGTATCACCTGTGAAGTTGGCCGCAGTTTAATTTCTGATCTGTGGTGTGAAGAAAGCTTGTTGCATGCTGCCATCAATTTAGAGTCATGTCATTGTAACCTGGCGGTGGACTTGTGTGCCCAGTCCTGCCTTTCTATATGGTTTTTTGGTATGATACCTATAGCCTATGGCAGCCAATGGATTTCATCAGCAAACTGCTGTCCCTGAAGAAGAGATTGATGAAATGGGGAAATAAAAATTTAGGTGCAAACTGTTTCTTTCCTTCTGGAGTACTTTTCATGCAGTTTTAAATTAAAATAATTCTTGTGTAGAAATAAGGGGAATGCTGTGCCATGTGCCTCTGATCTTCTGACTGTAACAGGTACAACTGGTTAGAAATCCAGAAATCCACCCCCAGCATCTCCTCACACACGGCCAGTAAAAAAAAACTTTGTATAACTGAGTCATTGGATTGATAACCATGCTCAAGTTTGAAGTATCTCCTTTTGGCAAAGCAAGTGTCTGACTAATCAGTAATCAGCATGCTGCAAAGGGCTCTGCAGTACTGCTGATTGCACCATTGGTTGGGGGAAGGGAGGGAGACAGCATTGATCATTGTTTATCTGAATTCGCTTAAATACGTAAGGGGAAAGCACAGGATACTGTAATTATTAACCTCTTCATGCCTGTTTCTGGGCTTGGTTTTTTTTTACTTTGCACAGCGACATATTGTTTTTAATTCCTGCAACTACAAATTTTAACACAGTAGATTCCATGGTATTGAATGGAAGGGGATAAGTCAATATTTCAGAGCACACTATTCATCAAAGTACCTGTGCAGTCCCCTTGCAGAGAATTTTTTTGCTGAAGATCTTTTGTGTGTGCGCTTTTCAACGACAGCATTGGAATCACCATCAGGATTTAGTGACACTTGTTCCCTTTTGACACGGATTATCAGAATGCGTGGCTATCTATTTTTTTTAAAGAAAGAAAACATCAGAAAATAATTATTTCAAAGCTATAAATTCGAAGGGAGGTGCCATTTTTCCCGGTTCGCGTCTTCTGTGACTTGTACTTGGTTGTTTCCTTGTTGCTATGTGATTGACACGGTGATGGGAAAGGGGGGTATGTTGTGCACTTCGTTAAATATTCTATGTTGAGGAAACTTGATACACGTCAGCTGTTATGTGTAGTAAAATCTGCATGAAGGACTGCCTACGTCATTGCACAGAGAACTGTACTAAAGGCTTGAATCAGTCCCTAGAGTCCTTCAATGCTGCTTAGCATTCAGTTCACATTGTGCTTTGTGCAGTGGCATGAAACGCAACAGAACAAAGATATACCCACAGGATTGCGGTAGGCTGATTACAGCAACTGTTCTCCAGGGTTTGCCTTGGCAACAGAAAGGTTGCTGGGATACAGTGCTATTTGAGGAGTAGGATAGATACCCAGCAGGATTACTCCTTGTCAGTGGGAATGCTTTAGGTATAGATTACAGATAACTTCACTTTCATGTGGCGTTAAACATTCAAAGGCTCGGGTTTTCTGGGAATTTTTAATCATATTGCTTCCAGGATCAAGCAGGAGTACTAGCAGATTTCTTTTATCTCAGACAGAGAGTATCAGTCAAGTAATTATGTTCGTTGGAGGGATGCGACCTGTTATGAGCCTGTCTTTTTGCCGCAGTGCGCCTGGCTTATTACAATGAGTCTCCAAGTGGTGGTTGCACAGAAACACTGAATCCCGTAGAATTGCTTTTTTTTTTATTTGGGACGCAGATTAGCGAAGAATATTTACACTTGAGAACTATAGTGGTACAAATACTGTTACATGTACATTCATTACAACAGTAGTGTGGTTCATAATCACAGAATCTGATTTCAATCACAGGTTGAGAAATATGAACTTGAATATTTGTCTGGTTATTAATGATAAAAAGACTGTTAAATTAGGCTGTAACAATAATTGAGTGTGCCTAGTTCCCCATATGTACAAAAGAGAAACAAAATTCAGGGCTGTGGGAAATGTTGAAGTTCCAGTCACTTAATGTAAAATCCATAAAATGTATATTTCTATGTGCATTGCAGCCTTTTAAAATAAGATCTTCATTTGAGCAGAATGCAAATAGTAAAATTAGGAACATTGTCCTTTTGTATACATCTTCATAGTTATATGATTTGTATTTTTCTTTAAAAACTTATGCCAGTGTTTAAGTCATTTGTATCCCACACTTATCCTTCATTAAAAGGGAACATATATTGGATGATCTAGGTCACGGCCATTTCCAGTACTTCTCTTCATCTGATTTATGATGGATGTTGTACCAGTGGACCAATGTGACTCAACCTGTGATCTTTTTGTTTTCCTGCCCTTACCTAAGCTGAGACATCTCACCTCTTTTTGGCATTAATACAAATAACTTACCTTGTGTTGAATCATTGGCTCCTTCCACTGTTAGTAAGGCACCTAATTAAACTAGCAGTATGTCAAACCACCTTGCTGCACTTTCAAATGCATTTTTAACAAAAGCAAAACAAAGTTACTTTATAATTTAAAAAAAACAGAACTCTGTGTACATTCTGACCAGTTTCTCCAAGTATCTTGTTTTTTAATTTCACTGGCTGGGATCTTTCGGTCCAGGTGTGATGGATCCCAAACACTGCTGGCCAGCCAAAAATTCATTGACTTCTGTGGGGCTGAAGATCAGCTGTCTTACAGCACCAGCTACAAGTAGGATTTTAAAAGCTTGATAGTTTTGTTTTTATTATAAATGATTGATTAGTTCAGGTAATAATTTACACCGTAGGAAACATGTTTTAAAATATATATTTTGTTTTCCATGATTTCTTGCCGGCTGCAGTACAATGTTCATCCACCTACTATTCGACAAAAATAGAAAATAAATGTAAGGACAGAAGTAGGCCATTTAGTGCCTTGAGTCTCTTCCCATGATCAGTGAGATCATAGCTGGTCAAAACCCACCTCTCCACATCTGCCTTTGCCCCATTTTCCTTCATATCTTTAGCTAACAAAAAATCTATCAATCTCAACTTTAACAATAATAATTGACTGAACAGAAATTGCTATTTGCAAATAAAGTTCTAAACTTCTGACATCATGCTTTGCATGAAGAAGTGTTTCCTAATTTCACCCCTGAAATGTAAAACACTGCCCAAATTCACTGTTTTGTGGATGAAGATTTAGATTACATGTAAAATGAACCATGTTCAACTTGAGGCACTTAAACTATTTTTGCTTTTGCAATATGTAAATTTAACACTTGCCTGTATCAATATCAAACATTAAAAACTTTGAATAAATAATCTTTGAGAGGGAAGGTTGGTGCAGTTTGGTTGTTCATGTGGTTAGTACAGATGCTGCATGCATCAACCCAAAGCACAGTTGTAAAATCTTTACCATGTTTTGGGCAATGTCCAGCAAGGATACATAAAGTTATTTAAAAAACCTAACAGAAGAGGTGATACAAAGCAACTTCTGGATACAGCCCTGATGAGGAGAAATAAACATGGGTGGAATGGTGACACATTGATTAGCACTGCTATCTCTCAGCACCAGGGACCCAGGTTCGATTCCCATTTGGGTCACTGTGAGTGTGGAATCTGCACATTCTCTCCGTGTCTGCATTGGGTTTTTTAATAAAGTTTATTAGTCACAAATAAGGCTTACATTAACACTGCAATGAAGTTACTATGAAATTCCCCTAGTCATCACAGTCTGACACTTGTTTGGATCAATGCACCTAACCAACATGTCTTTTAGAATGCGGAAGGAAACCGGGACACCCAGAGGAAACCCACATAGATAAGGAGGGAATGTGCAAACTCCACACAGTGACCCAAGCCAAGAATCAAGCCCAGGTCTCTGGCACTGTGAAGCAGCAATGCTAGCTACTGTGTTTCCTTCAGGTACTCCGGTTTCCTCCCACAGTCAGAAAAATGTGCTTGTTAGGTACATTAACCATGCTAAATTCTGCCTTAGTGTACCCAAACAGATGCCAGAGTGTGGCGACTTGAGGATTTCACAGTGGCTTAACTGCAGTGTTAACGTAAGCCTACTTATGGCACTAATAAATAAACTTCAAACAGATTGGTCCACGAAAGCTTACAGTGTAAGATGGTATTGGGTTTATCATGTTAACTTTGTCCCATGCAATAGAATGTTAAAAAAGGACTGCGCTACAACATGATTTTTGTTGAATGTCCATTTCTAAAATAAACATAACCTTGAAGAACAAGTCCATTAGCTGTGGCACTGCAAAAGTGAAGAGTGATTTGGGAGATCAGAGTCTAGTTTATTTTTGAAGACTGCTTCAGTGGCACCTACACATCTCTTGAATGAAATGTCTGGAACATATGTTGAGTGATGATCAAATTCATTACTTTATGTCCATACATTAAAGTTTTAAGTTTCTGCCTATGCCTGATTATCAAGGTCATAACCAAAGGATTGTGGGATTAAAATAAATTGTGTAATATTTATAATTTGAGACAAGACACATGATAAATGTACCATGATTGGGCATGGGGGAATAGATGATATTGGGATTTATGGTTCTGATGATTGGGGTTTAGCTTGTGTGAACTTGTTAGTCAAGATTGATTGCTGTGATGAGTTCTCAGCCAATGTAAAAAGGGAACTGAATGGAACTTGGTATTTTTATCAATTCTTAAATTCCACATCTTAATTTAACGATTGTCATGCATGTGCCAGCAGATCCCAAGCCACCAACATTTCAAAGGGTATTCCACAGGATGTGAATCCCAATAACAAGATTAACAGTTGTAGACAGACCAAAAAAAGAAATAGAAACAGAAAGTGCTGGAAAATCTCTGCAGTTTTGACAGCATTTGTGGAGAGAGAATAAAGCTAATGTTTTGAATCTGAATGACCCTTTGTCAGACCTGCCTGAGTAATTTTGGAAAGATTTGAAAGATGAGGAATGGAACTTCATTTGGAATCCTCCTGGGATATTTGGAGATGGGGACATTGCTGAGGAAGGAAATATGGTTGTGAAAACAAGTTTTGGTAAACATTTTGTCAAAAATCAGGGGGAAAATGGAAAGCAATGTAGATGAATAGGCTGAAAGAGACAAACGGAAGACTTGTCAGAGAGAAGAGCAACACTACTTCAGGTTAGGCATTCCTGGAAGAGAAGTTGCGCTGAGATAAACATTAAGATAAATGCAAAATACTGTTGATATTGGAATTTAAAATGAAAAATGCTGGAAAATCTCAACAGGTGTTGTAGCATCTATGGAGAGAGAACAGAGCTAATGTTTTGAATCTGAATGACCCTTCATCAGAGCTGTGACATTTTTGCTACATCCTTGGTCCAGAGTGGGATGAAATGTCTGGGCCAAAATAAAATTTTTGAAGTTGGTTGTATCTCAGGTAAGTGCTTGAAATGCCTAGACACTGTCACATTTTTCCATTAAGATTTACTTTGTGCAGGTCTACAGGAGAAGTCCCATGGGGTTGGAGAATAGCTAATATTGCTCCTTTGTTAAAGAAGGGTAGTAAGAATACGTCAGGTAATTATAGGCTGGTGAGCCTTATATCAGTGTAGGGAAATTATTGGAGAGGATACTTTGAGACAGGATGTAGTCCCACCTGGAAATGAGTGGACATATTAGCAAGAGGCAACATTGTTTTGTGAAGGGGAGGTCACGTCTCACGAACTTAATCAAGTTTTTCGAAGAAGTGTTGATGATGATTGATAAGGATAGGGCAGTGGATGTTGTTTACATGGACTTCAGTAAAGTCTTTGACAAGGTCCCTCATGGCAAACTGGTACAGAAGGTGAAGTCGCATGGTATCAGAGGTGAGCTGGCAAGGTAGGTACAGAATTGGCTCGGTCATAGAAGACAGACGCTAGCAGTGGAAGGGTGCGCTTCTGAATGAGGGGCTATGACAAGTGGCATTTCTTGGTGATCAGTGCTGGGTCCTTTGCAGTTTATACTATATATATAAAACTGACTTGGAGGAAAATGTAATTGGTTTGATTAGTAGATTGTGGACAACACAATGATGGATTTGCAGATAGTACTGAGGATCATCAGAAGATACAGCAGCATATTGATTGGTTGGAGACTTGCTTGGAGAGATGGTAGTTTAATCTGGATAAATATGAAGTAATGCATTTTGGAAGATCTAATACAGAGAGGAAATATTCAGTAAATGGCAGAATCCTTAAGAGTATTGATAGGCAGAGGGATTGGGATGTACAGATATATAGGTCATTGAAGGTAGCAATGCAGGTGGAGAAGGTAGTCAAGAAGGTGTATGGCATGCTTGCCTTAATTGGCCAAAGCATTGAGTTTAAAATTGGCAAATCATATTGCGGCTTTATAGAATCTTAATTAGGTTGCATTTGGAATATGATGTTCATTTCTGATTGCCACACTACCAGAGCAGGTGCACGAGTCTCTGAAGGTGGCAGAGCAGGTGGAGAAGGTTGTGAAGAAAGCATATGGTATGCTAGCCTTTATAGGAAGGAGTATAGAGTACAAGAGCTGGCCTTTAATGTTGCAATTGTATAAAATGTTGGTTAGACCTTATTTGGAATACTGCGACCAGTTCTGGAAGGAACTACCGGAAGGACATGGAGACTCTGAAGAGAGTGCAGAGGAGGTTTACCAGGTAGCTGCCTGGTATGGAAGGTCTGAGTTACGAGGAGAGGCTAGGCAAATTGGGGCTGTTTTCCTTAGAAAGACATAGACTTAGAGGCGATCTAATAGAGATTATGAGGGGTATAGATAGGGTAAACAGGTTAAGCTTTTTCCTAGGATGGACTCAAATAGCATGAGGGGTCACGGGCTTAGGGTGAGGGGAGTAAGGTATAATTTGGATGCTAGAGAGAGTTTTTGTACACAAAGGGTAGTGGGGGTATGGAATGCGCTGCCAAGTAAAGTGGTGGAGGCAGGCACTCTGGAGTTATTTAAGAGATACTTAGATGGGCACATGAACAGAATGGGAATGGAAGGATATAGCAAACTGATTTAAAATAGGGATCATGAGCCTTGGGAATTCCCTGGGAAGTGTGTAAATTGTCGATGATATTGATGTATTTGTTTTATCCTACAGGTACTTCGGTCCACCTTGTCTAACAAGGGGCATACACGCGATGGGTTGTGAGAGGTCTGGCTCTTGGATTTTTCGAGACTATCCTAGTGCTTCACGCCATTGGTGTACGCTTGATCTGGACCATTTGATGGGCAACATGACAGCTCAGTGACTATTGCTGTACTGTGCAGATACATGGATTTGGGCCTGTGTCTGTGGGAGTTTGCGCATTCTTGCGTGGGTTTTCTCTGGGTGCTCTGGTTTCTTCCCACATCCCAATGATGTGCTCTTAGGCTGACTGGCAGAACAAATTCTCCCTAAATTGTCTCAAATTTGATTTTAATGTATAGATCTATAAACATAGATAGGGATGATAGGAATCATGGGTAGCAGTGGGAACATCAAGGTGGCGGCGAGGGCTCATTGGGCCGAAGAGCCTGTTTCCTGTGCTTGTTCTTTGATATAGAGGCTTTGAAGAAGGTACAGAAAAGATTTATCAGGACGTTGCCTGGTATGGAGGGCATTAGTTATAAGGAGAGGTTGGAGAAACTTGGTTTGTTTTTACTGGAATGATAGAGGTTGAGGGGAGAACTAATAGAAGTCTACAAGATTGAGGGGCAAGGACAGAGCGGATAGTGAGAAGCTTTTTCCCAGGGTAGAAAAGTCAATTACTAGGGAGCGTAACTTTAAGGTATGAGGGAAAGATATATAAAAGTTTAAAGTACGATGGGGAAGATGACTAAATGAGATGTATGAAGCAATTTTTTTACATAGGTGGGACCTGGTGGGGAGATAATGGAAGCAGGGATACAATGGTGACTTTTAAAGGGCACCTTGACAAATACATGAATAGGACGGGAATGGAGGGATATGGTCTCCGGAAGGGTAGGAGTTTTAGTTCAGTCAGGCAGCATGGTTGGTGCGGGCTTGGAGGGCCGAAGGACCTGTTCCTGTGCTATAATTTTCTTTGTTCTTTGTCTGCAGCTTCCTGAGACAGTTCCTCAGCAGTGTTCCCCTTGAGGGAGCCCTTTAGATGTGCCTTTTCGCATTCTCCCTTTTCTTGACACCTATCCTCCTCCTGCCCACCCCAACAGCGTTGAGCCTTTAACAGCACGTTTCACACTGGCTGCCCGTTAACTGGCTAACCAGGGTGAAATCATGTTTCAATGTCCAGTGGGTGAACAGTTGTGTTATGGATGTCATGCTGATCAAAGTCCTCCTTTAAATTCTGATGATGGTTGTGGGAGTGGGGCAGTTGTGTGTGGATAAATTCACAAATCTCTCTTATCAATGGGACTATTGAAAAATCCACGCATTCTGCAAGAGACCTGCTTGCTCCATTAGTAGCAACAGTAGCAGGTGTAAAGTAAGAGATTTTCATCAAGTTTCTAGAGCTTCCTGTTCTGCACCATTGGAGCAGCGTGATGCACCTCCAATATTCTGGCCAGTGAGCAGCACTGAAGCCCAAACCATTCAAATAACCTTCTCCCTATAATTGTCCAAATGGGAGAGTTCCACTCTGTCACATGTACACCCAAAAAGATACAAGGAAAAGTGAAAAGAATTTAGATTCAGAAGAAACAACTCCTTTGCTTCATTCAGTTATGCTTTTGCCTAACCTGTTGACCAAAGTCTGCAGAACTGACATTCCTGTGGGTGGACATTATTTTAAGCCTTAGTTTGCATGATCAAGTTGTGACCAGGGTCCAAGCATGTGATTCAAACAGGAACAAGAATTTCTCCAGGTCTTCTTACCAGCATTTGACCCTTGATCAGAATCACCAAAAGTAGATTGACCTGTCATTTATCGTGTTGTTATTTGAGGGATTTTGCTAGTACTGATTAGCTTGTGCATTTACCTCCATAATAGCCTGTACCTTGAAAAAAGAAATGAATTGTGTAAGTGAAAGAGATTTGACATCTTTGAAATTATTAGGTGTTTATTTGGAACCAAAGGGCAAGTTCTTTTCCCTGAGAATTGCGTGTGAGTGATTAAATAAAGCTAAAATGTCAAGGCAAGTCATGTAAAAATGTTTTAATTGCAGGTCTTTTTGGATAATTTTCTCTTGCTTGTGCACTGTCTTCCTTGAGTCAAAACACAATTAATAGTAGGTGGATTTATATTTACTCCTTAAATTTGGGAGTCGACTTTATTCTGGATTTTTCTTCTTTCCAAATGAAAAATATATAAGAAACTTAAATCATTATTTTCGCATACCCCAAAATGTCATTTGATTTTTGATTATTTAAATATGGATATATTATTACATTTTCCAGTTTAGGAAAGGTATGAAATTTGTAGCAAACTCTCAAACCTTGTTTTATTCTCAAATTTTCTGTTTAGTTTTGTCATTTTATTCATTCATGGGATTAATACTATGGTGGCGAGGCCAGGTATTTATTATCTTATCCTGATTTCCCTTGAAAAGGCAGTAGTCAAGCAATCTTCTTGAACCATTGGTAGTCCATGCAGCAAAAATGTACCCACAGTGCTTTCAGGTAAGGTTTTGAACCAACAATTGTGTGTTCTGGTAAAGGATAGTGTGTGATTTGAGGGAGTAGAGAACTTTCAAACAGTACTTTCTTATGGTCTGCTGACTTTGTTCTTCTAGATGATAGATTTCACAGGTTTGGGAGGTGCTGTCAAAGAAACTTTGGTAAATTGCTGCACTTAATCTTTATGCTATACTCATAGTGCACTGGTGATCAGGGAAGTTAGGGTTTCAGGTAGTAAATGGAATGCCAACTAAGCAATCAAAGGTGGTATTGAGCTTTTTGATATTGGCACTGCACTTATTCAGGAAAGGGGAGCATGTTTCATCACACTCTTGACTTGTGCCTTTTAGTGATGGACAGACTTTGAAGAGGCAGGCGGTAAGTTATTCACCGCACTACTCCCAGTCTCTAAAACGCCCTTGTAGCCACAGTATTTATATGGGTGATCCAGTTTTCAGTTAATGGTGACTCCCATTCAAAATGTTGAGAGCGGGGCACTCAGTGTTGAATATCAAGGGCGATGGGTAGATTCTCTCTCACTGGCTGGCACTCTCTCACAATCTGTCACTTATCAGCCAAAACCTAAATGTTGTTTAAACTCTGCTGAATGCAAGGGTACGGAATAGTTCATTATCTAAAGCATCTTAAATTAAAATAAACACTGTGTAATCATCAGCAACAGGTTGTACTCATGCCATACATGTGCCAGCCAGTGAAGGAGAATCTAATCATTATGCTTAACATTCAATGGCATTATCATCATTCAATGCCCTGCTCTCAACATTTTGGACCGGGATCACCATTAACTGAAAACTGGATCATCCCTATGAATACTGTGGCTACAAGGGCAGTTTAGAGACCTGAATTGTGTGGTGAATAACTTATCCCCTGACTTCTCAAAGCCTGTCCTTGACTATAAGGCACAAATCAAGAGTGTGATGGAACATCCTCCACTTTCCTGAATAAGTGCAGTGCCAATAATATCAAAAAGCTCAATACCACCTTTGATTGCTTCGCTGGCACTCTGTACTTCTGATCTTAATATGGAGGAAAGGCTGTTGATGAAGCAGTTGAAGATGATTGGGCCTAGGCCACTACCCTGAGGAAATCCTGCTGAGTTGATTGGTCTTACTTCATCAACATCTTTTGTTTTAGTTTTGATTCAAACCAGTGGAGAGTTTCCCCCACTTCCCATTGGCTTCTGCTCCTTGATGCCATATTTGGTCAAATGCTGTCTGTTGTCACGGACAGTCATCTCATTTCTCAAATTTAGCTCTTTTGTTAATGTTTGGACCAAGATTGTAATGAGGTCAGGAGCTGAGTGACTGGTGGAAATCAAACTGAGCATCAGTGAAGAAGTTGTTGCTAAGTATCAGAATGGTATTGTTGATGACACCTTCTGCCATTTTACTGATGATTGAGTGGAGACTGATGGATGGTGATTAGCTGAATTGGATTTCTATCACTTTTTGTGGACTGGACAATTTTCCGCCTTCTTGTGTAGTGCTATAGCTGTTATAGCTGTACTGGAACAGATGGAATGGGGTGCAGTGTGTTCTGGAAAATAGATCTTTTGCTCTGCAGTTAACATTTTGTCAGGATCCATAGGCTTTCTTATCCCAGTATGCTCAGTCATGTTTTGCTATCACGTGGAGTGAATCAAATTAACTGAAAACTTGCATCTGTGACTCTCCGGAGGAGGTCGAGATGGATCATCTACATTGCTTGGCACTTTTGACAGAAAATGATTTTGAAAGCTTCAGTGTCTCGTTGTTTGCATGGTGTCTGCGATCACTGAGTACAGGAATGTTCGTAGAGCATCCTTCTCCCATTGTTTAATTGTTCATGTTTCAAAGAGGCAAGACTCCAGAGCTTTGATCTGATCTGATTGCTTTAGGATTGTTTAGCTTTGTTAGAGATTGCTGTTTCAGCAGTTTTGCATTGTAGTATTGTGTTGCGATTTCACTAGGTTGACACCTCATTTGCAGGTATACCCAGAGCTGCTGCTAGTAAGCTTACCTACACTCCTCATTGAATCACTGTTGGCTTGAGAATTGTAATAAAGTGAGGCATGTGCCCACCCATAAGATTACAGATTGGTAGAAAGTCAGTGGGCCACAATGTTCCGTTTGAGCTCTTAGAACTGTTCTGAATCAGTTCCCTTTAGCAAGTAATAATGCCACACAGCATGATGGAGGATATTTTTAGTGTGTGAAGATGGGACTTAATTTGTGCGGTGGTCACTCCTACCAAAATTGTCATGGACAGATGCATCCATGAGGGGTTGATTGGTGAGGTTGAGCCCAAGCTGGGTTTCCCTTGTATTAATTGTCCCACTACTTGTTGCAAGCCCAGTCTGGCAAACATGTTCTTCAGAACTTGACTCACCATGATACTACTGAGCTATTTTGGTGATGACCAAGATGGTTCCCTACCCATGATACATTATTCTATGCTCATGTTACCTTCATGCTTCTTCCAAATGGTGTTCAAGATAGAGGAGTACTGATTCATTAGCTGATGGTGGGCATAGGTGGCAAACAGGCAGTTTCCTTGCCGATGTTTGACCTGGTGCCATGAAACGTCTTGGAACCCAAAGTTAATATTGAGTACTTCCAGGGCTACTCCTTTCGAACTGTGCACCACCATGCCACCACCTCTGGTGGGTCTGCCTTCCTTTGGGCCAGAGATGATATAGAGGAGACTGGGCGTTGCCTGATGAGACCAAAAAGATCATTTTCATTCCTCTTTAGATATAGAAATTGTTCCAGGGGACTAGGGAATAAGTGAGTTTAACACCCTGCAACAGAGGTCAGAATATATATTGAGTGCTTATTGTGAGATATTTTTGATGGTTACCTTTTGATTATTGGAGGCTGTTTCTTGATTTTTGTTTGCTCCCTTTTTTATTCTCACTAGCTTCTTTATTAGATGATGTAGGCATGTAGAAACATTGCTGTCTGTATTTGTATTGATATATTTAAATGGTTTTACTCTTTTGATTAGATATCACAAATACAGATGATTAAGTACACATTTCTCTTTTAACTTGAAATCTATAAATGAGATGTTTCTGTAAGCTATTCTAAATAAATCTCCAATACTCCATTTCCAAAATGAAAATATAACCATTTGGCACAAAGTAATTTATTGGGAATGCATCACACATCTACAGCCCTTTTTAAAAATTGATTGCAAGCAATTAGTGCCCTCCACCATTCTTTGGCTTTGTCCTGTAACTTAAAATTTCTCCTCCCTTAATATTCCTTCTGTTCAAGATGAATGCTAATGAACAAGTCAAGATACTAACTTCAAAAAGTCTAACAATGCAGCAAGGAGAATACACACAAATTAATTCTCCAGCACCAAGTTGACCATCAGATAGCAAATGGGTTTAATTCACATAGTTCACATTTCAGTGATTATTTTCCCAGCTAATGCACCTCCTCCTGTGATCATCCGCACTTCAAAGTGACATAGATTGGATGGACTAAAGAAACATTAATTTTTGTTCTTTGAACCCATATTCAAAATTAAAGGACTGATGTTTTACTGTCAAGTAGAATTGGTAAAGGGAAATCAATATTCAGTGAAATTAAAAACAAATGTAACTAAAATAGACATAGCTTCAGAAGATCGTCAAGTTAACACTTGTATGTAAATATGAAAATCTGCATTTTTTAAAGTACTTTGTAAAATGTTATTCTTTTATATACTCCATGTAGGTTTCAGCTTAATGTGCATATTCACTGGTGACAGAAGATTCATTGAAGCTTCGCTTATCTCTCATCTGCTCTCTCTCTCACACTCACACACGCACATATTGTGATCAGGCCGTCTCCCACCATCATCCACATATCCCTTCATCATCCACATCATCCCTTCCTCCAGTCACTCAGAAGCCAAGTCATCTCTACTTCCAGCATTTGCTTTGCTCAAGCATGTGAGGTATAGTGATAATTCTTCTGGGCCACTCTGGCTTTGTGACTGGCAAAGACTCCATCCTCTTTATTCATATTCATTTTCTGTTTCTGTTTCTCTTAGAGGATGTCCAACCATTGGTGATTGCAAAGACTTGTGCATGACAACATTGGGATCAGCCTGAATAACTCCCCCAGTTCCTCCAGTCACAGGTTCCCTCCCTTCCACCCTTGCAGTGCCTCTGATAGTTTTTGAGGAATAAGAGTGAGGGAGCATGCATTTGGAGGAGCGAGAGCAGCTAGCATTGGAAGGACAGAATATGTGTTTGGAGAAGCAGGTCCTCATAGATTCTGTGTCTCCCACATACAAGAGTTGCACCCAAGTACTTTCAAATATAGTAAGCAGGTAGCTATTGATCAGTTAGTTTTTTTTATCTTTTAGTGTAGACCAGTCAGTTTAACCAGTTTAGATGCCAAATCTCATACAATTAGAGATCAAACTATAGATCCTGTAGAGATGAATGGGATAATTTGTTCAAAAACATGCTGTTTATCCAATATGAATATCTTGTAGAAGTGTCTATAGATGAAAAGTGTGCAGCAGATGGAGGGTACATGGATTTTCATGAGGCATTCAAAAGGCTGTGGCTCAGGAGAGTTGTAAAATTAAAGAAATTTGATATGACAGAAAATGCAAATAGAAATTTGGTTAACAGACAGGAAACAAAAAATAAGATAGTGCTCATAAATGTTGCTTGGTTTGGACAACAGTTGGGACGAGAGGTTGGAGTTAGATCCACTTGTTTTCTTTCTTGTATACTCATATATTTTGATCTTCAATTGAAGATCAATCTTCTTTCTGCACAGATGCTGCCAGATCTGCTGCATATTTTCAACAGTTCTGTTTTTATTAAAATATAAAACACATGTTAGCGTTAGTTGGCATATTGTGTTCAATTTTGGACACTACACTTTAGAAAGGATGTAAAGACTATGGATTGAGCTTCAGAGGTATGCTGTATCCATCCAGGATTGAGAGCTTCCGTTATGAGGAGAAAGTTAGGTTGTCCTTAAAGTAGAAAGAGATAGTTAAACCATCAAGAATTTTGACTAAGGAAAACTCTTCGAGTGGCTGAATGATCTGTAACCAGAGAAAAACAGAAGATGCTGGAGAGAGAATAGAGCCAGTATTTGAAGTCTGGACGACCCTTTGTCAGAGCTGACTTATTCCAAACTTGAAATGTTGGCTCTGTTCTCTCTATAAAAATGCTGTCAGACCTGCTGAGTTTTTCCAGCATTTTCTGTTTCTCTAAGCAGAGAGCATAGATTTAAAGTGATGGGCAAAAGAACTGGAAGCAATAGAGAATTGTAGACTGATTACTGCACAGAAGAAGCCTATTTGTCTTGTTGTGCCAGTGCTGGCTTTCTGTGCCACTTCCTGCCTTTTCCCCATTGGCTTACAGAGCCAGGCAGTTGTCCTAATTGGGTAACTCTTTCAAAGGTATAGGAGCAGGATTGATAGACCAAAAGGCCTGCTTCTGTGAGCAATTATTATATGATTCTAATTTTGAGTATATTGTGCTGTTTTGGGCATTTGTTTATAGAGAGAATATCAAAGCCAATGTATAGCATAGTTTCATCAAAAATTAAGAATGGATAATTATGAAGAAAGATTAAAGATACTGGTCATGTTTCCAGAACCAAAAATACAGAAGATGATTTAGAACCATGGAATGTGTACCAAAGAGAAAGGCCATTTAGCAATTGTATTTGTTATGGCTCTAATCCCATTGTCATCTGGTGGCATTTTAAAAGATGTTTTTACAATTTGAAGAATTTTTTCTTGTGAACAAAGAAAGATGATTTCCTCTGGTTGAGAATGGAGCGGGATTCATTAATTTAAATTTTTTGATGAAGTGAAAGAGGCGAGAGGTTAGGAGAATTTTTCTATGCGAAGAGCTGTAATGGCAGGCAATACTTTGCCAGAGAGACTAGTAAGACAGGGCCTGTTGCATCTGGCAAGGGAAGGTTGATAAAACTTAGGAGATGATGATACAGGGCTATGGACTGAAACAGGGCAATGGAATTCATTTTGATTGCTCCAACAAATAGATGGCAGGGACATGAAGATCTCTTTCTGTACTGTATATCCCATGATTGGGAATGTGATTTGAAGATTACAATCAAAAGTATGGATGGATGATTCATTGAGAATAAAACTTAGCTTTTGACGTAGCATGACGCAGTCTGAAGCAAATTGGCCTCTAAATATTTATTCTATTTCCTTTTGAATGTTATTATTGAATCTGCTTGTTCAAACAGAATGGGATAGATAGTGAATGATCAACGTTTTAAAGCCTTGGTAAAGTTGAATTTTATCCTTATTACTTTAAGAAACTCTAACACAGGGATCTTAGAAATGGCATCTGTGGAAAACAACAGACCTCATGGACAGAGCAATAGTTAACACTGCTGCTTCACAGCACCTAGGACCCTGGGTTCAATTCCAGCCTTGTGTGGAGCTTGCTCATTCTCCCCTTGTCTGCATGGCTTTCTTTGAGGTTTCCTCCCACACTCCAAAGATGTGCAGGTTAGATTGATTGACTATGCAAAATTGCCCCTTAGTGTGTTAGGAGGATCAGAGGGGTAAATACATGGAGCTAGGGCATAGGTGGGATAGTTGTCTGTGCAGGCTTGATGGGCCAAATGGCCTCCTTCTGCACTTTAGGGATTCTGTTCTAATTATTGAAGGTTGTAAAAGTTGGCAGGTAATTTAAATTTTGCCTACTTGTCTTTGAGGTGGGGAGGAGGTCAAAAATACCAGTTAGGAAACAAAGTATGTGAGTATAATCCCAACAGGACATCTTAGAACAAATGGAGTTGATGGCTTGGATTACTATTTCTTTTTGGAAAATTGTCTTCAGTGAAAAAATTCTGGAAAACAATCTAGATTCTTTGAAATAAAAGATATTGTTTAATTCAAGTTACTCCAATTTCTGGATTTGAACACATTACAGTGTAAAAACCCTACTTAATACTTTTAGGAAAACCCGAGTTGAGGTAAAATATTTTCTGATTTTGGTTTGACTCGCTTTCGAAAGAACATAATGTTAGGAACTGTTGCAAGCCCTTAATTGTTCATTGCGCTACGAAATGACATTTAAACCAAACGTGGTGGGGAAACGTTATTTGTATCTTCACTTAATTTGAACTGACATCCTTGTATGAAGTTGTAGTTTGGCTGCAAGTTCTCTGCATTTGTTGATAGGTGGCTGCCCTTGTGCACAGGCTGCTGTTTTGAGCTGCTCCTGCAGTTTATACACTGATGCCAACTACCTCTAATAAATGACAGCAGCAAAAAAAATTATGAAAAGCAATTTGGGACCAAATTTCCTGTTTAATTGGGTGTGGATTTGATAGGCATGCGTAAATTTTGTTTTATATTGCTTAACAGGTACTGGTTTTACAGGTGAGAAGTATATATCTTTATTTCTAAAGTAACCAGGGTCGCTAAATAATTAATTCACCAGAATATTGATGACCTTTTATGGCTTGTTGAGAGATGCATAATGAAGCAAGCCAGTGTTAAAATCAGCTGTAATTATATTGTAGGTAGGTCCTGATATGCAGATAATTACCATTTTGTGTGTAAGGAGTTCAGGAAGATGCATGGGCTCTTTTATGAAATAAACATGAGAGGTTTGCCACTCTGAAATTACCCAGGATTCTTTGAGGATAGAGACAGGAGCGGGTATTAAGGAGTCTGCCCACTGGTTGGCCACCAAAAGTCCTCCAAGCTGCAGGTGGTGCTTGTGTCACGTGTGGACAGATCCAGTGAGATAGGAGAAGAGAAAGAGAGAAAGGAGTGAGTTATTTGCACTGAGTGATCTCTAGTGCGTCTGAACTCTTTTTTTTCCTTTAATAAACTTTTAGTGGCATGTTCTTGCACAGCAGATCGGTATGAAAAATAATTGAAGCGTGTGAGGAAGTTGGCAGCTGCAGAGTTGAATCCTGCCAGAATCCGGTGGCAGCTCGGTTGATCTTGTTTATTTCCGAAACGATCCAGGAAGGTACCTTTTGGGAGCTGGATTAGACAGACTGGCACTGGCTGGAGCGATGCCAGAGATGCTTGGGAAGGGTGCCATGCTGAGAGAGTGCAAAGAAAAGCAGGCAATACTTGGCACAGCTGAATTGAAACGGCCTCCTTTGTTTGCTTGCTGTTTTGTATTTCTCCTCCTCCAGTACCCCCACCCCCACCACCACAACCCCTCGCGAAGGAGTGAAATGCCATGGGGCAAAATTACAGCTACAGGACTTAAATTTTGAACTTTTGTTTTCACAGGCTCGGGGAATGAATGGTTAGCCTGACCATTTAATTGTGACATTATCGTCCGTTTTTAGCTGTTAATGTAGGAGAATGTGCGATCTTTTGATATACTGATTGATTAGTTTTTATTATTGGCTGCATTGCTTTCATGGAGGCAGGTCAGACAGCTTGGATGGATTTCAGAGCGACTGCATGGAAAGATGGCGAAGGATTATAACAGTCAGGGTAAAGAAGGAATTTCTTCTGTTTGGAATGGCATCTGAGCTCAAATATGTACTAGCAACAATTGAAGCGACAATGCCCAACAGTCGTGAACGCTTATCCACGTCAAAAATTCTACATTGCGTCTTGATTTTCCTTTGTCAAGGAATGCGGATAGTTGTGAAATCGACAATGTGTTCAGTATTTTCTCCATAGGAATTTGACTTCATTTGCTTAAGAAAAGCTTGTGATGGTGTTTTTAAAAACATGTTTTTATTGCATTGGGGCTGTGATTACTAGGTTGGAGATGTGGCTTCCCTTTTCATCAGAGTTTAAGTAAAATCTTATAGGCCTGTACTCAAATTTATAAATGATAATAAAAGTGCTTTCCTTCAGTCTTTATTATTCTCATAACTTCATCATTTTCAAGCATTATTTGCACTTTGCTACAGGTGATCTTGATTTGAAACTGGCCAAAAATCACTTTCTGAACTTGAATTTAATTAAGTAAATGGCTGGGGGATAAAAGGGACTCAGCATCTTTAAATTGAAATCTATAATAAATTTAACAAAATTTTTTGAATTTGAAAATGATTCTTGACTGTGTGGAAAGGCTTTGTAAATAGCAGTCATCTGGTGAATTTTGGAAAAGTTAAGATTTTATTGACAGCTAATCCTTTCTAAATTTGATCGTTTTCAAAATTAGTCCTTCGTCTGTGCAGATTGGCAGTTTCTCAGAGTGCTGTTGATTGGTATAGTTGAATGTTTTAACTGGCTACAGAAGCCAATGGCTTCGGAAAAATTTCAGAATGACCTTTTGTGATGTGATTTAAGTGGTAAATCTTTGATAGTTGCTTCCGTTTCGCCTGCTTGCCATTTTGTAAACTTAACGTCAACAAGGTGACGTCATAGATATGTTGATGTGATCACTAAGTATCAGTTTCTGCTTTTGAGAGTAAGATGAACAGGAACAATTACTAGTACCTTAATAAAAGGGGTCAGATGGACCTAGCCTCCACTTCTTGATCCTTTCCGTAAAACTTTTTTTAAAAATATGTAGTCTTTTGGCACTGAAATGAATATTGAATTACAATACTTATTAATCTAAGTGAAAATAATTTAACACGATCCTGGGGCTTTGCAGCGTAGAAGTTAAAGTTCCATTGCCATGTCTAATTTAACAGATCATTGAGTGGATGGTCCTTGAATACTAATTCTTTCTTTCAGTTTGATGTGGTTCTGGTGGCAAAGTGCATGCTTTTAAATCTGATGATTTACTTTGACTTAACACCCTGACGTTTTAAACACTATTTGTGGTGACTGGGGCAAAGTATTATGGGACTTGAGTTGCTATGTTGTAGAGGTGATACAAGAATGGTCTTTTATATTGCAGAAGAACATTCAGTCATCTCTATAGACATTCTTACTAATCTGAGATTTCTTCATTAATCAAATGCTCTTTGGAAAAAAAATTCAAAATAATTGTATTTCAGTGGTCTGAATTTTCCTCCCATTAACTACACCAGCGCATGTAGAATTAAGAATTTTTCATTTGATGCACCTGCTGCTTACAGATAATCAGTAGCTCCTGTTTTATGTACCATGATGGATATTAACATTATGAAAGGCATCCCTTTTTTGTGCTGTATGAATAGTGCATTAGGCATTGTTAAACATGTTCAGCAGATAAATGTTTGGTGCAGGACAAGTATTTGTTGAGTTTTTGTTTGCAGTTTCCCTCACTTTTTGTAACTCCATTATTTGGTTGCCGACAACCTGTTTGAAGATGACACAGTTCACAGAATCATAGAACTGTTGCCGTGCAGAAGGAGGCCATTTGGCCCATCGTGTCTCTACAGGTTCTCCAAAGTCATAAGCATCATGACTTAGAGTGTCATCTCCAAAATGTTCAAAATCCACCACAAGCAATAGCTTCTGCACATACTTCAGCAGTTATTACTGTCCCAAGAAAGTGCGAACATTATTGTTGAAAACAGAGTTTAGGATTCCCTGAGCATAAAGTATTCTGTGTTTCCTCACCAAAATGATCCATTTTCATGTGAACCGAAAACTTCCAACTATGATACGCATCATTATTGATCTTGATCCAACTCCCAACCAGTGCCCAAACTGCAAATTAATTTGCAGAAATTAAGGTGGCATGCTGGCTCAGTGGTTAGCATGGCTGCCTTTCAGTACCAGGGACCTGTGTTCAATTCTGGCTTCAGGTCACTTTCTATGTAGAGTTTGCACTTTTTCCCCGTATCTGTATACGGGATACTTTGGTTTCCTCCCACAGTCCAAAGATTGTGGGTTATGTTGATGGTCTATGCAAAATTGTCCCTTAATGTCAGGGGGAATAGCAGGATAAATACATGTGGGATATGGCCTGGGTATAGTTTTTTTTGTTATAGTTTTTATTTATTGGTGTCACAAGTAGGGTTACATTGACACTGCAATGAAGTGACTGTGAAAATCCCATAGACGCCACACTCAGGCGCCTGTTTGAGTACATTGAAGGAGAATTTAGCAAGGCCAACACATCTTTGTTGTCAGTGCAGGCCCGATGGGCCAAAAGGCCTCCTTCTGCACTGTTGGGATTTTATGATTATTGTCTTCTTGACGAATTGCATAACAATTTGCATGCTAGCTATGTTATTTTTGGGATAGTAATCCAGAGGCATTGACTAATGATTCAAACAGGAGTTCAAATTCCACCACGGCAGCGAGGAATTTAAATTCAGTGAATCAAACAAAACATAGAATAAAAAGCTAGTATCATTAATAGTGACTGTGAAACACTGTAAAACCTATTTGTTTCACTGATGTTCTTTAAAAAAGGAAATTTGCCATCCTTAACCAGTCTGGCCTAAATGTGATTTCAGTACCTATTGCAATGTGATAGATTCTTAAATGTCCTCTTGAGATGTCCTAGCATATCCTCAATCATATTCATCAAGGTGATTTGCCTACACCTTCGTGAAGACCAATGGGAAGGGCAAATGTTGCTGCCTTTGTCGGTGATGCTCATGTCCCATGAATGAATAAAAACATTACTCTGACATGACTTCATATAAACTGGAGCCTTTCTGATCATTAGAAGAAAAAATCAGTGAACTAATAAAGGGGTTTTATGCTCACCCAGATGCTGCTTCCTTGTCACTTATCACATCATAGTGAAAATATAGTTAGGAATTTTGTCAAATATTGCAGAGCTACTTCCAGAGGGTGCAATAATAGTAACTTAAGAAATAGGAGCACGACCAAATGATGACATGGTGGTACGATGGTACAGTGGTCAGCACTGCTGTCTCACATCGACAAGAATTCGATTCTATCCTTGGGAGGATGGAGTTGGCACATTTTCCATGTGTCTGTATAGTTTTCATCTGGGTGCTCCAGTTTCTTCCCACAGTTCAAAGATGTGCAGATTAGATAGATTAGTCATGTTCAATTGTCCCCCACTGTCCCAGAATGTGTAGATTAAGGGCATTAAAGGGGTTAGAAGGATAGGGCCTGGTCTGATGCTCTTTTGGAGAGTTGATGCAGACTTGATAGGCTGAATGGTCTCCTTTTGCCGTGTAGGGATTCTGTGATTTAGCTCCTTGAATCTGCTCTGACATTTAATACAATCATGGTTCCATCTCCTTGCCAGTTCCCCTGAGACTTCAAAAATCTATCAATCTCAGTTACGAATATATCCAACAATGGAGCATCCTTCTAGGATGGACAATCCAAAGATTCACAACATTCTGAGTGAAGAAATCTTTCTTCACCTCAGTTTTAAGTGATCGACCCCATATCCTAAGACTCTGTTTCCATGTTCTGGATTCCTAATAAAAAGTCTCCCAACACTGGGTTAAAGTCCAACTAGGTTTATTTGTAGCACAAGCTTTCGGAGTGTTGTTCCTTCTTCTCCCTCACCTGAAGAAGGAATGACACTCTGAAGGCTTGTGTTACCAAATAAACCTGTTGGACTTTAACCTGGAGTTGTGAGATTTTCTACTGTGCTTACTCCAGTCCAACACTGGCATCGCCACATTCTAGGTTCCATAGCCAGGGGAAGCAACATCTCCATCCCCTCCATTTCGAGCTGAATAAGGTGGTGACTTGAGAATGACACAATAACAAGTGTTAACTATGTAGCACTTTTAATGTAAAAAATAATCCCAGAATTTGTGAGGAAAATGAATCCGGAACCAAACAAAGTATTTTAGGGAGAGTGATTAAAAGCTTAGTCAAAGAGGTGGAAATGCAGAGATGTTTTGAGGGGGCTCCAGCTTGAGTTCTGCTACTTTCTCCAGATCTATTTCCTTGCCTGTAGTTATCTCTGGCACTTGCTCCATATTGTTGTCTGATTCACTCACATTCAGTCATGAAATTAACTGCAGAATATTTATTTACTGTCTCTGCCGTACAATTATCTTTGAGCAGCTCATCCAATTTTAGCTATTTTTAAATTATTTTATAGCTTTTTTTAAAACATTACTCCTGTTCTCTGTTCCACTGCTCCCACATAATCCATTCTATTACCCCCTCATTTGGGAATGGGACTGGGAAAATATCCCCTGTTTGGATAGCCTAGTTCACAAATCCGCTCCCTGGAAGAAGACCTTTTTTATCTCCAAGTTCTCCATATCCGTGTAAAACCAAGTCAGTAATCATATTCCTCATTTCTAAGGAATAATGGCAGTTCATAACTCAGGACTTCCTTCAGAAACATTCTGCAGCTTTCCTATGCAAAAACTGAACGCAGTACCACATAATGTGACTTCTTAAAGGCGAACCACAACTTTAACATCATCAGCTTGCACTTTAGAACTTCTGGATTTCTTAATGTTATTGTGGATTGGCCAAATTGTGTGTCCTAGAGTGTATTTCAGATAACTTGTGTATCATAAGAGTGGAATCTTGTTTTGTCAAAATGCAAATGCAGGGTAAAAGTGTTTAGAGAGCTGAATGAGTTTAATAGGGAGGGTTATGTCAATAATTATTCTAGGAATGAATAAAACTTTTTCTCAAATTTGTTTGTTAGTAGTATATGTGAATGTAACTGTGTGTAAGAAAGTAAAATTTAATTGAAACTGGTGCCTGGTTTCTCAGCAGGGATGGGATATGGAATGCGACCAGAATCTAATTATTAACTTCCACAGGAGCAGTGAATCTAGGCCAGGCATTGCTAATGGAAGATAGTTATTTTTTTAAAGGAATGTTTTTTGCCAAGTTACTTATATCTGCTGGTAAATTTGATATTCTCAGAATTAGCAGGGAAATGTATTGATACCAACAGTCCCATGGCACAGTAGAATATTTCAGGACCAGGGTGTTTTATTAAAGTAATATCTGATCATTCAGTTTAGTGTACTATTTTTTCCATAGCTGAATTTGGTAAGATTACTGTAAATTTACAGTTTTTTTTTGTTGGATTTTTTAAAAATTGAAAGATTGAGTTTCTTAGCCACATTTAACTTGGTATAAATTGGATTTTAAATAATGTGCAGTTTTTAAGACTTCTCTATTATTTTCAGGGAGGATACATTGGGAATAGGATCGGATTTGGGGAAGTTAGGGTGGCAAGAGAAGCAACCCTTAATGTGTAATGGACTGGTGTCCAGAAACACTTCCTCTGTGGATGCCTACAAGTATTTTAGACCTCGTTACATTAATGTGACCATACAATTATAGTTTCTCTGTCTTTTGATTGGCTAATAAAGCAGCCTATTGAGGAGCACTGCATTCCAAAGTGTGAGTTAACAAGATCATGGATTAGAATTTCCATGATCATCTCCAGCAAGAGCTTTAGTAGAAGATTAGTGGAAGTCTAAAGGAAAAGACACTAATGACTATTTATGCAGTTTCTCCAATTTTTCTGACAGTCTTTGTGCTGAAATTACAGTTGACAATTGGCTGGTTAAGCTGGATGCTTTTGATCAATTTATTTTAATGCATGGGAGAAAAAGTATTCTGCTTGGTGAAGTAGAGAGACTAAGCAATATGGAAATGCCTCACCATTAATTTTAGTAAAAGAAACCAAGTTTTAGCAAGAACTATAGTGCAAGAAACTACAAAAAGTTGAGATAATTGGGAGACAGAACAAACCAAACCTAGAAGATGAAGCTAAATTTGAGTTTAAAAAGCCTATAAATTGTTGGAGAATTATTTAGTGAGGAAGCTACCTAGTTCCACAATTTCCAGGCCTTGAAAGCGGTTGAGTTCAAGTTGGAGTCATGTTAAGTAAGCATTCAGGAATGTGTGTGCAAGATGGTATGTTTAGAACTTAGGAAGGACAAGAAGTAACGTTTCCAGAGGAGCTTTGACCTTTATTATATTAAGATGGAGAAGAGGAAAACATAGTATACTGAAAAATTTTGGAAGTTAGATATGAATAAAGGAACGCACATGAGGTTATCTTTATTGTTTTCAATTCAGGAGATGAGTATTGGTGTTTTGCATGGACTTGGGCCGGAATTTTACTGGGGCGGCGAGGCTCGCAAAATGAAAATCTCCATTGTACTTCGTGTGGGATTTTATGCCCTTGCCCAAGCAAGGTCGTAAAATCCTTGGATTTTTGAGAAAGTTAGCTGTTTATGAGGAGGGGGGAAAAGTGTTGACAATGGAATAAATGTGGTTTCCTAGTTGCAATCCGAAGAGATAGCGACCTGGAGTTTCTAACTGGATGTGCAGCAGACCAGAGGATTGTGTGTTTTCAGTGTGATGAGCACTGATCCCATCACAATTTATACAATCAGCCTCATTTGGCTGGGCTCCAAATAACAGAAGCAACCATTGATTGGGAACTTGTCAATTTGAGATGACTACTAGAACTCAAGAAATAGAAGCATGAGTAGACCACCAGGTCTTTCGAGCCTTTCAATACAATACAATCATGGCTGACCAGTAATTGACCGGAAGATTTCAAGTTCTTCAGCAGCTTGTAGGAGCAGATTGCATCAGTATTACTTTATGCTGAAATAAAGGTCTGAAATTACAGAATGGTTGCTGGGCCTGTAATTGTGAAATTACTGTAGTATGAAATTAGTTAAAAAGAAGCAATATTGTTTTTTATGGAGTCTTGCAGGACCCCAAAGAGTGCCACCTAGAGATAATTGACAGGCTGATGAGCACCAACTTCACAAATTGTTGCAGGAAAAATATTAAGTGACCTGACCAGGTCAATCACAGTAATGGATGCCACCAGTACCAAGAATGCGTGGCACTCAAGTCACTTTACATCACGTTTTGTTATGGTACTTCTATTGGTTTTGTTAATCCTAAATGTAGAAATGCCAGCGTTGGACTGGGGTAAACGCAGTAAGAAGTCTCACAACACCAGGTTTAAGTCCAACCAGTTTATTTGATAGTAATCCTACAAGCTTTCGGAAATGGTGTTCCTTTGTCAGGTGTGTGGGAGATTCTGGTCAGAGAAAAGCGTACAAAGACGCACACAGTTTACAGAGAAGTCCTCAAAATGACATATTGGTGAAGAGACTATGAAAATAATCTGAGGATAAAAATAATAATGAATCTGAACAAATGATTGGGGGGAGTCTCAGTTTTTGTCCTTTGATGTACATGTTAATTGCAGACTCTTTCAGTTGTGCTGTGCTAGCTGCTGCTTACAATTCAAAACTTGACATGGAGCACGATAAGGCAATTATTTTTGGAAAATAAGTGAATCTGCAGTTTTCCCAGTCGGGCCATTATTGTATCCCCTCAATAAACCTGATATTTCTCAAGAGTATTAGACAAGTTTTAATGATGTCTGGCAATGAGAATTGGAGAGAAAAAAATTGTCTGGAGGTTACACAGGCAATTTGCTCACCCTCTATGTCCAATGTTAAAACATGCCGGTATGGTTGGTGAAGAGAGTCTAATAGAGGAGATTAGTGAGATATGTGAAACCTGGAATACATATTCTCGGATACTGCCACATCCTAATGTAAGCCTTCCATTTACCACAGTAGTTACCGTAGGACTAAGGATATGGGACAAAGGCAATATTTTCATTCTAGATTTTGTAGACCCTGGATAAGATTTAGTCTTTCTACAGTAATACTGGAGGAATGGATAGAGACCAGACAAACACCATCAACAAAGTTTCTGACTGATAATTGAAGTGAATTTGCCAGTGACTAGTTCTGAAATGTGTGTGAAAACATAAAAATCATAATTATGAATATCACACCTGAGAGCTTCTTCAGCAGTAAACTCTGAGAAAAGAATCATGTGGTGATTGATGAAATGCTGCATAAAATTTTAGCTGATCAACCATACTGCGTGTTGACAACCGCCCTGGCATGGGTGGTTCATGCACAAAATTCACTCCAGATGGTTGGAGGATATAGTCCCTATCAATTGCTCTATGGGCAAAATCCCAAATTGCCATCTGTGCTATGCATTAATCCTCCTGCTTTAAAAGGTACTATAATTCTATTTCTTTTTTGCTATGCACTTGAATGTCTTATATACAGGAAGGTAGACTTTCATCCAGGCTCAGGTGTTGAAGAAAATTGGGAGAGCACAGAGACATTGTATAAGGTCATCTGAAACAAAAATTTAATTCCGCAGATTTGGTGTATTACAAGAAAGAATCAGGGCCTGGAAAGATCCTGTTTAGGATAATAGGTTGTGATGGTAAGGGAGTACTTCTCAAACGTGGCAATCAAATGGTTGAGATTTATTCCATGTGATTGATCAGAGTTAAAATCTCAGACTCTGAACAGTCCATAGTAGTAAATGAAGCACTCCTGTGTCAGTCTTCCATCTCATGAACCAATGATTTGCACCATGGTGGCCACCTTTTGTATTAAGCAAGGCCTGTTGTGGCTCAGCCTCGCTCCAGCATAGCAATCTCAGTCACACTTGCTGCAGAAGAAGACAATGGGCTGAGAAGATCCACGACTTGCTGGCCTCTATTTCCTCTGGCTGTCTTCTTGGTCAGCTGGGCCTCTTCAGCTCGCGTCTTCCAAACAGTCAGTCTCCAGAGGTCATGTTCATCAGTGACTGTCTCCCACCTTCATAACTCACTTGTAGGTATGGACCCCGGAGGTTTCCCATTCAGCGTAGAGACTGCGTTTGGATATACTGCTGTAGTCTACCTCCTGAATGTGTCCGAGTCAGTGCAGACGACCTTTGGATTAATGATGTCTGGATGTTGATGGAATTAGCATGCTCTAGGTATCCTTAAATCAGTGACTATTGGGGCACGCTGTACCCCAAATGCTCATGTGTTTGGTGATGAAAATCCTAAGGAGGAGTCTGGATATGCATGAGTTTAGATTTTAAGCAGAACTTAGAAATCTTATTTACATTCTGTACTTCCCATCCTGGTTAAGCATACTAGGTCCTCGCAGATGAATTATGTGCTAGCCGTGTGGCTATCTCCTTGGGGATATGCACCTCTGAAAGTGCTTCTAGCTTTGTATTGTTCATCCTCTCAACTCCATGAGGGTACAAAAAATTCTCAAAGGAATGGCCTTGCTGTCTGGTGGAAACTGTTTCCAGTCACAGACAACTCTCATGAAAGGGATGTGATGGGGAAAACAAAAGGGGAAAAAAAACGGTAAAGTGCAAAATAGGTATAAAACTTGGACCGAGAAATGACAATACCAAATGCAGAAAGACTAAAACATATCCTGCTGAGTTAGACTTTGTAGTTAGCGGTGAAGGGAGAGGAATGATCTTCCCTGATTCCTTTGCTGCAATGGATTCTTCCTCTTTTTACTTCAGCAGAGCCCATCATTGGGATAAACAGTGAGAGCACATTGCCAACCTCGTTTCTTGAACCCAGTCTTCACCTTGATGGCAAGCAGACATTTTATATTATAATTTGAAATATTTTAAAACAGTTTGGGACATTTAAAAAAATAATATTAAATCTTTGAACACTTTAAACATTTTTATAATTTTTGAAAGTTTAGTAGCTCTTAAACATAGAGGGAAAAAGGGAGGAATATTGAGGGAGGGAGACAGATATAGAGAGAAAAGGGCTGAGGAAAGCTCTATGACAATTCTCTCTGGCCTTTGGTCCCACCAAAAATTCCAGTATACCGGGGTCTGTAATGTCAGCAGTCTACCCTTCACCTTCCGTGCCTGGTTTCTCTTTCCCTTGACTCCGCTTTTCCTCCACTATTCAAGCACAGTAGATCAGAAAATGTACAGGACTTTGTGTCCTCCTTCACGGATATCATTTATTTCTACTTTATTTATTTCAATTTTAACAAGGCTTACATATTCCATGATTGAATCTTCAAAGTTTCTTAGCTGTTGGAAATTGCACAACTGCTGTTTATTCATAGCAAATAGAACGATATTGGTAATATACTCTACACAGAACATAAAAACTGTAAGAACTAATCATTCTTATGGCCACACGGATCCAAGGGGACTCATTTCTTTCTTGTGCCTCTATTATTGTTGGATAAGCACTACTTCCATGGCTGTTATCTGCATTGCCCCCTCAAGTTACATTACAGTAGGATTAGTTGGTATGGCAATCTCTCTCAATGTGTGCCAGACCACATGAGACCAACCAACAGCACAGTATCCAAGGCAAGGTCTGAGGGAAGACATTGAATGCACAAACAACTGTCATCACTGAATCAGTCAATTTTATGTGGTTTTAATACCAATTAATTGTATTGAGTTCAAAGGTAGATGGTCAGCTTAGTGGCAAGTTTCTTTTCCAACAGGCTCCACTTCCGGCATAGCTAAGAATAGCCTGATGGAGAATCTCCACTATAATTCTGCCATGTTGGCCATCAGGGACTATTTGAGATGTGGCAGGTGCAATGTCAGCTGCTATAACAATTTATGCTATACAGTTTTTTTATTTATTGGCCTAATTTCTAATGTTCTGTATTCATTCCATGGTTAATATGGTTGATAAATTTTATTTCAAATCAACCAAGTTTAGAAGTTTTATCAACTGATCCATTTTCTAGATGGTGATGGTGTATTAATATTGCTTGAAACAGAATTTCCAATTAATTTTAACATCATGTTTTGTACTGCCCCTGTGAATCACTTTGAGAAGTTTTATTACATTAATGATGTTATAAAAATATAAGTTGTTGTTGACTGTAGAAGGATATGAACTGGAAATCACAAACACTCAACTGCTATGCAGTTTTCAGCGAGGCTAGCAGTTCTAATAATATTGCATTGTCTGAATTTAGAATGCATTATTATATAGTCTGGCATTAATCTGAATAGTAACGCTTTATTGCTCAGAAATGAGGACCAGTGCATTATGGTGTTGCTATTGGACAATTTGTGCCCCTGTCAGACAGATCAATGCCATTGTTGTATTTCCTAATATCCTGTTTTCTGTTTTAAGTTGACGTTTTTCTTTTGCTGCGTAGTGGAGTTGGGATTTGGCAGGTGACCTTCTCTCTTCCATATTAATCTTGGTGTAAGGTCACTTTTTCTCTAAATAACCAGGTGGCAATAGCAGCAGCCATCCGTTTACTGCCTTATCTTAGTGTAATCCTTGTCTCTCTTCCATGACCAAATAATTTGGAAAGAGGACCAAAGGAAAAGGCTAGTGTATTTCAATAAAAGGGATTTTTTTCAGAGGCATCCTGTTAATTAAAGTAAGAATAGAAGCATTAGCATATTGCTACATTTAATGCAGTATTTTGCTCCTCCCACACCATGCTCTGTAGAAATGACAATTTAGCCCAAGGAGAGGACAAAATGAAGCAAATTATGTGCGTTGCATCAAAATATGAATTGCAAAATGCATCCTTTCCCCTCCATATAAAGTTTGTTATCCCTAATATTGATGGATGCTCCATATCTTCATGATTTGAAGAATGTGTAGTTTATCATGATCATTGGTCATCTGAGAAAACTTCTCTCTTAACACAACGATAAACCTTGGATTTAAATTTTAATTTATTATCTAATTGATGAGTCAAATGATTTTTTAAACCTGTTTTTAGAACGATCACAAATAAGAATATTCACAGTTGTTCATGATGTTCTATGATTTAAAAAGAAGGCACCAGCTTATACTCATCAATAGGCTTTTAATTATTGGGAAAATGTAGTAAGAATTTTTACGATACCTGCAGAACAGTCCAGGATGTTTTTATATATGTCACCTGATTAAGGATTGAGTTTTTAAATTGAAAAAGTCTGAATTATGACATCCAGGGATGGGTTTCTACAGTGCGATATACTTTTCATCTTTGGTTTTGCTTTTGTATCCTGTCTAAAAGGGATAAAGAAGATTTGATCCACTGTATTTCAGCCCATGCATGTTGATGAAGCTCTGTGTAAACGAGCTTCCTCAACTAGGACAGATGGAATTAATTTATACTTTACCATGATGAGATTTTAATGAACACCATTCGTGTCGGTGGGGGTGGAGAAACTCTCAACACTAACTAGAAGTTAAGCGATTTGGAGGCATGTGATTGTGTCTTTAATATTTAAAATATGTACAAACCATAAATAAAAGATGTCTGAGTGTAAGTACATATATAAATTCTTGATGTGACTATACCATTATTTTGAACACAGACATCTATTTTTTAATAAACAGGAGCCTCAGAGGAAATCTAAGCTCTGGTGAGAAATCCAAACATATATTGACTACATTTCCATTAGAAATTAAAAAGAAACTCAGCCATGATTATATCATAGTTGTCTTTTTAGTTGTGAAAACTTGTAGTAATGTATTGTGTGTTACTCAACTAAAATAAAATAATAGAATTTTCCAAATTCTGCAGCTTCCATTGTTACCTTACCTTTTCCTTGTGTTCTTCAAGACTTGGCATTAAGTTTTCAGAAAACATTTTATGTTTTTGCTCAAATGTGAGAGAGTTTCTTGTCAAGCATTATTGCCAGCCTTTTACAAAAATAGTGAGAAGTGTTTTAAAAAAAAAATCTAGCATTACGTTTGCCTGACCTTAAGAAGATCAGTACATGTAGTGTTGCTGGGGTGTTTCCATAATAACAGCATGTGAACAATCACCCCTCCCCCACTACATCTCCTCTTATTGGTTAACTAAAATCTGCAGCATCCTGATGTGAATGATTTTCTTTGATCTAATGCAGACGCGACAGCAATAATTTAAAACCATATTCTGGCCTGATTATTTTTAATCTTCAGTTTTGAAAATCTTCAAATTAAAATTTCTCCTAAATCACTCCTGTAGCTGCAGTTGGAAAGCTCAAGTGTGTATAAATTATATATTGAATGTATAACAGATCTGTATACTCTTGAAGAAGAACGCTTAAAAAAAACCCTTTGCATTGACTGTGTCATGTTGCTCCTTTTGAATTGCTGACATTTACTGTACAACTGCCATGGTCACTGCCAATTTCTGCCTTGCAAGACTGGCACTGACTGTTGTTGGCACAAGTCAGATTATCCATCATGGTAATGACAGTAGAATAGGTTGACATATTTGAATTAAATTGTTTTTCAGCAGGTTCTGCCTTGCAGCATTATGGTGGTACTTTACTTGTGCCAATTGGTTCATTGTGCTGTCACTTGTGGATAAGGTATTGAAAAAAAATGCTATTTTAGGGCTATATGGAGTGATTAATGTTTGGTTTCTCTGTTACAAATGAGGTCAACAATCTGTCCCATCATTCCTAATTCAACAACTGCTCCTGTGCTGTGTAAAATCACGGCAATGAAATCCCTCCAGAGTAATATTGTCAGGCCTAGAACAAAATCAAAGTACATACAAATGCTGGAAATCAGGAATAACTCTATCTTGTTTAGCTTCAACAGAAACTTGTAAATTTCACCCAGTTCTATTCTCTTTGGTAGTAACTACTCGTGCAGAAAATAATGTCCTGTAGAATTCTCAATGCATTTCAAGCTAGTGATTTGAAAATCCTTGTACCTTCTTACAAACTCCTTGATACCTTCTTTAATTCTACTTCTGCCATATATTTTAGCCCTACATTCCAGTAGAAACTCCGTGCTTATTTTGCATTTTCTTTCCTCACAACCCCTCTGCCAGATTGCTGCATTTTGATTGGGGCAGCCTTTAACCCCACACCTTACCTAAATAATCTTGGAGCTCACTTTATAAACCCTTTAGCCTTATTGCTACCTCTTCATGTATCTGTGCTTTATATACTGATGTATAATGTATAATTAATTAATTATATTATCACTTCCATACCGTTGCCATACTTTGAATCTAATATACTGTGTTTTATTTACCTTCCTTATAAGGATTGACAGAACATAGTTTAGGTCTAGTCTGTCTAAATGAGTTAAAAAAATCTTTTATCAGTAAAACAAATTTGGAAGAGTATTGTTATAGCTCCCAGTTGACAATCATAGAATGGTTGGAGTGCAGAAGAAAGGCATTCGGGTCACTTGTGTGTAGCTCTCTGCAAAGCATGTAGAGGTGCCAGTGTTGGACTGGGCTAAACACAGGAAGGTTCCACAGACCTGACAAAGGAACGCTGTTTCCGAAAGTTTGTGAGATTACTGTCAAACTGGTTGGATTCTAACCTGGTGTTGTGAAACTTCTTACTGTCTCTGCAAAGCAACCAGCTCATTCTACTTCTCAGTCAATTTCCTGTACCTTTTGCATTTATTTTCGTCAGGTGCCTTTCTACTTCCTGAATATCACAATTGAATCCATCACAACCTAACCATGTAACCAAAGCCCCTCATTATCATATAATCTCCTTTCCATCCTTTCTAATGCCTTTACATTCTTTTTTACAGTTCAGTGGCTAGATTTGGACACAAAATCCAACTGAGGTTGAGCAAATATCTTGATAAAGAATTCCCATAATTTCCTTGTTTTTACGCTCTTTGCCCGTATTTATAAAGCCCAGGATCTAATATGCACATATATCCCTGGGTTCCTGCACTGCCTTTAAAATTGAAGTTTATATTTGCCACATTTCAGTCCTTCCTGTCAGAATGTCCCAGTTCACACTTCTCTGCATCACATTTAATCTGTTTTCATGGGTAACCTAGAAATAAGGGGTGCAGTTTAAAATGGAGATGGCTTGTTTCTTCTTGCAGTTCTTGGGCTTTGCTGTTCTCTTCCACGGAGAGCAGTGGAGGTTGGGCCAATGAAGGCTGAATGAAACAGATCATTAATTCACAAGGGAATTGAGGGTCATGAGTGGTCAGGCACATTCCAATCAATTGTGATCTTCTTGAATGGTGGAGCAGGCTTAATGGACTAAATTTGCCTACTCTTGCTTCTATTTCTTAAGATCTGGCATGTCAGCCCATTCCATTGACCTTTCTAAGTCTTCGTGAAGTCTTCTCATTTTGTGTCATGTTCAAAATTTGAAATTGGGCCCTGTATACACAAGTCTTAGTCATTAATATCTTTAAAAAAATCAAACATCTTGGTGTTGATCCTCAGGGAATTCTATATTTCATCATCCAATCCAAAAAAGCAAATGTTTGTCACTATTCTCTGTTTCCTGTCACTTGATGTCCATGCTGTCACTGTCCCTTTTATTGCATAAGCTTCAACTTTGCTGGCAACATTACTGTGTGGCACTTTATCAAATGTTTTGGAAATCGATATAAGCAGCATTATCTTTATTAGCCCTCTCCGTTACCTCATCAAAATACTCAAACTACTTAATTTACCAATGCTGGTCATCCTTCACTAATCCGTATTTATATGAGCAACTGTCCCTGATTATTGTGTTTAAAAGCTTTCTTGCCACCCAAGTTAAACTAGTTTGGCCTGCAGTTGCCGTGTTTAGCCTTTTTTTTTTAAGTATGCTTTTTGGTGTGTAACATATTCAGTGTTCCACTTCTCAGATGCCAGCCATGTATCTATGGCCTGTGCCCCTATCCCCCAATTCTTTTTTTCTGGTCATGATGATTTATCAATTTTAAAGTACAGACAGCCTTTCAAATTACCAAATTTTAACTCATTCAGTGTCTTGACTGCCTTCTCTTTCACCACGATTTGGGCAACATCTTCCCAGTAAAGATAGATGCAAAGCAGTCATTTAATATATGAGCCATACCCTCTGCCTCCATAAGTAGACCTCCTTTAGGTCTGTAATCAGACCCACAAATCCTGTTTATTTATAGACCAAGAGAAGACTTTTGTGAACCCTATTATGTCAAATGCTAGTCACTTCTCATGCTCGCTCTCTTTGCCTCTGACATTTTCTTTTTCACTTCCTCTCTGATTCTTCTATATTCAACCTGAGTTTCATTTGTATTATCAGCTTGACATTTATCATATGCCCTTTTTTTTATTCATCTTACTAGCTTTCTCTTTCATCATGTAGGGAACTCTGATTTGGTTGCCCTACTTTTCCCCCTCATGGGAATGAATCCTGGCTATATATGAACCATCTCCTTTTCAAAATGCAGCTCATTGTTCTGCCATTGATTTGCCTTCAAATTTTTGATGCTGATTTACTTGGGACGGATCCATTCTCATCTCATTGAAATTAACTATCAAATTGAGACTCGGGTTTCGAGGAGTTGTGGAGACTCCATGGCAATTGCAAAATGGTGGCCAGATCCTGGAGTAGGTCCGATCCCTACATCCGACAGAAACCATTTTTGCCAGGTGACAGTGTGGGGGAAAGGGATCAGGATATGCTTCCTGATTCTGAGCTGGTCAGAAAGGTGTGTCCTTGGACATCACTTCCTCCTGGGATGACACACCCTGGGGAATGGTAGGTGGTGGCAGGCAAGTGCCACTGAGACCTGTGTGAGACACAAAAGGAGGCCATTATAATTGGCCCTTGAAATTCTGAAAGCGTGCTGAAATACTCATAAGGGCAATTGTGGTGCCCTTATCATACATTGCAGTCTTCACATTACGTCTTGGACCAACATACCCTTTTGTCTAGTACACACAGGATCACCTCCACCATCAACAACCTGTTCCAAAGTACAATAACACCAACTTTTGTACCTGCTACAGATCATCCTCGATCTCTGACAATGAGCTGTGATGACATCCTCGCTGTCTCCAGTAGCTGTCTCCTTAATATTTAGAATCGCCCAGTCTCGGGGACTCACTCCCATTTTTGGGAGCCATTTCCCACACATTGTGGGCACTTTTGTCCTGCAATATAACATGAGTGATGTGAGTTCATCACATAATGCTGCCAGGAACAAAGCTCTTGAAAATGGCAGTACTTCAGGCTCTGTTCACATTTTAACCCCTAACTGTGGAACATGGACCTGCATGAGCTTTGGAGAGAGAATCATCCATGGTACCAGAGGTATGTGCTGAGTTTGACAGCGTAGGTGCAGTAATCAGATGTCACCCATCACAGGGTACTCTTGTGTTTCTGTCAAATAATTCACTGTACCTGAGCCTCTTCTGGCATTGGAGCCTCTTCTGGCATTGGATCCAAAGTCTTGCATGGTTTTTTGCTTCCCTTATGGTCAAATCAATCTCTTACCATGCCTACTTGATAATAGTAGACTGGTAACCCTCTGAGCCTCCATCACCATAATCTAGAGGTCCTGGCCAGTAAAGCAATTTGCTTTCCCTCCTTCATTGTCAACTTAAAATACCTCCTTTTATGACATTCTCACATTCTAGCATGACAATGAAAAAGCATGTAATCCTTCCAGCGTCAATATGTGCTGCACATAATATATGTCTGCATACATGCAGATAGTTCTGCAGTGCCTGATGTTGGGATGGGTGGGTGTTGTGGATGGAAGAACTGCATGAATTCAGGGTGACCAGGCATTTGTTCCTGTCAAGATGGCAAGTTGTTTCTCCCGATTGAGCACAAACTACCTGAGTATTGCCGAAAAAAGAGACATGCTCGCAAAGCTTTTCATATTGTACTCTTCAGAACCAACTCACAAAAGCCACTTTTCAAAGGGTGCAACAATTTACACTGCGTAAGTAAAGGGTGCTGATAAGTGAATTATGTTTGCAATGTTGCAATGAAGAATGCATTAGGAAAAGATTATCCCCTCACTGGGCTTTAATTCAAAGAAAGTACAATGCCTGGACATGTGCCTTTTGCCTGCAAAAGATAGTTATGCATATGAATGCAGTGTAAATATATGAGAATTGCATTGCAGGCCTGCCTGATAACCTTACATTGATTGTTAGGAAGGCACATGCCAGGATTGGTCAGTAATTATTGCCCAGTTGTGAATCACATCTAATGTTAGACATTATGTTCTGAGTTTTGTAAGCTCACGTTAGTTAAGTACAGCCAATACTTTGTTTCATGTGAACAGTCAGAGGTACATTCAGTTTGATGTCCACCAGCCATTGGGATGTACAGCCCATGCACCTGGCATCACAATTTGAAATTCATACATTACTCATCTGTGTGGTAGGCAGAATGTCATTTTGGTTTGATCCTGTTAGTGGAAAATGTCACAGTAATGGAAAACCTATTTCTGGTATATAAGTGATATGTTTGCTATATTTGAATCTGCAGCTGAATGAAAGAATTTCCTGACAGGTTAATGCTTTCCATTCAGCACTCAAATTCACTTTTGAAATAGAGTCATGAAATCTCTTTCCTTGACATGATACTTGAGCAATTGCTAATGTGTACCACAAGCCGACCTTCAGTGGTCAATATATGCGTTGCAATTCTGACAGCTCCTTGCACTAGAAAAGAGCCTTTCTGGCAATTTTGTAATTGGGGCCTGAGCCATTTGCTCACTGCATAATAGAGTGTATTGGGTCTATCCAGCGCAATAAAGGTTAATCTTATCAAATCATTGCACACTGCGTATTGTGCATACCTACGACTGGATCCAAGGCCATCACTTTTGGACCTGAATATTGCCTCCATTACCTTAAAGTGTAAGGTATCTCAAATTTGAACATGGCTGTAATAACACATGCAGCATTTTTCATTAACTGCCCAATATGTAGCTGTGTATCCCAACTACCAGCAAATTGCATCAAGTAGCAAGGTTCTTTGGCTTGTGTACTGATAGTATTCCTTCAGCTCGTGCTTGTAGAATTCAGAACATAATGTTGGATGTGATTCCACAATTGGACAGCACTAACTGAATAATCTCTAAATGCTAAGAATTAAGATTATCAGTCAGGTTCACAATGTAGCTTACTTGCGCTTGCCAGAAGTCACATTCATAAAAACAGACGTATCCTCTGCAAGTATTGTGTCTTTCTTGAATTCAACTAAAGTATAAGGATAATAGTTTGCTGATAGCTGCACTTTGACCAGTTAGAGTCAACCTGCCAACTAATCCGTATACTTTTGTTGCGCATTTCAAATTGTTGCTCCCTTTGAAATTTGGCATTCATGCAACCTGATGAGTGCAAGATTAAAAGTTTCAATCAGCATATTTGTTTTCAGCAATACTCAAGATCTGCACCAACAAGCAACAAACTACCCTGCTGGCCTGTTCCCTTTGCATCACACTTGTCTGCCATGACTGTAGTGGTCATGGGCAGGTTCAAAGTGGTGGGCAAGCCCCTTGAAAATCCCTGAAACGTTCAGTCAATGAGGTGACCAGTGACAAAAAAGTCACCCTCTTGCATGGGAGAAGCAGAATCTGTGAGGAGTACTTCATTCTGTCTGTTCAAAGACGGAATCTGTGTTTGGAGGAGCAGCAAGGACATGAGACCCAGAAGGGAATTTTATTTCCCAAACAATTGCTGAAAAGTAGCTTCTCAAAGATTTTCTAGGGAGACGTCCAACATACTGGGGGAGGATCAGAAATGGGCCCATCCACCATTGCAGTAATTCTATCTCTGACAGTAGCTACCAACCCTTCTCACAGATCTCATGGGTGGCTTTGAAAGGGGCTTTGTGGTTTAGTAGTTTTACATTTTAAACATTCTGTGCTGGATTAGAGATTGATTGCACCAGCTTTGCAAAGGAATCTAAACATCACCAATCCAGTAGCATTGTGCGTCTACAGCAATACTAGTGCAACACTGACTTTCTAGTTAGTGTGGCTAGCATCATCAACCTTGAGCCACTTTTAAAATAAGTCCTCATTATTTTACAGATGCCTGTTTAATGGGAAAAAATGTGCAGGAACAAACAACACAGGAAGTTGATCGCTTTATTTTAATTACATTTGAATTGTACAACATTTTGATATCTTTGATCAAGTTTTGTAAGGGTAGACTTTGGGGTGGGACAGTGGTTAGCACTGCTGCCTCACAACGCCAGGGACCCGGTTCCGACCTTTGCACGTTTTTTCCGTGTCTGTGTGGGTTTCCTCCCAGTGCTCCAGTTTCCTCCCACGTTCCAAAGTTGTACATGTTAGGTGGCTTGGCCATGTTAAATTGCCCCTTAGTGTCAAGGGGATTATCAAGATAAAAAAAGTGGATTGTCAAGGTAAACATGTGGGTTTAAGGGGATAGAAATAGTTGTTGGTGCAGGCTCAATGGGCCAAATGGCCCCCTTCTGCAATATAGGGATTCTATGAATCTATCAATCTAATGAAGCTAAAAGGTAAAGTGGTAGAAGGCAAGATGGGTTACTTCACAATATGGGATGTGAAATGCTGCAGAAATTTATGCCACAAAATGTATTTGTAGAATACAAATAATCTGGCTTGAGTTTTAAGAATTCTAGGAAACTTAGTCTTTAGATAAGGGAACAGAAAATCTCAGAATCTTAAGTGGCATTTAGATTTGGGTAAATGAAATCCAACACAAAATTTAGATGTATATGGTGCCTTTAACATAATGAAATATTCCAAGGCATTTCACAGGAACTTTAAAATAGAGTTTGATCAAATGAAGAACAGCTTGATGAAAATCGTAGTTTTTAATGAGTTGTAAAGAAGGAAAGTCGAGTAAAAAGGCAGAGGTGTAGGAAGGGTAATCCAGAATTCAGAAGCTTATTTAATTTTTCGGTAATGTGCCTTAAACCTAAACTCAGATGACCTCTTCCCAAACTAGTTTGAATGTTCTACTTCTCACATCATCCATCCTTCAAAGGCCCACAAATTTGCTGTGAAACTATGAGAAAGCTTGTGCTTCAAGCTTGCACCAGTCGGAGTATTACTTGATTGTTCAAATTTCTTTCACAAGTGGTCCTTAGAATCAGCAGTGAGAGGAGACTGCTATACCATTTGTATTGGCTATCGTTGTTGAGAAATGGCTCTGAGAAGATGGTGGTGGAACTTTTGATTGAATCACTGCAGTTCTTGTCTAAAGTGTTGCTGCATTGCTATTAGATGGAAAGTTCTCGGATTCAAGCCGTCATTAATGAAGGAAAGCAATATATGTCTGAATCAGTATGGTGGGCAATTGACATTATATTCTTGCGTTTGTCCTCCTTCATGGTAGAAGTTGCATAACATGGAGCTGCTGTTGAAGTAAGATTGGCAAGTTGGTGCATTGCAACCTGTAGCTAGTATTCGATTGTAATTCTGTTATGTTAGTTGTGTGTATCGAGGTCAGTTGCAGTAGTATCAGTCAGGTGAATTGCTATAGTCTGAATAGTGTTAAGTTATTGACTATTTGTTGTGGTTTTCAACCATCCAGATGGGTGGAAAGTATTCTGGCACATTGCTAACTGGAGACTTGGAGGGGTTTAAAAGGCCTATAGGTAAGTTATGTTACGCCAGTTCCATGATGGCGGGAGTATTGGATGGTGAGAATCTTCTGAGGCATTCCAGTCACCAATGGTGTCAAACAGGGCTGTGTGCTCGCACCCACACTGTGCAGCTGGTGTTTACTGACATGCTGAATGATGTCTTCCAGGACAGTGTTGCTGGAATCAGCTTCAAGTATAGAGTGGATGGGAAGCTTTTCAACTTGAGGAGACTTCAAGCTATTACCAAAGTGAAAGAGACTGTTCTGAGAGATTTCTTCTTTGCCGATGACTGCACCCTGTATGTTGGCTCAGAACCAGAGATGCAAGTCAGTATGGATAAATTTTCCATGGCTGATGACAACTTTGGACTCACCATGAACATTAAAAAGATAGAAGTCATTCACCAGCCTGCTCCTCATGCACCATACACAGAACCCATAATCACAATCAAAGGGCAGAAACTACAGGCAGTAGACCAGTTCACTTATCTTGGCAGCACCCTCTCCCAAGCAGTGACTATTGATGCAGAAGTTAACTGCAGAATAGCAAAGGCAAGTTCTGCTTTTGGTAGACTGCGCTCCATTGTATGGGAATGTCGAGGAATTAGCCCAGCAACAAAATTGAAGGTCCACAGTGCCATGGTATCACTACCCTCCTGTATGCCTGTGAAATGTGGACTGTATCGAAGGCACGCAAGACAGCTCAATCGTTTCCACGTGACTTGTCTTCGCAGAATATTATGCATCCGATGGCAAGACAAAGTAGCAGACACTGAAGTTCTCTCTAGAGCAAGTCTATCATCAGTCCACACACGGCTGATGAGAGCGCAGACTTGGTGGGCAGGTCATGTTATCCTTATGTCAGACGAGCGCATACCCAAGCAGCTCCTTTTTGGGGAACTCTTTGCTGGAAGACGCTTGCATGGAGGGCAGAAGAAACATTTCAAAGACACACTCAAAGCCTCCCTGAAGTCGATTGACATTGACACGACCACCTGGGAAATGCTGGCACAAAACCGCCCTACCTAGCACTGCCTCATCCACAGAGGCTGTCAAACTCACGAAGCAAGATGTATTGCTGAAGCACAACTTAAGTGCGAGCTGCCAAGTCCACAGCCACCAGCGCAACAACTACAGGGTCTACACAAGTCTGTCCAATATGTGCCACGACATTCTGTGCCCAAATTGGCCTGATCAATCCTCTTCGGACACACCACAACCAGCCTGAAAATGACTAATGGTGATGAGGTCTTCATCGATGACGATGGATGAACAACAGCAGGTAAGCTACTCATTGTAGAGTATTCAATTCTCCTGTTTTTGTGGGTCAAACTTCTGGTGGCCCCCAGAATGCTTTTTCTTAAATTCAGTCATAGGATGTTGCTGGTTAAGCTAGGATTTTATTACTTATTCATAATTGCCTTGAGAAGGTGATGGTGAGCTACAGCAGTCCACGTGGTTGAAGTCCACTGATTTTGTGCTGTCCATAAAGTAAGTATTCCAGGTTTTTGACCCTGTGGCAACGAAGGAACAATGATATTTTCAAATTAGGTTGCTGTGTGGCTTGGAGAGGAACTTGAGGGCTTTGATGTCCTCAATCCTTACTGTTTGTTCAATTAAACATCAGAAGAAGGTGGTTGGGTCTTTTTTTTTGTTGAATGTAGTGACTGTCCGTCACTTGTATGACATGAATGTTAGCTACCCAAGCCTGAATGTTGCCAAGTCCTGCATGCACTGTTTTATTGTTAGAGCAGTTGTGGATTGAGTCATGATGTAGAATTGTGAACAACTGGCACGATTCTGACCTTTCACCAGAAGGAAAATAATTGAAGAAACGAGTTAAGATTGTTTGGTCAAGGATACCATGCTGAAGAACATTTTTAAATTATTTCATGGGATGTGTCAATGCTGGCAAGGCCAGTGTTTTGCTCATCCTAAATTGATCTTGAGAAAATGATGTGGAGCCACCTTCTTGACCTGCTACAGTCTATGTGGTGCAGGTATGCCCACCATGTTGCTCAGAAGGAAGTTACATGATATTGATTCCATGACGGTGAAGGAATGGTGATATAATTCCAAGTCAGCATGATGTGTGGCTTGGAGGGAATCATGCCATTTGTGATATTCCTAAGTACTATCTACCCCTGTCCCAGACTAGTGGAATATTCCATCACACTTCTGACTTGTCCCTTGTAGGTATTGGATAGGTTATGGGGGTCAAGAGGTGTGTAACTGGCCATAGGATTCCTAAGCTCTGATAACCACAATATTTATATGGCTAATCCAATTCTGTGGTAAATGGTAACCCCAGGATGTTGACATCGGGGGATTCTATGATGGTGATGCCATTGAATTTCAAGGATCAATGATTAGATTCTCTTTTTTGCAAATGGTGGTCATTTTCTGCAATTTGTGTGATGGCGCAAAACTTACATGCACTAATCAGCTCAAGCTGATATATTTTCTAGGTCTTGCTAATATGGAAATAGACTGCTTTAGTTTCTGAGGATCACAAATGGTGACAAATGATGTGCAATCATAAGCAAACGTCCCCAGTTCTGACCATTTGATGGAAAAATCGTCATTGATGAAGAAAGTTAAACCTAAGACAATCCTGAGGACAGTGATGTCCTAGGATTGAGATGATTGGCCTCCAACAATCACAGCTCCAACAATGAAGTTGCTCAGAGGTATTGGTGATTGGCCTCTAATGATCATGACTATCTTCCCTAGTTTCTCACCACTATACGATTTCATTTGACCCCCACTAATGTCCAGTTTGCTGAGGCTGCTTTGTGCCAAACTCCATTCAACATGCTGTTAAAGTTCAGGATTGTTCCTTTTATCAAACACATGGCTCTTGTGTTATTAGTCAGTGTTGTATAAGGCTTTTTTTTTGGGTAAAAGAGAAAATATCTCATGTTGAAATGCAGGTTGCCTTGGAATGATGCCTCATCCTTTTCAATCTAAGTTGAACAAGCATTCTTTCTTCATATGGCCATAAAGCAGGCACTGAACATCATCAGGGTCCATAGCAGTTACCCTGGCAAAGTGGTTTCAGTGATTTCAAGTTTCTGAAACGCTTTTTTTTTTCTGGAGAAATTGTTCTCTAAAAGATAAATAGCCTGCGTTGAATTAATTATCATTTGGTCTTGCATTTGTGCATCTTTTTGTCTATCGGATGTGTCCCTGCTACAATTGATCAGCTTTGTATAAAAATATCAAAAATGTGTATGCCCTGTATATTTTCAGGGGGTGAAATTCATGCTAATATTTACTCAGTCGTGTAGTTGGCCTTTCTATTATAGCATATGGCTTTAAGAAGCACAGTGGTTGTAAGCTGCAGCTGGCTCATAATTCTGATTTGGGCAGTCTGGGAATTGGCAAATCTGAATGTGCAATTCTGTTAACTCTACAGGCTGATCGCTTGTAACAAGATGTATGTAAACCTGCAATCATTGAATCATTGTTAGTTTCTTTGGGGATTGGGTGTGGGGTAGAAATGGGGTGATGGTTTTCATTGAGTGGAATGTTGATCTGAGGGAGTGTTTCCTCCCCTGAGAATAAATGACTATCAAAATGGTGTCAACAGTCAAATTATAGGTGCTGATGGAGCTTTGAATAAATTATTGCTGATACACCATTATTAACTATGAAGAAATGAATGCTGATGGTTCAGTACACTAACAGCTGTCCATCTATTACAAAATGGAGGAGTTTTACAGAGTGTAAATTTTTTTTAGACTTGCTTGAATCAAATTTTCTGAACACAGTGCTAGATTGTCAATGTACGTGCCACGGTATGTATCCCTTCAGGATGGTGACTTGTATTAATTCTGAATTAAAATTTGATTAATATGGTGAATGAATCAAGAGAATTTCTAGAGCCATAATTGGGAGGCTTCGTTAGTTGGAAGAAACTTAAAACAGGAAGGATGGGTCTGCATTTGAACAGATGGGGAGGTAAGCTGCTTGAGCAAAACATTAAAAACAGTAATGGGAATGAATTAAGCTATATTTGGAGAGAGTAGTGATTCCAATGTGGATGAGCAAAGATATGGTGCTCGGGTAATCGTGGATGATTTCTGTAATGGAGGGAAAATGGAGAGACCAAAAGGAAGGGATAAAAGTACAAATAATTTCATGGGGATAATTGCTGATTGCTTTTAAATGTAAAACGTTAAGTAGACTACGATGCTGTATTAGATTTAGCACACTGCCTGAAGTCAGTTGTAACCTTAAAGTGGGTGAAAGCTTGGCTTCTAATGATCACTGTTGGATTTGGAATCATATTAATTTTAGTCTAACCCTTTAATACGTAGGCAGGAGACTTCAAAGGAGGATTAAGTGGAAAGCAAAATCAGAAAATGGGAGAGAATTTTGTTTTTTTTAAAAAAAAACAACATATGCTTTATTGTTGTTGAGTTCTCCAGGGATCAGTGTTACGATCTTTGCTTTTCCATATATATGTAAGTGACCTTGACCTTGGTGTACAGAGCACAGTTTCAGAATGTGCAGGTGATATGAAATGTAGAAGCATTGTGATGTGTGAAGAGACTAGTGTAGAACTTCAAAGGAGCATGATAGAATAGTGGATAGGTGGCAGATGAAGTTCAATATGGAGAAATGTGAAGTAGGTAGGAAGAATGTAGAGAGAAAATATCAAATGAGGTATAATTCTAAAATTGGTGCAGGAACAGAGGGGGGTTAAACCGAGGGACCTGAATAAATGTGTGGGTAAGAGAGTGCTTCAATTCCAACTGATGTTATAACTGGATGAGAAGATCCCAGATGGAACCTAGTGCTCAAAAGACTATATAAAATGTGGAAGAACAGATTGACAAGCCTGCTTTAATAACAAGGAAATAGATTTATTAAACATGACAAGTTTGATTATTATACAATACTTCCTTTACCTCTTGCCTTATCATGAGTTTTAACATTAACATGGATTACAAAATACATCTTGGATTACTGGCATCATTAATTCAGTCCCTTTTAGCACCCAGATTGGCTGTGATCAAATACACATATTCCGCTCTGCACCCGAGTTAGTGTGGGGGATTTCTTCTCAGAATCAACCCAGATGATTGTCACAAGAGGATTTTCAAACTCTGCTCCCATAAATGCATTTTAAAATCTTCTGTCATTAAATTAATAATAACGTTTTCCCTTGCCTTAGCCGTTTGCATTCCAAAATCCAGGCCAGGTTTTCTAAAAGACACTTCAAAGCTTCCACTCTATTTTTAACACCGGAACTTGCACCGACCACTTTTAGGATTTCATTGTCTTTACTGCTTTCCAAACTGTTTACGATTCCTTTAACTCGCTATTCCCAGACTGTATTAAAATGACGCTTCATTTACTCCTGAACACTGTTGTCCCACTTTAAATATAGTTACAGCAAATGTGCTTTGAACTCAGAACACTTTTTGTGTATTCTTAAGTTCTTTCAAACAATACGTTAGTTTATGTTCTCTTAACTTCAATCGTTTTGGACAGAAAATATTTCTTGAATTTCCTGGTTATCTGAATCATATTTTGTTCCTTAGGAAGCTTGCATATTTGCAACTCAAGATCTATCATAGAAACCTTAGTGCAAAAGAAGGCAATTTAGCCCATTGTGTGTAGACCGACTCTCTGACAGAGCATCTTATCCAAGCTTACCCCTCCTGCATTAACCCAGTAACTCCACATATTTATCCTGCTAATCCCCTCAACCTATAACTCCTTTGTCCTGTTCAGCTTCTTCTGGCAGAGTTGAGAGCTGTGCTGTCTCCAACTGCTCTGGCTTCCATTTAAAACCATGAACAAAGGAAAGACCTTCCCTCTGGAAAGTGGCCCCTTGTTGCTAAGCAATGACTTACTTCTATTTACTCTTTTTGCCATAACCCTCTCTAAGCACAATGGAATCACGGTTGGAATTGAGACCAATCCCCATACATAGACTCAGTATAAGTTTTGCCCTTCCAGACACAGAAACATTAAATTAAACCTATTTAAAACTGTACCTCATTTCTAATGTTTACCAATACAAATGTAAATCTCTTAAAATGATCTTTGTTTTCATAACAAGAGAGGGAGATCCTTCTGAGCATGAATTTGGAGAGGAACTTGGTATCTGTGGGAACTGAGGGCAGATATGCCTACCATAAATAACATAGGGGCCATTTCAATTGTACGGGTTTGGAGTTGCTGAGTGTTTTGAAAGGGCCCAATATCATTTGATACTTCCTTGCTCGAGAGGCAGCTGAATATTACTTATTCTGTCTGCCACTGATTTCATGTTCTTTGCTACCAGTGAGAATTTTCCCAGCAACTTGAGGGATGGGGTGGGGCTTTGGAGATGGTTGAAGGAAGAAAAATGGTCAAGCCAACTCCCATATGTGTGTGTTCCTGCCTCCTTTGTACTTTGATTGGAGATGGTTTCAGAGTGGTGAAAGCAACCTGTCTAGGCACGGAGGGAAACCAGTTATGTTAATTGAGGAAGTTGTGATCTTCCCAGAGGTGCAACTGTTGTTATTGTAACAGAATACCTTGAACTTATTTACAGTGCAAGACACCAGGCACAAATCACTCAAGGGATTTGGTAAATATGCTAAGGGTTCATTTATTAAGACTAAGCAGATGAAAACAAAAGTAAAATAAAGCCTGAATCACATGACATATTTTCTCATCTAGTCCAAATATATACAGGTCAGGTGGATTGGCCAAGACAAAAATTGCCCCTTAAAATTGCAATATGTGTAGGTTAAATGAATTAGCCATGATAAATGTGTGGGGTTATTGGAATAGGGTCGGGGAGAAGGTCTGAGTAAAATACTCTTGTCAGAAAGAGTGGTGCAGACTTAATGAACCAAATGACCTCCTACTCCACTGTAGGAATCCTATGATGGTCATACTGCTATCTCTCAAAGATATATTACAACAGCAATCTGCCCTGCCAGCTGCAATAACTTGTACATAGGTGTTCCTGCGCTCCTTTTATGAATTGAACCCTTTATTTTATTGCTTTTTCTTGTGCTTGCTACCAAAATGTATTGCTTCAAAATTCAACATGTGCACTTATTCCTGCAGTCTGTTTATATCCTCTTGAAGTCTGTCACTCTTCTCCTTACAGTTCACCATACTGTCAAATTTTGTATCATTTTCAAATTATGCAGGAAATTTCAAAGTCATTCATGTATATCAAGAAATGCATTGATCCCCATACCAACCCTCTGGGATCCCACCACCTTCCATACTCCTGATAAGAAGTCACCTACTCTGCTTTCCCACCATGACTTTTCCCTCTAATTCAATGGGCCTAAATTTTGCTGGCAAGCCTATTCTGAGACATTTTGTCAATTACCTTTTAGAAGTCTACAAACGTCATTCAAATTTTATGAGCCTTATCAATCCCTTTGGTTACATTATCAAAAAACTCAAAAAACCAGATAAACACTAATTGTCCTTAACAAATCCATGTTGTCTTTCCCTGATTAATTTGCACTTGTCCAATGATTGCTAATTTGTCCTGGATTATCATCCCATCACCATGGTTAAACTGACTAGGCTATAGTTGTTTTTTTTTGCAGAGAGACCTGGATAGACTGAGTGAGTGGGCGAGAACTTGGCAGATGGAATATAATGTTAGCAAATGTGAGGTTATCCACTTTGGTAGAAATAATAGTAGGAGGAATTATTATTTAAAGTGCAAAAGGATGCAGCATGCTACGGTGCAGAGGGAGCTGGGGGTCCTTGTGCATGATTTGCAAAAACCCAGTCTGCAGGTGCAGCAGGTGATCAAGAAGGCGAATGGAATGTTGGCCTTTATAGTGAAGGGGACAGAATATAAAAGCAGGGAAGTCTTGCTGCACTGTACAGAGCACTGGTAAGGCTGCAACTGGAGTACTGTGTACAGTTTTGGTCACTGCATTTGCAAAAGGATATATTGGTCTTGGAGGGAGTGCAGAGAAGGTTCATTAGGCTGACACCAGATAAGGGGGTTAGCTTATGAAGAGAGATTGAATAGACTGCGTCTGTACTCGTTAGAGTTTAGAAGGCTGAGGGGGTACCTTATAGAGACATATAAGATAATGAAGGAGCTAGGTAGGGTAGTGGTAGAGAGATTCTTCCCGCTTAGAAAGGATAGCAGAACTAGGGACACAGCCTCAAAATAAGGGGGGAGCAGTTTAGATCGGAGTTGAGGAGGAACTTCTTCACTCAAAGGATGGTGAATCTGTGGAATTCTCTACCCATTAAGTGGTGGAGGCTACCTCACAGAATATATTTAAGTCACAAGTAGCTAGGTTTCTGATAGACAAGGGAATTAAGGGTTATGGGAAGAAAACAAGAAAGTGGAACTGATCCACTTCAGATCAGCCATAATCTTATTGAATGGCGGGGCAGGCGTGAAGGGCTAGATGGCCTACTCCTGCTCTATTTCTTATGTTCTGTTATGTTCTTTTTTAATCATTGCACCCTTTTTTGGACAAAGGTGTAACATTTGCAATTCTCCTGTTTTTCAGCACGATTCATGAATGTGAAGTAGGTTGGATTCATGGCCAGCCCTGTTATAATCTCCATCTTTTATTATCCTAAGATACATTTCTGACAATCCTGCGATTTAACAACTTTTAAGAACAGTCAGCTTTTCTAATACTTTCTTTCTGTTAACGTTTAGCTCACCTAGTATGTCAACTTCTTTTTTACTATGTCTTGGACAGGGCTGTACATTATTGTACAATAATACACTATACAGACATAGCAAGACTTATTTTGTACACCATCGCTCTTGTGATAAAGGCTGACATTCCACTTCCTGATTATTTGTTTTAGCTACTTTTATTTTTCCTTTCTTATACACATTTTTACTTTTTTTTATCTTTATCATTAGTTTTTCTCCCTTTTTATTAACTTTACTAATTTCAAAATTTTTTTGAATCTTCTGCCCTTCACTAATCTTCGTAGTATTGTAGATCTTTTTCCTTCAATTTGGTGCTTTCGTTAGTCATGGATGGTATAATCTTCTCATAGAATCTTTCTTCCTCAGTGGAATAAATCTTTGTTGAGAATTATGAACTATCTCCTCAAATGTCTGCCATTACTTCCCTAGTGTATTACTTTTTTAAACCTATTTTTCTTATTCCTCTTTCGCCAGTTTAGTCTTCCTACCATTTTAATTGCCTTTATTTAAGTTTCTGACTCTAGTTTCAGATTCTCGTTTCTTATCCTCAAACTGCACATTCTTCAAAATATGACCATTTATTTCCAATTTGTATCCAGGATGTGTTAGAAACTGTCCTGAATATGCTCTGAGCTTATCCTTCAAGTTTCCTTTGCCAATTTGATTGTCCTGTTGTATGAAGAAAAAGATCCCCTGTGATTATTACACAACCTTTCATGTAAACTCTCATTTTGTCTTGACTTATACTTCTTCCTGCAGTGTAGCTACTGATCAGGGTGCCTACAAATTCCCACCCCACTTCCAGTGAATTTTAGCTATTTATTATCGCCACCCAAACTGATTCTAACCCTGATCCTCTGAGCTGAGATCATTTCTCTCTTATGTACGGATCTTGGCAGCACAGTAGCTGCCAAGCACAGTGGTTAGCACCGCTGTTGCACTGCTAAAGGGACCTGGGTTTGATTCCTGGCTTGTGTCTGAGTAGAGTTTGCACATTCTCCTCATGTTTGCATGTGTTTCCTCTGGGTGCTCCAGTTTTCTCCCACAGTCCAAAGATATGCGGGTTAGGTTGATTACCATGCCATGGTAAACGTGTAGGGAGATAGGGATACAGCCTGGATGGGATTGAGGTCGGTGCAGACTCGATAGGCTAGATGTCCTCTTTCTGCACTGTTGGGTTTCTATGATTTGATTCTTATCATTAACCATCCCTTTTTCCTTTCTTCTTGTCCTTCTGAAATGCCAAATATTTGACCTTGATCACTTTGAGGCTCAAATGACTAACATATTCATTTCTATCTATCTGTGCTATGAATTTAAACCCCTTCTTCCTGCTGTATCTCTTCTGCCTCAGTCAGTTGCTCTATCTTCACTGACGTATGGCAGTGATATACAACAGTAATCTGGAGATTGAACACTTCTGAGGTGCTACTCTCTTTTTTTCCCTAGCTCTCCAAAATGTTACCTGCAAAATGTCCTCCTCTCTTTATCTTTTTCATTGGTTCTGATGTAGAAAATGGTCTATGGCTATTAATCCTCTCCTCATTGTGATCTGTAGCAATTCTGTCATATAATTCACCTGGACACCAGGGAGGCACAATACTGACCTGGAATTATGTCTAAGCTCACAGAAATGTTTGTTGCCTTCCTCAGCGATAGAATTCCCTTTCATGAAGGCTTTTTTAGTCTTTCTCCCCCACCCCTATACAACTGAGCTAGTAGTGGTGCAATAGATTTGGCTCTGGCTGGACTCCATAGAGTTATCACACATAGAATAGGATGTGTATTGAATGGCACTGAAGTGTTCTTCATGACTTTAGTTATCAGACTATTTACTCAAATTGTGAGAAATAAAAGTTAAAGTTTAAAAAGATTTAAAATCAAGTTTAAGCAATTAAGCTCCTTCTTTTAGTTTCTTCCTTCAATAATTATCTTACATACTGTGCAGAATTCCCTCTGGTTCTGCTACCCTCTCCCTTTCATACTGACTTCAGTCTGCTAGGAGCTCATGCTCCCTCTAGGCTCTGGTCACTCTGCTGTTCCTCACCTGAACCCCTGTCTCTAGGCTCTTCAATTTGATGGAATAATCAATATATTTCTATAACTGAGTTTTCAAAACTGCTCTAGCTTTGCAAGAGAAGAAATAAAACTGCTACTGTATTCATCAACCAACCAATTGCCTACTGCTGTCCTTTGATGTTGCTTACCGAATATTGTTCTTTTTATTCTTTACTGTTTTGGTCTTCTCTCACCTTGCCTCGGCTCTGCTCTCCCTCTTGGTTATGGAGTCCCCACCTCTCATCTCTGCTCTTACTCTTCTCTATAAACACCTTCCCCTCCCTTGATTTCTGGTGCTGTTCTGCTAGTCCCTTCAGATGGCCTGGAGCTTCAGGTTGTCCCTTCTTTCTAGGCCTGCATCTGCTGCTGCTATACATTGGCAAGGAGGAGCTAAAGAGAGAATGCATTTGTTATAAAATCTTTCATGGCTTGTGCTAGCAAATGTAATTTTAAAGTTGTAATAAGCAAAACCATTTTACTCCCACTGAAGTAATTCCAGTTAAATAATGGTATAGCTGTTCAGTGCTTATTCCCTCCTTGGAAATGTTCAAATATGAATTGTTTTCAAATATTTTTGTACCTACTGTTCAGTATAAAATTACCCTCAGTAAAAATATTTATTTATGTTAGAAAGAATTCTGACAAACATGTTGAGAACGTCCCTTATTTAGACTATTGTTATTTTCAATCATTTTGTTGCTTTCTTTTGTCTGAGGACAATCCAATGAAGTGGTTATGGGCTAATGGCTTTTATTCATCAGAAGCTTAGAGTAATGACTCCCCTGCCATGTTGTAAATTTGATTTACAATTGTAAGGATTCTAGTTATTTTCAGATCCTACCTAGCTGAGCAGTTTTATCGTGAAATCTTGTACAGAGTTGTACTGTTGATGACTGTAAGATATTCAGTTGAGATATCGAACTCGGTGACAACACAGCTTTAGCAAATGGTGTAGCATTTCTAAATTCTTCCTAAACTGGAACATTCTTCACTTTGTAGTATTGTAAAATGAACTCAGAATACAATTAATCAATTTGTTTCAGCTTGCTTTAGAATAAATACTCTATTAAATATGATAAAAGTTGCATGTTGTGAAATATAATAATTGGCGACCACTAGTTAGCTAATAAACAACAATGGGTTTATTATTTCTAATCGTATACCGAGCACTTTAATCAATATCCCCATGTTCAGCTGGAGGATCAATCTGACTGCAAAAGCCCGCCTTCTGCCTCGGGGTCCCCGCATCATTCTCCATTTGAGAGATCAGGTCACATGACTTTTCCAAAGCACACCTCTTTAAAGGGACTAGCCACTACATCCTCCTCCTTAAGTCCCTTATTACACAGTACAATGGCTTATACAATTTTCAAAAGATTAGCACTCATGAACATTTTTAACACTGTTTATCCAGATAACAGTGGGTCTCTATTAGTCAATTACTTAATTTGCAGTGCTGTCATGGATAAACAGTCCAGAAAGGTTTTAAGAAGCTTGAGGTGCTAGAGAGCTGGCGTGCTTTCTGGTAACGGAAGGTGACTTAAGGTGTCTGCATTAACTGTGTGACCCCCTGTCTGATGTTTGAAAATATATTTGTAGGCTGACGCATACCATGCCTATTGTTATATTCTAACAGATGCAATTGGTGGAATTACTTTATCTTCTTAAAGCCTAAAAGTGTCTTGTGGTCTGTGATGACAGTAAAATGTTTTCTGTATACGTATTGATGAAACTCTTTAATGCTCTAGATAACAACTAAGCCTTTTTCTATGTGGGAGTATCCTCTTTCTATGTGTGTAGGGTTCTTGGTATATATCCAATGAGTGCCTCAGACTTGTCATCCATTGTTCAATCCCATGTGGCGATGCATCTTAGACAGGTTGAGATGCATTAATTATCATATTGACTGAAGTGCTTTGAAGCTTTGTTGAAAGCCTCTTCTTACAATGTCTTCCAACACCATCTCCGGCACTACTTTAACAGTCCATGCAACTGTAGAAATAATGTTGATTGGGAGGAATTGCCCATAATAGTTGACCATGCCAAAGAAGGATCTAAGTTCTGAAATGCCTCACAAATTTGATTGAATTCTTTTGAGGAGGTAACTTAAGTGTGTAGACTAAGGTAGAGCAGTTGATGTCATATATGTGGATTTTAATAAGACGTTTGATAAGGTTCCTTGTGGTAGGCTCATAAAGAAAATAAGGAAATATGGGATAGAAGGAAATTTGGCCAATTGGATAAGTAACTGGCTGTCTCATACAAGACAGAGGGTGGTAGTGGAAGGAAAATTTTCAGACTGGAGGCCAGTTACCAGCGGTGTACCACTAGGGTGTAGGGTTCTCTGCCATTTGTGATTTTTATCAGTGACTTGGAAAAGGGGGCTGAAAGATGGGTTAGTAAATTTGCTGACAACACCAAAATTGGTGGAATAATGGATGAGGTAGAGGGGTCTTGCAAGCTGTAAAGAGACATTGATATGATGCAGTGCTGGGCTGAAAAGTGGCAGCTGGAGTTTAATCCGGATAAATGTGGGATGATTCATTTTGGTAGGACAAATTTGAATGCAGATTACAGGGTTAATAGCAGGCTCCTAAGGAATGTGGAGGAACAGAGAGATCTTGGGGTTCCTATCCACAGGTCTCTGAAGGTTGCCACTCAAGTGGATAGAGCCGTGAAGAAAGCTTATCATATGTTAGCGTTTATTAACAGGGGTTTGAGTTTAAGCACTGTGGGCTTATGCTACAACTATACTGGACATTGGTAAGACCACATTTGGAATATTGTGTTCAGTTCTGGTCACCTCACTAGAAGGTGATCACTATAAGGATGTGGAAGCATTGGAGGGAGTGCAGAGGAGATTTACCAGGATGCTGTCTGATTTGGAGGGTAGATGTTATGAGGAAAGGTTGAGGGAGCTGGAGCTTTTCTCTTTGGAGCAGAAGAGGATGAGAGGCGACTTAATAGAAGTTTATAAGATGATGAGAGGGATTGATAGAGTGGATGTGCAGAGACTATTTCTTTGGGTGGATGCAGCTGTTACTAGGGGGCATAACTATAAGGTTCATGGTGGGAGATATAGGAGGGATGTCCAAAGTAGATTCTTTACTCAGAGTGGTTGAGGTGTGGTGGAATAGACTGCTTGCTGTGATAGTGGAGTTGGACACTTCAGGAATTTTCAAGCGGTTATTGGATAGGCATGTGGAGCATACCAGAATAATAGGGAGGGGATAGCTTGATCTTGGGGTTGGACATAACTTGGCACAATATTGAAGGCCAAAGAATCTGTACTGTGCTGTAATGTTCTATGTTTCTAGGAGCCTGTGCCATCTTAATTGCTCTCATTTTGTCTTCTATTGGGTGGAACCCCTGAGCATCCACTTGATAAGCCACCTCATTTACTTGGAAGGTGCATTTTTACCTTTTTAGGAGCACTCCTACCTTCTGAAATTTCTTCAAAACTTTGTCCAGATTGGCCAAATGTTTGCCTTTCATGTTTCCTGTTTTAAAATGTCATCCAAATAAATGACAGCTTTGGCAAACGCTGCAGCAACCTCTGCATAGTTTGCTGGAAGATGGCGAAGCTGACAAAACCCCAAATGATAGATGTGAGTCATTCAGTTCTAACTGTAAAGTGTAGACCATGTCCAATTTTGTAAATGCCAGACCCCCATCTAAAGTAGCATACAGATCCTCTATTTTGGATCCAGTTTCATAGCCTTGTTTGCCATTGGCCTGTCTCCACAAATGTCTTGTCTTCTCTGGTTTAACTACTAACACAGTTAAACCAGACTGTGCCCACTCAGCAAATTGTGTGGACCTGATGACACCCAAATCTTCCAGTCAATTTTAGCTCTGAGTCTGCCTTACTAATAGATAGGACACAGGTCTTATTCTTAAGAAATCTCAGGGTGGCTTTCAACATGGACTTTTGTTTGCAATCCTTTGATCTTTCCCTATTCCTTCTGAAACACATCCTGATATTTTCAGATGACATTGACTTTGTGTAGATCCCATTCATTTTAATTTTAAAAGTTCCAGTCAGTTCAACTTGTTCACTTAAAGCCATCATACCCCATTAAACTCGATTCTTGGCCCAACACTATTATTAACGATAGTTGTGCAGACTGCTGTCAGGAACTCACTGTGATGATGGTTGTCACTTCTATTTTGATAGTCTCTCTGTATACATAGCTAGTCTAGCTGCTGTGTTCTTCTACCTCAGCAATTAAACTCCTTTTTGGGGGTACTGATTGATCTGTTTATTCATGATGGTAGTTGATGCTCCATCTCTGGTGCCTGGCTGTTCACTAACAATGTAGTGGGGGTTTTCATGCCCACTTCTGCATTATTTAGTAACTGAATGTTCAATTCAGTGCTGGGCAATCCTATATACTGTGCATTGGGGCTAGATTATTTACTGTGCTGGTAATGGGTGGGCCCTGCTTGTTTTTACACTTGTGTCTCAAATGTTCTCCCCTTCCATGTGTGAAGAACTCTGCTTCTCTAAACCTAGACAATTACTCATATTTAGCCCGTTTCCTTTCAATTACTATTGAATCTACTTCCGATAATGTGGAAGGGAATTTGTAACAACAAATTTCCTAAAAATAAAGTATCCTCATGCCATCTTTACTTTTGCCAATAGTCCTGTAATTGCTGAACATTGGAAACCATTTCTCCTTTTTTTATCCGTCTCTACCAAATCTCCTAACCTTCTCTGCTCTAAAGAGAACTAACTTGGCATCTCCAGTCTCTACAAATACCTTAAATTTTTCTTTTTGAATTCTCTTCCCAAAAGCAGGTCACAGTTCAAGATCATCACCATGTGTAAGGTAAGGAGGTAAATTCCAAATCCATTCCAGCCAGAACAGTATGGATGAAGTCAACTGAGCTAATTGGCCCTGCAATCTTTCCATCGTATTTCTGACCAGGAATGTCTCCTCTTCTTACTACCTGACATTAATGTATATTGGGACAATTCTAAGATTCTGAACCAGTCTTCAATACCTGCATGTCAGCCATGTTATCTCACAGTGCCTTATTTATTTATTTATTCTCCTGCCGCCTCTGCAGGGTCATTTGTACCTTGGTTTGTTTTCAGAGTGCTGACCGTTTTCTGCTGTTAACACATTCTGCTATCTCTATCCCATTTGGGGCGGCACAATGTTTAGCACTGCTGCCTCATAGCACCAAGGACCCGGCTTTGATCCCTGGATGAGTCGTTGTCCGTATGGAGTTTGCACTTTCTCTCTGTGCCTGCATGGGTTTACTCCCGGTGCTCTGGTTTCCTCCCACAGTTGAAATATGTACGGTCAGTTGGGTTGACCTTGCTAAGTTGCCCCTTAAGGTCAGGGGGCTAGCTAAGGTAGATACGTGGGGTTATGGGGATAGGACCTGTGTGGGATTGTGGTCAGTGCAGACTTGATTGGCTGAATGTCCTCTTTCTGCACTGTAGGATTCTATTATTAGGACACTTTTAACTTTTAATGTGACTATCAACAATGTCCTGGTGGTTGACCCAGAAACCAAATTGGACTAACCATGTGAATACTGTGCTATGGCTACAAAAGCAGATCAGAAGCTGGGAATTCTACGGCGAGCAGCTTGCCTGCTGTCTTCCTAAAACCTGTCCACCATCTATAAGGCACAAGTCAGTGGAGTGATACAATAGTCTACACTTGTTTGGGCTGCACTCATCCAGGCAGCACTCAGGAATCTCACTACCACCCTGGGCAAAGTGGTCCATTTGATTAGCACCTCATTCACTATCTTAAACATTCACTCCCACCCCTCATGAACACACAAGTGGTAGCAGTGTGTATTATCTACAAAATGCACTGTAGCAACTATCATTTAAAAGAAAGAGAGCAGCAGACACATGGGAATGCCAGCATCTGCAAGTTCCTGCCCAAGCCACATAACATCTTGATTTAGAAGTGTATTGCCATTCTTTCACTGTCACTAAATTAAAATCCTAGAACTCTGCAGTACAGAAGGAGCTGAATGTCCTGGTATATAGGTGCAGCCAAATGATTAGGAAGGCAGGTGGAATGTTGACCTTTATTACAAGGAGAATCAAGTATAAAAGTAGGGGAAGTATTCTTAGCTTTATGGCATCTTTGTTCGATTGCATCTGGCGTACAGTGTCCTCCTCACTTAAGGATATAATTTGATAGAAGCAGTTCAGAGAAGGTGTACCTGACTGATTACTAGGATGTAAGGATTATCTTATGAGGAAAGATTGCACAGGTTGGGCTTACACTCATTGGAGTTTAAAAGAATGAGTAGTGACCTGACTAAAACATGGGATTCTGATGGGACTTGATGGGGGGGATGCTGGGAGAATGTTTTCCATTTATGGGGGAGTCTAAATAGAGTGCACAATTTCAAAATAAAGGGTCTCCCATTTAAAGATCAGGAGTAATTTCTCCTCTGAGCGAACAGTGGTGACCAGTTATTGAATATGTTTTAAAGTTGAATTTGATTTGATTTTTGATTGACAGGGGATAGGCAGGAAAATACAGTTAAGGTCATAGTCAAATCAGCCATGATCTTATCGAATAACACAGCAGGCTCTATGGGTCAAATTGCCTCCTCTGTTCTCATTTCTTGCAATTTTTTATTTCCCCCATCTTAAGAAATAGTGTTAATTTCATTTGTATTCCTCAATCCTGTGAACATGCATCATTTACGACCTTTACCCTGTGTAAGAGACATCTCCACTTGCATTAGCTCAGATGAGATTGTTGGTGAACTTGTGATTCTCATAGATTCCCAAAATTGAAATCTGGGAGGGTCTTTGTTGAGGGAAGGAAATACATGTGGGTATTTGCCAGATCCTTATTTCTCTCATTTCTGGAACGGTAATGTATGGTTTATTAAAAGAGTTGATTTAAAGGAACTCCTTATAGCCAAATTGGAAACCTCATTATGTGGTTATACATTTTGTGGTTCCCAGAAGTTCAAAATAATCACACTTTTGGCTACAGCTGCTGGAGCTACTATCAAATATAACTTTCAGATCTCCCCATGTGCTGCACAATGGAATAATGTGACATTCTGGATATATAGGTATATGTATGCACGCGCATAACAATATATTTTATAACTTTTCAAATAATATAACAATTATATTTTAATTTCTCATCTTATTAAAACATCAGTCACTCAACAAGGCTGTCCTGGTGTTTGCAGTTTAATCCATTATTTCTGGCAATATTTTTCTTCACCTTCTGCTCTTTAAGTTCCATCTTGTGTTGTATTTTGAAGTAACTGTAACATTTTATGTCAAATCAAAGATGCAGAAACAGAATAGCACACTGGGTTAATGATGATAGTACTCAGTTATTGTGAGTAGTGCGATTAAATAAATGAACATTTGTCACACTGAGAAACTATGGCTTGTAAAGGATGTATGTAAAGAAATGGTAAGTTGAAGGCCAGCACAGAGACGTATGCAGTTCCGTTTTGGTATTGAGCTTGGATTTGGATATAAGCTGAATCACCTGATGTCAGCTTTTCCTTCCAAACCTCTCAACTAACCTCCTGCTGTCCATCTGTTGGAAGTATTGCTATGAATAATAACAGCCCTGGACTTGATGGAATGAAATGATAACTTGGCAGTCTGCTGAACAGAAATCTGGTTTCACTGTGCAGTTATGGATGGAATGATACTTTAAAATATGGAATTCTAGCAAAAAATAACATTGTGATATTTGTAGTGGAAAATGCACTGTTACACAAGAGTGAAGGCAAAGTATCCAGGAAATGGCTACAAGTCTGCAGTTTACACATTGCCTCAAACAGTTGTATAACCTGTCATTGTATAGTGTCTGTCATGAATTGTACGTGCTATTTACTGTTTAGTCTCCATGATATTGTGCTGCAAGCCCTCTTGGAAGTCATTTTTGATTCGTAGAACAGAATTATAGAATCCCTACAGTACAGAAGGAGGCCATTCGGCCCATTGAGCCTGCACCAATGGCAATCCCACAAGGCCCTATTGCCATAACACCATATATTTACCCTGCTAGTCCCCCTGATAGTAAGGAGCAATTTAGCATGGCCTGTCTTGAGGAAACCCATGCAGACATGTCCAGGAGAATGTGCAAACTCCACATAGTGACCGAGGCTGGAATTGCTGAACCTGAGTTTTTGGTGCTGTGAGGCAGCGGTGTTAACCACTGTGCCATCCACCGGTGAACAATAAACTAAACAGTTAGAAAGATTTTGAAAGGCCTGAACTGCGAGTTGGAATGGGTGATGCCGAATTAAGTACAGGAAGAGAAATAGGGAGGAAAGAAATTTTGAGAGGAGGAGCAGATGAGAAAAAAGTTACAGTAAAATTATTTTAACAGGTTTGCACTGGGAATGAGTAATAATGCCTTTGAATGTTACTCCAAAGAGACAAGACAATGTGTTGGTCTGACTTCTTGAGGGGAGAGGGGAAGCAGCTGAATAGTCACAGGGCATCATCACTGTAAAATCACCATAACTGAAAAACTAAGCTGACACCACAGCCTTCAGACTGGGTTTTTTAAAAGAAAAAGATCGAGCTGTCAGCATCACTGACCGTTGGTCCAAGCACTAACTGCCGCTTCCGACCTTTGGACAGCTTTGAGAGTTTCCGACTGGCTTCTTAAAATCAAGACCAAATGGAGCACCGCTGCTGCCTAACTGAAAATCAACCCCAACATTGGGGGGCCTTTGAAATCTTCCACTTGACTCTTCATTTCAGACTTTCGTGCCAGCTTTTAAAAGCAAAAGTTGAGCTGAGAGAAATGTCAGTAGATACAGTGCTGGGTAGCACAAACCTTTTACTCCAGATGCTGGATCTCTGAAATGTAAAATTTTACTGGGGATACATCAGGCAGCATTTACGGGCATTGAAATGGATTTAATGGCTGAGATTCTTTGGTCTTGTATGCCCTCATCACTGCTGCCAGCGAGAGTGAAGAATTTGGCACAAATCTCCATTTCACAGCAGCGGGAGCAGAGAATCCCAGCCACAAGGTTGGAAAATTCTGGCCAATGTTTCAGGTTGACAACCTTCGGTCTCTGCTGGCTTAATATTAACTTTTTTTTTTACTTTGGAGAGAAACATATTAAAAGAACTTCCAACAGCAGTTAAACACGAAGGAATATTACTCCATGCTCACAATGGTTAATTTTTAGTGCTAGCAAGTTTGACTGTAATTAGTTGGGGAAAAAAGCCATTCAGTCCAAACAGCCCATGTTGGAAAGGTCCTGACTGGGAACTAAATCAGATCACGGCAGTGAAACTGTCAAATACCAGCCACTGGATAACCCATGAACTGAGGGAATGCAGTCCTCCAAGTCAGAACTGAACCAGAATAACTAATTAACACACTGGTTTGTTATCAAAGGGATACATCAACATGGAGTTAGCTTGAATTAACCATCTCCGGTGAATTCACTCTATCTATGTGCAAGAACAGGAATTTATACCATTCAATTCATTTTAGTGGTGAGTCCGACAGTGAGATGTGATTTTCACAAAGCTAAAAGTCAGAGCAGTGCTTCTCTGACAACAACTTGATGATTTCCACATTTAATTGTGCCTCTGCCCTTGCTTGAAGTTACTGTTGTATTTGCGCATTAGTAACAGTGGATGCCATTGATCTCACTGTTATTTTTACAGCAGTTTTTGCTCCATTGGCATGTTCACTAATTCTGGCCAGACTATATCCTGAATTTGAGATGGGGTGAGGTGAGACTGGTTAACCCAAAGCACTTCGCTGGCCAATATTGTTAACTGGTTGGCTCTTAAATAATGATAGGAGCAGTCATTGATTCTTTATTGCTATCAGCACCTAATAAAACTAATTCCTGATGAAGAATCAGTACTTTTGATAGCACTGTTGATGGGCTGCACTATTATGGGAGACAACTCTTTTGGATAAATAATAATGTGAGATGATCACACAAAGGCAGTATATGTAGTCAGTAGCAAAACAGCTGCCTTTGAAACAATCATCCTGCCAGATTTTGAAATTATCTTCCTAACTCCTGCACCTTTCCACCTTTTCAAAGACTGTCCTTAAACCCATCTCCTTAACTAAGCTTGTGGTTACCCCATCTATTCTTTTTTTTGTCTACGCATCAATTTTTGATTATGTTCCATGAAATACTTGATACATATTTCTATGTTAAAGGCATTTTATAAATGCAAAGAGGTTTTGTGGAATCATTGTCAAGTTTAAGTTAATCATCGTGCCAGGGCCATTCCTTACCGCAGCTTTTAGGGGAAGGTTCTGTACATTTCTAAAGTTGAATGTTAGTATATGGAAATCAATTAGGGTTTGTGAAAAACTCTAATGATCATTTGACTGCACTTATTACATGGAATCTAATGAGTTCCTTTGGGACCAGGTTGGGCTGGAAGCAGAGTGAGGAGTGGCTTTTGTGTCCAGGTAGGTTCTCACAAACCACTTTGTCCTTGTTGTCAGCTTATCTACCTGTTATGGCTGTATTCATCTGAGTGAGTCGGGAATATTCCATTATACTCGAGCTTTGCAGATGATAAACAGTCTTGACTGCTCCGTTCGGCAGCAATAACGGACAATACAGGAATAATGCAGCTGTCTTCCAATTTGGTGTCTGTCTGTGGAGAACTAACCTTTTATTGAGGTCAGATGATGTAACTATGATACTCAACCCCATGTTTGCTTCTGGCCATCTTTAAGCTATTAGTTCCTGGACCTATCCAACAAGCATGGCAATAGGAAAACATAAAAAGTTTGTTATCTCGGGAAAAGTACATTTTAAATAACAATTCAGAACAAAGAAGAACATTTTAAAGAACAATTCAGAACAAACATGAAAGAGGCAATGGTGTACTTGCGCAAAGAGGTGAGAGCTATGTTTGGGGAGTGGCCATGTAAGATTTCCTGGAGTGAGCTCTGTGCTGGGACAGAACTGGGTGGCACAGTAGTACAGTGGTTAGCACTGCTGCTTCACAGCTCCAGATACCTGGGTTCAGTTCCTGGCTCAGGTCACTGTCTGTGTACAGTTTGCACATTCTCCTCGTGTCTGCATGGGTTTTGTCTGGGTGCTCCGGTTTCTTCCCACAATCCAAAGATGTGCAGGTTAGGTTGATTGGCCATGCTAAAATTGTTCCTTAGTGTCCTGAGATGCAAAGGTTAGAGGGGTTAGTGGGTAAAATATGTAGGGATATGGAGGTAGGGTCTGGGTGGGATTGTGGTCTTGATGGCAAAATGGCCTCTTTTTGCACTGTAGGGTTTCTATGGTTCTGTGTGTGTGAGGAAAGTGACCAGTCTTCAGCCAACCCAGAAAGGTGTCTTTTTTCCAGAAAACAGGGTTTTATTTTAAAGCTTTTGAATTTCAATTGCAGAGTGACAGAGAGAGAGAGAGAAAAGTCCTAGGGCATACATCCTCTCAGCAATAGTGGGGTTGCCTTGTGGTAAAATTTACTGGTTTTTTTGTAAATGAAGTGACTGTAAGGTTTGTTGCCTAAAAAGGTGTTGTGAATCCAACTGAGTAGGAAGTTGTTGTTCAGGGTTGATGGGGTGGAGAATGTTCTATAGGATTAATATTAACCATGTAAATGAAATTACGTGCTAATTTTCCCCATCTTGCTTGCTCACGGGAACCAGTAGATGGCAGAACATGGACCATGATTCATTAATCTCAGGCGGGGATTTTGCAGTTTCAGGGCAAGTGCTGCTGGAAAATCCCACCCCTTTTGTTTATGTTTGTTTTATTTTCTTTTGTTCGTGTTTTTAAATATTTTAACATCTCCAAGTGTTAGTTGAGTTTGTGGCTTCTGTTGTCAGCGCATGTACCTTCTTGTGATAAAATACAAAAAGAAGTGCATTGTGATACTTTGCTTAGTTTCCTCTTTGGGATTTAGTTTGCACGGCATTCATCACCTGCTAGATCATAGCCCAGCTTTATAATAAAAAGGGAGGCCATTGATGAAACAATTGAATATGGTTGGACTGAAAAGTCTGTACTGAGGAATTCCAGTAATGTGTGTCTTGGACTGCACTGATTGGCCTCCAAAACCATGGTCCTCTGTCTGTGTATCTATTACGAAAACATTTTCCCCTTCTCTGCTTTGGATTGCAATATTGCTTGGTCTCTTTGTGCTCTGCATGTGAAATTTGAGTCAGCCAGGTTAGTGTGTTGTTTTAATTATGATTTACAGCAAATACTTGCCCAATTTGACATAACAAGTTAAAAACCTTTATTAAATGTTGTATACCACTTCCTTGCCAAGAGTGTGAATCGGTCACTGTCCTCAGTGGTCATGTAATAAGCTGCATGGACTTAGGATTGAAAAACGATGAGAGTACATAAAAGCAACATAGTTTGAATGTTGTATCCCGCACCCCCTCCCTTTCCTGTCCAACCCCACTCCAAACCTTTCCCCTGAGATTGCTGTATTTTATCACAAGGTGTACTGGCTGAATTCTAGAAGTCAGTGTTGTTTCCCTCTGGCAAAATTTCTTGGCACTGATGGAAAAATGGCTGTTTGGGAATTTGTAGGATTTTTTTTCAGTTCTGCTATTAGTGAGGTGGAAATGTCTACAGCAGTACTTTATGCAGCTGGTGGATGAATCAGGTAATTCAACCCATCAGAATGTGGGTTTTGAAGCGTTTTTGCTGTTGTGCTTTTTTTTTGTTTATTGACTGTTAACATTTGTGACCAGAAATTAGTTACTAAAACCTTCAAAAACATAGAGACAATTTGCTATTGCTGATTCTTTAACCATGACTTTGCAGCCTTGCAAAATGTAAGACTGTATAAACTACCTTCTACCAGTCCCTGACTCGATTATAAATCGAAATGGAGTAAGTAATTTTTGTGTTTTATCTGCCTGTGTCAGCACATAATAAATCAAATCTAGATACAAAGAGCACATGTTGGAGATGATGGGTTGTAGATGGTCTTGCGTCGCTGTGTGATTATGGTACTACACATGACCCACTGTCTTGTAATTATTCTAATCTGCTTGGCAGCTCAGACCTTGCATTTTTTGCTTACGCTCTTGAAACATGGTTGTAGACAGATTAGAGTAATCTACCTAGAACATGCTGTATTAAGCTGCAAGATGATTTAAAGGTTATGGGCATTCTTGTGTTTTCTTTTAAAAAAAAAGGATCCAGAACAATTAATTACTGTACCAATGTGAAGGAATAAGTCAAATACCAAGGCTTATGCTTCCTAACATTTTTCTAACAAGCCCATCAATTTTCGGTAAAGTAACAATTTCCCACAATTTGGAAGATATTTGCTCTGATCATGAAGCTAGTGCAAGGTAATCAACTTTTAGGCATTTTTAATAAAAAGATTTCAGTGTCAGTTGTGTATGCTTGGAATAAACATCTTGTGCAATTCAACATAAATGTTTCGGTTTGCTGTCTCAGCAATTATCAAATACATTTATATACTTATTATAAAGAGGTCATTATAATTGATTGAATTACAAAATATTGCATACAAGGAGAAATACCAATATACAGCTGCAGTGTCCCATTTTCAGACCTTCCTAACCGTCAGGCTATGTCCTGCACTGATTCTGAAATAGCTTTTACTTGTGTATATTCGGTCTGCTTTGACAATGGTTCCATTAGACACGTGAAGATCCCTGGGAAGAAATGGAGTGTGGAATATGTACATTTTCAAAGCAGTTGAAGCTTTCAGTTGAGTTGTTCTCTTTGCCAAAGGCAAATTTGGCAAGTCTTTTATTTAGCAATTACAGAAGAAAAACCCACCTGCTTTTTGTGTTACAGCACAGAAGGAAGCCATTTGGCCCACCATGTCTGCACTGGCTCTCTGAGCATTATGACTCAGTGCCATTCCTCTGCCTTTTCCCCAAGCTCCTGCACAATTTTTCTATTCAAGTAATCATCTAATGCCCTCTTAAATGCCTTGATTCAAACTACCTCCATCACATTCCAGGTAGTGCATTCCATTCTTAAGCCGTTCATTATGTGAAAAAGTTTCACATTTCATGTTAAATCTATACTTTCTCATTTTTGCTCCTTTTAGAAGTGGGAACAGTTTCTCCCTATCTATTCTGTCCAGCCACATGACCCCCCCCTCCCCAATAATTTTGGACACCTTTATCAAATCTCGTCTTAGACAATCCCAACCTCTCCAATCTATCCTCATAACTGAAGTTTCTCATTCCTGGAACTGTTCTTATAAACATCTTCTGTACTCTCACTCCAGTACGTTCACATTCTTCACATTGTGTGGTGCCCAGAACTGTGCACAATATTCCAGTTGAGGTCTAACTAGTTTTTTCTACAGGTTCAGCATAACCTCCTTGCTCTTGTACTCTATGCCTCTATTAATAAAGCATCTCTTAATACAGCCCAGCGTAAATTGTTTTATCAACTGCTTTCCCCACCTATCCTACCATCTTCATTGTATATTCATGTGTATACTCAAGTCCATCTGCTCTTGCACCCCTTTAAGAATTGTATCCCTTACTTTATATTGTCTCTTCATATTCTTCCTATTGAAATGCATCACCTCACACTTTTCTGCATTGAGCTTCATCAACATCCTATTTGCCCAGTCCACCAACTTGTCTATGGCCTTTGAAGTTCTACACTGTCCTCCTCACAGTTTGCAATGCTTTCAAATATTGTGTCATCCACAAACTTTGAAATTGCCCCTACATATCAAGATCTAGATTATAAATATTCTCCATTTGATCTTTCCAATACATTTCATAAAGAAAAACAATCAAGTTTGTTGAATCATCGTGTATTGGACGCATCAGCATTCACTGAGATACACACATCCTTAAGTAAATCAAACCAGTCAAGCTGTGATTTCAGTTAAAGCCTTCCAACATCCAAACCATCCAATTGCTCCATACATCAAACCATTGCAATGTTGACTGACACTAATGAATTATTTGACCACTGGTACTTTAGGAAGTGCAGTGGTGACATTGAGTAGCTTTGTCCTGCAGACATTGAAAAAGAGATGGAAACTACTGGTTGCATTCCCTTGTGTAATATACACTGGAGGTATATGTGATCTGATGACTGTGAGAGCCAAATTAATTAATATAGCCACTTCATCAAGCGGTTTTTCACTTTCCTCTTCTTGCCACTCTTGTGGCTGAAAGCAGAAGGGGAAAGTTTAAGTGAGAAAGTCAGAAGCAAGTTGTCCCTGGTTATACAATGAGCCCATCATTCCAAATGGCAGGATGAAGGTGAGGTGGGAGCTTATAAGAGGCAGAAGCCAGGAACATATCATCATCATCATCATCATTGTTGGAGCTTTTTGAGGAAATAACAGGGACAGTTGAAAGTAATGTTGTTGATGCGGTGCACATGGACTTTCAGAAGACATTTGATATAGTAGCACACAACAGACTTGTGGGAAGTGTTATAGCTCATGGAATTAAAGGGAAAATAGCAATATGATACAAAATTAGCTAATTGGAAGCAGTGGGTAATGGTCAATAGATATTTTCTGAGCTGGAGGAAGGTTTGTAGCGGTGTTCCCCAGGGGTTAGTGTTGGGATCCTGGTTTTTTCTAATGTGTACTGATGATTTAGGTCTCTGTATGCAGGAAACCATTCCAAAGTTTACAGATGACACAAAACTTGAAAGTATTTTAAACTGAGGAGGACAGTGTAGAACTTCACAAGGGCATAGGCAAGTTGATAGAGTGGGAAAATAGGTGGCAGATGAAACTCAATGCAGAGAAGTGTATTTTGGTTTGAGGACCTGGAGAGGCAATACAAAATAGCGGCTGTAGGAGCATGGAAGGTTGTAAGTCAGGTGAGAGAGCAGTTAATAAAAAATATAGTGTTCTGGGCTTTTTAATAAGTGTTTAGAATACAAAGGCAAGGAGGATATGCAGAACTTATATAACACACCTTTTAGACCTTGGCTGGAATAATGTGTACAGGTCTGGATGCCACTCTATAGGAAGGATGTGAATGCATTGGAGAGAGTGCAGAACACTTATTAATGCTGCCAGGCTCCATCATTCTTCTCACTTCCTCCATAGCTATGGCAGGTACATCATCCAAGCACAGTGTTAGACAGCCACTGACACTCTGTCTGCTCTCTGACAGATCATTCCAAGGAAGCTAGCATCAGAGAACAATTACAGAATTGTTATAGCAAAGAAGTAAGCCATTTGGCCCATCATTTCTGCACCAGCACTACAATACTGAGCTTGAGTCCTGAGTGCCAGCAGGGAGAAGATTACTGGTTGAGTGATGGGGATGTGGCGTAGTGAACATTATGTTTTGTTGATGGTGTGAAGGTTGAAGATGCCTTGTGAAGATGCATTGCCAGCCTTGACCATCGATGTGAAATTGGTGACCTTGTGGAACTGCTGAGTGATCTCCCTGTGGTACCATGGTGTAGTCACTCACAAAGTTGTCTTTCAATATACATCATAATCGGGGGTGGAGGATAAATCCCTGGATTAATCCAAATTCCATCAAAGTAATTATTTGTCACTGTGTTAGTGTATGCATCTTCTTCTGCTTTGAAATTAATTTATGGGCACAATTTTAAATGTACTAAACAAAGCAAAATTAGATTCTATACTGCTGCTTGCTAAGAAGGAAGCTCTGCTACACTTCCACTCCATCTTGGGAAAGGTGTTAACATTCTTGAGATGGGCACAGGGGTCATTTCCCAAAATGGTTACACGCATGGAGTGCAGAGACAGAGAGAATTTAATTACAAGTTTAATTTGGAAAGGCTGGGGTTGTTCTCTTTGGAGTAAAGTAGATTTGAGGGGGAGATTTGATAGAGGTATCCAATCAAGATTGAGTGGATTAGATCAGGTAGAATAGGAAAAGCTCTTCCCGTTAGCTGTTGGTACAAAGACTAAGGCAGATGTACTTAAGATGTGGGCAAGAGATGTAAGGGAAAGATGAGAAAGACTTTTATTTTTGAAGTGAGTGGTGATTATCTGGCACTAGCTGCCCTCAGGATGGAGGAAGCAGAAATAATCAATGGTTTTGAAAGGAAATTGGATGGGCACTTGGAGAAAATAAGCTGACAGGACTACAGTAAATGGGGGGAAAGTGGAGCTGAACAGATTGAGTCTGTGTTAGCTTCCCAAGGAGCAATGGGTGCATTTCCTCCTTCACTATAAATCACAAATACATTGTTAACTTTCTTGGGAAAGATCTTGACTATTCGCTGTTCTTGTAAAAGGTTTGTGGATACTTGTTAATTTTAGATATTTTGAACTGTTTCAAACTTTTTGATTTTTTTAAAATGAGGATTTAGCATTGATTTCACAGCACAGCACTTCTTGGGTCATCTGCTGCTTTTCTGGCCTGACTTCTCTTGTCCAATCATGTAAAACAACAATGAGAAGGGAGGCCATTGCTTGAAGTGGGAAGCGTGAGTTGGGAAATTTCCTAACTTAACAAACCTGATTGATTTTAAAGGTTAGACCCAGTTTCTGATCTGGGGAGGCAGGATAGAGTTAGGCATGCTGACCTGCAAAGTAGATTCTAGGCAGTTGTGAGTGCTAAGACTGGCTGGTTAAAGGCCTGCTTTGGTTCTTTGGGACTTTATCCCAGTTTTTTTAGAAGCTGTTGGGCTCTTTCACCCTCATCCCTCTATTCCTCTTATTTCCTCCCCCACAGACCACCAACGTCTGCATGCCATCTTCATGGGATGGTATTTGGGGATGCAAGAATGGGGATGAGGGGATGAAGGCTGGAGAGCTCAAGTCCCAGAGAATTAAAGTGGACCTTCTAACCAACCCATCTCAGACATGCCTACTCCTTGGAACTGCTCATACCAACTCATGCTCTCTACTTGTCCTATTCTTTCACATGTTTTCGCATACTACCTTCATACCCATTCATAGGCAGACCTCATGATAATGAAAAGAATTTCCAGCTAGCTACTATAGCTTTCACTTATACACACATGAAAGTAAAAAAACTGATGAAACCCATTTCACCCTTTTAAACCTCCTCAGATGTTAATTCTTATACAAACAAACCTATATACACTTTTCACATCCAAGGCAACTAATCCTTTAATTGCCTCTTTAGACAGCCAATCAATTTGTGAACTCAGACCACCATGTTGACATAATTGTAGTTTTTGAAATCCAGCCAGGCATAGATAATGACAGCTCTTGGGAATTGTCCACAAAGACATCAATTGAAACTGCATGGACAGATGAAATTTTTAAAAAACCTACTTTAGATGGTCTGTCAATGAAAGCAGCCCAGTAAAATTTATTTTAACACTCTCATTGAAGGCGTAAACCCTTTTTTTACTGTTTAAGACATGGGATTAAAATAAACTTCAGATTGCGATACTTAACAGACCATATTCCCCTTGCAAAAGAGTTTATATCCACTGCATAAAGTCATGACTCCTATGCTGTGAATTAATGCCCTTGGACCACCCAAAATGCATCTGTTTGAACTAAACACTAACTTCAAGTGGCCTTGTTGAGTTCAGATTTCTCTGCAGTGTGAATGACAACTCACCTTCTGTTCCCTACTGACAAAACTTAGATCTGTTGGAAATGGGGGCAGAATTTCTGCATCTTGGTCTTCACTGCCATTTTTAAAGATTTGTAAAATCTTTGCAACTCTGCAAAAATCCAGCCCAACACAAAGTAGAAAAAGATGAGGTTTTTATTTTTTTTTATTTAAATTGTATTAATTGCTTTTAGGACTCAGATTTTTCTGCAATGCCTTATGCCAACACACAGATGTGTATATTGTCATTTGCAGTCTGGCACAGGGCACTCGATTTAGTGGGTAATAGCCATGACCATTCTTGAAAATTCCAGATTTTTTCCTTTGCTTTAAAGAGACATTGTTTGCATATTAATGAGATTTCCTCAAACACACTTCCTAAATTCCTGCAATCTTCCTACTGTTTACTGAAGGAAAACATCTTGTATTATCGGAGAAGCAGAATCCAGACCTTATTAATGGAATGCAGAATGGAACATTGTGGTTCACCTTATGAAGACCTGAAGTCAGAATGCGAGGGGGAGGGGAAATGATAATTTAGATAGGTGACGATGCCTCTCAGATCAGATTAATGTACTAATAGTGGCATTTTCAAGCAGTTTCCAGCCATTGAATAACTTGAATGGTTCATAAATTGTGCATATGGTACTTTGGAAACGTTGTCACTCACAACAAATTGTAGACAGAACAGATAAGACTTGAATGTCTGACACCATACACCAAACTAAAATAATCTCTTCAGTGAAGCGTATTGTTTTGGTCATAAACATCAATTTTGCACTTGAAAATAAAATATTATAGTTAAATATTTTTCTCACTGGCGCAAATAATATCGGGGTAGTAATATGGTTTTGTGACAAAATGGTAAAGCACAAAGGAAATGATGCTCGCATAACTGAGACATGAAAACTCATTACCGATTTCTGTCTTTTTGTTCCCTTTTAGATCGCAAACCATTTTTAGCTTTGTCAACATACAAGAATATGCCGCCATTATAATTGCCAATTCTGCACTGATATTAATTAGTTTCAGTGCACTACTCTGGTACATATATATCTGCAAGGAGCTTGGTGATCGATAAGTGTCACGGCGACTATGAGCTGTTCACAAAATGATTTTCTAATTCGAACGGTCAAAGCAGACGCCGATATAAAATTCATGAATTTTATGGAATGAATAACGATAACAAAAATGTATTTATTTGGAAGAAACTCTGCTAAGGGACCGGAAGAAACTGGAAAAAGTAAAAGGCAGGGTTTTTTTGCATATAAATTGTTGTGGCAGACAAACACAACGCTACGGTATTTATATTGTTGCAGTAAAAATATGAACTGTAACGCTGGTCAAGACGAAAGGCAAATTGAACCTGGGAGGCAACCCCTTGACCCAAGAGACCGATGGTGCACACAGGAAACCAGGTTGAAGGAGACGACGTTTTGGAACAGAAGGCAAGAGAGGCCCGAATGTATTAGCCCGAGCTGAACATTAGGGCTGATCATCTATCACTGTCAGATGGGAGAGGCAGCAGAGCGTTCCTGCTCATCTGCTCCCTGGCTGCCTGACTGAGGTGCAGGCAGCCTGCAGGCACAAAATTTGCATACATTTAGGGTGGAGGGGGAAAGGAAAAGAAAGATATCACAGATTGCAGACTGCTTAATGCTCCGAGCTCTAGACACCTTCACAAGTAATGTCAGCTGCTGCTGTATGGCTTGGAAAACAGGAAACATTAATCCTTTTGAGTGCTGTGTCTCTTTACACCTTTACTGGATATGGATATGATAATGCATTCTGTTGAGCAATATCATAAAACTGCAATATAAATGTCGTCCTCCTTAACTACCTGTCAAATGGATCATCATCTGAGCTGGGAGTTACAACGGGTTTCTAATGGAGATTCACTTCCCATCCTACCTCCAATGCCTTTGCAAGCAGAGATGCTCTGCATTGGTGATGTCGGCAACTACCAGTCTGTTGCAGCTTGCGAAGCTGTTGATTCTAAAAAGAGACCGAGATTTCAAATGAGGCTATTGCCAGCTGTTAGGTCATTTGGACTTTACTGTACAAACCCTCTGGAGTTGAAATTAATGGTGTGTGGAGCCTTGTCAGCTGTAACACACATGATGACCTTGCCAATATACCTCTGCAATGTTCGAGGCAGTGCGGATCACTGCTGCTCGGTATAATATCACTCGGCCTTCTGGACCTTATCTGATTTTGTGCAAATCAAAACAGAAATTTATAAGTAGTGGGATAATAAGCATTTAGGATTTTGGATGACCATGAAAAACAATAGGCGTTTGATCCCTAAGATTGGATTCTTACCAAAATTACTGATGGATACTTTGATTATTTCTTTTGTATTTATGATTTTTGTTACACTTCTGGTTGGTTTTCTGGTCAGGACTGACTGATCCTTTGAAATGCTGACTGGCATTGTGGCCTCTTGCTTATGTTTTCCTCAATTGTCGGACAGGAAGATGAACCATTCACTGTCATTTCAGTGCTGTTTCTCCCTTGGGGCAGCTTAGTGGCACAGTGGTTAACGCTGTGCCTCATGGTGCCAGGGACCTGGGTTCAATTCTAGCCTGGGTCGCTGTCTGTGTGGAGTTTGCACATTCTCCCCTTGTCTATGTGGGTTTCCTCTGAATTCTCTGTTTTTTTCCCCACACACCAAAATGTATGGGTGAGGTTGTTTGGCTGACAGGGTCATTAGCGGGGCAAATATATAGGATGAGACCAGGGTGGGATTGTTGTTGGTGCAGGCTTGATGGTCTGAATGGCCTCCTTCTATGATTCTGTTATTCTCTTTGGTACTGTTTGGGCTTACTAAATGGATTTTGTTTTCTCTTTCAACAGTTCTGCTTTTCCTTGAATGTGATCTTTTCCCTCTTGTACGAAACCTGCACCATTAGGCCTGCAGTTGTATGTTCTGCAGTTGCATAATTCCTTTACTATAAACCTCACTGTTTGACTGCCACATTTTCACACGGTAAAATATCAAATACTAAGCCGACCAAAGCTTTTGGAGCTTTTGTTGCATTGATTTAACTTTGTGGAACATAAAAGAACTGTAAAAAAACTTGGGTATCATTAGTACAGCACACTGGCAGATTGGCTATCACCCAATTGTTTATAATGGTGAAAATCAGACAGCAACTTTCAGTATATACACACGTTCACTTAAACGCATAAATCAGGAAGTTGTTGTCTGAGTTGCTCTGTTCTTCCAGAAGCTTTGCTGGAGCACTCGCTGAAACAGCCAACATACAAACACATTAGTGGTCAGACATCTGAACTGGATGAATTGAAGTTATTCCAACTAAATACTGGTAAAATCTAAGTCATTGTTCTTGGTCCCTGTCACAAACTCTGCCTCCTAGCCACTGAATCCTTCTGTTGTCATGGCAACTGTCTGAAGCTGAAACAATCTGTGCCATATTTGACCTGAGATGAGCTTCTGGCCACTCATTTGCACCAACACCAAGACCACCTGTTCCCATCTACATAATGTTGCCTGTCTCCTCACTTGCCTCAGCTGATCTACAGCTTACCTTGAGACATGAAGATTTCCATTGTACTTCTGGCTCATCGTCCACGGATTTACCATCTGTAAATTTGAAATAATTCAAAACTTGTGTACTAACTTGCATCCATCACCATTTAATTAATTTTGTGGTGCGCAAACAATTCATAGCATTCACAATCTACTTGATCATTACCCATTGACCAATACCTCAATTTTAAAATTCTCATCCTTGTCAAATCCCTTTCTAGCTCAGCTTTGTAAAACTATCTTTGTAAAACTCCTCTTACTCCACAAGTCTCCGAGATATCAATTCTTGTCTAGGTGTGGCTCCATGCATATCCACGATTTTAATTGCTCCAAAGTTAAAATTTGTCTGTGCCCTAAGCTGTCTGAGCCCTAAGCTCTGGAGTTCTCTCCCTCAACCTTTAAATATGCTCTTTTAAAATCTATTGTTTTGATCAAGCGTTTGATCATCTATCTTAATATCTCCCTATGTAGCACATGTGGTGCCTTCAAATGCTTTAGCATGTTAAAGATGCCATATAAATGCAAATTGTTGTTGGAAAAGTGTGAGGATGCTGTGCCTACCTGCTAAACATGTCAGGAAAAAGTTGGGGCTGATCCATTCCAATTAAAGCGAATTTTAATTACATGTTAGGTTATTCTTTCCCATGATGTGGGCGTTGCTGGCAAGGCCAGCATTTGTTCAGCTGCCTTCGCAAACCACTGCAGTCCATGTGGTGTCAGTGCACCGTGGTGCTTTGACGGAAAGAAAGCTAGGATTTTAACTGAGGGAATGTGAAAGATCAGAGCCTCATGCCTTCAGATTTTAATTATTGTTAGAGATTTTTAAAAGTTAATTTTTAAGAACATTTTCTTCAATCACTCTTTCTCTCCTAATCTCTTCTTTCATTTTCTCTAACGGTTTTGCCACTGAATTAAATATTCTAATGTCCGCGTTTAGATTGCGTACCTCAAGTAAGGATTCTTCAATCTCATTTAAGCTGATATAGTTGCTTGCACTGTTTAAACAGATTCTAAATCCCCTAGGGCACCTGTACTGTTCCATGTTTCCGGTAAACTGACAATCCTTTGCAAAAACCTTCAGGAATTCTGTGGGCAAATGTAATGAAGGGCTAGAAATGTTCATTCATCAGCAACTGAACCTCCTGGTGAAGAAAGGAAGATGTAAATGGTTTTTATGCACAATATCTCTTGATATAATTCTGTAAACAAAGCCTCTGTTTTCTTTGCTGTTTGCAGAATGTCTTACCAATCTTTTTTAATTGTTTCTTTATTCAACATTAACATATATTTAATAAAAACCAGTATTGATAGGTAACACAGATCAACTGTGTACCATGCTTGCCTCCATAATGGTAAAGCACTTCAGAACATTGTACATAAAATTTCATCTGATTACAACTGATAACTGGCATCTCGGGATATCACATGTTAGTTTCCATTTTTAACCTGAAGTTTGAATTGGATAATTTAACTCTCCTGGAAGGGGAGTTGTTATCACCATAGCATCATTCAAACTCCAGAAAGCTACATTGATCATTGAAATAGGTATCAAACATTGAAATTGAGAGGAAACTCTTTGAGCATTGAGAACAAACCATTTTGATCTCCTTGTGGAAGCTGAGGTAATTAGTCAAAGATGCCTGTTTTTAGCTAATGGACTGAATGGATATTCTAAAAACAGCAACAAAACATTTATATAGCATCTTTTAATGTCATGGAATACCTCAATATATTTCAAAGATGCATTCCAAAACAAACTGCAATACCAAGCCACATAAGCCACACAGAGTTATTGGATCAGATAACCAAAAGCTTCGTTGAAGAGGTAACTTTTAAGAATTGTCTTAGAGGAGGAAAATGAGCAACAAAAGAGGTACAAGGAGAGAATTCCAGAGCTTGGATCCCAATACAACAGAAGGCATAAACAGCAATGGAAGAACAATTGTAATTGGGAATGCGCAAGAGGCCAGAATTAGAGTAATAAGACATCGCAGAGGCTTATGGGGTTGGATGAAGTGACAGAAATTGAGAGAAACAACGCCATTGATGGATTTGTAAACAAGGACACAAATGTTAAAATCAAGACTTGACTGGGAGCCAATATAGGACGGCAAGATAGGGAAGATTGGGGAACAAGCCTTACTGCGAGTTGTTTACAGGTAACATAATTCTGGAAGGTTGCAAGTTTATGGAGCATAGAATGTGGGAGACTGGCCAGGAATGTGTTGGACTTGTTGAGTCTAGAGGTACTGAAGGAAAGGTTGAGGGTTTTAGCAGCAGATAAGTGGAGCTGATTGAAGTTGAGTCATGTTAGAGAGGTGGAAATGGACATGATGATGGCATGAATGAGCTTGTGTGCTCATCTCAGGATCAGATATAATGCAAAAATTGCGAACAGATTGGCTTATACTCAGACTGTTGCCAGGCAGAGTGATGGACTCGGTAACAAGGGAACAGAGTTTGAGTGTGTTACAATTCCTGTGGAGACCATTAACCTTTATTTGAACTCCCAGTTATCAATTGAAAAATTATGCCACACGTTTTTAAATAAAAATGAATTTTACAATATAAAAACAAAGCTGATACTATTTTACACTGTCTTATATATTCTTTACTTCAAAGAAATTTAAATCAATAATGGATTCATGAATACCTAAACTTCCCTTTTCCACTATGACTTGGCCCCCAGAAAGTCTTTAGTTACTTATCAGGTTCTTGAAGGTCATCCACTTTTTGTGGGACACACTGCAAACCTTTCCATAGCTGCTTTGTGAAGTCTGGAGACTTTTCAATTTCTGTGCATGGGTTTTCTGATTATTTGTATTAATTTTATTACCTTACTGAAGTTGTGGTGTACTTGTATTCATCGGACGTGACGTCACAGGTTCCTAACATGGGAAACCGGCAGCAGTGTAAGAGAACACACACCTGTACATAAAGCTCCATTGTTTTAAACCCTTGGGGCTCCCTATGTCATTTTCCAATACACAACAAGAAACATTATTGGTTTCTAATTGCTCTAGTCTCCTGGTCCGACCAGATTTCTCTACCTGATATCAAGGTGATTTGCTTGTTTTCACTGACATTACTGTAGGCTTGTTTCTTCGGTTCCAAACTAGGCAAATCTTCTGGCCTCCTTTTCTCCCCCGCAAATGTCTTCTCCAAACTGAGCTCCAGCTCCTATCTACATTCTTCTGAACAATAAAGTTATTATTTGCTCTGCTTAAGTTGTAGACATGGCTAACATTAATGTATTTTGTTCCCTAGGACTTCTGTCCCCAGATTGAACTGCTGACTACCTGCTTCTACAAGTAAACAAATAGAAAAACTCAAAACTCAAAACACAAAAGAATACTTCCACGGCAATGTGGCATACTATGGATGTTCCAGCTGAAATGTAATTCTTTTTACCTTCAAAACAATCCCTTTGATTTTATGATCATCATGACTAATTGATATCTTTAATAGATATAATTCCACCAAGAAATTCTGTTATTTTTATAAAGAATCTCTTTTTTTTCCTGCGTTAAATAATTTAAATCCTTTATGAGGATAACTCCTTGTATATCTCCTGCCCCTATCAGAATTTCCAAAGAAGCATTATCCCTATTTTTGAATTTTCACTCTTCAAATTCTGACTGCATTAAAAAAAAACACTTTGAACAATAACTCTCAAGTCTGTTTAAATTGCACTTATTTTATGGTTGTTTATTCGTTCCTCGACCAGATGTTTCCATTTATCTTGTACGTAACTTTTAGGTTGGGGATTAAATTATACTCTAAAGCTAAAGTTATACCTCTAAAACACATGATTTATGGAATCTGATATTCATAACAATAGGGACTGAAAACAATAACTTGAGCCTTCCAAATTAGCCACTACATGCTGACTCTTCATCCTGATGTTGACGAAGGGTCAGCATGTAGATGAGAAATAGGAGAGAGCCAAAGGAGAGATCATTCAGGGACACCAGAAGTTACATTTCTGAAGATATACTCCCATCCTAATGGTTGGTTCCCTCTCCCTCTCCCACTCTTAATGGGTGCTTTTGTGACTGAAAAATTGTTTCCTTGTCCTGCAGGGCACAGGACAAGGCCCTCTGCTTTTTAGGTGTATGTTAATGATTTGGGTTTAAATGTAGGGGGAGTGATCAAGAAGTTTGCAGGTGACACAAAAATTGGTTGTGTGATTAATAGCTAGGAGGACATATGCAGGAAGGTCTCAAGGGACTGTTCAGGATGGCAGAAAAGTGGCAAATGGAGTTCAACCTGGAGAAATGAGAGATGATGCATTTGGGTCAGTTGAACAAGGCAAGGCAATACACAGAAAATGGCATGATTTTGAGAAAATGAGAGATCTGGGAATGAGTGTCCACAAGGCATATGGAATCCTTTCTTTTTTAACCAAGTCATAAGAATAGGTAGGTTATGCTGGAACTATATAGGATATCAGGTTACAAGTATTGTGTGCAGTTCTGGTCACCTCATTACAGGAAGAATGTAATTAAATAGAGAGGGTACAGAGGAGATTTACAGAAATATTGCTAGCACTGGAAAATTGCAACTGTGGGAAAAGACTGGTGTTGTTCTCTGTGGAACAGAGGGGTCTAAGAGGAGATTTGATTGAAATGTCCAAAGTTGTGAGGGGGCTAGATGGAGTAGATGGCTTACTTATTCTAGCAGGAAGGTCAGTTACTAGGGGCATCCACTTAAAGTGACTGATAGATGGATTAGAGGAAATAATTTTTCAGTAAGAGGGTTCAAAGGATCTGGAACTCACTGCCTGAAAAGATAATCGAGGCAGAAATCCTCAGCTCATTTAAGAGATGCCTGGATTTGCATCTGAAATCCTATAAACTGCAGGGCTATGGACAAAATGGTGGAAAGTGGGATTAGGCAGGGTGGCTCGTTTCCTCAGCTAGTGCAGGCATGATGGGCCAATTGGCCTCTGTGCCGTACAGTTTCTGTGATCACAATGGTCTTTCCTGATCCAATATTCTGAGCATCATTTGATAAATTTACATGCTGGTCCATGTAGCTGCAATAACATGGATGTGTCGCTCAACCTTGTGAACCAAGTCATAGTCAGCATTTGTCCTATTTATTTTCAGTCTGTAGGACCTCTGGATAGAGTTGTTAGTTGAAACCAGGATGAAAGACACTTTGGAGCATCATGAATATGATGCTAGTTTGATTGAATAATGAGGATCTTTCAGGTCTTGTATAGCAAATTAGTGGGTTCATGAGGCATGAATGGATTGGATATCAAGATCGTTGACTGATCAAAATATCTCATCTGTATATTTCAGACCCCATTGCTCTAACATCGCGTAAATAATAGGATGTGAAAACATTTCCTTGATATGATTCATGGTCTTCCGCACCAGAAATGATCATTCAAAAGGTAGATAATTTGAGAAACAAGGTAACAGCTGTCCTAAATTAGATGACATGTGCATGCTTGCTCACCACAGTGTCGCAGGCAAAAATGATCAAAATCTCTGTCAAAGTAGTTAAATTGTTACACAGCTTGGTGTAGCTTCAAATTAAATGGAAAAAACACATTTCCAAACTACAGGAAATTTTAGATTCTCCAAAGGATAGACCCTAAATTCCTCTTGCGCATTAAGTGAGGCAAGGTCTATCTGGCCATTCACAGAGCAATAATCCCCTTTTGCCTGAATCTTAACTTTGAGGAACACAAATTATTGTATCCATGTGACTGTGTTCCATTTTCGTCACTAGCCAGTCTTGGCATTTTTGAATGACTGCCACTTTGTGCTCAGAAGTTGGCAGTTTTAGCATCAGTTTTATGGCTGTTGGGAATTGAAGGGAGACTCTCCGAATCCATTTCCAACCCTGTTTTGGAGTTGCTTTTTCATTTACTACACCGGCAGATCTCCAGATATTTGAGGAAGTATTAACCGCGTAATCAGAAATGTTTAAGGTATGAGGTGAGATAAGTCTTGATGTTTAAAGGAAGTGATCTTGACTTAGATGTGGGAATAATATTGAAATTTACTGATAGTATCAAATTGGATACCATATGAATGTATTAAAAATTGTGACAAGAATGTGCAGGGGCAAATGGAAAGGCCTATGTGACATGCAAATGAAGATACAGACTGATGTAAAAAAAAATGTGGATTCATTTTGGAAGTATGGAAAGGAATTACAACTTTAATTGTGAGATTTTGAGTGGAATATAATGTAGAGTGATCTCATAGAAACACAGAAAAACTACAGCACAATACAGGCCCTTGGGCCCACAAAGTTGTGCTCAACATGTCCCTACCTTAGAGATTACTAGGCTTATCTATAACCCTCTATTTCACTAAATTCCACGTACTTATCTAAAAATTTCTTTAAAAATCTTATCGCATCCACGTCCACCACAGTTGCTGGCAGCCCATTCCATGCACCCATCACTCTGAGTGAAGAGCTTACCGCTGACATCTCCTCTGTACCTACTCCCATGTCAGGGGGAAAAAAATCATTGGTGCAAAGATTATTAAGCACAGATCCTGATGGCAGTATTGAACATGTACAAGAGCAATCATGCATGGTTTCAGATACTCTTAAAGGAAGGATATTAAAGCAGTGGAGAAGGTAGAAGGTCGATTTACTTGGATATTACCAGCTATGAAGAATTGCCTGATGATTTTTTTTCAGTGGAAGAAAGTGAATGTTATCTGATGACTTGAGAGATCTCCAAGACTCTAAGGGATTTGTATCAGGTGAATATTGATGAATTATTTCCTTGGGTAGTCAAGACAATAAGTGCACCAAATTTTGAATTATCACAAAAAAAAATTTCTGCAGTATTAACTACTGGCTTCCCTTTGATGTCATCTGTCAATTTTGCCATTTTAATTCCAAATGCAGAATGCAGATTATTTATATGAGTGGGGAGCAACAGTGATTCTACCATTGATTCCTGTGGAACAGCACTTTCCACCAATCTGAGTAAATATCTTTAACTCCCTACTTGCTGTTTTAGAGCCGGTTATCAATTCTACTAGTTGTTTCCTGACTCCACATACCTGAGTGGGTAAGTTTTCTCTATTCACCAACCCCCGATCTTGCTCCTGCAGGCAGGGGAAGTTGAAATTGAGGCCAGTTTTGATGAACCAAATAGCCCGCATCTGTGCTGCAACATTCCATAATTTCACATCTGGCACAGAGGGAGAGAAGAAGATTTCATCCAGTCATTTGGAGCTGGATCGAATGCAGGTCCCAGTCTGCCAAGCCACTGCATCTCAGTTCCAGTTCAATGTTGCTATTTAAAATTTAGCAGCACAGCGTTGTTTAATTACATAAAACAAATGAATTCCCTTTGTACAGAAAAGAGCATTATTGGAAGAATTGGAACTAAGGCATTGTCTCCTGCTGACATTTTTGTAGGTAATACAAGTTGCATCAATTTTAGGCAGCAGAGGGAATAGCTTGGTTGTCATTGTTTGGGTGCATTACTTGTTTAAATCGATTTATATCACAATTTCAGAACAGTTCGCTTTATCTTTAGCTAATTGTATAGTAACTGAAATGATCACAATTTCAATCAGTCCTGAGACTCTAATCTGAACAAGTTTTCACTAATTATTTTCAACACCTTCAGGCATTTATTCATGTAGTATTTCTTTGTATTTAATCGCAAACCATAATCTCTAACATTCTGGAATGAGCTTGATTCTGGATAACTTGCTCAGTGAGAAGTTGTTATGCACCTATAAATATAACTTGAAATGCTGCAATATTGTCTCAATTGTTTTCTTAAGAAGAAAGCATTTACTTGGATTTTCTGCACAGATTGCTTACTGTCAGTTATGTGCTTTGTTCTTTTCATGAGTCGCTGCATCCACGATTGAACGAAACGGAATTGAAAGATCTTTTCATTTTAACCTTCAGTGCTTAGCACTGGCTCATTACTATGGCCCACTGCTAGTTGGATTTACATTGTTTTTAGACAGTAAGTGATTTGATTATCCTGTTGCATATGGCTTATGTTTTCAGAAGTTAGCCAGTCACTTTGTGCAGTTGAAAATGCACTCTTTTAAAAAAGCTAGAGGCACAAACAGTATCATTATCTAATTGCTTTGGCCTGGTAAGCATTTTATGCATGTGGCTATTAATTAATTGCAATAATTATTGTGAAATAATTCTCCGATACAAGAAGAGTTTTACAACCAAGCTCCTAGCTTGACAGCCATTTATTTATATATATATTTATATTTTAAAAAAATATAGCAGCTATCAGAGAGTTTTAAATTCTTCTTTGACCTACTTTTCCCAAGGAGAGGAAATGTGATGTCAAGTTCAGTTCTGTATATAGATAAAAAATTATTGCATATTGATAATACTTCTGACTCCAAATAAGTAACAAACAGAACAATGATCAAAAATGTGACTTTTGAATTTGAAGAAGATATCATTTTTTAAAGTAAAATTATCAACTTGTTTTGGGGGAAAAATATTTTCAGTAAATTTTGAACATTTTTTATAATTGTTCTTTATAAATGGTAAACTGATTAGAAATCATGCATGGAGTCTTGATAGTATCATGCCTTTTTAGCTTTGGGACCTGGATTTAAGTCCAGCATAGCTTAAATGGAAGTGTCTGTTTTCTGCTGTCTGCAGATCTGATTTTATATTGATAAGTTCCAGAGTGAGTCATTCATTTTATTACTATTGTCATCACCAGTTTTTAGATTGACTCCTAGGCCATGTTTCATTTGTTGGTGGTTGGTATTTTATGTCCAGAAATAAATCTTGACATTTAATAAACTGATCCATGAGTACTTTCATGGGAGTGAAGGCCATCATTTTAACAGGCAGAGAATTGGAGGCCAAACAACGAACAGACCTGCCTCATTTGTACAGGGCACCTGTCGTTATATTCCAGAGGGGGATTCGCAAGCTTTGTGAAAAAGGTTAATGTTCTGGATGACTCTAAACTTCTATCTAGATTGGCAAAAAAGACTGCTGGGGGAAAAACTAGTGGAAAATAGAGATTAAAATAAGAGCAGGGACAAAATCTAAAAGAAGCTGGTTGAAAACGTACTGCACTTGTAATAATGCCCAAAATTACCAATGAAGCTGAAAATATAAAATATTTGTTACCTTTATATCTATATTTATTAATCTTAGTTTGTGATAATGTAATTACCCCAGTGTAGGGATCTTCAAGAGGGACTACTGCACATTCAATTTGAAGTAATGCATGTGATGCCAAAAGTGGACAAAGGGAAAAATTTGGTCTTTTGGTAAATTCTGGAGATTGGATTCTGGAGTAAAAGCAACTTATTTTGTGGGAATAAAATTATATTTTACCATACAGATTTCCATTAAGAAGAATGTCTTCCATGGCCTGATCACATAGTTGGCCCAATGCTTGCTTTCTCTACCTTCTAACCAACTGCTTTTAGCAGCGTTTTATGAGAGTCTCCTTCTCGCTGTGTACATACCTCCAACTGCTCTGGCTCCCAGTTAATTAAGAACAAAGGAAATCCTCTGTCCTTCTCTCTACTCTTGGAAAGGTCTCCTAAGTAACATCATTTTGGTTTATTTATTTTTAACACTGGAATCCCCTCTCAGCACAATTGAAACACAGTTGGAATTTAACCAACCTCCGCACATACAAATCTCTTTGTCCAGCATGAATCTAACTATAGGTCTCTTCCAGACACACAAACATTAAATTAAACCCACCTAAAACGATCTTATTTTTAATGTTTATCAATATAAATAAAAACCCCTTTAAAATTACTTTTGTTTTCCGAACAAACGTAAGGAGATTGCAAAGGTATGTGGATAGGTCAAGTGATTGGACAAAGATCTAGCAACTGGAGTACGTATGATATGTATAAATGTAATTAGCCATTTTGGCAGAAAAAATAAAAAAGAAGCATATTATCTAAATGGTGAGAGATTGCAACTTCTGAGGTGCAGAGACAGCTTTGGCTAGCTTAGTGCTTGAATTACAAAAGGCTGGTCTGCAGGTACAGCAGATAATTAGGAAAGCTAATAAAATATCATCATTTATTGTGAGGGGAATTGAATACAAAAATAGGGAGATTGTGCTTCCGTTGTACAGGATATTGGTGAGACCTCATTTGAAGTATTATGCACAGTATTAGTGTCCACATTTAATGGGAGATGTAAATGCATTAGAAGCAGTATAGAGAATGTTCACCTAACTAGTACTAGGAATGGATGGATTATCAAATGAGGAAACAGGTTAAGTTTGAATCCACTGGAGTTTAGAAGAGAGGCAACTTGATTGAAAGCTTTAAGGGGTTTTGACAGGGTGGATGTGGAAAGAATGTTTCTGCTTGTTGAAGAATCTAGAATTGGGGGATGTCATTGTTTATAAATAAGGGGTCACCCATTTAAAACCGAAATGAGGAGAATTTTTTCTCTTGAGGGTGTGGAAACCGAATCTTTGAATATTTTTAAGGCAGGCTAGATAGATTCTTGATAGATAAGGGGTTGAAAACTTCTTGGAGATGGGTGGGAATTTGGAGTTGAGGTTTCAATCAGAGATCAGTCACAATCTCTTTTCTCTCTATGTATATTCTTATTGAAGATTTTCCCCATTTTACAAACAATACAGCAAGCTCTCAAGAATTGGTACGGTACAGCATAATCAGTTTTCCACAAATACATATGGAAAAAGACGAGAGAGCACCGAATACAGTTGGTTTGGATTATTCATTACAAATGGCGCCACCAGAAATACAAACAATAAAAGACCCCACATAGGACCCTGTAAAATACTCCACATCTACCCCCATGCCTTGCATCCCATCAATGTGTCAAATACTATCCTTCTTCCCCCAGAACTACCTCTCCAACTCCACTGGACCCCTGATTGCCCTCCCCACAGTCCATCTAATTCCACGACTACCTTTACTGACTATAACACCTCCCCCACCGCACCGCACCCACTACTGAATATTCCCGAGTTGAACACCCAATTTTTACCCCTCCTCCCCCCCACTGCTTACTTTTCTCCCTACTTCTCAAAGTGATTGGGCCTTTAAACTTCCCTGCGTTATGGAGGGACTGTGCTGTCCTTGCACTCGGCTATCATACACTCATGAACTGCACTTCTCTCATTTGGCCTGAGTTGGGCTTCACGTCGTTAGTGTACGCTTGACCTGGACTATTTGGGCAACACGACAGCTCAGTGACTATCGCTGTGCTGTGCAGATACGTGGATTTGGGCCTGTGTCTGTGGGAGTTTGCACATTCTTCCCGTGCTTGCTTGGGTTTTCTCTGGGTGCTCCGGTTTCCTCCCACATCCCAAAGATGTGCTCTTAAGCTAATTGGCAAAACAAATTCTCCCTAAATTGTCTCAAATTTGGTTTTTAATCCATAGATCTATAAACATTGACAGGGATTGCGGGTAGAGGTGGGAACATTGGGGTGGCGGCGTCGGCTCGTTGGGCCGAAAGGCCTGTTTCCCGTGCTGTTTTGTTCTTTGTTCTTTGTAAGGCAAGAAAGCTGTGACTACATTTCAGGATAAATAAATAAGAGCGGAGCAGCAATTCCACTCTGCCATTCCGTGAAACTTTTGGACCATAGTTATTTTAAAGTTATATGAATTGTTAAATAATTGGTGAGGTCTTTTTTAATGGTTGGAAATGATTATCCCTCTACCTTTTGCTATTTATGTTCGGTACTGTGACCTAAGTGCTCTTCCCTATCCAAATTCTTGTTTTGGTCCAGTATTGTAATTCGTCACAATCTGTTTGACCTGAGTTTTTGATTCAATTTACTGCAGCCAGGTGAAGTTTGTGCATTAATACTTCAGTCTGACATTAGACATCATTAAATATGAACATTAGAATACAGACAATAGTTCCCATAAAGGTTTAATTTTTAGCGTTCTATGCAGCAAGACATAAATAGGCTGGTAGCTTGGGCAGATAGATGGCAGATGGAATTCAATCCTGATAATTGCGAGGTGATACATTTTGGGAGAAAGAATGTAGGGGGGAGGTATATGATAAAGGTTAGACCTATTAAGAGTATAGAAACACAGAAGGACCTGGGGGTGCAGGTGCACAAGTCTCTGAAGGTGGCAGAGCAAGTGGAGAAGGTTGTGAAGAAAGCATATGGTATGCTAGCCTTTATAGGAAGGGGGATAGAGTACAAGAGCTGGCCTTTAATGTTGCAGTTGTATAAAACGTTGGTTAGACCTCATTTGCAATACTGCGTCCAGTTCTGGTTGCCTTACTACCAGGAGGATGTGGAGACTCTGGAGAGAGTGCAGAGGAGGTTTAGCAGGGTGCTGCCTGGTATGGAAGGTCTGAGTTACGAGGAGAGGTTAGGCAAATTGGGACTGTTTTCCTTAGAAAGACGTAAACTTAGAGGAGATCTGATAGAGGTGTACAAGATTATGAGTGGTATAGATAGAATAAACAGGGTTAAGCTTTTTCCTAGGATGGACTCAAATAGCACGAGGGGTCACGGGCTTAGGGTGAGGAGGTAAGGTATAATTTGGATGTTTTTTCACACAGAAGGTGGTGGGGGTATGGAATGCGCTGCCAAGTAAAGTGGCGGGGGCATGCACTCTGGAGTTATTTAAGAAATACTTAGATGGGCACATGAACAAAATGGGAATGGAGGGATATAGAAAACTAATTTAAAATAGGGATCATGAGCCTTGGGAGTCCCTGGGAAGTGTGTAAATAGATGATGATATTGATGTACTTGTTTTTATCCTACAGGTGCTTTGGTCCACCTTGTTGTCTACCGAGGAGCATACACGCGATGGGTCGTGAGAGGGCTGCTCTTGGATCTTTTTCGAGAGTATCCTAGTGCTTCACGTCATTAGTGTACGCTTGATCTGGACCATTTGATGGGCAACACGACAGTTCAGTGACTATCGCTGGATCCATACATGGATTTGTGCTTGTGTCTGTGGGAGTTTGCGCATTCTCCCCATGCTTGCGTGGGTTTTCTCCAGGTGCTCCAGTTTCCTCTCACATCCCAAAGATGTGCTCTTAGGCTAATTGGCAAAACAAATTCTCCCTAAATTGTCTCAAATTTGGTGTTTAATCCATAGATCTATAAACATTGACAGGGGTCGCGGGTAGAGGTGGGAACATCGGGGTGGTGGCGCGGGCTCGTTGGGCCGAAGGACCTGTTTCCCGTGCTGTTTTGTTTTTTGTCCTTTGTTCTCACAATAGTTTTCCACATGTATCGTCTTCCTTAGGATGTGCAAGTAGAACTTCAAAAATTAATTGATTTAATCCTCCTTAACATTTTTGTGTGATGGGCAATCAAATGAAGATAGCTACTTCCTGACCAGATTTTTCGGGATGAATCATTGTATAAACATACTAAGCAGCAGCTTGTGAAAGGAAGGCACATTTCAAAGAAAATGACGTACTCTAAAACCAGGATACTGTACTCTGCACTGGCAAGATTCAGCTCTTCATTTGTGTCTTTATGTAAACATGAGAAAATACTGGAGGGACTGACATCCCTAAAGGATGTATAAATCACCAGCGTTGGATGGATTGTATCCTTGCGAGGAAATAACGGAGGATGATTCTCCAGTCCTCACTAGATATCGGCAACGCCCCAGAGGAATGAAGCTCTGAGAGCATTGTATCATTATTTTATGAAAAAATGAGAAGTAGGGCAGCCAGTCTAATTTCATTGGTGGGCAAATTATTAGGATTAATTCTGAGAAATAGGATAAACTGCCACTTAGAACAGATTAATTAGGGATATTTGGCATTGTCAGCATGGTTTTGTTAGGGGGAAAATCATGCCTTACTAAATTAATTGCATTTTTTGAGGAAGTAACAAGAAGGATTAAGGTTGGTGCAGTGAATATTGTGTTCTTAGCTTTTAGTAAGGCCTTTCGACAAGGTCCCACTTGCAGACTGGTCAGAAAAGTAAAAGCTTGTGGAGAACATGGGAAAGTGATGAGTTGGATTTAAAATTGGCTCAGTAACAGGAAACAAAGGGTATGTTTCGCGAACAGAAAATGGTTTCTGGTGGCATTTCATAGGGCTCGATTGATTGTGGTTTTAAGTATCGGAACAAGACTGGGAAATTTGGGATGACACAAAAATTGGCCTTGCAGTTGATAGTGAAGAGGATAGCTGTTTGCCTCTAGAATGATATCAGTAGCTTCATTGAGTGGGTGAGAAAATGGGAGATGAGTGTGAGGTAATGTATTCATGCATAATAAATGGGAGGACATTGAGGTGGTTAAGAAAGTGAGAGACCTTGGCGTATATGTCACAGGTCCTCGAATGCTAGGTTTTAGGAGTCAGCCACATTGCAATATCTCTGGGGTCACATGTCAGCCAAACCAGGTAAGGACATTAGTGAACAAGATGGGTTTTTCTGACAATTGACAATGGTTTCATGGTCATTGAGTTATTGAATTCAAATTCCTCTATGTGCCTGCCGCGATTTGAATCCAAGTCCCCAGAATATTACATGAGTTTCTGGGTGAATAGTCCCGCAATAATGATACTAGGTCATGACAGGTTAGATTAATTATTATGCTGATTTGCCTGTTCATGTCCAGAGGTGTGTCGGTTAGATGGATTGGCCAGGGTAAATGTGTGGAGTTAAAGGGGTGGTGATGGTGAGGTTGGGGAGGATAGGTTGCTGGGTTAGATAATCTGTCAGAGAGTGAGTGCAGACTTGTTGAGATGAATAGTCACTTCTGCACTATAGGATTCTATGATTCTATGAACTGTAGATAGTAATTGGAAATTCCCCCTCTGCTAATGCATATGTGAAATACTAGCTGAAAAAGGGTTATTTTAGTTTGGGGTGCAAAATATGCAGTGTATGTCTCTGTAAACAATAGTTTGGGAGTCAATAACTTCTGGGCTCCTGTTTTGCACTTGTTGGTAATGCAGGTTTTAACTGTGCCCTCTGTACAGGCTAGTTGCCGACTCGGCATCTTAACACTGGGCATTTTTTTTCTTGTTGCCTATTCTCTGCATTCTATGAGTGTGTTCTGATTTTGTGCTGGTGCTGAATTTCTGTAATCTGTTTAATAGAATTTATTCCAATCCCGGGTTGTCTTTGGAGCTGGAAGAGGACAAAATGTAGTGAAAAAAAGAGAATGGGAGTAGCAGGGAAAAGAGGTGGGTTCTGTACAGGAGACCATCCTCTCTGTGAGTCTTCAGGGAGAACCTCTCGTACCTTGCTTCACTGTGGAACAATGCGTGAGCATCTGCATTTTGCCCGGCAACTATAGCAGCCATTGGAGTTTCACATCAAGCATCAAAAATTGACCTTTTATGCCACAGGATGGTTCCAGGTTGCAACAGGCAGTTTCCTTTATAGTACAGTGTCAGAGAGGTGATAGAGACTCCCTATGTCAGCAGGATCTCACACATCACATTTCCAATGGATAGAGTGAAGTAGGATACAAATGCATTAAGTTTAACCCATTGTCAGCTTCAGGGTACTATGGTGTGTCCACAAAATCCTTGTCTGAAAAGGAAGGAATGCCACAATTGGAATATGCAGCACATTTGCGATCATGGATAATACGTAGTGGAAATCTGTGCCTCATTTCCTGGCCAGTGTTGTTACAATTCCAACTGATAGAACCGGGTAAGTCAGATCTCAGGATGGAACTCAGCTTGATCAATTCTAACTTTTATTTTTGCTTAAAAGGCGTGATGAAGTGAGTGACAGGAACTGCCAAAACTTTTAACAAAAAATTTGTTAAACATGACGGTATTAACTATAAATACACTACTCCCACACCCTAGTGATGCCTTTATACAGATTTGTAAGGACAGCACTTGTTACAAAATCTATCTTGTACTTTAATGTTCTCAGTAAGTATTCCATCCACATCATGTAAACTGATGTGGCAGACACACCACACTTTAAACCCGAATCACAGATGCCAAACTTCCACACAATCTCTGATACTCTGCCATGCCAACAAAACACCATTGATTCACAAACTGTACTAAGGTGTCACCAAACCTTTAGTCACTTCAGATATCTGGCTTCTCACTCAGACACCTTTTAAACCTGGTTCATGTAGTTGTCTCTTTAACTCGAGCCTTTTCTCTTGTTTTTACTTTAACTTCACCAAACAGAAGCTTTTGTAATAGAAGATTCACCACTCCCTGGGTTAAGAAATTTCTCCACAGCTCAGTCCTAAAATGTTTGCCCTTGTCCTCGAACTGTGACTCCTATTTCTAGAACACTCCATAATTGAGAACATTCTTCCTCCTTCTACCTGTCTAATCCTGTTAGAATTTTATAAGTTTCTATGAGATTCCCTCTCATAGAAACTTCTAAACTCTAGTGAATGTAATCCTAGCTGACTTAGTCTCTCCTCATGTGAGAGTCCTGCCGTTCCAGATATCAGCCCGATAACCCTTCACTACACTCCTTCTGCAGATAAAGGACACCAAAAGGGCATACAATACTCCGGGTGTGGCTTCATTGACACCCGACACAATACAGTAAAACATCATTATTCCTGTACTCAAATCCTCGTGCTATGAAGGCCAACATACCATTTGCCTCCTTTGCTACCTGCTATACCTTCTTACTTACTTTCAGTGACTGCTACAGGAGTATCCATCTCTCTGAATTTACATCCATTCAAATAATAATCTGCCTTCTTATTTTTGCTACCGAAGTGGATAACCTCACATTTATGTACTTTATACTGCTTCTGCCATATGTGTACTTACTCACCCAGCCTGTCCAAATCACACTGAAGCATCTCTACATCCTCATGGATGTCCCTCCGACTTAATGACCCAGACTCTGTGGTAAAGAATTCCATATATTGAAGAAATTCCTCCTCATCTCTATTTTAAATGGACAATCCCTTACTCTGAGATTATGTTCTCGAGTCCTGGACTTCCCCACAAGGGGAAACAATCTTTCAGCATCTACCCTGTCAATCCGATGTATCTAATACCTCGTTCTTTTAAACTCCAATGAGTACAGGGCCAACCCTATTAACCTTTTAAGAAAACTTCCTCCATGCCTGGATCAACTACTGAACATTCTGTGGACTATCTCTAATGCCAGTATATCTTTCCTCAGGGAAGGGGACCATTCAGTGCCCCAGGTGTGGTTTAATTAGTGCATTATATATTTTTAGCAAGACTTTTTGGGTCACTGTCTTTCAAACAAGATAGTAAGCGGAAGCCACACCTGTCCCCACCCCCCACCAGCGTCCTGGCAATCATTCCATCACTCTGTAACAACAGTATTGAAAACAAATTAAATTGCATTAATTACATTGATATTTGTGAGACTTTGTTATGTTTCCTATAAAACAATATAGCGACACTTTGAAAATAATTCACCGGCTACGCACGCTTTGAAATCTTGAGTATCTTATGAAACAAGTTGATTCATTTAGAATGTGGTGGTCAGGCGTGAATTGAGAAGTACAATTATCAAAGCCACAAAAACACAAGAATCCAAAGGATTAATTCTATTTAAATTAGTAAACTTTTATCTAAAAAACTTACTCCTGCAATTATTTCAGTATCGCTGATGTTGCCAAAAGGAAAATTTCAAACAAGCGAGCTTCATCTTTCCTCAGTTGAAAGTTCCCTCCCACTCGTTCAGTTCTGAACATATAAAGATCTGAACAGCTCACGATTGAGCAGGGAGCGGACTGGCAGAGTCACTTCAAATGCAGGCTTTTGTAACTTGCATGTTGTTATCCTGCTCCCAAGGGTCTGATAGAAATTGAAAACTGTTCAAAACATCCTTTTTAAAGTGGGCCAGCACCACTTCTAGTAACTGAGCTTTGAGTGTATTTATAATTCCCTCTTATGTATTATTTTCATGTAAAGACAGTCAATATGAGTCAATAGTAAAATGCAATTTAAATTCCTTCAAATGTGTAAAAAAAGCGAGTGAGCAGGAAGAGCTTTGCACAGCTTTTCAGACCACACTGGCTGATGTTTGCAGGCACAAAAGTGAAATGAATTTGCAAATACTTCAGTTTCAACCGATTGGATAGTTTCTGATTTGGATTGCCTCATTTATATGGAGAAGTTTGCAACATGAGTTCTACTCGTTCATCCAGTGGATGGTGGTGGTTGGGGAGTTGGTTAACCTAAATATGCCTGGGGAAGCTGGTTGCAGAGCACTCGGGCACTATTCGCAAGGCGTCTCGATCTGCCAGTGAACTGGGCAACCTCCTCCCAACTTCCCCGTGGACATTAGAAAACCCCCCCTCCTTCATCGGTAACATTGTTCCCCTCACACTGAGACAGATTGCCAGCAGCGGAGCATCAGAATCCTTCCATTGAGTTTGCTGGCTCAAAGAAACCCAAAGGAGGAAAGAAGGTATGAGAAGTTTAGAGAAGAAACTCTGCAACTTGGGGATTGTGCTTGAAGTCGTAACCAGCAATAGTGAAGTCAAAATTGAAGTCAATTGGAAATGGAGGTAAAATTCTCCGCTGGTCAGGGTCATAACTAGCTAAAGAAGTAGATTGTGGTTGTTGGAAGTCAGGGATAATCAGTGACCTTGTCTCCATCATAAAGTCAAAAGTCACAATGTTCAGCACCATTAGTGATGACTCAGATACTGAAGCAGTCTGTGTCTATATATATATATATTTATTCATTCATTGGATGTGGATCTGGCTGACTGGCAATCATTTGTTGCCCACCCCTAGTTGCCTGTGGCTACTCCATTTCAGAGGGTAGCTGAGAGTCAATCACATTGCTGTTGCTTTGGAGTCAGATGTAGGCCAGACCAGGTAAGGATGGCAGATTTCTTTCCCAAAAGAACATTAGTAAACCAGATGGTTTTTCTGACAATTGACAATGGACTTATGATCATCTGTAGATTCTTAATTCCAGATTTATTTTTAAATTGAATTCAAATTCCACCATCTGCTGTGCTGGGATTTAAATCAGGTTCCCAGAATATTAGCTGAATTTCTGAATGAATAATCAAGTGTTAATACCACTCGGCTGTTGCTCCCCAACAACACCTCGACAACATTTATGGTGAGTAACATTTGCACCACGCAAGTGTCAGACAATGACCATTGCCAACAAGAGAGAATTTAATAATCACCTTTAAATGTTCAATAGCGTTACCATCGATGCCTCCCCCTCTATAAACATTGTGGGGGTTATCATTGATGAGAAGCTGCACTGGACTAGTCATAAATAATGTGGCTACAAGAACAGGTCAGAGGCTGGCAGTTCTGTGGCGAGTAACAATTCTGTGGCAAATTTTCCCCCTGACTACAAGGCACGGGTCAGGAGTGTGATGGAATACTCTCCACTTGCCTGAATGAGTACAACTCCAACAACACTCAAGAAGCTCAACATCATTCATGGAGTTCGGTTACTAGTGGTGTACCTCAGGATCTTTTTTGGGGCCCCTGCTGTTTGTAATTTTTATAAATGATCTGGATGAGGGTATTGAAGGATGGATTAGTAAATTTGCGGATGACACCAAAATCGGAGGAGTGGTAGATAGTGAAGAGGGGTGTTATAGTTTGCAGAGAGACTTGGACAAGTTGCAGAGCTGGGCCGAGAGGTGGCAAATGGAGTTTAATGTGGAAAAGTGTGAGGTAATGCACTATGGCAGGAATAATAAATGTGTAGAGTATAGGGCTAATGGTAGGATTCTTAATAGTGTTGATGAACAGAGGGATCTTGGTGTATATGTGCATAGATCCCTGAAAGTAGGCAGTCAAGTCGATAAGGTTGTTAAGAAGGCATATGGAGTCTTAGCTTTTATTGGTAGGGGGATTGAATTTCGGAGCCGCAACGTCATGTTGCAACTGTACAAAACTCTAGTGCGGCCGCACTTGGAGTATTGTGTGCAGTTCTGGTCCCCACATTATAAGAAAGATGTGGAGGCATTGGAGAGGGTACAGAGGAGGTTTACCAGGATGTTGCCTGGTATGGAGGGCAGGTCTTATGAAGAGAGGCTGAGGGATTTGAGGTTGTTTTCGTTAGAAAGAAGGCGGCTAAGAGGAGACCTTATTGAAACATATAAGATGATTAGAGGTTTAGATAGGGTGGACAGTGATAGCCTTTTTCCTAGGATGGAGAAAGCTAGCACGAGGGGACATAGCTTTAAATTAAGGGGTGGTGGTTATAGGACGGATGTCAGAGGTAGGTTCTTTACCCAGAGGGTGGTAAGGGTATGGAATGCCCTGCCTGCGTCAGTTGTAGATGCGCCAAGTTTAGTGGCGTTTAAGAGGTTAGTAGCTAAGTTTATGGATGAAAGGGGAATGGTTTAGGTTAGAGGGTCACTGCTTGTTCCTACTTGGTTGGCGCAACATCGAAGGCCGAAGGGCCTGTTCTGCGCTGTAATGTTCTATGTTTTATGTTCTATATCATTCAGAACAAAAGCAGCTCATTTGATTGGAACCCATCCAGCACCTTCAATATTGTTTGTCTCAATCACCTATATAGTGGCAGCAATCTGTATGGCAGCAGTCTGTACCGTCAACAAGATGCACTGCAGCAACTCACCAAGGTTTCTTCAGTAGAACCTTTCAAATCCATGACCTTAACAAACTCAAAGGACAAGATCAACAAATACATGGGAACACCACTGCCTGCAAACCACTCACTAATCTGGCTTGTAAATATTGCTATTACTTTGCTGTCAATCCCTCCCTAACAGCATTGTGTGTGTACCTAAACCACATGGATGGTAGCAGTTTAAGAAGGCAATTCACCACTACCTTCTTGAGGGCAATTGGGAATGGGCAATAAATTCTGGCCCAGCCAGTGACTTCTACACCCTATAAAAAAAATAAAAATTAGTCTTTTTAAAATTGGGGATGTGAAAGAGGTTAAAATTGGAGATGTGAAAGAGGTTAGAATTGGAAGAGATTGGAGAGGTCATGGAGAAATTTGAAAACAGCTTAGAGTTTAACCAGGAATGAAATGGGTCGATGGACAGAGTGCTGATAGGGAAACAGAACTTCGTGCCAGTCAGGATATGGGCAGCAAAGATTTGGAAGACCATATGTCTCTAAAGCATGGAAAGTTGGGAGGCTAGTCAGGATTGCATTGAAATCATCAGGCATAGGACTAACAAAGAAATGGATGAGGGTTTAGCAGCAAATGAGCTGAGGCGGAGCAGAGTTGGGGATGATATGGAGGTAGAAATAAATATGGATATCTGGTCAGAAGCTCATCTCAGCGTCAAATGTGACACCAAGGTTACAAACTATCAGAGGAGAGTTAGTGACCAGACACTGCTATTTATGCAATGACTAGAGACAACAGCTGAAATTTTACCACTGTTCACACTGGTGGGATTTTCCCATCCCACTGTAGTGAACAGAGATTTGGCTAGCTGCCAAATTTTCCGACTTCGCAGTGGGAGTGTGGCATGAATAGCCTGTAAGATCAAGCCCAATGACTTTAACCTTCCCAATATCTAATGGCAGGAAATTTCTTTTGGTTACTGGCTCTTCAGCAAGCAGTTGGATAATTTAAACAGGCGACAAATGAAGATTATTAGTGGTGTGTGGACTTAGATGTTTTCGGGATAAATGTGGAAAGTAATGCTTTGAATTACTCACACATTTGCCTTTCTTTAGTTCTGACTGACTATCTAAAAATTATTTTCATAGTACCCAATACAGAGGTGGTTCCTTTTCATATGGTTCAAAATATTTGTTTATAGGAGTGGTGGACAAATATGAAAAGATTAGTAATTGTTTTCCTTTGGGGTTGGTATTATTGTTTGCACATTGCCACCATGATCCTCTGTCTTCTTGTACAATGGACCTCATTAATTTTCAACTTCTGAGCCTGATTTTTATTATTGTTAATTGCTGTAGATACAAGAACAGACATTGATACTAATTTAGGAACTTAAAAGCTTAGAATACTATTGCTAAATATTTTTATTACCATTGTTTTTAAGTCCCATAATAGTCATGTGACAGTGTTTGAGCCTCGTACTGTGCTCTTTTAGAAGATTGTTTTATTGTAACTTCACACTCAACAGTATAAAGAAGTTCAGTTAAACCCACAAAACATTTTCCCTTGGTACAGTAAATTAAAACATCTCTCCCAGAAAATTGTTCACTTGACATTTCTGTAATTAAATTAGGTAGCGTGTACTTTTGTGCCCTTGCTCTTAAAGTGTTGTTTCTTATATTTTTCAGCAAGACATCATGTCAATGGAAATAGGACAGTCGGTCCATTCCCTGAAGGACTACAGATGGTGATGTTTGGTAAGTTATTCTTGAATGCAAATTCATATTTCAATTAGATAACTCTTTCATAGAGTTCAAGACAAAAAGGTCACTTCTCAGGTTTGGTATCGTCTCTTCTTCAGACAGTGCTTGCGTCACAGAATTCCTGCATCTCCCCTGAAAGGGCTATTTTCAGAAACCATGTGCTCATTGCAGAAATGTATTAACAAAAGTGTGTGCCCAATATTTGTGGGGAATAAAACAAATTTGATGACACGAATGAATAAAAACATAATTCTCATCATTACTATATTTAATGTAAGGCTGTTGAAGAGTAGAAGTTACGGAAAAATCTAATTCATTGACCTGTTGGAAAAATTAAAAATCACAAATTTATTTGTTGTGATTCCAGAACTAGCATGGGACTAAAAGGACGGTTTGAATAAAGGCTTATATTAATTTCTTTGCATTTTTGAGCTGCTAAAGAAAAGAAATTTCCTCGTTCTCGTTTACCACCCAATTAGCAGCAGAGGATGCAGGACACACTGGGATCAGGCTTGAATCGCTGCCAATTTAAAAGGCAAGTGGCAGCCATTACTGAGGATGTTGTTCGAGCACAAACTAGAATCAGTGCATGGGCAGTGGCCAGTCCATGGGCAGGAAGGGTCTTGTGCTACAAATGAGCAGTAAGTCCATTAATCAAAAGGGAAAAGACAGATTAACATCTTGATATGGATCTAGTTAGCTCTGCCAGTAACAAAAGCTTCCATTGATGTAATATCTTTTAATATAGAGAATGATCCTAAACAGAGGCATATGGAAAATTAAACACTAAGGCAAAGAAAGAGAGATAAAGCTGGATGCCACAAAAAGGGTCTGCATTGTAAATATTAGTTTGCCCTTTCTTTTTCAGCCCCAAATATACTTGCCAGCGTGTTACCTGAATGTTCTGTATTTATTTTGGTCTGTATTGAATCCTATCTCTGCAGTGTACCATGGCAATTTGCTGTTGCTAGGAACACTGCAACATTTCTGCTGTCAACACCATGGGGGCCTTTTCACATTCTTCTAACCTCAGTGCTGCCTTTTGCCTCTGTCATTGCCCTTGTTGACTGCTCCCTGCTATGTTGTTGCCTCATCCTCTATGTTGTGGTTCTGATGGCATGTCAAACCCTTCTTATAAAGGGGAAGTCCAAACCTGATTCCTGCACAAGCTGACAGCAAGCTTATTCATAACTGTATTTAGGAGTTTGGACATGTTCCCTTTCCTGAGAATGCTGGTCTTGCCTCGGAGAAACTGACATGTTGACATGGGGCTGGGGACATGGTTTAAGTGATTGCTCGCCCATGAGCCTGCCCTTTCTGATTATCCAAAATAGGCAGCACGGTGGTTAGCACTGCCTCCTCATAGCACCAGGGACCTGAGTTCGATTCCTGGCATTGGCCATTGTCTCTATGGAGTCTCCCTGTGTTTGCATGGGTTTCCTCAGGGTGCTCTGGTTTCCTCTCTCAGTCTGAAACTTGTGCTGGTTAGATGCATCGACCATGCTAAATTCTCCCTTGGTGTACCGAACAGGTGCCACAGTGTGGCAACTATGGGATTTTCACAGTAACTTTGGTGCAGTATTAATGTAATCCTTCTTGTGATATTAATAAATAACCTGAAAACTTAAAAATATTACCCAAGGGATACATTACTTTAGAGTATTAAAAGTACATCCCAATATATCATTACAGAGTAGTAGCAGATAGGCTTCCGGCAGAAGTTGTCAACAATGCGTGTTTCTAAGAAGATTACATTTTTCTTAAGATGCACCTAGAACATAGAACATAGAACATTACAGCACAGAACAGGCCCTTCGGCCTTCGATGTTGCGCCAACCAATATAAAAAGCAATGCCCCTCCAAACTAAACCATTCCCTTCTCTTACATATACTTATCAACTAACCTCTTAAACGCCACCAAACTTGGCGCATCTACAACTGCTGCAGGCAGGGCATTCCACTCCCGAACCACCCTATGGGTAAAGAACCTGCCTCTGATATCCGTCCTATAACTATCACCCCTTAAGTTAAAGCTGTGTCCCCTCGTGCTAGCTTTTTCCATCCTAGGAAAAAGGCTATCACTGTCCACCCTATCTAAACCTCTAATCATCTTATATGTTTCGATCAGGTCCCCTCTTAGCCTCCTCCTTTCTAACGAAAACAACCTCAAATCCCTCAGCCTCTCTTCATAAGACCTGCCCTCCATCCCAGGCAACATCCTGGTAAACCTCCTCTGTACCCTCCAATGCCTCCACATCTTTCTTATAATGTGGGGACCAGAACTGCACACAATACTCCAAGTGCGGCCGCACTAGAGTTTTGTACCGTTGCAACATGATGCTGCGGCTCCTAAATTCAATCCCCCTACCAATAAAAGCTAAGACTCCATATGCCTTCTTAACAACCTTATCGACTTGATTGCCAACTTTCAGGGATCTACGCACATATACACCAAGATCCCTCTGTTCATCAACACTATTGAGAGTCCTACCATTTGCCCTATACTCTACACATTTGTTATTCCTGCCAAAGTGAATTACCTCACACTTTTCACATTAAACTCCATTTGCCACCTCTCGGCCCAGCTCTGCAACTTGTCCAAGTCTCTCTGCAAACTATAACACCCCTCTTCACTATCTACCACTCCACCGACTTTAGTGTCATCTGCAAATTTACTAATCCATCCCTGAATACCCTCATCCAGATCATTTATAAAAATTACAAACAGCAGGGGCCCCAAAACAGACCCCTGAGGTACACCACTTGTCACCGAACTCCAAGATGAATATCTCCCATCAACCACCACCCTCTGTCTTATATCTGCTAGCCAATTCCTAACCCAATTAGCTAAATCACCCTCTATCCCATACATCTGCATTTTCTGCAGAAGTCTTCCATGGGCCACCTTATCGAACGCCGTACTAAAGTACATATATACCACATCAACCGCCTTACCCCCATCCACCTCTTTGGTCACTTTTTCAAAAAACTCAATGAGGTTAGTAAGGCACGACCTACCCTTCACAAAACCATGCTGACTATCCCCAATCAATTCATTTCTCTCTAACTAACTATAAATCCTATCCCTAATAATTCTCTCCAATACTTTGCCCACAACAGAAGTAAGACTCACTGGCCTATAATTCCCTGGAAGGTCTCTCTTCCCCTTCTTGAACAATGGGACCACATTCGCTATCCTCCAGTCCTCCGGAACCACACCCGTAACAAACGACGACCTGAAGATCAGAGCCAGAGGCTCTGCAATCTCCTCTCTTGCCTCCCAGAGAATCCTAGGGTAAATCCCGTCCGGCCCAGGGGACTTATCCAACTTCAAACCCTCGAGAATATCTAGCACATCCTCCCTGTCTATACTTCAATACTTTCCAGTTTGCAACCCCATACCTCAGTGTTCTCCATAACTACATTTACATCACCCTGCGTGAATACAGAAGAGAAATATTTATTCAGTGCCTCTCCAATCTCTTCAAGCTCCACGCACAACTTCCCACTGCTGTCTATGACTGGCCCTAATCTTGCCCTAACCAATCTTCTATTCTTAACATATCTAAAGAAAGCTTTAGGATTCTCCTTAATCCTATCAGCCAAATTCTTCTCATGTCCCCTCTTAGCTCTCCTCAACTCACTCTTTAGCTCCCTCCTGGCTAATCTATAGCTATCCATTGCACTAAATGAGCCTTCAAGCCTCATCCTGACATAAGCCTCCTTTTTCCTTTTAACCAGCAAATCAACTTTTTTCGTACACCAAGGTTCTCTTACTCGACCATTTCCCCCTTGCCTGACAGGGACATACTTATCAAGGACTCGCAGCAGCTGCTTCTTGAATAAGCTCCACATTCCAGATGTTCCCAGTCCCTGTAGTTTCCTAGTCCAATCTATGCACCCTAATTCTCTCCTGATAGCCTCATAATTACCCCTCCCCCAGCTATAACTACTGCCCCCCGCTTCATGCCTATCCCTATCCATCACTAAGGTGAACGTAACCGAATTGTGGTCACTATCACCAAAATGTTCACCTACTTCCAAGCCTAACATCTGGTCTGGCTCATTGCCCAGCACCAAATCCAATGTAGCCTCACCTCTAGTTGGCCTATCTACATACTGAGTCAAAAAGCCTTCCTGCACACTTTATACGAAAAATGACCCCTCTAACGAGCTAGAGCTATAGCTATTCCAATCAATATTAGTAAAGTTAAAGTCCCCATAACAATTACCCTATTACTTTCACTCCTGTCCAGGATCGACTTTGCAATCCTTTCCTCTACCTCTCTAGAACTTTTAGGAGGTCTATAAAAGACTCCCAACAGGGTGACCTCTCCTCTCCTGTTTCTAATCTCAGCTCATACTACCTCAACAGAAAGTCCTCATCAAACTTCCTTTCTGTCACTGTGATACAGTCTTTGACTAATAATGCCACTCCTCCCCCCCTTCTACCTCCTTCTGTACTCCGACTAAAGCATTTGAACTCCGGAACCTGCAACATCCATTCTTGTCCCTGCTCTACCCAAGTCTCTGAAATGACCTATCTCATAATTTGTTGTATTGTTGCTGCTGTACTTCTGTAGACTACCAAAATGTTAATTCACATGAACCTTCCATATGTTTAACTTAAACTACACTTTGGAGGTAATTTCATTTACATAAGCTTTAAACCAGAGTTCTGTCAAGAAACACACACCTAAAGGTGTGCAATAAAATGTGAGGGTGTGAGGTAGTTTTACAACCATAGTGAAACATGGGTTCGTACCTTATTGATGCTCCATGTTACCCCGTGTCAAAATTCAGGTCCAGTACTCTGAACTTGGTTACCTGTCCACACTTATGTTTAGCTACATCTGCATTTATTTTGAGAAGCTAGAGATTGTGAAAACTAAATGGCAGATGATAGTCCTGGCCGGCTATTATTCTCTCTTCTGTCATTCTCAGGTGGAACAGAGATTCCAGGAAGCAGAGTAGTGAACCACCAATGGTATTTCATTCTTTATCATCTTGAGGGGGAGGGTGGGGGGGTTCTTTGCTTCAGGCTTCCAAAATATTATGAACAGGACATAAGGCATATCAAAAAGTAATGGGTCAGCACACACATTGTTGTTTCGTATGACTGTAGGACTGAAGGAAATCAAATAAAACAAGGGGCAGAATTTTGCTCGTAGATGTGTAGGCAAGGGAATGTAAAATTTTTGGTATGGCCTTTCCACTGAACTTTTGCCCTCCTCAACCTCTCCCCAATGTGACGCAAGGAAGGATGAAGATTATTCCAATTGAGGCCCTTAAGTAGCCAATTAATGATTAGTTGAGAACCGATTTCTGCCCAGTCTCAATTTTCTAGCTGCTGTAAGTGTTTAGGGGAAGACGGGAAGCCCAAAAGGTGACCCTGCTTAAGCCTGGGGTGGGAAGAGGAGGGGGCACTTCTCCAAAAGGTTTTACCTTCTAGATGCTAACCCTGGCCTTTCCAATTCCCCTCTGTCCAAATCCGTGAGCCTTATCTCCCTTCCCCACCCTCAGATTCCCACAACTTACTTGGCCGAACTCCTGGGACCCTGACCAATACTTGTAGTCCCAGTCCTGTCTGCTGCAGCTTCTAACACTGCTGGGATTAGAGTGCTGCTGGTTGATTAGATTGGCAAAGTGGGGGGCAGAAGTCCTGCCTTCAGCCAATTGATGCTTGGTGGAGTGTGAAGTGGCTGCAGGGCAGGCAGTATCAGCATCAAGATGTTCACCCACTGACTGCTCCGATGGTTGAAAGGGAACATCCACCATCTGAAAAATTCTGGCCAATTCTGGTTTTTAAATTGTTTTGGGGTTGGTGTTGAGGCAAGAAATATAAAAGATAGCAATTTCAGTGATACAGCGTGAGACGTTGGATAGTTACGCAAACATCACTGTAGATTTAACAAATTGATATTACGCATATTGAAAGTGATGCACCAAGTAAATCTGCTGCACTGTAGGAGGATTCGACTACTAATCTGAATCCATTGAATGCCCACCACTAGTGTTTTTCTAGGATAAAACAAAATTAGTTGTAGACCTAATACATTTACAGCTGAGCAGGTAGGAGAGTTAAGTGGATGACTTTTGGAAGTTGAATAATGTATTGAAGGGCATAATGTTACAGGCCATCATTGCGCACATTGTAGCAGTGAGCCCCGCAGTAGCATCCTAATGGGAGCAGTTTGTCTGCTGGCTTCCACTTCCATGGTTAGGGAATGTTTTGAGATGAAAAAGGAAGGCATGGAAAGGGAAGAGAAAAACCGTCCAAACTTGGACAAAATGATATTGTTAAATCTTGAGGCTGCAGCATTGCAGAGGCTATTCTGAGGCTAATGTATTTGCACAATGTCTGCTTCCACTGGATTTAAAATTCACTAACCTTTTGTATCTAATCGCTTAAGCTAGTCTATAATTTTGTGACTTTCCGTGCTATGTCTATTTATACAGGTAAAAATGTAGGTAGAATATTTATTATAATCGTTGATATAAATCATTTTGTTGAATAAGCCAGTGTTTTTGTTCAGAATTCTGTTTGGGAACAGAAGTGTGGTTATTAATCATTTCTGACATGACATGAAGCTCATTGTTTTCCTAAACAATCATTGAGAAATTAAATTGATGACTCTGTTTCTGCAGTGCAAATCTAATTTAAGGCTTGCTTTCAATACAAGGAATGTTCGAGCTGATACATTCCATTTTGTTTGATAAAATGTTGAACTTTTCAAGGTTAGCTGGGCAATGGAGATGTTAAATTGAAAGAGATGAATATTTTTTAATCCTCAGCAAAGTAATTTTGAATGAGGAGATGGGATATCAGGCTGAATGGAAGGGTAATCACCACCTTTAGCTTTAGCTTGACCATGTCAAAATTGCACTGCTTACAGCCTGGGGTTCTCAACACCTCAGGATTGTTCTGGAGATCAACTTCTTGGATATTGCTCCGGATTACCCATCAGACAAAATCTTGGGGGCATTAAATAAAACTTTTTATTATTTTCCTTTGAATACTGGTTTATTAGTTATAAAACTGCTGGGGAGTTTTTTGGAAGGGGGATGTGAATGTTTGACTGGATGGGATAGTTGAAGGAGGGAGTTCATGTGACAAAGCCTCAAGAGCATGTCCAAAAAGATCTGGCAAACCTTAGTTGACCTCACTTTCTACTCTTGGATCACATCCAATGATACAGAAATCCCTAGCCTCTTTTTAATCCAAATTGTTGATATCTTTATTGTGGTTGTTGGCACTGGAAATTTGAGGGAAATTGAAATGGTCGCAAAGAGTTGACATTTGAGTTTCTGAGAAGACCATCAGTTGGTGAATGTAGGGTAGGTGGCTGCCAATGAAAATGCCCTTAAAGTGGCAAAAATGTCAAATAAAAGGAAGTTGGATGCAGGGATGCCACAGGTATGTTTTTGAAAATCTCTGGTCGTAATGGGTTGTTCTTACTTAATCTTATCCCTGTGTCATGAGAAAAATGCAAAAATAAAGGGATGTCATCGTTGTAGCATGAGCGCAGCCTTTCAGTTCACATACAGGCTTTTGTAAGGCCTGTCAATATCTTCAGCACTATGATGGTTTATTCATACATACCTTTGAAAGAATTTCAGAATTTTGAATGAGCTAACCAAATTTCCAATAACTGCTTTTAGAAAAATGTCATAATCTAGCGCTAAGGTTAAGTTTGTTTTTTTTTTAACTGAAGTAAATCCTTTATGAAGTGATCTAAGATTTAAAAAAATGATTGCCGACTTGCTCAGTAAAAATAGGTCATCACCAGCTCCATCGCAAAGAATTGTGTTAAGGATCTAAGTCTTTCCACATTAATGTGCGGAACAGATTAGCTCTGAGTCATGTCATAATATTCTAGAATTGTCTTTGCAAATACTACATAATCCGATGGTCTGCCAAAACTATTGTAGATGGATATTAAAATGTTGCCTTCATGAATAAATTACCAATAAAAATTAGACATAATTTAAATGTTCAGTTCTAAGGATTAAACTACTGCACAGTGATATTTATTTTCTAAAGACAATATTCCTTTCTGTTGATATACAAACTTATCACAACTTTTATATATTTGGTGGGTGAATACTGTGGTTGTGAAAACATTTTTGTTACACCATGTATTTTAGTTTTTCTTTAAAGCTCTAAACACACAATATTGGAGACCTTCCTGAAACAGGTATTCTAATATTTGGCTACAAAGAGTTTTGCATGTGTCCTGGTGCACAGGAACCATTTCTAAAAGTAATATGGATTGACATTGTTAAATCAATCCACCTTCACTCCCAGCAAATGGATGTGGTAGCTTGGCCAAGTGGTCTAATGCGCTGGATTAAGGCTCTGTCTGTGGGAGCCAAGTTTTAAACCTCACTACTGCGAAATGTGCTTAATACTTTAGAAAGAGAGAAATTTTAATGGCATCAGTGGTATGGGGAGAAAATGGAAGTATGACATTAAGGTAGAGGATCAATTGTGATCAAAAATGAGGAAATGGTGGTGTAATGGTAATGACATTAATAATCCAGAAATCCAGGCTTATACTCTGAGGGCATGGGTTCAAATACAACTAAAGCAGCTGATGGAATTTAAAATCATTAAATAAATCTGGAATGGGAAAAGAAAGCTAACAACTGCTTTGAGGCAACATGATGGCATAGTAATTAGCGCTGCTGCCTCACAGCACTGGGGACCTTGGTTCAATTCTAGCCTTGGGTGATAACTTGTGTGGAGTTTGCACCTTCTGCTTGTGTCTGTGTGGGTTTCCTTCAATTTCCTCCCACAGTTCAAAATTGTACAGATTACGTTGCTAAATTGGGTAAGAAGTCTCACAACACCAGGTTAAAGTCTAAAGGTTTATTTAGTAGCAAAAGCCACTAGCTTTTGAAGCGCTCACTGCTTCTTCATCAGGTGAATGGGAGTTCTGTTCACAACAACGCATATAAAGACACAAACTCAATGGAATGTGAATCTTTATAGGTAATCGGGTCTTAAAGATACAGACAATGAGAGTGGAGAGAGCATTAAGCACAGGTTAAAGGATGTGTATTGTCTCCAGAAAGGACAGTTAGTGAGATTTTGCAAGTCCAAGCAAGTCGTGGGAGTTACAGATAGTGTGACATGAACCCAAGTTCCCAGTTGAGGCCATCCTCATGTGTACAGAACTTGGCTATCAGTCTCTGCTCAGCAACTCTACATTGTTGTGTGTCATGAAGGCTGCTTTGGAGAACGCTTACCTGAAGATCAGAGGCTGAATACCCCTGACTGCTGCAGTGTTCCCCAACAGAAAGTCTTGCCTGATGATTGTGTTCATTCATCCATTGTTATAACATCCGCATGATCTCCCTAATATACCATGCCTTGGGATAAGTTTTCCTGCAGTGTATCAGGTTGACAACGTTGGCCGAGTTGCAAGAGTATGTACCATGTATCTGGTGGATGGTGTTCTCATGTGAGTCTATGGCATCCGTGTCAGTGATCCGGCATGTCTTGCAGAGGTTGCTGTGGCAGGGTTGTGTGGTGTCATAGTCACTGTTCTCCTGAAGGCTGGGTAGTTTGCTGCGGGCAATGGTCTGTTTGAGGTTGTGTGGTTGTTGGAAGGCAAGAAGTGGGGGTGCGGGGATGGCCTTGGTGAGATGTTCATCTTCATCAATGACATGTTGAAGGGTCTGGAGAAGATGTCATAGCTTCTCTGCTCCAAAGAAGTACTGGATGGTACTCTGTCCACCATGTCAGTGTTTGTCTTCTGAGGATATTGGTATGGTTTATCGCTGTGGCACATTGGAACTGTCGATCGGTAGTCTAGCATCATATCCTGTTCTCATGAAGATATCTTTCAGCACCTGGAGGTACCTGTTGTGATCCTCCTCATCTGAGCAGATCCTGTGTATACAGAGGGCTTGTTCACAGGGGATGGCTTCTTTAACATGTTTAGGATGGAAGCTGGAGAAGTGGAGTATTGTGAGGTTATCCGTGGGCTTGCGGTACAGTGAAGTGCTAAGGTGACCGTCCTTGATGGACATGTGTATGTCCAAGAATACAACCCACTCCGGAGAGTAGTCCATGATGAGTCTGATGGTGAGATGGAACTTGTCGATGTCATTATATAGTTGTTTCAATGATTGTTCACCATGAGTTCAAAGGAAGAAAATGTCTTCGATGTATCTAGTGTATAGCATCGGTTGAAGGTTCTGTGCAGTGAAGAGATCTTGTTTGAACTTGTGCATGAAGGTGTTGGCATATTAAGGTGTGAATTTGGTTCCCATGGCTGTTCCGTTTGTCTGGATGAAGAACTGGTTGTTGAAGATGAAGACATTGTGGTCCAGGACAGAGCAGATGAACTGTAAAATTGCGTCTGGAGACTGCCAGTTGTCAGCGTTGAGTACTGAGGCTGTTGCAGCAATGCCATCGTTGTGGAAGAAGCTGGTGTAAAGTGACGAGGACTGCTCCTGGTTCAACTTCTCCATGTTTGGTGATTGAGTTTTTTGAGGAAGCGACAAAGATGATAGATGAGGGAAAGGCAGTGGATGTTGTATACATGGACTTCAGTAAAGCTTTTGACAAGGTACCTCATGATAGACTGGTATGAAAGATGAAGTCATATGGGATCAGACGAGAGCTGGCAAGATGGATACAGAACTGGCTTAGGCATAGAGTATAGAGAGTAGTAATTGAGAAGGTGCTTTCCTGAGTAGAAGGCTGTGACTAGTCGTGTTCCACAGGGATCAGTTCTGGGACCTTTATTGTTTGGAGTATATATAAATGATTTGGAGGAAATGTAGCTAGTCTAATTAGTAAGTTCACAGATGACACAAAAATTGCGGATAATGAAGAGGATTGTCGGAGAATACAGCAAGATATAGACCGCTTGGAGAGTTGAGCAGAGAAATGCCAGATGGAGTTTGGTCCAGACAAGTGTGTGATAATGCATTTTGAAAGGTTCAATGCATGTAGGAATTATACAGTAAATGGTAGAACCCTTAGAAGTATTGACAAGCAGAGGGGTCTGGGTGTACATGTCCACCGATCACTAAAAATGGCAACACAGGTGGATAAAGTAGTCAAGCAGGCATATGGCAAGCTTGCCTTCATTGGTCAGGGCATTGAGTGTAAAAATTTGCAGGTCATGCTGCAGCTGTACAGAACCTTAGTTAGACCTCATTTAGAATATTGTGTACAGTTCTAGTCGCCACATTACCAGAAGGATGTGGATGCATTGGAGAGGGTACAGAAGAGGTTTATCAGAATGTTGCCTCGTCTGGAGGGTATTAGCTACGAGGAGAGGTTGGATAACAATGGAGATTGAGGGGTGACCTGATAGAAGTTGAAATATTGAGAGTGGCATGGACAGAGTGGATAGTCAGATGCTCTTTCTGAGGGTAGAAAAGTCAAGAACTAGGGGATGTAGGTTTAAGGTGCGTGGGGAAAAGTTTAGAGGAGATGTGTGAGGCATTATTTTTATATAGAAGGTGGTGAATATCTGGAATGCGCTGTCCAGGGAGGTGGTGGGAGCAGGAACAAAAGCAACATTTAAAGGGCAACTAGACAAATACATGAATAGGATGGGAATGGAAGGATACAGACTCCATAAATGCATACAGTTTTAGCCTAGGCAGGTGTCATGATCGATGCAGGCTTGGAGGGCTGAAGGGCCTGTCCCTGTGCTGCACTTTTCTTTGTTCTTTACCCAAAGCATATGTGAAGCTATCTCTGCGGCTGTGCTGTATTGGTTAGTACGTGCCTCATTTTAATGTAGGTAGAACACCATAAATGACAGGGTAGGTGCTCTGAGCACTCCTCCATTGCTTATTGGGTGTCAGAGGTTAGAAGTCTGGTGAGTGGCAACACTGAGCCAGCTAATAGAACATAGAACATAGAACATAACAGCACAGAACAGGCCCTTTGGCCTTCGATGTTGCGCCGACCAATATAAAAAGCAATGCCCCTCCAAACTAAATCATTCCCTTCTCTTCCATATACTTATCAACTAACCTCTTAAACGCCACCAAACTTGGCGCATCTACAACCGCTGCAGGCAGGGCATTCCACACCCTAACCACCCTTTGGGTAAAGAACCTGCCTCTGATATCCGTCCTATAACGATCACCCCTTAATTTAAAGCTGTGTCCCCTCGTGCTAGCTTTTTCCATCCTAGGAAAAAGGCTATCACTGTCCACCCTATCTAAAACTCTAATCATCTTATATGTTTCGATCAGGTCCCCTCTTAGCCTCCTCCTTTCTAACGAAAACAACCTCAAATCCCTCAGCCTCTCCTCATACGACCTGCCCTCCATACCAGGCAACATCCTGGTAAACCTCCTCTGTACCCTCTCCAATGCCTCTACATCTTTCTTATAATGTGGGGACCAGAACTGCACACAATACTCCAAGTGCGGCCGCACTAGAGTTTTGTACAGTTCAACATGACGTTGCGGCTCCGAAACTCAATCCCTCTACCAATAAAAGCCAAGACTCCATATGCCTTCCTAACAACCTTCTCGACTTGACTGCATACTTTCAGGGATCTATGCACATACACACCAAGATCCCTCTGTTCATCTAGACTACTAAGAATCCTACCATTTGCCCTATACTCTACACATTTATTATTTCTGCCATAGTGCATTACCTCACACTTTTTAGTTTGGATCAGACTGGGCAATGGTATTTTGGATGGTCCTTCTGATCTGTGGAGTACAGGCATATGTTTTTGATTACTGGCCAGACTGTAGTCATACCCTGCTACTTGCTTTACATTTGCTTATTAGTATTACATTTTAATAGGAAACAGAATAGGCATGTTGCTCCTGAGTAAGGTGTTCCAACTACTCTTTTAACAGTCTAACACATGACTAACTGATGTCAGTGAAAAATCATCAGCTACATCATGTATTAGTATGGCCATTCTGTTAACACGTTATTCTACTGTGGGGTTGTGGGGCAGTGAAACTGAGCTCGGATTGACAGCTCAGGTGGTGCACAGAGACAATAAAGGACAGAATCTGAAACAGAAAGATACCACAAACAGGATTAGTTATCTTCTGCCATATTAAAGCAAAATATTGTGGATGCTGGAAATCTAAAATAAAGACAGAACTCGCTAGAAGGTAGAAATGTGATGGATTTTAAGTTGTGGAAGAAAGAGAATGGAGCTAAACAGCAATTTGAGGATGGGTGGGAACTCAGGAGAGATTTGTCAACGATGTCCTGGACACAAGCCAAAGGTAGTGTTGATGATGGTGTTAAAGACGAAGGACGGTGCTAATAGTGACTCAAAGCATAAAATCCATTACATTTCTACTTCTCTTCAGTTCTGAAGAAATCATATGGACTTGAAACATTAACTCTGTTTCTTTTTACACTGATGCTGCAAATCTTCCTGAGTTTTATTTGTTAATTACCTTCAGAAAAACTTTAGGTTTAGTTGTCTTTTACTTACAGTATGTTTATATTTGAAGTGTCATTTTATATTTTGGTTTAATTTGTACCAGAATTTTCAGATCAGCCAAGTATTGCAGAAATCTGTGGTGTTTGTTCTTTATTGAAGCAGAATAACTGTATTTTTCCTTTTAAACGATAACCCTTCTCTTTAGCAGTGCAAGTATCCACTAATGCTGCAGTTTAACTGCACAGCGATGTCAGCCTTGTTTCTTCCGAGTGCAGAAAACTTTACTGCTAGTTAATGTGCAGGTTGCATTTCATGTACTTAAGTGTATTAACCAGTATTGATTTCTAAATATGCAGTTTTTGTACGGACAGTGCAGTAGTTACTCTGGACATCAAGCTTCTACACAATAATCTGTAGTCAACTTTTAGTTTGTAGCAGTTTAATTCAATTGAAGCTTGGAAAGCAGCATGGCATCAATTGTGTGTGTGGAGTCATGTAGACCAGACTGGGTAAGGTCAGTAAATTCCTTCCTCCTCCTCCTCCTTCACACACACACACACACACAACCCCCCCCCGCCCCGCCCCAAGGACATTAGTGAACTAGGTGGGTTTTCTAATAATCTGTTGTTTTCATGTTTTCATGATCATCATTACTGATGCTAGCTTTTTAATCCATGTTTTTTAAGTAATTGAATTTAAATTCCATAGCTGCCATGGTGGGACTTGAACTCATGTTTCCAGTGCACCAGCTTATCCTCTGGATTACTAGTTACCACTATGCAACCATTCCCCTCACTAGCAAGGGCAATTAGGAATGGACAATGAGTGAACAGAATGTCAGTGGGCAAATCTGGCCATACTTTGACTTTTTTTTAATGTTTAATTATTTTTAATGTTTAATTATTGTACATCCACCTGTTGCCAAATAAAATTGGTTAGCTATTGATTGTTGTTTTATTCACCGTTATAAAATATTAAAACATGTGCCCTTTCAAAGCTTTAAAGCTATTCTGCTTGAGCCAGCATTTCTAGCCTGGCATCTGGTTTTCTTAGGCTGAGAATTAGATTGCCTTTGTGTTCAGGAATGGCAGTATCATCAGCTGGAAACACCAATTTTTTAAACTGTTTTATGGTAGAGCAAACCATAATCATTCTGTAAATGAAATTTGAGGATACAGAGTTATGAGTGCAAGACTGTAGAATTATGAGGGAATAAGATCTGAGAAAAATGACAGAATATCAAAGCACTTTGCAAGCTCCTATAAAATCAGGTGTTAGATTACAGTCTTGAAGCCACTTGAGGATTTATTTTAAAAAAATGATATCTACTGTGAGCTTTCTGGGATTGTTTTGGGATCTGTTTTTGCACCATCAGCAGCTTTGATTGCAGATGCTGACAGCCTGTCTGCTGCTCTTGATGATGGTTTCACTGAAGGATTAACAGTTGCAGTTCCATTACCACGAACCAATTACCATAACATTATTGTGAGATTAATAGATAACAGGAGCGATTGCATGGCATTAATCTGGTTCAGGTGATTTGATGACATTAAAGAATATAAAATTGTAAACCACTCCCTATATCCATTGTATCTTACTGTGGAGTTGGTCAAAAACCATTTTACAATGTTTATACTCCTTAGTCTTTTCATTTCGGAGAATGAGATCTGACAGCTATGCTTATTCTAGAATATTTCGTGCAATTGTGTAGTGATATCCACGTTGAAGAGTTAATGTTGGATTGATTTCATAGCCAAGTGTATTAAATGTTGCCCCATTTTTAGAAATATATGACTATTACCATATTGGATTATCTTCCGGTTCTCTTGTGTACATTCTGTTTATTGATAACATTATCCAGATATATGGAGTTAGCTTCTTTAAGTGTTCGTCACCAAGTCCAAATTTTATACCTTCATTTTCTATCCTATTTGGTGAGCAGCAGGAGAGAGAAAGTCGAAATAATGGGCAGGTTCTTTAACCACCACCCCAAGGCCTGTCCCACCATTCCATGAGATCCGGTCTGATCTACAGCCTAACTCCATAAACTCACCATGTAGTGTAATTGGCTGGATGTGATCAGTGATGTCCCCAAATGACGTGGGTGATGAAACAGGAAGCCACATATTCAAAGTTGTCCATAATACAAAGATAAGCGGTATTGTAAGCATTGTAAATGGAAGCATAAAATTACTAAGAGCTGTTGATAGATAAAGTGAATGGGGAAAAATGGTAAATGGATTTCAGTGTGGACAAATGTGAGGTCATTCACTTCAAAAGGATAGAAATGGGAACTGGTACTTGAAGACTAGTATAAAGTATATTGGTGAAGCATGTTTTGGTTCTAGTAAAAGGAAAAAGGGAATGTTCTGTTTTATAGTTTAAAGTATAAATTTCCTACAAAGTGATTAGTCAAAAGTGCTTTTACTGTAGAAGTCTAAAATGTGAAATGTTGTTCTTTCCACTATTAAATGAAATTCTGAATTTTTTTCAAAAAGGTAATGGTCCCTATGGAGATTGTAATAAGTCCCTGCTCCAAACTTCATTCCTAAGCCATTGACTCCATCACCCTCCACAGAAACTGTCTGATACTGAATCAGACTGTTTGCAAGCTTTGTGTCATATTTGACTCTTGATGAACTTTCAGCCACGTATCTGTACCTAGTTACAATCATGTTGTATATCAGTAAAGTATACTGGGAGATAGACATTACTTTTAAAAAGCAATATGAAACATGGTGCTGTCGCAAAATGGACTTCAGAAAGTGAGGTTAAGTCTTTTGTGGTTTCGGAGCAGACAGCGATTGATATGAGTGCTTCTCTCTGGGAAGTTATCTAAAATGCACAAAGCCTTCCCAGCTGCCCCTCACTAAAAGAACAATTAAAGATTGACATTGGTTGCTAGACATCCTTGTCCCATGAAGGTGGAACTTCAAAGAAAATAATTTGGTGTGGATGATCACAGCTGAAATGTTGATGGGCTGACAGTAAATCACATTGTGTGTCACCAATCTAGAACCAGAGAAGATAGTCTCAGAATAAGGGGCAAGCTATTTAGGGCTGAGATTATTTGGAATTTCTCCACTCCAAGGGAATGGGGAATTTTTGGAATTCTTTACTCCAGAAGCTGTGGAGGCTCAGACAGATTTCTAGATATTCAAGATGTTAAGGCATGTGAGGGTAAGGCTGACAAATGGCATTGAGTTAGGTCTGCTATGGCGGAATGTCAGAGCAAGCTCGAAGAGTTGAACAGGTTACTCTTATTTCCTACATTGTTAAGTGAGTGACTTGAGTTGGGTTTGGGTAGAGAGGTCAATCAATGGTTGATATATTGCTTCCAAGTTTTGTAGCAAGATGCTGCTCAGATCATCAAGGTTGTTTGCCTGGAAAGCAAGAGCCAGATGATCTGCATAGGCAAACTTCCTAGAGATAGTGGTAGGAATGTTACTTGCTTAGATGTAGCTAAAACAGAACATTGGGGAAGTCCATCATTCAGGGTTCTTATCGAGCTTGTTTGGTCTCTGAATGAAATCCTGCATCTTTGATTGTTAAGTATTGAAGAAAGGCTGGCACGGGAGAAGATTTTCAATACAAGACCATGTGTCCAGATATATGCTGTTGAAAGATCAATGTGTGCGACACCTGTCCTGGTCATGTGTTGATATTCAATCCAACCGTGGCTGGAGTCCTTGGCCAACTCAGTTCCTGTCGGTCTGGAAACAGGTTGCTCCTTGTGGAGGTAGGATTCCAGCAGTGGAAGAGACACTCTGGGTGGGATTTTTCAGCCACACTTGCCCTGAAACCAGAAAATCTTCCCTGAGGTCAATGGATCTTTCTATCGTCCATCCCTTACCTGCTCTGATTACCATGGTGGCAGAATGGAAAAACTCACCTCTTTGTTTGTAAGAGATACAAGGCAAGGATAGGGGTTGATAACTAGCTGGGTCAACAACAGGTTTCCCAGCTTGAGGGTGGCTAGATCTTAGCCTCTCTCCAGACTGATGGAACAATGCCAGTAAATAAAGAAGCCAACCAGTCAATGCCATTGATTCTTGTTGCTTTCCTTGCTTTGTAGAAGGTCAGACCTGTGTCAGTGTCAGTTCTGCTGTAGAGAATAGAAAATAAGGAAAGGGGAGATTATGAAATGGTTTTGGAGCATTCTTTCAGAATGTCACAAACAGCTTCTGGACTTGAGATGACCTTGGAGTTGAGGAGCAGCCAAGAAACAATTTGCTGGTACCTTGGGAGGTTGATGTTGAGCAGGTTCATTAGTTCTGAGACTTCTGAGCAAATTCCAAGCCTTTCTAGCTAATTGAGTGAAATTTGAGCCTCGTCTACAGTCTCTCGCCACTATTGGCATCTGGATAGATCCAGGGGTTCTGAGAACCCGACAACAATCTCTGGATCTCAGAAACATGGTACTGCTAGAATACTTTGTCTGTTTTAGGTAGTCAGCAAGATGTGAAGCATTTGAGAAAACTATGCGGAATGTTTTTGGCTGCACTTTTCATGGGCTAGTTGAACTTACTGTAGCTCTTAGAGACAGCATTGAGGCTAGTGATCTGCTGTTCAGCGTCTGCTGTCAGTTTGTCCCAGAAGGTCTTATGGAAGGTGATCAGGTTTGGACATGATCAGAAATACCTGTGTTCCTCTGTAGATAAGGCTGATTGACATTAGTTGTGTGAGAAGTGAAGAAGGATCTGCAGTGATGTGTGAAGAGGATAATCATCACCCATCCTTGAAGACAAAGTGGAGGTCTAGAAAACAGTCATGCCTGAATTTATGCGAGTGAAAGGTGTCTGCACACTTTGCATCATGGAAGAGATCGCAATTGTCGACAGAGGCCAGACGACTAGTTGTTCACTGGCTCCACAATGAGAATTATATCCCTATGATGTGTGATGGTTGTTGAAATCATCAACATGAACCTCAGGATGTGTGTCAATGGGTTACTATTGAAAGGAGTCACATAATCTTTGGTGGTTTGTACACAGTAATGTGTGCCCAACTTTTACTTTGGCTATGAAGACATCGTTGACATTTGACTTCTAATGAATGGACAAGTCAATCAGATTATACCTGAAGTAGGTAACAGATTCATACTTTGCATGATGCATTACTGCAATTAGCCTAAAACCATTGATGGAGAGTTTGGAAGCTCTGAATGTGTCTCACATGGCGAAATTGAACATCAACCTGATGGTCTTTGGCAATTCTTCTCAGAATTTGCTCAGACCTTCCACATTTAACTATACTAGAAGATGATGAATAACTAAGCAGCATACATCAAAGTTAAAAATGGGTGAATCAATGTGAAGGCTGTCATCTCCCACCTAGTTGTCTGCACTCAACAAAGGCATCACATTTCCACAAATAGAATTTCAGGGGCAGCCCAGCAAGACGGGTCAACTGGATCAGACTGTTCATCACATTGTGAATTAGTGTAAAGTTAAAGTTTATTTATTAGTCATAAGTAAGGCTTACATTAACACTGCAGTCAAGTTACTGTGAAATTAACGTAGCCAATGAAATTTTACCACAGTGTTCAAGGCAATCACTTAGTACACAGTGCTGTGACTTAGATGTCCAACTTGGATTTAGACTTGTAAAGCTGAAGGATGTCATTCAGAAGAAAGCAAAGAGAAGCTTTCAGCATCTCTACCTCATTTCTCCTTTATGACACTCAGTAAAACCTAACCCTTTGACCAACCAACACCCTCTCTCCCCCCAAAACACATGCATACATACACTCTCCCTCTCTCCGTTTTGTGCCCTCTCCCTTGCTCTCTGTCTTGGGCTGCCTCTCTCTCTCTCGTATCTCCTCCCTCCAGCACATTATTTTATTCTCTCCCCACACTCTTTCTCTCCTTGCTGATCCTGTGCTCTGCCCACTGCCCGTCCATGAGTTCTTACCTCTGTGTATTTCTCTTCACCTGCCCTTGGGCTTTCACTCCCACCATCCCTACCTTCCTCTTCTTGGTCTATGCGCCATCATGGTTGCTCTCCCTCACTTCCAATCTTGTTTGCTGTCTTTTCCCTCTGATCTCACTTGCATGCACTCTCTTGCTCGCCTGCACTTATCTTTGCTTGTGTGCGCTCTCTCTCTCTCCCCACTTCTTTCTTTTTCTCTTTCTCCTACCACTCCTGCACCACACCCTCCATCACACCCCCATATCTGCCTTCATGTGATTTGATATCTTTTTTTAATAGAGTGCCTCTGTGAAATGCCATGTAAAGGGAAATCTCCAATGGAATCACCACTGGCCCCTGTAATACACAACTCTGTATTTAATGGCAAGATTGAGTATGAGCAGAAATGAGGATTTACTAGCAGTAAAGTTTGAGCAAACATACATTTCTCAGAAGATGGTCTTCAACTGTAGTTCCACTTGTCTGCTGCTGCCTAATAGCCACCAACGCAACTTTCATGTTGGTGTTCATTTTGAGTGGGCCACAGGTGGCCAGGGGCTGGAAATACACCACAGACTTTAAAGGGGTATTTAAATATAATTTGCATGTGGCAGGCTGCAATTAGCAGACACAGCTGCCAACCCACATAACCCATGGAGGAAAAATGTAATCGTCGCTTTTACAGACTGAGAATTGGCAATATGCCTTTTTGATCTATTTACCTCTTCAGGCTGCCACAAGACTGTCTGAAAATGGGTGGTAAATGAGAGGAAAGTTCAGTTCTGCTACTGTTTGGATTAAGCTGCTACACAGCAGAACTAATGTCCTATTTCATTGAAGTATTCAAAATAAATTGGTCTTGATTTAACGAGCAGAGAGAAATTGGTCCTCAACAGGGGTGGCGAATTTTCTCCCGTCCCACCCACCATGGGAATTATAGCAGGCGGGAGGGAGGGTTGACTTCTGGTGGGATTCTCCGGTTTTGAGGGGAGCGTGGCTGGAAAACCCTGCCCCGCATTAGAATTAATGCCACTTTGCAAAAAGCATTGAAACAGGTTGAAAAAACAAAGACAGTCCTGCAAACACTCAGGTCAGGCAACATCTTTGAAGCGATCTATGATGTTAACTCTGTTTCTTTGCCCACAGATGCTGACGGATCTGCCGAATAGTTCCAGCATTTTCTGTTTTTATTTCAAATTTCCAGCATCCGCAAAATTTACTTTTGTATTTGTGGCCTAAACAGGTTGAGCTAGATAATGGTGACTTTCTCAGTCCAATCTTCTGTTGTTATGTTATCGTTTCCTACTTGTATAAGATGTCTAATAGGACATTGTGTATGTGTATGTGGTATCTGTCTCTTTAAGACAGTACAGCAGAAGAGAGCCAACTGACTTGAGGCACCAATAGAAACTGAGAGTGAGTGATTACACTTACATTAACCCTGAGTCCTCTCTCAGGCAGAATCATCCAGAAGCTATGTTGGAAGCATGTAAAAACTAGAGCTCTGCTGCAGGGCAGCCTGGAGTTGCAAACCTCCTGTAGCTAAATTTCTCATCAATAAATCTTTTATGTTCCCAATAAGTCTGACATCTCTTGACGACACCATAACAGGCACATTGGTTTGGTTTTTAGTTTGAAAAATAGTCTCATTGGTTTTCTTGTAGCTGTCTAGTTGGTTAGAACTTATATAAGTTATAGGCTGTTTACCCCATTTTGACCTACTGCAGAGTTTTTATTCCAGAAAATGGAATAGGAGTTCCAGAACAGTGCTTTGAAGTACTCCCAGATTAGGTATGGTAAAGCATACAAAACTCTTCAGAACCTTCGAAAGCTCACATCCCAATCACAATATGACATTTCCTTTTCCTCACATTAGCCGTCTTCAATACCTTCTCTCAGTGGGATTAGCAATTAATAGCACAACAGAAGCAGCTTTCTTCCATGGACCTTTGGTTTGAAGGAACATTATAAGTTTGGGCTTCTCAAATAAGATAGGATGATGTTTCTGTGGTATAGTTTGGGCTGAATTCAAGCCTAAGGCTCAACGGGTGAAATGATGTGTTAACCGATTGCATCACCCAGTTTTTGACCACTGGGTGGTCCAGTATAATAGTGATGCAATTGGATATCATGCTTTTTAAAAAGGCAAGTGGCTGTATTTTGAAAAGCAAAAACTTGAAAAAAGTACATAAAATTCAGCAATTCCATAATGTCCTGATGAGCTGTTTGTCTTTGACTTTGACCTTGACTTATGAAATTGTATGTGTGTGTGTCTATTATATCCAGATTCAGTTAACTCATACTACCACTATGATTTTTGTTTTATTTAGGTATGGGCTGTTTCTGGGGTGCTGAGAGAAAATTCTGGGTTCAAAAAGGAGTCTATTCCACTCAGGTTGGGTATGCTGGTGGATTTACTCCAAACCCAACCTATAAGGAGGTCTGTTCAGGTATGTTTGAATTTTCCTTTGCTTTCAGGTGCTGACACAACTGGGAGTATTGAAATCAAGTTGTTATGTTGATACTGTGCATTTATGAAATGTATTTATGTCATGTCATACAGGGTACGTTTAGAATTCCAATCTGATTTGCAGAGTGCCGACTTGTTTCAGAAAACCTTTAAATTAGTAGATGGAAGTTCAAGATAAGTACTTATTTTAGACACGGAAGCTGGAATTCTCCCAAGAAAATTCCAAGTGTCGAATTTGCGTGAAATCGGGAGTAATTCACACTTTTTTTCCAGTGGGTGTTCAGAGAAGAATCTCTCACTCTATGCATTGGAGAGATCACTAGTGTGAATATCATTATAAATCAGGGGGCAGGGCATATTTCCACCTAAGAGGCTGGCAACATAGCGCTGATTGGGCCACTGCGCATGTGCTGACCTGTCAGTGTGAAAATCAACACATGCGCAGTGGTCCTAGTCTGCTGGCCCCCTGATTGCTGGCCAGCTCAATCACTGGCTGGCCCTGCGATCGCTGGAATGCTGGCCCTCCAAACCCACCCTCCAGCCCTCCCCAATCGCTGGCTTTTCTTCTTCCCACACCAATCCTGTCTGCAGAGTGACAGACCGATAGAAACTGAGAGTGAGTGATTACACTTACATTAACCTGGAGTCCTCTCTCAGGCAGAATCATCCAGACCCCCTCCACCTCCACTAGTCATGCTCCCAGAGGCCCTGCCCCCCAATAGGCCCAAATGCGCAGATGTATTGGCCAGGGCTCCTAGGCTGGCATTGCCAAGATGCCCAGTGGGAACTTACCCACTGCCCAACCTTCTGGGGAGGCCCAGATTGCCCCTCTTCACTCAGTGCAATTGGATAGCTAGTTCTGTGTTAATGAGGAGCTACTGTAATCCCAGTTGGAGTGAACCATTCTGGCTGGGGTGGGAGTGGGGGTGAGGAGAGATGCTAGAAGGCCTGGAGACTTCAGTCCCAGGCCCACTAATGATATTTAAATTATACTTAAATAACTATAAATGTTCGTGGCACTTCTCTGTCGATTTTACAGCATGAATGTGATGCCACTGGAGATCTGGCATTAGGAGACACTATTGTGGCAGGAATGCATGCATGAACCTCAGAAACAAGCCGACATGTGAATTTCCCGGCCGGCTACCCTAAAAAATTATTGCAGCAGGATGGAAGAATCACAGCCAGGGTGTTTATTTAAGCAAAGCTAATGCAGTTGTGTTTAATTGGGTTGCCCTTGGAGGTTCAAAGTATAATTTTGTTTAGGTTGATTAACAGGGACAAAATCATGTATTTAATGGATGGTGTTAAGCTTTCAGGAAAGAAATACTGTTTTTAGTTTCATTTTTAAAACTAGCGGAGTTGCTGCCTGGACTGCCGGAAGAAAGCAGTGCCTTTCTGTTTCTCCCGCTGAAAAGACCTCTCTGAGAACTCCAGGCTGGTGACCCTAGTCACAGTAAAAATGTCTCTGTTTTGCTAACTAATTTTTTAAAGAGGGGGTTTAGAGGAATATTGATTGAATTGGAACTTATAGCAATAGGTTAACAGTTAAGACTTGTAGCTTGTCATGTTTAAGTGTTGTTCAGTAGGTTAGGCTAATTCATTTGTTATAGTTAAACTGTGTTATTATATAAAGTTTGTTTTGATAAAAGCTTCCTAGAATGTCAGTAGAATCTCATTCTCACACAAAAAATGGTTGGAGTCTAGTCTGGTTTTAGAATGTACCTGGATTTCTGATCCTAACTGTACCGTAATTGTTCTAAAGCAAAATTTTACTTTGAGAGTTCACAGCTTGAACATTATATAGATGTTTGGATATCTATCAATGATTACAAGCCAGGAATTTTATCAAGGATTTCAAATGTTGTCTTGAACTATGAGGGCAAAACAAGGATGAGTATACAATTTTGAAATTGCTCTTGAATTGTACTTTTGCAATTTATGTATTGTTATTAGTGTGTGCCAGTGGATGAAGCACCATGTGGTTTAATGCATATCTGTACTTGAGGATTCATGGTTTTACTGCAATCAGTACAACCAAAGATTCATAATGTGCGCAATATTAAAGAGAGATAACACAACATATCCCAATATGTTAAAAAGAGAAGAAAAAGCCTTTAAATTCAGATAGCATTTTTCACAACATCTGGAAGACTCAAAATACGTTTGAAGTGTAGTCACTATTATAATGGAAATGTTGCAAATAATTTGTGCACCGTAGGATTTGATATACAACAATGTGTTAATGACCAGACAATGTATTTTTAGGCAATGGTTCAGGGATAATTATTGTCCAGACACCAAGAATGACTTCACTGCTCTAATTTGGAATAATGCAGTGGAACCCTTTACATTGGGGCGGACAGAATGCACAGGACTTTTGTTTAACACCTCATCTGAAAGACAGTACTTCTGCCAGTGTAGCGCTCCCACAGTGTTACACTGAAGTATCAGCTGCAATTGAAAATACTACCAATTGACCTAAGACAATGCTAATGTTTTGTTTTTGTTTAAAAATATGAGTCAGACTTTTCTGGTTGTTAACGCCAGTGGGATCTTCTGATTCCACTAGTAGCTCCCCAAACTCTCAAATTTCCCAGCGGCGAGTGCCCATTCAGTGGGAAACCCCATTCCTTGTCGGCAATGGCGGGACCTGAAGATCCTGCCGGTGGCCAATAGTGGGTTGCCTTGTGCATTATTTTCTAATTTAAATATTTTACTCTTTACTTCTTCCTGCATTACACATCACTTGATGGCTGTGAAGGTGGGTTAGTGACTTGCTCTCAGGCTTTCCTTTGTGGGCAAGAATGTTTCGGCATAACCAAAGCTTCCAGTTTTTCTGCTTTCTTTGTAAAGAAGACTTGTATCATGTCATTGGTTTACTTAGTGTGTTTGGCTATGTAACTGTCCAGGAGCTTGAATTTTTTGCAGTATTATTGCAACTCCAGCAGCTTTTCTCCCCCTACAAAATTGTGACATCTGAGGACTTGCAACAAAATTATTATTTTCCCATGATGAAACAAACTGATAAGTCCATGGACTTATTCCCAATCATTGATAAGAACTATTATTAATTTGGAAGAAGATATTAAAATAATATAAGGAATCTTTCCTTTGATATTTGATTTATTATTGTCACATGTATTAGTATACAGTGAAAAGTATTGTTTCTTGGGCACTGTATGGACAAAGCATATCATTCATAGAGAAGGAAATGCGAGAGTGCAGAACGTAGTGTTACAGCCATTGCTAGGGTGTAGAGAAAGATCGACTTAAAGCAAGGTAGGCCCATTAAAAAGTCTAATGGTAGCTGAGAAGAAGTTGCTCTTGAGTTGGTTGACACGTGACCTCAGGTTTTTGTATCTTTTTCCCAACAGAAGAAGATGAAAGAGACTGTTGGGGTCTTTGATTATACTGGATGCTTTTCTGAGGCAACAGGAAGTGTAGACAGAGTCAGTGGATGGGAGGCTGGTTTGAGTGATGGATTGGGCTTCATTCCTTTGACTATGACCCTTTGTCTTGGGCAGAGCAGGAGCTATACCCAGCTGTGGTGCAACCAGAAAGAATGCTTTCTATGGTGCACGTGTAAAAGTTTGTGAGAATTGTAGCTGACATCCCACATTTCCTTAGCCTCCTGAGAAAATAGAGGTGTTGGTTTGCCTTCTTAACAATAATGTTGGCGTGAAGGGATAAGAACAGTTTGTTGGTGATCTGAACACCTAGAGATTTGAAGCTTTTGACTGTTTCCACTTCAGCCCCTTTGATGTGGACAGAGGTATGTCCTCCATTATGTTTCCTGAAGTCAATATAAAACACACAGGGCCCTATTTTACCATTTTGATTCTAAGTGCTGTGCTGACTTGAAACTGGGAGTGTTTCAGATCTGACTTTCAGACCTGTTCTCAGGCACCCCCATATGCACTCTGCTTGAAAAGAAATCAGCAATTCTGAATTGCGTTGCAAAAGCCAATAGGTGGGGCTTAATGCGCCTGGAGCTCTGCAGTTGTGATTACTGCCTCCAACTGCGCATGTGCAGAAAAAAACTATAGAATGCAGCTCCGCTACCATGTTGCTCCTGGGCCAGATAACGCCTCCCGCTAGCCCCCTCAGACATTGTCCCACCCCCATTGACCCTCTTATCACCCCCATTCCCTCCGCCTCCCAGGTTGATTCCCCCTTCCCCCTCACTGATCACAGGCAGAGTGGCAGCAGACCTCCCATCGCCCCTCTCTTTACTCCTCACTGATCACAGAGTGGCAGCAAACCCCCCACAACTAATCTCAAGCAGAATCATTCCCCCCCCCCCCCGCAATCCCCAAACACTAATCTCAAACAGAGAGCCATTGGACGCTCAGCACTTACCTCCTCACCAGCTGGAGTGCCTGAATGGCACTTTTGTAGGGCATATCTGTATCGCACCGATTCTTGATGGTTTTCTCTCAAAGTCTGAAAGACGTGCCGGTTAGGTATATTGACCCGAACAGGCGCTGGAGTATGGCGACTAAGGAAATTTCACAGTAATATCATTGCAGTGTATTATAAGCCTTACTTGTGACAAATAAAAAAAACTTTAAACTTTAACTTTGAAATTGAAACTGATCAAATAACAAGTCTCTTAAAATGAAAGTCTGCAACAAATTGAGAGGGTGCCTGAAATGTGAATATTGAATATATTTGAACAACTTAAATGAATGAAATAGTATTTCCTGGAATGAACTGCAGGATAACGTTAAATAACTACAGAATCAAATATTGTGACAGATAATCAAAAATGAAAGTTGTTCAAAGGACTGGCTAATGTAGATATCTCAGATATCTTAGATATTTGTACTTAAGCTCACAGTTAACAAAGGCTTTTTCTAACTCAGATGCTTTAAGAGAACTGGGTGGTGAATATGCTAGAATGCAAATTTTTCATCTCCTTAGTTTGAATCCACTCCAGAGATTACTTTAGGAAAAGTGGGTTTATACAGTTTCAGTCTGATCAGTGGGTAAGAATGTGGAACTGTGCAAGTTGGCAAAGGCTTATCCAATCCCATTCAGAGACCAAGTAGATGTCTGGTTTGTTAATGGAAATGATAATTTCCTACTGAGAGTAAAGGTTTGTACGTCAATTGTGCTATACAGGCAGTGGGAGTGCTTGCTGCCAACAGTGAGTGAAATAATGTACTGTTCTTCAACACTCATATTTTTCACCTTGATGAGCACAGAAGTTATTAAAAAGAGATAGAAATTATTACGCTGCATGATGTTATCAATAGTGAAGATTCATTTTCACAGATACTTTTCCTGTTCTTCATTGGTGTGATTGTCTCTCCATGTAAGTTTGTTTATTGCTGTTTTCTTTGCCATTTAATTACCCATGCTTTGTGGAGTATGAAGTAAATTAGTCATTTTCTGTACACTAATTTACCCTTTTTTGGCAAATACTGAGAAAGCATAGGTGACCCTGTTTGGATCAGGTGAAGACTGCTCCCCACAAGCCAGCTATCCTTCAACTAAAACAAATTCTTTGGTCATTTATCTCATTCACTTTTGTGGAGCTTACCACGTACAGACTGCCTGCTGTGTTTCTCTCTGATGATAACCTTTGAATGTACTTCATTGTCTGTTAGGCACCTTAGGATGTCCTGAGGTTGTGAAAAGCTTGATAAGAATGCAAGCTTCTTTTTATTTGGCAATTAAGTCACTTAGGCCGATCTTTAACCGCAAATCTGGTGAAACACAACCATTCTGGGATTTTCCATATTTCAGCCAAACCAGTGCCATGTCACATTTGAGGTGGACTTTTAATAAATATCACCAATTCTCAGTATTATTCATGTATTCTATTTGTTGCCAGCTGGTTAGAATGAGGTCACTATAAGGATTAATTATTACCGCTGTAATGTAATTTACTTTAGCTAGTCTTGAGCAATGTGTAATATTTTAAATCAATGATTGCATCATATTATCAAGTTGACTTGAAGGTACAGTAACAAAAATGGTAAATGAAAATCAAACTTCATTGAATTGATTTTATGTTTGCCCTGGCACAAAACATGCCTTCCAAATGTATACTCTGGTTAATACCCTTCAACAATAAAGTTGACTAGCTGAGTATTGTTCTTTATCTGTGACCTCTTGTAGCTGTATAATTCAATTCATGCAGCTCAAGGTTTTCTGCAGCACTATTTGGTTATTTGTCATTGCGCTGATGCTGTTTCTACAGCAACCTTTTTTTTGCTGCTGCTGTCGACTATACTGCATTTCAAAGTTGTTTGCTCCTTGTCATGTTGAACATCTTTGTCAGTCTGCTGCAAACATCTCCCAATTTTTGCATCAATGCCATACAACTACAGCCTGTGCTTCAGGATATGCCTGAAGTACTTCCTCTGGCTGCTTTGTGAGTGCTTCCCATGTTTCAGCGTATGAAAAATGCTTTTATTCTTCAGTTGGTGTCCTGGACTGCACAATAACAGCATCAAAGGCAGTTTCTCTCCTCTTCACTCACCTTGGAAAACCTTTCGTCATCTGCCCAAACAATAGGTCGCCTGTCATTTGATCTGCATGATGGCTATAAATTGGCACCAATGATACTTGTATAGCTCTTTGACGTGATGGTCTAAATTAAGAACATTGGGACCCAGGGGATGAAAATGCTGTATGGGAGCCAAAACATAAGTGAAAGTGAAAACATAATGTACAGAGATATCTCACAGGATAAAAATTCTCTTGTTTAGTTTAAAAGTGCTATTGGTTTTACTAGAAGAGTTTAGGTGCTGAAGTGATCAAAATTAATAGTTTGTTCATAAATGAGGAGCGATAAGTAATTCAATGAGAAGGGATGTGGCATTTTCCATGCTATTGTATGCAGCAAAAATGAAATCTGTTTGATAAACTATGTCTACATTTTTATGTCTTGATGTTGCTCTTTTAATTATTATCATGATAGCATTCTCAGCTTTCCTGAATTTTTTGTGTTTCCAGCATTCACTATGGTTATGATGATGGAACATCAGTGAGCTGGGAAAGAAATTCAGATGGTTATTTGGGCCCAGCCAAGTCACCCCAACCGAACATCACTTCTGCAATTAATATGTGACTGCAGTTTGCAATGCAAATGATGGAACTACGCAATTTATCAAACCAAGCAATGCTCATCATTTGTGATATAGCAACACTAGAGTGTAAGAAATACCAATATATTGCTACCAATTGCAAAGAAGGCATTAAAGCAGAAAACAAGTTAAATAATTTTATTTAAAAAAAACTGCCTTTATCCTTCAGTTGACATCCTAGGCCATGCTATGGTATGACAGCCTCAGGGTAATTATCTTGTCTTCCACCTGCCTGTTGTAGGTGAGCCAGTTTTGATGGTCTCTGACCTTAGTCCCAGCCAAATGATGATAATGATTATCTTAAGATAAGGATCTTAAGACCCGTTACCGATCCCGCAGACAGAGAAAGTGGGCTCAAGATCCCACTTACTGAATTTAAGGAATGACATATTCCAACATCAGGAACCCAACGTTCAAGCAATTAAACATCTGGAGAGAAAATAGGGGAGTTATCCTTTTTTTTGATCAGGAGCACAGGCATGGTATAGACAATTTATTACCTAGCCGAAGATTTGCTGCCATTAGTGCAAAGATGAACATTTAGTATCCTCTCTCCTGGTGACACGAAGTGATTCTTTTTCACTTATTCATTCGCAGGATGTGGGTGTCATAAGCTAGGCCAGCGTTTATTGGCCATCCTTAATTGTTCTTGAGGAGGTTAAGATGAGCTGCCTTCTTGGACTGTTGAAGTCTATGCAGTGTAAATAGACTTGGAATGCTGTTAGAGAGGATCCTGTGATTTTGATCCAGTGACAGTGGAGGAACAGCGATGTAATTCCAGGTTAGGATGGTAAGTGATTTGGAGGGGAACTTGCGTTCCCATGTATCTGCTCCCCTAACTCTTCCTTGGTGAGTTGCTGCAGTGCATTTTGTAGATGATACACATTGCTACGACTGTGCATCAGTGAGAGAGAGTGAATGTTAAGGTGGTGGGTAAGGTGCCAGTCAAGCACGCAGCCTTGTCCTGGATGATGTTGAGCTGCTTGACTGTTGTTGGATTCAGGCAAGTGTTCCATCACACTCTTGATTTGTACCTTGTAGATGGTGGACAGGCCTTGGGGAGATAAGTCACTTTTCATAGAATTGCCAGCCTTTGATCTCCTCTTGTAGCCACTATAGCTAGTCCAATGCAGCTTCTTGTCAATGATAACACCAGAGGCGGGGGAATGCATTGATGGTAAAGCTATTGAATGTGGGATGTTGGTTAGATTCTCTTGTTGGAAGTAAGTTATTTCTTGCAAAATTCTAGTCATTATGATAGGAAAGATTGAGGAGAAAATTGGAGTCGTAATGACCATTAGGCCTGGGGTGGTATTCACACCTGGGTGAGTCTGTTGTAGACCTGTAGGGGCATAGTTGTGACTTTAGCTGCCTCCAAAGTCTTTAGGATGGTGGTCCTGTGCAGCATTCCCAAATTTAGATGGATAACTCCCCTGTTTTCTCTCCAGATGTTTAATTGCTTGAACATTGGGTTCCTGATGCTGGAATACGCCATTCCTTAAAATCAGTAGGTGGGATTTTGAGCCCACTTTCTTTATCTGTGGGATTGGTAATGGGTCTTGAGATCCAGCAAAACCACCCCTCACCAGTAACATAATCAGTATCATGCCCATAAGGATCTGATTTTAATACATTTGAATATATTAACCCCTCCCTCCCCCAACCGTATATTCCTCCCAGGAGAATTTTTGTACTTTGCTGACATTATTATGGGCGTGATACTGATTACGTCGCCCGCGAGGGGTGGTAAAAAAATTGGATATCGTGATCTCTAGTTCTTTATGGAACTTAAGACCCGTTATCAATCCCGCAGACAGAGAAAGTGGGCTCAAGATCCCACCTACAGATTTTAAAGAATGGCATATTCTAGCATCAGGAATCCAAGCAGCTAAATATCTGAGGAGAAAATAGGGGAGTTATCCATCTAAGTTTGGGAATGCTGCATAAGACTACCATCCTGAAGATATTGGAAGCAGCTAATGTCACAACTATGCCCCAACAGGTTTACAACAAGTTCATTCAGATATGAACCCATCACGGGAGTACCACCTCTCCTGCCAGCCCTCTACTCCATGGGGCCTAATGTAAGTATAACCCCAGAGAGAACGAGACATGGCCAGGCAGTGCCCCAGTAATGCTCCCAGCACAGGTTATTGCCAGGTTCAACCTGGAAGTGCCAACAGGTGCCAGTGCAGACCTTAATGGGAGTCTCATGGGGGAATGAGAGAGATGGTGGGTGTGGGGAAGGGGAAGTGGACATGGGAACTGGAGATGCCGGTGATGGCTATTTGGATGGGAGATTGGGGAAGGGGTCTGATGCCAGCTTTGATTGGGAGGAAAATATGCCAGCACCAGATTGTGGGGTGAGGGGAATGCTGGCTATGGTTGCAAAAGAGGAGCCCCTGAGACCTCCATTGTGGAATTGGGGGTTGAGTTTTCATTTGATCTTTTACAAAAGTTGCCCTGATCTCAGTGCAGCTGGGCGTTGACAGCTTGTTTAGGCCCCATCCCTCTACATAATGGCACGTAATACATCCAACTGTTTTTGTCAGGAAGTCTGGAGAGAAAATGAGAAAACTAGCCTGTTTCTCCGGAGAGAAATACGTCGGTTCTCAGTCAGTCTCTGACAATTTGCCAAGTTCTGGTATGATCGTCCCTAATGTTTTTCTATATTAAAAGTGCAATATCGATGCACTAATTATGTGATTTTTTTCAAACTAAAAATTAAGTGATTTTTGCCACATTTATGCTAAAATATAATGCTGGCAGGTAACTTACTTCATTATTGGTCTGTAAGGAGGAAACATTGAAACAGGCTGTGAAAAATTGAACTAATAATAAAAATATGTTGAAATATAAGATCCTGTTTATCCAAGTGTATAATTAAAAGATTTGCGTCAAATATATTAGCAGGGAGCTGAAACAAACTGGTGCACTCATTGTTCACTCTTGCTAAAAATCAACCAAAGGAAAAACACAAACATTTCTCAAAAAAATCTGCTTCATGAGAAAAAGAATTACTGTTAAACCCTAAAATGTTTTTCAAAATCTTTTAAGGAATGATTTCAAATTAAAAATTTAGCAGTTCTTTTATGAAAATTCACAAATCATGCCCTATCCATATTCAAAAGCTATTAACAAATTACCCCACGCATAGGTTTTTTTTTCCCAGCAACTCCATTCCTTTAGCACTGATATTAGAGTTAGGGTCTAGGTTTACATTGCTTGCCACTTTTCTGTACATGTACAATTTAGAATACCACATCTTTTACTGTTGCTCAGAAGCATCACATGCTCAATCGCTTGTATTTGTAGTGTTTACATTTAATATGAAATGATGTCCAAGTTCTCACAACTCTACTCCCATATATACAAGATATAGAAATGCAGTGCTGGACTGGGGTGGGCACAGTGCCCAATTAAAGTCAAATGATGAAGGAGCAGCTCTCTGAAAGTTCATGCTACCAAATAGACCTGTTGGACTTTAACCTGGTGTTCTGATATTCCTACTGTGCCCAAATATGCATGTTATTGTGTCTGTTTTCACAATAACAAGTCAATGTACTTTAAAGTCATTTATTGTCTGAAGTATATTGGGATCTCCCTTCAACTGTAATCATGTTGGAGATTGGAGAGTGGCAAATGTTGTGTCTTCCTTTAAAAAAGGCTGCAGAGAAAAGCCTGGGAACTACAGCTACATCTGTGGTGGGTAAATTGTTGGAAGATATTTTGAGAGACAGGATCGACAGGCACTTAGAGATGCAAGAACTGATTAGGGACAGTCACCATGGCTTTATGAGTGGAAAATCATGTCTCATAACTTTAATGGAGTTTTTTTGAAGGGGTAACCAAGAAGGTAGATGAGAACAGTGCAGTTGATGTTGCCTGCATCGACTTTAGCAAGGCTTTTGACAAGGTACCACATGATAAGTTGTTACATAAAATTAAATCTCACAGGATCCAGGGTTAGGTATCTAAATGGGTATGAAATTGGCTTCTTGACAGAAGATAGAGGGTGGTTGTAGAGAGTTGTTTTTCAAACTGGAGGCCTGTGATTAGCAGCGCGTCTCAGCGATCAGTACTGGGCCCACTGTTATTTGTCATTTATGTTAATAATTTGGATGAGAATATAAGGAACATGGTTAGTAAGTTTGCAGATGACACCAAGATTGGTGGCATAGTGGACAGTGAAGAAAGTTATTTTAGATTGCAACGGGATCTTGATCAGGTGGGCCAGTGGTCTAACGATTGGGAGGTGAAGTTTAATTTAGACAAACGCGACGTGATGCATTTTGGTTGATTGAACCAGGGCAGGACTTACTCATTAATGGTAGGGCATTGGGGAGAGTTACAGAACAAAGACATCTCCATGTTTATAGCTCCTTGAAAGTGGGGTCACAGGTGGACAGAGTGGAGAAAAAGGCATTCGGCATGCTTGGTTTCATTGATCAAAACATTGAATACAGGAGTTGAGATGTCTTGGTGAAGTTGTACAAGACACTGGTAAGGCCACACTTGGAATACTGTGTGCAATTCTGGTCACTTTATTATAGAAAGAATATTATTAAACTATAAAGAGTGCAGAAAAAAATTTACTAGAATGCTACAGGAACTTGATGGATTGAGTTATAAGGAGAGGCTGAATAGACTGAGACTTATTTCTCTGGAGCATAGAAGTCTGAGGAGTAACCTTATAGAGATCTATAAAATAATGAGGGGCACAGACAAGGTAGATAGTCAATATCTTTTCCCAAAGGTAGAGGTGTTTAAAACTAGAGGGCAGAGGTTTAAGGTGAGAGGGGAGAGACACAGAAGCATCTAGGGGGACAATATTTTCACAAAGAGGGTGTTGAGTATCTGGAACAAGCTGCCAGAAATAATAGTAGAAGCATTTTGTCTTTTAAAAAGCATTTAGATAGTTACATACGTAAGATGGGTATAGAAGGATATGAGCCAAATATGGGCAATTGGGATTAGCTTAGGGGCTTTTAAAAAAATGAGTGGGATGAACTAATTGAGCTGAAGGGCTTGGTTCCATGCTGTAAATTTCTGTGACTCTATACGTTATGTAAATACATATCTTTCTTTGTGTGTTCAGTACCACAAATAAATTAAATGCACAGATTTGCTTATGTAACTGTGTTGTATTCACAAAACATTTGTTTGTGTCACATTAGCGTGCGGGGGGCACAACTTTATGTATACTACAGTAGTTGAGAAGTCTGCCGTTTACTAATGTGCTTCAGTTTTAACATGCTTAAAATGAGTGATGCCCCAGGACATACACTAGTTTTGCTACATTTAAAATGCTTTTGCCTGATGCTGAGTGGAATAAACCCCCAGGTGTTGTGACTCCAGTACCCTTATGAAAAAGAGGCCAGCATGTTGTGGGTCAGGACTAAATATTAACATCAAACAAGAAACTGTCTTGCATACAAAGATGGGGCAGTTGGATGAGATATTTTCCAAATCATGTGGAAGTAATTTGTTTACCTTTTAAACAGTTACCCAGTTACAAAATTGGTATATATTCACAGTTCTAGGAAATTGGGGTAATATGATCTTATTATCAGTTTGACCCTTTTATTGAATTGACACCAGTGAAGTTGCTCCTTTTGTTTTAAACACTGATATTTGTAGGAAATTACAAAAATAGGAAAAAATTGGGCACTGGATCATCATATTGAATTTTGTGTTAAACATTTTTGATTATTAATGATGCACAGCTCATACTTCTGCATTGTTCCACACTTTGCGGTTTATCACACATCATTGCCTTTTCCAGAACTGACTGATTCAGGTCAGATTAACAGTCATTTCATCATATTGAAACACAGGCGATAAACAAATCTGAAAAAGGGAGGTGAAGTGGGGAGTGGAGAAAGGGTTCTGTCTCTAATTTTTTTTTTAAAATGGCTCGTTTTGAGTGTTAGTCCTTAGCTTAAAGCATCAGTACAGTGGAAAGGACATTAATTTCACACAATTCTCAATGAAATTCCATTGATTACTAACACTTGCATTTGCTGACTGGCCTTCGTGATATTGATTTGTAGCAGCTAACCCTGGGCGGAAACAGTGACACCAGGCGCTAAGGTCTCTTCAGTTGGTGCATTCACATTGGAGTGTTCATGAGCCCACCTTGTAAACCTGCTCTATTCTGCAATCAGTACATCCCAGAGCTCAAGATAAATGTGGAAAAGAGAGGGCATGCACTTATGTACAGGGTTACCAGTACTAGAAAAAAGTTAGCTCTCCCAAAGCTAAGGGGGCTCCTTAATTTTCCAGCAGCTGAGGGGGTGAGGTGGAGTCAGCAAGAACATGGGATCACAGATTTTCTGATGCCTCTGTTTAGCTGCATTGATGACAGGAAACCCCCATAAGAAGGACTTCCAAGCTCCAGGAAAGAGGTGGACTCTGCGTCCTTTTTTTGGCTGCTGTATTCCCCCCCATGATCCATTCCTCTCCTTCATCCGCAGCCTCCTGATGATGTGGGGTTACTTTGATTGCTTCACCATCATCTCCTTTCACTTTCGGAGGCATCAAGTCACTATTGTCTTTTTGAGCTCTTTACCCTAAGGCAGGTATGATCCACAGCATTACAACTTTCTGCATAGAGCCAGAAGGCTGGTGCTGAATCCACCCCAGCTGAATGGGGATTGAATCTTCTGTTGTTGGTACTAATCTGATCCACGTCAGCCATTCAACCAACTAAGGCAAATGGTCCACTAACGAGTCCAGGTTGCTGTGGCCACATATGTTTTAATATGCATATTGTAACCTGGGCTATGGATAGTGATCATAGAGGCTCCAATTTCTTGACTTCAAATACAAGAGTCTGTCCCACTCCTGTTGCTTGCCATCGCTGTATCCTGGAAGAATGTTCAAGTTGGTTGACCGCATTATGAATGCACATTCCTCGGCCATCAAGTTCTGGGGGTGGGACTCAAACTCAGAATTTCTGGCTCAGAGGCAGTGATGCTACCCACTCCACTGCAAGAGCTTCCTCAACAATCGTTCCTCATTACAAAATAATGTAACATATAACTATTGTGCTTTCTGGAGAGACTGCACTGTATTACAGGGCTAGACACAATTTGTTAAGGCACAATGTAGAACTTGAGAGTGCCTATAGTTTGCTCAGTAATACTTCTTATACCATAGTTGTGCAGAGCTGATTATATTTGTTGTCTCGCTCTGTCCGTGGAAGCCTTATTAACATTATTAGCTGTTTTTGCAGAGAAAAGTCCCAATCACTAAGCAACCATCCCATATGGCAGGTTATCACAGATTTTCTTTTCTTCGTTCATAGGATGTGGGCAATGCTAACAACACCAGAATTTACTGCTGATCCTGAAGTGCTCTTGGGAAAGTGGTGATGAGTTTCTTTCTTGAATCACTGCAGTCTGTGTGGTACAGGCACAGTAAGAAGTCTCACAACACCAAGTTAGAGTCCAAGCAGTTTATTTGAAAGTAACCCCACAAGCTTTCGGAAACGGTGTCCCTTCGTCAGGTGTGTGGAAGGTTACCTCTAACCTGGTGTTGCGAGACTTCTTACTGTGTTCACATCAGTCCAAAGCTGCCATCTCTACATCATGACTACCATCGATGGTACAGGAACATGCAAGATGTTGTTAGGAAGGGTTCAAGGATTTAGACCTAGTGACAAAGGAGGAACGATAGTTGTGGTGCATTTATTGGAGGGAAACGTGCAGGCTGTGATGTTCATATGCTTCTGCTGCTCATCGTTTTTTGATGTAGCAGAGGAAGTGCTTCTGGAAGGTGCTGTCGAAGGAGCTTTGACACATTTTTGCAGTGCGTCCTGTAGGCATGGTTATCACTGTGCCCCAGTGATGGAGGGAGTGAATGATTAAGTGGTGGATAGAATACCAATCAAGAGGGCTACTTTGCCCTGGAAGGTGTTGAACCTCTTTAGTGATGCTGAAGCCGTGAGGAGCATACGCAATAAGGTGGACGAACTTGCAGCCTGGATTGGTACCTGGGACTTCGATGTTGTAGCCATTTCAGAGACATGGATAGAGCAGGAGAGGAATGGTTGTTGCAGGTTCCGGTGTTGAGATGTTTCAGTCAGAGCAGAGTAGGTGGTAGGAGAGGGGGAGGTGTGGCATTGTTAGTCAAAGACTGTATTATGGTGGCAGAAAGGACGTTTGATGTGGACCTGTCTATTGAGGTAGTATGGGCTGAGATTAGAAACAGGAGAGGAGAGGCCACCCTGTTGGAAGTTTTTTATAGGCCTCCAAAAAGTTCCAGAGATGTAGAGGAAAGGATTGTAAGGATGATTCTGGACAGAAGTGAAAGTAGCAGGGTAGTTGTTATGGGGGACTTTAACTTTGCAAATATTGATTGGAAAAGCTATAGCTCAAGCACATTAGAGGGGTCAGTTTTTGTACAATGTGTGCAGGAGAGTTTTATGTAGATAGGCTAACAAGAGGTGAGGCTACATTGGATTTGGTACTGTGTAATGAACCAGACCAGGTGTTAGACTTGGAGGTAGATGAGCACTTTGGTGATAGTGACCACAATTCGTTTGCGTTTACCTTAGTGATGGAAAGGGATACGCATATACTGAAGGGAAGAAGTTATAGCTGGGGGAAAGGTAATTGTGAGGCTATTAGGCAAGATTTAGGATACTTAGCTTGGAGTAGGAAACTGCAGGGGCTGGGAACATCTGAAACGTGGAGCTTATTCAAGGAACAGCTACTGCGAGTTCTTGATAAATACATACCTGTCAGGCAGGGAGGAAGTGGTCAAGCGAGGGAACCATGGTGTACTAAGGAAGTTGATTCTCTGGTGAAGAGGGAAAAGGAGGCTTATGTAAAGATGAGACGTGAAGGCTCAGTTAGGGCACTGGAGAGTTATAAATTAACCAGCAGAGAGCTAAAGAGTGAGTTAACAAGAGCTAGAAGAGGACATGAGAAGACTTTGGCAGATAGGATCAAGGAGAACCATGAAGCTTTCTATAGATATGTTAAGAATAAAAGATTGGTTAGGGCAAGATTAGGACCAGTTAAAGACAGCAGTGGGAAGTTGTGCGTGGAGCCTTAAGAGATTGGAGAGGCACTGAATGGGTATTTTTCATCAGTATTCACACAGGATAATGTCAGTGTAGTTGAGGAGAATACTGGGATACAGGATTGTAGACTAGATGGGATAAAGGTACATGAGGAGGAGGTGTTAGCTATTCTTGAGAGTATGAAAATAGATAAGTCCCCTGGGCCAGATGGGATTTATCCCAGGATTCTCTGGGAGGTCATAGAGGAAATTTCAGAGTCTTTGGCTTTGATCTTCATGTCGTCATTGACTACAGGTATAGTGCTAGAAGACTGGAGAATGGCAAATGTTGTCCCTTTGTTTAAGAAGCGCAGTAGAAACCATCCTGGGAATTATAGACCGGTGAGCCTTACTTCTGTTGTGGGAAAGTTTTAGAAAGAATTATAAGGGATAGGATTTATAGTCATTTAGAAAGAAATACATTGATTAGGGATAGTCAACATGGTTTTGTGAAGGGAAGGTCGTGCCTCACAAACCTTATCGAGTTTTTTGAAAAGTGACCAAAGAGGTGGATAAGGGTAAGGCAGTTGATGTTGTGTATGGATTTTAGTAAAGCGTTTGATAAGGTTCCTCATGGAAGGCTACTGCAGAAAATGCAGATGCATGGGATTGAGGGTGATTCAGCAATTTGGATTAGGAATTGACTAGCTGGTAGGAGACAGAGGGTGGTGGTTGATGGGATATATTCAACCTGGAGTTTAGTTACAAGTGGTGTACCTCAGGGATCTGTTTTGGGGCCATTGCTGTTTGTCATTTTTATAAATGACCTGGATGAGGGTGTAGAGGGATGAGTTAGTAAATTTACTGACAAAACCAAAGTCGGAGGAGTTGTAGGCAGTGAGGATGGATGTTACAGTTTGCAGAGGGACACAGATAAGCTGCAGAGCTGTGCCGAAAGTTGGCAAATGGAGTTTAATACGGAAAAGTGTGAAGAGATTCAATTTGGTAAGTGTAATATGTGTGCAGAATATAGGGCTAATGGTAAGACTCTTAGTAACGTAGATGAGCAGAGAGATCTCGGTGTACGTGTGCATAGATCCCTGAAAGTTGATACTCAAGTTGATAGGGTTGTTAAGAAGGCGTATAGTGTGTTAGCTTTTATTGGTAGAGGGATTGAATTTCGGAGCTGAGATGTCATGTTGCAACTGTACAAAACTCTGGTGCTGCCGCACTTGGAGTATTGTGTACAGTTTTGGTCGCTGCATTATAAGAAAGATGTGGAGACATTGGAAAGGGTGCAGAGGAGGTTTACCAGGATGTTGCCTGATATGGTGGGTAGGTCTTATGAGGAAAGGCTAAGGGGCTTGAGGTTATTTTCATTAGAGAGAAGAAGGCTAAGAGGTGACCTAATTGAGGCACATAAGATGAGGCATATAAGGGTTAGATAGGTAGACAGTGAGAGCCTTTTTCCTCGAATGGAGATGGCTAACACGAGGGGACATAGCTTTCAATGAAGGGGTGGTAGTTATAGGACAGATGCTAGAGGTGGGTTCTTTACTCAGAGGGTAGTAAGGGCGTGGAATGCCCTGTCTGCAGCATTGTGGACTCACCAAGTTTAAGGACATTCAAATGGTCAGTGGATAGGCATATGGATAACATTGGAATAATTTAGGTTAGAGGGTCACAAAATTGGTTCTATTGGTCAGCACAACATCGAGGGCCGAAGGCTGTAATGTTCTATGTTCTATGTTCATCCAGACAAGTGAAGAGTATTACATGTCTTGGAGATGGTGGACAGGCTTGGTGCGGAGGAGGTGGTTAGGAGGTGAGTTACCTGAAAATGAATTCCTAACCACTGACCTGCTCTTGTAACCACTATTTATATGGTTAGTCCAGTCTGTTTCTGGTAAATGTTTACTCCTCAAAATATTGATAGTGGTGGTAATGCATTGAATGTCAAGTGGAGACAGCAATGGTAATACCAATGAATATCAAAGGGGAAGTGTTTAGAATCTCTCTTGTTGGAGATAGTAATTTCTTGGCACTTGGATGATGGGGATTCGTCACTACTTATCAACCCAAGCCTGAATACTATTCACAGCTTGCTGCATGCTGGCACAGATTGCTCAGTTTCTGGGGAGTCATGAATGGAGTCTATTTTGAGGATTCCCAGGCTAACTGCCTTTTGACTGTACATCACTCTGCTGCTATCATCTCTGGTGGATTTGTCCTGCCAGTAAACGTACTTACTTTTGAGTTCAGGATGTTTGGGAGGTAATTGTTGAATCAGTTAAAGATGATGAGGTCTAGGAAACTACTCTGAAGAATACCTATAGTGATATCCTGGAACAGAGGTGATTGGTCTCCAACAACAACACTTTCTTTTGTTCTAGGTATGACGAGCCAGTGGAATGTTTGTCCCTTATTGCCCATTGATCAATTTTGTTAGAGATCCTTGATGCCATTTCTGATCAGAGACTGCCTTGATGTCAAAGGCACTCGATCTTTCTTCATTTCTGGAGTCCTGCTTTTTTGACCAAGCCTGTAGTGAGGTTTGGAGTCAAGCAGTCTTGGCAGAAACAAACTGAGCATTGATGAGCAAATTATTGGTAAGTGCCACTTAATGGCACTGTCAGTGACACCTTCCATCATTTTGCCGCTTACGGAAGTTGACAGATGGGGTGTTAATTAACTGGATTAGATTTGTCCTCTCTTTTTTGTGGACAGTTTTCCACATTGCTGGAAGGATGCCAGTGTTGTATCTGTACTGGAACATTTTGGCTAGGGCGCAACAAGTCTTCATAACTATTGCATCAAGGCCCATAACCATTGTTGTTTCTGGTGCCATTTCTTGATATCATGGGGACTGCGTTGAATTGGCTGAAGGCTGGTATTTGTGATGCAGTAGACTTCGGGATGAGACTGAGATGGATCATACACTTAGAACCTCTGGCTAGAGATATTTTAAATAAACTACAGCCTTATATTTACACTGAGGGTCAGAGGGATAATCCAGGGAACTATAGGCCGGTGAGCTTGACTTCAGTTATAGGTAAGCTAATGGAGAGGATCCTCAGGGACAGGATGTATGAGCATCTGGAGCGCTGCGATCTGATCAGGGATACGCAGCATGGCTTCGTTAAGGGGAGTTCGTGCCTTACGAATCTAGTGGAATTTTTTGAAGAGGTGACAAAAACGGTTGATGAAGGACAAGCCGTTGATGTCGTCTACTTGGATTTCAGTAAGGCATTTGACAAGGTTCCCCATGGTAGGCTGATAAAAAAAGGTGAAGGCGCATGGGATACAGGGCCAGGTATGTAGATGGGTTGAGAACTGGCTTGGGAGGAGGAGACAGCGGGTAGCAGTGGAAGGCTCTTTTTCCAACTGGAGGTCAGTCACTAGTGGTGTGCCACAGGGCTCAGTACTAGGACCTCTTCTATTTGTGATTTATATACATGACTTGGAAGAGGGGGTAGGTGGTGTGATCAGCAAATTTGCTGATGACACTAAGATACTTGGATTGGCGGGGACTGAGGAGCAGTGCCAGGCAATACAACAGGACATAGATAGGCTGGTAGACTGGGCAGATAGATGGCAAATGGAATTTAATCCGGATAAATGCGAGGTGATGCATTTTGGCCAGAATAATGTAGAGGGGAGTTATAGGATAAAAGGTAAAACTATCCAGATATAGAGACGCAGAGAGACCTGGGGTTGCAGGTTCACAAGTCTCTGAAGGTGTCAGTACAGGTGGAAAAAGTGATAAAGAAAGCGTATGGTATGTTAGCCTTCATAGGAAGGGGTATAGAATACAAGAGTAGGAGTCTGATGTTACAAGTGTATAGAACGTTGGTTAGGCCTCACTTGGAGTACTGCGTCCAGTTCTGGTCGCCGTACTACCGGAAGGATGTGGAGGCCCTGGAGAGAGTGCAGAGGAGATTTACCAGGATGCTGCCTGGTATGGAAGGTCTGTCTTACGAGGAAAGATTGGACGCACTGGGGTTGTTTTCCCTTGAAAGACGTTGGCTGAGAGGGGATCTATTAGAGGTATATAAGATTATGAGGGGTATAGATAGAGTAAACGGTGGTAAGCTTTTTCCACCATTAGAATTGGATAGAACGAGGGGTCACGGCCTTAGGGTGAGGGGGGCTATGTATAAGACGAATATTAGAGGGCATTTTTTCACACAAAGGGTAGTGGGGGTGTGAAATGCGCTACCGAGTGGGGTGGTGGGAGCAGGCACGCTAGGGTTGTTTAAGGGTCTCTTGGACAGCCACATGAGCGGTCTGCAGATAGAGGGATATAGGAGGACTGTTTAAATACTTTATTTGTTTCCACAGGCTATTCGGTCCACCTTGTTGACAAACAAGGCGCATGCATTCGGCAGGTCGTGCGAGGGCTGCTCTTGGATGTTACTTCAGGAGTGGCCTAGTGCTTCAAGTCGTTAGTGTGTGCTTAAACTGGACCATCAGATGGGCAACATGACAGCTCAGAGACTATCGCTGTTGTTGTGCAGACACATGGATTTGGGCCTGTGTCTGCGGGAGTTTGCGCGTTCTCCCCGTGGTTGCGTGGGTTTTCTCCGGGTGCTCCGGTTTCCTCCCACATCCCAAAATGTGCTCTTAGGCTGATTGGGTAACAAATTGTCCCTATATTGGTCTCTATATGTCATTAAGACGTTAGGACGGCAGCGTGGGCTCGTTGGGCCGAAGGGCCTGTTTCCTGTGTTGTTTTGTTCTTTGTTCTTTGAGAATGGGAATATTTGTGGCATCTCCACCTCTGGTTCGTTGTTTAGTTATCCATCACTATTAACATCTGGATGTGGCAACACTGCAACAATTTGATCTGATTAACTGATTTTGGGATCATTTAGCTCTGTCTTTCACATGCTGCTTCACTGTTTGACATGCAAGTAGCCCTTCATCAGTTTGGCCCCCCATTTTTATGTGTGGCTGAGGTTACTCCTGGCATGCTGTCCTGTATTCCTCATTGAATCAGAGTTAATCCGTGGCTTGATGATAGTGGTAGAGTGAGGGAATATTTTGGGCCATAATCGTGGTTGAGATCAATCCTGCTACTGATGATAGTCCACAGTACTTCATGCCCAGTCTTGAGTTGCTAAATCTATTCGAAATCTATCCCATTTAGTTTGGTGCTTGTGCTGCACAACATGATGGCAGATAACCTCAGTGCGAAGATGGGACTTTGTTTCCACAAGGACTGTGCGGTAGTCACTCCTAGCATTTCATTCATTGTCAGATTCACTTCAGCAGATAGATTGATGAAAATGAGATCAAGTATTTTTTTCCTCTCATTGGTTCTCTCACCAGGAGTTGCAGGCCCACTCTGGCAGTTACATTCCATACAGTGCGACTGAACTATTCATGTTGATGGACGTTAAACTTTTCCACCCAGAGTACATTCTGTGCCCTTGCTCTCCTCAGTATTTAATAGTGTTCAGCCTAGGAGGATACTGATCTGTTAAGAGGCAGAGGGTGGTGGATGATATTCAGCTGAAAGATTCCCTGCCCGTGTTTAATCTAATACAATATGATTTCAAAGGATTCTCAGAGCTAGTTTTGAGGATTTCCAAGATCACTGCTGTTGGCTCAGAGGTATGGTTTTTATGAGTATGATTATGTTAGGCGATAGCTCAATTTGTCTGTGGGTATTTCTTCCAATCTTGCTATAAATCTTTGGATGTTAATAAGGAGGATTTTTGCAGCACTTACTGGCTAAACGTGATGAACATGTCATGACAGCTTCCTGATTATTAAGCACTGTAATGCAGGATAAACTGGTTGACATTATATATTAATTGCACATACAATTAATATTGCTGAAAGAGAGACATTGCTGAGGCTTTCCGTCTTGCACTCATCAGGATAAATACAAAAATTTCAAATTTCAAACAGTCATAACAATTTATAGTACAGGAGAAAAGGCATTGATTGGTTGTACTTTGTGGATCTGGCATTCCCCTGTCTACCTAAATTAAATAATACTCTGCAGTTGAGTCTGCTTTTGTTGACTGATATTTTCATCTTGAATTTATAGGACCCAGGTTATTCAAACTCTGGACTTGCTTGATTCTAGATCCATGAATCATCTTCTGCTTCCTCACTGCAGTGCTGCTAGCTTCCACCTACAACAATTTTGGTTCCCCTGATACTGGTGCATCTGCCAGTCAATTGGATTGCAGTGTCGGGCAGATGTCCCATTTAGCCCATCCATAATGTACTATGGCTGTGAGGAGTGCCAGCGTGGAGTGAGTCAGCTCCACATTGACCCAGCTTCTAGGTTGTCCTCCTCGACCATTGCCACTCTTACACCCCAGAAATTAGTAAGTGAGTTACCAAGACCTGCTGGAGTTTGAATAACCTGGTCAAGGTGGAAATGTCAGTAAACAAAAGCTGACTCAACTGCAGAGTATTATTTAATTTAATCATTTATTTCTTGAGCCTGTAACCAGGAAAACTTGCAATATTGTATTGGGCTGAATTTGATGAATGAATATGTCTTTAAATAGTTGTTAAACTGCCTGTGCGCCATGACTGGCAGCCACCAAAACATAATTACTTCTGATATCTTGATCTCTAATAGAGTGTTCATCACTTATTACTCCCCCAGTAACAGGAAGTCTTAATTGTGAACTCACATAAAACGGTAGTCAACAACTTAGTTCCTTTTTATACATGTTCTTTTTCAATGGTTCCCAAGACAACACATTGCCAGAATGCCATTAGCTTTTGCACTGACAATAACTTCACTCCCGTCTGGCAGGTGTTGCCTGCTTCTATGTTCTGTTGCACCTAAAGCTGAAAGGAGGATATGCTTTCGTACTAAAATAGACACTGTATAACTGACAGGAAAGTGCTGGTGGTATTGTAGATTTACATCCATTCTCTAAGTTGCACAAGATATGTGTCATCAATTATAATTAAAATAAAAAGGTGCTTTCCTCCTAAGTAAAATAAGCATCATTGTGCGTCTAGATTGCTTTTCCAAAGGTTGTAAAGGCTGAGTGGAGGATTTCATTGTAATGTGTGTTATCTTTGTTCAGATTTAGGTGTTTATCCATTAGACAGTGGGGCAACACTATTGTGCGAGATTCAATATGGTAATCAGAATTAAAATGGAGAATTGGAGGATTGTTTGGGAAAATATATTACATGCCTAAAACCATTTTAATCTGCATTTATGCACAATAAGGTTATCTAATTATGCAGCCAAAAGATGGTGTTTAACACAGTACATTCCAAATTCTGTTTTAATACATATTCAGCACTGTAGTTCATCTATTATTTTTAATGATGGAACAATCTTGCTGTTGTGATGACACGGGAGGAATAATTTGCAGCTTGGTTGCATTTGAAAATATTAAAATGAAAGTTAAACATAAAAGCAATATAGAGTTTTTTAAATGTCAGTGACTAAATGTAATAGTCAAAGCTTTCTAAGAACATTGTCATTTGTCTTATTAGAAATACTGTAGACCAGGCAGAACCTGATCTAATATCGTAAAACATTGAAGAACAGTAGACCATTTCGTCTATCAACACATTCTTCGTATAGTCCATTTACAATTCATGCTTTCACTAATTCTAGCCTATTCTGCTGATCTTCAGAGATTGTGTTTTACAATAATTGAATTAATTCTGAGGATATAGACATTTTTTAACCAATATTTTGGGACCATTGTACAATTTCTCTGGGAATAAGAAAAAGTATTGGATTTACCTATGACATGAGAAAACAAATAGTTACATTGAGAGTTCAGTAGGACATAAGCTTGTTTCAGCTGATGCTGCAGATAGGTACTCTCCATAGAGTAAGATTTGCAATCTTGCAATCCCAGTTGACAGTTGTATGCATCTGGCACATGGATGAAGTGATAAAATTAAAACAGTATAGCAAATGTTATACGCTGAAGGTAATCTTATCCTTCATTCTATCATTTGTATTGCAGGGAAAAATTAAAATATAAAAGAGTGGATTTGTTGTAAATTGGTGGACCTGAAAAGAGATGAGAACATTGAAGGAAAAAGTGCCTTCCCAGTTAATTTTAACACTGAGAAAGTTATCAGAAACCAAAAGTGCAAATCTTAATTGAGCTGCCTGGTGAGAACAAGGCACCCCATTTAGCCTCATTCAATTTTCCACTCTATTTAAGTCAATGATGTTATAAGTTGCGTATTCAAATGTAACAAAACCATTTTTGCTAGGTGAGACTTTTGATTTGAGCTTTTGACTTTGAAATCTTTTTTGAGCATTTTCATTGACTAGTCACCTTTTAGCATTATGTATGAGGTTGGACAGAGGTAAGTGGTGAACGAAAATGTCAATGGAGCCAATCTTTAGCATTATTGTCTCACAGTGCCAGGAACCCGAGTTCAGTTCCCACCTTGGGTAACTGTCTGTGTGGAGTTTGCACATTTTCCCTGTGTCTATCTGGGTTTCCTCTGGGTGTTCCGGTTTCTACCCACAGTCCAAAACTATGCATGTTAGGTGGATTTGCCATGCTAAATTGCCCTTTAGTAGCTCAAGATGTGTAGGTTGGGGGATTAGTTGGGCAAATATGTAGGGTTACAAGGATAGGGCCTAGGTTGGATGCTCTATTGGAGAGTCAGTTTGATGGGGCTGAATAGACTCCTGTACTGTAAGGGATTCTATTCTATGATGATTACTATAATCATAACTGCAACATGCAATGATTACTTCATTCCAGGGATTTTGCTTCCACTATTTACTCCTGCAAATATGGCTGTTGTATTTTCTGTATATGAAGAAAACCTGTAGCCACTGTAAAAGTACACTGTCATTGGTTCTGCTCACTTTATAACCAAGACAATTTTTAAATTTAATTTGACCTTGGTAATAGGGTTCTCTTTAATTTAGTCTTGTTACATAAGGAGTTAAAAGTAGCTGCATTCAAATTCCTGTTCCCAACATAATGTTGTGAGGAAAATTATTTGATTTCTGAATAGATAGCTTGAGTTATAGAACTCAAATACAGACAGTCCTGGTTCAGCGATAGTACAAGGTTATGGAACCCAAGATCTCTAGAGAAAGGAGGGAAGAAAAGATTAAAAGAATCAAAATCAAATTACAGTTCTGTTTATTCAATCTACTGGTAGCTTAGAACCAAAACTATGGTCTAATAAGTCAAGGAAAATCTTTTAAGGGCATCTGATATAACCTGTAGCAGAAATGCAATCAAAAAAAATTCTTTGTTCAACCATGGCAGCCTCTGAACCCTTTACTACTTCCATGAATGGAGGCCCAAGCATTCTCCGTCAATCATCACCTATCTGGCTGAACGTGTTATTTCACTGAGCTGCTTCTTTGACTGATCTTTGTTCCCTTATATAAATGTTGTTGCTTGGAGCCCTTTCCTGTAAGTTTGCTCTTCCACTCTCTCAGTTGTTCTGTCTTCAATACATCTGTTTTGATGATGCCACCTTCCACATTAGTGTTTCTGATATGCTCTTTTTTTCCCTCCAGCATAGTTGATAGGGCCCTTGACTCTGTTCTTGCCATTTTCTTCATTTCTCCTGTCATCCCCTTCCCATCTCTCCTGGAACATAATAAAGTTACCCTTGTTTTCACTTTCCACCCGTAGCAGTTTCCATGTTCAACAGCTAATCCACTATTTCTGCCACCTTCAGTATGATACTGCCATGATAGTCATCTTCCCCTTCCCTTTTCATTCAAAATTTAGGGGATGCGGTGGCACTGTGGTGTTGTTGCTTGACTAATAATCCAGAGACTCTGGGTAATGTTCTTGGGATTGGGCTTCGAATCCTAACACAAAAACTCAATAAAATATGCGGTCTTAAAACCTCTGTCAATTGTTGTAAAAATGCATTCTGGTTCACTAATGTCCCTCAGAAAAGGAAATCTGCTCAACAGGTAAGGATAGCAGATTTCCTTTCCTTAAAGACGTCTAGTCTACATGTGACTCCAGACCCATAACAACGTGGTTGTTTCTTAAATGCTGTCTGAAATGGTCGAGCAAGGTACTGCTATAAATAGAAAAAAATGAATGAAACCAGACGAACCACCCTGGGCATGGGGAAAAAAACAATGGCACATCCAGTCCTGTCAACCAGCAAAGTCCTCCTTGCTGATATCAGGGGCCTGTGTCAACTTGAGAGAGCTGTTCCACGGATAAGTTTACCAGCAGCCTGATGTAGTCATACTCACAGAATCATACTTAACAGATAATTTCCCAGATACCACTTACACCATTGCTGGGTATGTCCTGTGCCATCAGCAGGACAGATCCAGCAGAGGTTGTGGCACAGTGATGTATATATTCAGAAAAGATTGACCTGGGAGTCCTGAACTTCGATTCTGAACCCCTTGAATTCTCCTGGCACTAGTTTAAACATGGGCAAGGAAACCATCTACTATCCCCCCCACCTCAGCAGATGAATCTGCATTTCCTCATGTTGAGCACTACTGGAGGAAGCAGTGAGGGTACAAAGGAGCAGAATGTACACTGGGTAGGGGAATTTCAGGTCCATCAATGAAAGTAGTTTGGTAGTACCACCTAAAGGACATTGCTGCTAGACTGGAACTGTACCAGGCACTGAGGGAACCAACAAGAGGGAAAAACATGCTTGAATTCATCGTCACCAATTTGCCTGGTGCAGGTGCATATTATTATTATTAAGTGTGACCACTCTAAGCCTTTGTAAAGATGAAATCCCGTCTTCACGCTGATGATTCCCTCCATTGTGTTGTGTGGTGCTATCACCATGCTAAATAGAATAAACTTCGAACAGATCTAGAAACTGAAGACTGGCTGTGAGCCATCAACAACCTCAGAATTGTACTCAAACACAATCTGTAACCTCTTGGTGTGGAATATCCCTTCTCTAATGTTACCATGAGACCAGCAGGTCACCCCTGTTCAATGAAAAATGCAGGAGGGCATGCCAGGAGCAACAACAGTATACCAAAAATTGAGGTGTCAACCTGGAAAAGCTACAACAGAGGACTACTTGCATGCTAAACAGAACAAGTAGAAAGTGATAGATGATTAAGATCCCACAACCTACAGATCAGACCTAAGCTCTGCAGTCCTGCCACATCCTGTCATGAATGGTGGTGGGCAATTTAAACAGCTCATTTGCTTCGCAAATATCTTCATCCTCAATGATGGAGGAATTCAACACATCAGTGCAAATGATAAGACTGAAGCATTTGCAACAATCTTTAGCCAGATATGCCAAGTGGATGATCCAACTTGGCCTGTTCCATATATATCAGGAAAAGCAAGGGTCCTAATATCAACTCCTTGGGAACTCCACTACAAATCTTCCTCTAACCCGATAAATATCCATTGACCATTACCCACTGCTTCCTATTATTCAGCCAATTTTGAATCCATATTGCTCCTTTCCTTCCATGAGCTATCAGTTTTCTTACAAGTCTGTTGTGTGGCACTGTATCAAATACCTTTGTAATGCCTATGTACACTGCAGCATAAGCGTTACTCTGAATGACTCTTTCTATTTTCTCCTCAAAAAGATCCAGCATTTTCCCCATTAGAAATCAATGCTGGCTCTTCCTAATCAAGCTACGTTTTTCCATGTGACTATTAATTTTATTTTGAATAATTGTTTCTGGATGCTTCCCCATCGCTGCAATTAAAGTGACTGGTCTGTAGTTGCTGGGCTTACCTTTACAACATGTTTTAAACAAGAGTGTAACATTTACAATTCTCCAGTACTCTGACACCTCCCCTCAGTCTAAGGAAAACTGAAAGGTTACAGTCAGGGTCCCTGCAATTTCTACTCTCACTTCCTTCAGTATCATTGGATGAATCTTACTTGGTCCCAGTGCCTTTGTCAGCTTTTAAGTATCGACAGTCTATCCAATATATAATCCTTATCCATTTTGAATATTTTTTGTGACAGAGTTTTCTCCTCTGTCACTTGCCTCAGAAATGACCTACCTTGCAGATTATTAGTGATTACTAAAGGGAGCTGTGGATGGCTTTATAGCTGGTCTTCATGCACCTCCTGGTGGTCAACTTGGTCTTCATCTGAGGTCCAAAGTATAACTGTATAAGTAGATTCCACGCTGCTTTACCCATTGAAGGTTTGGTCTAAGCTCCTGAATCTCCAAATTGTAGATAACGTGTTCACAATATACTAAGTACAAGTGAAATAGTGGGGATAGAGAAGACAACTCAATACTCATTCATGTGTATCCCTGTTATGATATCAAAATCCTCGACTGCAATCTTGTGTTTTACTGGTTATTTCAGAAAGTTTGAGAAACCAGGATGGTAAGGAGGATGGGACCTTATTGGTACACAGCCTATTGTGCTTGAGCGATATGTGAAAGTTAGAGTTTGAGTCCATCTTCTTGATGCCCTCATTCTCCCATATTAAAATTCCCCCTATGAATTTATTTCTTCCAGAACGGTTACTTTGATCTCTGGGAAGTTCGTTCTACCTAACATTTTAAGTTAGTAACACAAGAGGGCAAAGCAAGAGAAAGATCAGGTCAGTTTGTAGAATGGGCGGACTACATCAAAAGTTGGATGGAGGGAGGAATGTCAGTGGCACACAGAATTACATTGTACAGAGAGACGTTCCCAGGGTCCCTCGTAGCTAACTGTGGATGACAGAGGCATTGTGCTATTAGCTTCTAACTGTATCGTACTAGCTCTGTGTATTAATTTGTTGGTATTTTCCGTAAACGTGATGGTCTGCTAATATGGCAATTGTCGCTTTCTAGGTCCAGAATATATGGTAGGCATCCCATGCGATCTCCAGTACAACATATTACAGTTAAGTGGTAATTATGAGTCAGTCATAGCATTCAAAAAAAAGTGCTGGTTTCAGTCATGAATTCAGAGTAATATACAGTACAAAAGGAGGCTATTTGGCCCATGGTGAGTGCCCAGTTCTTTAGAAGAGTTATCTAATTAGTGCCACTCCCCTGCCCTTTCCTCAAAGGCTTCTGTTTCTGTCAGTGTTGCAGGGAAAGCACCTTTTGCATTTGAACCAGAAACTTTATTTTTATGGGTTAATAGAAGTGTTGGGAGAAACTGCTGTAAGACATTATCTTTTAGTTTAATTTATTTTATTAGTGTCACAAGTAGGCTTACATTTACACTACAAAGAAGCTACTGTGAAAATCCCCTAGTTGCCACACTATGGAGCCTATTCGGGTACACTGAGGGAAAATTTAGCATATCTAATCCACCTAACCAGCACGTCTTTCGAACTGTGGGAGGAACCCTGAGCACCTGGAGGAAACCCATGCAGACATGGGAAGGATATAGAAACTCCGCACAGACGGTGACCCAAACCAAGAAACGAACATGGGTCCCTGTGAGGCAACAGTGCTAACCACTATGCCACTGTGCTGCCCCACATGAAGATGGAGAGCTTTAAGAATACTTCTGCATTTGCTGATGCACGGTGATGGATTTGAGCAGACAACTTTCCAGTCAACAACTTCCAATTCTAAATGATGATAGCCAAAATTCCCCAAAACAATTGATTTGGAAATTAAATGTTGACCATAGAGAATGCATGCCCACAGACACCTACACACACACGCACACACAAAAATACTTGGTTTAATTTGTTTGAAGCTAATTTTGCTGGACTGGTTCCATAATTTCTGCACTGTTTATAGCTGAATTTCCATAACATTTACACATTTTTCAATGATCTACAATTTCATCACCTAAATGTATTTATTCAATTATATTAATTACTAAACTACTTTTTCTGTTGCAACATAACTACCTCAGTGAATCATTTCCAGTGGAACTCTCTAACAAGAGGTGTGTAATCACAAAATGACTCATACTCTACTTGACTCAAAGTACTCCATATTCTCCCTAACATCAGGCGGACTAAAACTATTAATGTCAGCAATTAAAATCTACATCCCTGATCCAAGTGTGACCTGCGGCCTTGTGTCCTTCACTGGGGCGCTCAGCTGTCAGTTATGGAGAAAATTAAACCCTTTATATGGATTAATCTGATTAAGTAGAGCTTTAATACATTGTGTTTCTTTCAGATATTAATTGTTGTTTCAGCAGGGCTGTCTGTGCATATAAGCAAAATGTAGCAAAATGCTTAATTGAGCGCTGCTTGTGAGGAGACGTGACACGTGGCTATTTCACCAAAAGTGCTTTATCAACAGGGGTACTGTGCTACCACATTCAGCTGCAAAAAGAAATTAAGTGCTTAAAAAATCACAGAGATCCGCCTTTAGAAAATCCTAAAGGCAATTCCTAAAATGTTTCTCTGTTGCTGCAACCTTGTAATTTTATGATAATTTTGTCTCAGCACTTTTGTAGGAAAACTGGTGGACTGTGCCACAATTTCTGTCCTATTTTTCTATTTTAAATGGAAATGCTGTTGCCCTGGAAAAAAGAACCAATCAAGTAATAAAATCATGTGTCTGGAGAGGGAGAGGCTACTGTACGCGCCTTTGATTGGACTACCCCTAAATCTGGATCACACTGTGAAGATAAGTCACGTTTTAAAAATAGCCGATGTTAATTCCTCTTAAATGTGAGGAGAATCTGAGCTGATTGTTCTTGCATTTTCTTTTCTCAAGGACACTGTGTGTCTGTTTGTTTCCCTATTAAACTTCAAGCCTAATTTTCGAGGATGTGATCTTGTAACTGTGGTCTCATTACAAGTGAGTTGCTTATTTTTGAATCTGCACAGTCATGTGACAGGACATTAGCAAGTGTTGAGGATCCTTAACATAGATACAGTTAGGACTAGTTTCACGTTGAATGCCTGCCCATTTCTTTTGATTAATTTATGTTGAAATAGCCTGAATGGCATAATCAGAAAATGGTTTGGAAAAGACTCTGAGCTAGAAACTGTGAGGGAAACTGAATTAATAAATCAGCATTTAGTGCTTCAGGTATTGCATCAATTCATTGTGCAGGTTGACTTAGTCTTGCAAAAGTGTTGGCCTCAGAGATTCCTTCAGTCCAATTTATGATGATGTCATCAGCACACACCCCATCAACAAACATATCCAGCAATGGATAAGATTCACTTTTGAATTTAAAACAATATCCTTCTGGTAAAAGTCCCTCTTCAGATATTGATTATCTTGCAGCTCTATCCTCTCTCCTTATTGATTCTAACCTTTTTTCCTCTCACTTATAGCTGGCTTCCCTATTTCTTTTCCTTGCTGATCACAGCTCTTCATCCAGCTTCTCTGCTTGGCTCATGATATGTCTTCCATGTTCACGTCTGCTATATGTTTTTGTTCTTCTCCCAGCTGTGCTGAATTAATCCTAACCATTTCTTTTCACTCTAAAACTTTTAAGCATTTCTAACATGGCTCCTTTTCAGCCAAAGATTTTTTTGTTTTTGCAGAATCTCCTTATTTTCTGCCTCACCTTCTGTCAGCCTTGTCTCTCTCCCTTTTCACGACTTTGCAGTTCCTGTCCCCTCATATGGCCTGCACTTCCCTCGACTAAAAGACTAACCACAATCCTAATAAGCTGCACTGCAGCAACTTGAACCTGGGAATGGCATTGATTTTTTTTTATTATTTGTTTGTGGGATGTGGGCATTGCTGGCTAGGCCAGCATTCATTGCTCATCCTAATTGTGCTTGAACTGAATGATTTACTGGGGTTTTTTCTGTTGACAGTTAAGAGTCAACCACATGAAAGGTGTCGATCCCCATCAGCATCTGCTTTGTCATCCCTCCTGCTATATCGTCTTCCCAAATAAGTAGTCAATCCCCTAAATCTCTATCTAGATCCAATACCACACCAAAACATAGTGGCACTGAGTTAAAGACCCAGCAGATGTTTGAAAGCAAATACTTAGCTGGGAAGAAAACAGATCCTTGAAGAAAGGACAAAAGAAAAAATATTCAACGAGATATCACAGAACATCACAGGAACAAGAGATGCAAGCAAAGACACAGTCTTGTGAGCCAAACAATAGCAAGCACGGGCCTGAACTAGCAAGCAGCACCACAAAAGCTGAAGCAATTCGAGGGCTTAGCAGAATATGCAATCTGCACTAATTGTGTTTGAAGTTGCTGATGCAGCATTTAAAAATGAATTTCCAAAATTGTTTACAGGGCTGAGACTGAGTATCATAGTCATCTTAAGAACTGATGCTAAACCAACTTGCCTCTTCACACCATGGAAAGACCCTCACCTGGGACCTAGGTTTGATTCCTGGCATGGGTCACTGTCTCATGCAAAGTCTGCACGCTCTCCCTGTCTCCTCTGGGTGCTCCGATTTCCTCCCACAGTCCAAAAGATGTGCTGGTTAGGTGGATTGGCCATGCTAAATTCTCCCTTAGTGTACCCGAACATTTGCTGGAGTGTGGCAAATAGGAGATTTTCACAATAACTCCATTAATGTAAGCCTGCTTGTGACACTAATATTAAAACAAACAGATGCTCACTCTTGAACAAAATCAAAGGTGAAATTGAAAGTTGCAGTGGCAAGAGATTATATCACTGGTCACCATACCAACAAAATGGTATTCTGGAACGGTTACAGTCCCAAAGCCAAATGGCTCTATAGGAAACTGTGTGGATTTAACTTAACAAAGCAAAACAGTGAAATGTGAGACTCGCCCAAAGGACTCAGTGGATGAGAGCCTTCCCAATGAGGAACCCATGTGCCATGATAGAAAAAGAAGCATTGGCAGAAATGTGGGCACGCAAAACATTTGGATTATATTTGGGATTGTATTTCAAAATTAAAACAGATTAAAAGCCACTAATTGCCCATCTGAACATTGTGAAGATTTTGATCAGAATCTAGTGGTTCAGACCTAAGATTGATGAGATATGACTCCATTACAACATATATGAAAGGGACATAGCAAACAATAGCAGAAACACTGTCACAATTGCCATCAGAATGAACTAGACATCAAGAAGTTTGAAGCATATGCAATTTTAGTTGTTCAGCATTTTCTAGCTACTGCAAAAAGATTGCAAGAAATAAAACAAACCCAGTGCCAAGCTGAAGATATCTCCAAGTCTGAGAAAATTGTCTGGAAAAAAATGCCAGACTACATCCCCATAATTCAGTATTATGGCGGTGTAGACCCTCACTGTCAATGATGACCTACCAGTCTTCAATGAAGGAATGGTCATACCAAGAGCACTTCAGCTTGATAGTCTCCAAAGACTGCGCTAAGATCATTTAGGAATAGTAAAATGTTGTGTGAGAACCCAGCAATCAGTTTGATGGCCAGACACTACTCGCTGCATAGAATAACTTATTTCTAACTCTCTTACTTGTGCCATAAACAGCCAAGAACAAAAGGAACCACTATTATTTCTTCGGTATTCATGCAGGGAGATGTAAATGTAGTTGTGGAGAACACTGGGATACAGGGTTGCAAACTGGAAAGTATTGAAGTAGATGAGGAGGATGTGCTAGATATTCTTGAGGGTTTGAAGTTAGATAAGTCCCCTGGGCCGGACGGGATTTACCCTAGGATTCTCTGGGAGGCGAGAGAGGCAATTGCAGAGCCTCTGGCTCTGATCTTCGGGTCGTCGTTGGTTACAGGTATAGTGCCGGAAGACTGGAGGATAGCGAATGTGGTCCCATTGTTCAAGAAGGGGAATAGAGACTTTCCTGGGAATTATAGGCCGGTGAGTCTTACTTCTGTTGTGGGCAAAGTATTGGAAAGAATTATTAGGGATAGGATTTATAGTTATTTAGAGAGAAATGAATTGATTGGGGATAGTCAGCATGGTTTTGTGAAGGGTAGGTCGTGCCTTACTAACCTTATTGAGTTTTTTGAAAAAGTGACCAAAGAGGTGGATGGGGGTAAGGCAGTTGATGTGGTATATATGGACTTTAGTAAGGCGTTCGATAAGGTGGCCCATGGAAGGCTTCTGCAGAAAATGCAGATGTATGGGATTGAGGGTGATTTAGCTAATTGGATTAGGAATTGGCTAGCTGATAGAAGACAGAGGGTGGTGGTTGATGGAAGTTATTCATCGTGGAGTTCGGTTACAAGTGGTGTACCTCAGGGATCTGTTTTGGGGCCCCTGCTGTTTGTAATTTTTATAAATGATCTGGATGAGGGTATTGAAGGATGGATTAGTAAATTTGCGGATGACCCCAAAGTCGGAGGAGTGGTAGATAGTGAAGAGGGGTGTTATAGTTTGCAGAGAGACTTGGACAAGTTGCAGAGCTGGGCCGAGAGGTGGCAAATGGAGTTTAATGTGGAAAAGTGTGAGGTAATACACTTTGGCAGGAATAACAAATGTGTAGAGTATAGGGCTAGTGGTAGGACTCTTAATAGTGTTGATGAACAGAGGGATCTTGGTGTATATGTGCATAGATCCCTGAAAGTTGGCAATCAAGTCGATAAGGTTGTTAAGAAGGCATACGGAGTCTTAGCTTTTATTGGTAGGGGGATTGAATTTCGGAGCCGCAACGTCATGTTGCAACTGTACAAAACTCTAGTGCGGCCGCACTTGGAGTATTGTGTACAGTTCTAGTCCCCACATTATAAGAAAGATGTGGAGGCATTGAAGAGGGTACAGAGGAGGTTTACCAGGATGTTGCCTGGTATGGAGGGCAGGTCTTATGAAGAGAGGCTGAGGGATTTGAGGTTGAGGTTTTTGTTAGAAAGAAGGTGGCTAAGAGGAGACCTTATTGAAACATATAAGATGATTAGAGGTTTAGATAGGATGGACAGTGATAGCCTTTTTCCTAGGATGGAGAAAGCTAGCACGAGGGGACATAGCTTTAAATTAAAGGGTGGTAGTTATAGGACGGATGTCAGAGCTAGGTTCTTTACTCAGAGGGTGGTAAGGGTATGGAATGCCCTGCCTGCTGCAGTTGTAGATGCGCCAAGTCTGGTGGTGTTTAAGAGATTAGTAGATAAGTTTATGGATGAAAAGGGAATGGTTTAGGTTAGAGGGTCATTACTTTTTCTTAATTGGTCAGCGCAACATCGAAGGCCGAAGGGCCTGTTCTGCGCTGTAATGTTCTATGTTCTATTACCTCTTAACTTTTCCATCAAGGCCGTGGTAGTGCCTGGCAATTGACGTATTTGAATTTAGTGGAAAACCTTCTTTTTCCCATTGATTACCGTTCATGGCAGATTGAAGTAAACATTTATCACATCAGAAGTAGCCATTTAATCTCTCGAGAGCTCATGCAATGCACTCCATCCAAGAGATCATAGTTTTTGAAAATAGGTTGTAACTTGCTAATGAGGTATTCCACAATTTTGCAAATGAACATGGTTTCATTCATGTAACCAGTTCACCTCACCTTCTTCCAGAAAGTGGAGAAGCTGAGTGAGAGGTACAAACTGTCAAAGATTTATTGAAGGAAAATAAAACCTTAATCTGGTTCTTCCAAGTAACCGAACTGCAGAATTGATTTTCGCCATCACAGTTACTAATAGGTAGGAGAAGGAGAGCACAGCTTCCATCTCTAGAATAAAAACTCAAAGAATGACCATGAGAAGGTAAAGCAGTGTGAGGAAGAAGAGAGAAGCAACCATCCCCAGGGAGAGAGTGTGCATCCAAGACCAAAAATGGAAGGCATAATCATTGAAAAATCTTGACAGTCATGATTGTACAGGGTTGAGATAGATCAGGGTGATATTGCAGTGTCTTAATATTCTTGGAGAGAAAGCCGATACAACTTGGGCTTATTCCTAAGATCCTCATGACAAAGAAGAAAGATTTACTAGAGGCTTTAGAGCCCTCCCAGAAAAATAAAACTCACGCCGACAGGAAGAAGACTGCTGGAGATCCTCGATCTCAAAAGAGAATCAGAATGTAATCAGGAAGATTGGTCAGCACAACTCATGACTAACCCTGTGAACTGTGAGACTTTGCAGAGAGATGTCAGAATATCAGAATATGTAAATACAATAGGGATAAAAAAAATTTGAGGGGGAGGGAAATAGGGGAGATATAAAGAATTAACTTCAGAAGCATGCATGATGCTAAAATGACATCAGATCATTAGGATTGAGACATAAGTGAGATTTAAAAGCAGAAAAAGTTTTACCGTCATGCAGAGGTCCAGATGTGTAAATACTTACTGGAAATACAAAGTATATAGTTTTGAGAAACTACAGATTTGAGCGGCATACTTTGGGAGAATAGACAATCCCCAAATCACTCATCTAGATCTGGGCCACACAACAGAACAATTTTTTCAGTAATGTTGTGTATGTCTTGATGTAAAATCATAAATAAGGGATATAAAATGAAATGACACAGTGATATTTGCATTGCAAGATCGTGTGTCATTTATAATTTTTTTTCCCATACATTCTTAAGTGAGTCATGTATTAGGATAAGATTTGCATTGTCTTTGTTTTAAAGTCTGTCACTGTGATTCCATTCTATTTCTGTACAAATCTTGTGTGGGAGGAGTGCAGCAGAATATGATTAATATCTGTACAAGCAACCTGGACATCCCAAGTCCCATGAGACAAGTTACCTGGTCAGTTGCCACAAGTGGATATATAAATCATCTTTTCCTGTTGTTGTGTCATATTCTATTCAATGTACCTTTTTTAAAAGTTGTTTCTTGAAAGAAAATATGTATATACGTACAAATCCAATGCTTAATCCCAGGAATGGGAAAACTGCAGAACCTGTAATTAGAGTGATGTTATGAAGAAGGTTTGCAGCATGTCAAGAGTGACCATATGAATAAATTGTTTTTACTTGACTGGATTTGATGCTTTCAGATAGCTGGTTAAAAGTACTCGGGACCAGGAAGTTTGTAACGTGTGCTGGCTAGTGACGACATAAACAGGCAAATGGATTGCAGGGAGTTCAGTTATTTAATAGAAAAACTCATTGAAGAGGAAACTGCACACAAAATGTCTATTCACTTGTGACTAACACTTTGAAAGCATAAAATGCAGGAACTGCAAAAATCTGAAAGACGTCAGTAAGTTTGCAGATTTCTCCTTTTCTCTTCTTTTAGGATTAAATGATAATTTCTTCCAGATATTACTGTCGAATTCAAGTACTGAAATGGTAACCATGGTGATGAATAATTTGATTAATTACTCAAAAAGGAAAGGGAAATCACTCTGGTGTCAGTAAATGGTCTGCCTGCTGTCCAAATAGAGAATTGTGTTCAGCTTGGAAATGAAGGCTTTTACTACATTTCTTCTATTTCCAAATATCCCTTTCATGTTAAAGCGGTGGAAAAATTCTTCCATATGTGGTGAGGAAGCTACCAATTCGATCAGACTTTTCAGGAGGGCGTCATTGTTTACTTTAATCATGGCATGGGCGTCTGCTACAACACAACAGCATATCTGCACTGCATTTCAAGTCAGTGAAATACTATAGAAATGCCGCATTGAGTTTTGCCTTTTGATTGCTGCTTGCTTGAGTAGATGTCAGTAGAGGCAGAGAATTTCATGTTTGCCAGTTTCTCAAAACCTCTACTTCCAGGTGCGTTCATCTTGAAAAATGATAAAAGACTAATCTGATAGGGGGATGCAATTTATAAATGCCCCCCAGCACAAACAATGATAAATCCTCTTCTGGTCAAGAGGTGGATATCAAATTTGTTCTTACTTCTTATCTTTAAGGCGGCTCTCATGACTTTGCAATATGTGTAAGTTAATGGTACAGTAAGAGCAACTTGGAGATGATGAACGTGACATGTTAAGCTAATTGTAAATGGTTGATGAAATAATAGGATATCAGTTACCTTGAATTCAAAGTCAAGCCCCAAATATGCAGGGCAGCAGTTATCGGTGACAACAGCTGGGAAAAGTTAAATGGTCAAACTCCAAATAGAGTAGAGGGGCAGAGAGATTTAAGAGTTCAGATACATAAATCTTTGAAAGTCTGAGGGAAACTATTCTTTTTAAAAGAAATGCATCTGGACCCCAGGGTTTAATAATTGGAGGCATGAATTTAAATCAAAGAGTTAATGCTGAACTTGTACACATTATTGACACCTTTAGAATTTTGTGTGCAGTTTTAGATGCCCAACTTGAGAAAGGATGTCAAGGCCATAGAGAGGACAGAGAAAAGATGGTATAATGTTGAGGGACTTCAGTTTTGAAGAAACATTAGAAAAATTGGGGGTCTTTTGACTGGAACTAAGACGATTAAAAAGACTTGAGGTTCTCAGAGCTAAGTGGGATATGATGAGGTCAATAAGTTAAACATGTTGGTTCTTGTTGGTAAGTCAGTAACTACAAGACATAAATTTAGAATGATCATTAAAAGGATGAAGGATGAGTCTGTGATTGCTAGGGTATGAAATGTCTGAAGAGAAACAGTAGTGCCAGCAAAATTATTAACAGTTTTTCAAAAAATGTTTAAATATTTGAAAAAGAATATTTTTAAAGAGTGTAGAGAAAGACCAGGGGGAATGCCGTAAAGTCAATTGACCTTTCAGAGAGATCGTGGGCAGGATTGCCTGTTTCTGTGCTGTGAAATGTTATAATTGTTTATGATTTGAAAGTGTTTGGGAGGCACTATGGTATAATTTGTGGAGAGAAAAGAGTAATGTTTACACCCTAATGCCCTGAGACCTATCTAGCTAATCCACAGTAAACAAAGCACAAATACCAGAGAGTGGAAAAAACAAAAACATAGTTTATGGTAATAAACAATGAGGCAGCTATGCATCTGTAGGTGGAAAAGGTTTGTAACAATACAACAAAGGGCAAATGCACCCTAAGAACAAATACTGGGGGATTAGTATAAATGTATAAATAATCAGGATTTTGTGGAGTGATGCTGGCTGGAAAATTGAGAGCAACCTGCCTCAGCCAGTCCTGGCAGGATTTCAAATGCATCAGGCAAAATGGTGCCAGAGCAAGGTGATTCTTGCAAGCTGTGCCCAGCATATCTTCTAATTCTATTTTTTAGTCTCATTTTATGCTTCTAAAATTTCATTTTATCTCTTGTAAACTACTGTAACACTACATTTTGCACTCTCATTTCTTTCTCTAAAAATGGTATGTTTTGCTTATATAGCATGCAAGAAACAATATTTTTCATTATATGTAAATACATGTGACAATAAATCAAATCAATTAAATGCTTGGGGTCAGGATTTCTGTCCCTTAAGAAAAAAGGTCCACTTCCAAGAGCTTCTGGTCAACTGGAGAGCCAGCAACTGCTCAGTGTTAACCGCCACTGGGAGCAGTGGCTGCCGTTGGAACCTGGCTCAGAGCAGCATCATTGATACCTTTCTGGAAACCACTTAAATGGTATTTGGATTACCAGAACTGGTCAGGCAGGTCCCAGTTGAGGCTGGGGAGAAGGAGGACATTTGGGGAGAGTAGGTGGGTGGGAGAAGAAGGTGAAGGTGGAGTATATAGTTGGTAAGAAAAGGGTTTTTGCATAGGGATGGCTCTTGCTGCCTGGAGCCCTTCATAGGCCCATGCAGTCTGCTTGAAGGTCGTTGTTGATGAAATTAACTGAAATTGTGATTTTATTTGACTGGGATTGTAGTTGCATTGCTATAACTTGGCATGCAGTCTCAAGATGTGGAGATGCCAGCGTTGGACTGGGATAAACACAGTAAGAAGTTGCACAATGCCAAGTTAAAGTCCAACAGGTTTATTTGGTAATAAACATCACTAACTTTCGAAATGCTGTTCCTTTGTCAGATGAGTGGAGATTACCAAATAAACCTGTGGGGCTTTATCCTGGTATTGTGAGACTTCTTACTATATGCACTCTCCAGTACAGAAAATGTCCTATAGTCTGTGACTGACTGGCAGTTATATCATCTGAAATGGCAGATCAACACCTCATCAACAAAGTTACTACTTTGTTGCTAGTAGTTACTACTTTATTAATGTAACAATAGCAACCACTAGAATTCTATCAAGTGGGGGATGATACTACAGAAAGCTACCTTTCCAGGTGGAAGGATGTGTAATCCAATAATAATACCTTAGAAAGTAAATGTGGAGATTAGAGATCATTGTGAATTATTTTGTGCAGATCTGGAAACCTTTTTCATTCAATCACACAATATTACAGTTAAAGTTACAGCTGCCTCACATTTTCCTTGCCACAGGATGTTTGCAAACCCCCAGGAGGAGTTTATATTTGCATTGCATAGAGTACAGTGTTACAGCATTAACAGGAGGTGATTAATGCTTTCCTAGTAACTTTTTCACAATAAGTGGTATAAGATTTTTATACTTGCAGAATTTGTTCATGTACTTTGTCATGTGCCATGGGACCAGTTGGATACAACCATCTTGAACCAATCCTTCAGTCTAAATGAACAGGAGAAGATTCCACTTTCTGTATATGCAAGGTTGTGGTACTTTGCACAGAACAACAGTTTGTTGCTTGCTGCAAAAAATCATATATCAATATGCAATTAGTTCATTCTTCAAAATCTGTATATGCCCAGCCTGTTCAGAAAAACAACCTTTTACCCAATGTTTCTTGGGAAACAGAGAGTATTCACTCAGAACATAGCTAGTGACAGCAGTCCAGAGTCTATCTGGTTCTCTAAGAGATGCAACATCAATTCTGCAGGATGCGCTTAGTTATAGAATGCAGCCTTAAAATATTTAAAAAGAGGAGTTGCCCTGGATAGATCTGGTAAAGTCTCTTGTAAAAACAGAAGAGAATGCTGCATATTGTACTTCCTGGTGTTTTAAAGAGAGGTGTACATTCAAAAATCAAAGGTGCAAAGTGGGCTGAGATGTACAGTGTGCGAAAGAGAAACTGCAGATACCCTTATCAAGGAATGGTTGTTTGAAATTGGCCATGTGTGTCAGAAATGATCAAACTGAAAATCACTTGCCTGAACAACAGCATGTAAAGTGACAGACTGTGCTTCTGCTTATTAGTTAAACATTTTTTTTACATTTTTAGTGTGCATAAAAAGTTGTTTACTCCAATGACTCAATATAAAAATACATTAGCACCAGTCTAAATAATGAAGGTAAAAGGATAATATATTGATTGCATTTAATTATAACAATTTGTTTTTTAAAGTTTTGCAGACTGATTGCTTGATAGTGAAATGAGTAGAATGTTTTTGCTTACACACCACAACTAAATGGTCACATAACCTGCCCTCAAATTCCAACAATAAGAATATTTCCAGGCCGAAGAACAACTTGTTGTTTCAAATAAATTGAATCACTTTTTAAAAAGTATAATATATAAAGTTTCAAATTTTGCTATTTGCATTACACAGCTTTGGTTTGATTTTAAGAAATAAAACAGTGAAATAATTATTAGTGGCACCAACACTGCTTAATAAGCTCTTTCCTCTGCACCTGTTTCTTATTGCTGTTCACAAAAAACATAAGCACCTTGCTTAAAAAATCTTCAAAATAGCAACAGCATTTGTTCAATCCGATCACACCACCAAATGTAACTGTCCCATGCAACTTAGACTTCACCTGCTGATTGTTAAATAACATGTGCATCCTGAGAATTCTAATGTCAACTTTTGAAATGAAAGTTTTGCCAGATTTCCCTCATCAGATTCATCTCCAACTCAATATGAAACGTTAAAACCTCTAATTTTAATTCAGTTTCCCCACAAACAGCTTGTGTTTTTTTTTAAAAAAGAAATTATATATTAGATGTTAGCTTCTATATTTGAAATTTTTTTTACGCATCAATATTTGTTTCAGTAGAATCTGAATTTGTTACTTTGGCTGCAGTTGCCATAGTAATTGTAAAGTGATATGTAAAATTAGTTCAGCATTGCAAACACTGTAAAGTTAAACTAACATGAGTAGTCTGTAACTTCTGAAGACATATGGCACACAGTTTTAGAACCTGTTCTCTGGGAATTGTCACCATCATCATTATACTCTTGCAGTTCGATACTCCTACAGATGACAACTTAATTCAACTTCATGCCTTTATCTTTGTTTTCTATTTGAGCTTTGCATCACATAGCATTCCATTTCTCAATTCATTTTACATGATCTACATTGTTATTGTAACCTTTTCCATTCAATAAAACTTGTGCCTCTTCCAAATAGTTAAGATTCTATTTCTGCCAGCCTTCAGTAAGGTATATGTGAAGTTGGAGAGTAAGCTATTTCCTCAGACTGTTTGAGAAAGGAACCTGCAAATTACACACATAAGGAGGAAAAACATCAGCCTTCAATTGTGATGTGGAGAATGTTCTATCAATATATGGTTTTGTTCTACAATACTGATTTGGAGTACACTTTACACTTAATTACACTTTTCTCTAAACTGACTGAGTTCTGCAGCATGCAGCTCACTCCTGACTCCTCCAAGCCTGTCCACCACCTTTAAGGCACAAGTCAGGAGTATAATGGAGTACTCACCAGTTGCTGAGTGCAGCTTCTACATCATTTGAAGTTTGACACAATCCAGGAGACAGCAGTCCACTTGATTGATACTCAGTCCATCACCCTAAACATTTACTCCTTCTACCACGGCACAGTGGCAGCAGTGTGGACCATTTGCAAGATGCACTGCAGCAAGGCTTCTTTATCAGCACCTTCGAAACTGTGATCTCTACCACCTGAAGGACAAGGATAAGACATATTGGAACATTACTACCTATAAATTCCCCTCCAAGCCACTCACCAGCCTGACTTGGAAATGTATCACTGTTACTTCACAGTCACTGGATCAAAATCCTGGAATTATCTCGCTAACTGCACTGTAGGTGTACTTACACCACACAGACTGCAACAGTTCACAAAGGTGGCTCACTTTCAATTTCTCAAGGGCAATTAGCAATGAGCCACAAATATTGGCCTTGTCCATGATGTTCACTTTTCACGAACAAATAAGAAAGCAGAATTCCATTCATGTAATTTTCAACCTTCTCTCCACTCTTTGTGCTTCTTCTTACACCATAGGGAGAGATTTAATTGGGCTACCTTCTCCCATTAACATTGATGGACTTATTAGTTCTCCAAAAGAAGATAGTTATTGGGCAGCTCCACAAATCAAGTACACTTCCCACCTCTCTACATTAGTAGAGCATCCCCCCTCCCACCGATTCTTTTCCTAGGCTCCTAATCTTTAAACAGTTTGCCTGACTCTCTGGAGTGCCCAGCCTTGAATATGTGATCCAGCAATTCCCCTTCCTAAAATGCTGGAGTCCTGCAACCTCAGACAGCTCAGCATCTGATAGCCAGAGGGTCTCTGGATTCTTTATGATAGCTCATTTCTTGCAATCCCTATGCTATTTCACGGCTCAAATGTTAGCTAGGTAAGTTTTCTTTTATTTTTCCTGTTCTGCTTGAATCCTGGCTCTCCACATACCTGAAAAATCCATACAATGTAAATAAATCTGTAATACACTAAGAAAATAGTTTAGACCTACATAGAGATTAGCTTGAATGCCCACTTGCACTGGATCCCTTAAACAAACAACTCTTGAACTCATTCTGTTATCGCTGTCTCCCTCTTATTGAGAACAGCCTACCAACTTACTCACGTCTTCCATTAGGCTGTTTAAGCCAACATCTTTCATATTCTGAAGAGAAGATTGCTTTTGGTTGCTGAGAATTAATTCATCTAAAGTTTTCACATCACTGTTTTTTCTTCTTTGGTGGCGCAAATGGCTCTGCAGCAGGGTGGTGTGATAGTGTCTTAGTTGGACTTATGGTATGCTGCTCAGCTGTGTTGCTGATCTTAGGCTTTCTTCTTTGAGAAGGTGCCAAGTGGAAACTAAGAAATTCCCAGAGGGAAAGGTAGAAATGAATAAACACAGTGCCTTCTGCACATTCCCAAGCATTCGCATAAGTGGAATAAAAACAGAGAATGCTGAAAATGTTCAGCAATTCGGGCAGGATCTCGAGAAAGAAACCAAGTTAGCACAAGAAAATTTTCTAGGCAAAGGTTAAGCTGCCTGTGGAGAGTTAAACCCCCTAAAAGTAACATTGGGTTGTAATTTCTTCATTATCCTGCCTCTTCTGAGTTTTGCCTGAGTGGATTTGAAGATCGGAAACCCCCATGCAGCTGCCAGGTAAGACATTTGAACTGTAATGAGCAATTTAGTTGTGTTTTATCGAAGGATACTCTGTTTAACAGGATCTATTTCTCAGCCGTCAGTAACTTTCCAGGGTCACCAAGTTGAGTGCAAAGCTGGCAAAGCAGTGGCACTGAAAGGCTGAGACAGTGAAAGCACCCTCTAAGGAATGCTATGATTGCTTGAAAGAAGTCAGCTCACCTGCCTTGCATTTTTCTCACCTTTAGGTGCACTTCCCTGCTACCAGCTGTCATCATGATATGAGAGCTGCTTTTTGCTCTACTTTGCAGCTCTGACAAATCCCAAGAAGAGCAGCGACATCAGCATGTAAAATATCATCAGCTCTCAACAGCAGCACCAACTCCAAAGAGTGGAGACCCCCAACATCAGGCAGCCCTCTTGCTAAATGTGAATACTAATGTCTCAAGACGCTCAAGTTTTCATGGCAGTCATTGATGGTTGCAGCCTCCTGGTACAAGTCCTCATTCCCAATTGACCAGGCAGCTACACATTGCCAGTGGCTGCGCGGGTGCCTGCGAGTGGAGGGCTACCCCATGGATCTCGGCTCTTCCTTGAGGACGTCCCCTTGCTTCTTCTGCAATTAAAGATAACAAAGAGTGACATGACATAATGATGGCTTGTGTGGGTAGCCTGGAAGAACAACATTTATGAAGAGTGACGGTGAATGTTGGCTGTTCAGGAAGGGAATGTGAGAAGGTGCTTGAAGAGAGAAAAATGAGAGTTGCAAGATGTCTTGCTCTAATGATTGCTCGGAAAAGACTGAATTTGGAGTTTGATACATGAAAACACTGCACCACTCATTCTTCCTAACTACTCAAGGCCCTGGATCCTCTTGGCACTCTCTCTGCAGGTTAGAAGGAGCGCAATCCTGCTGCTGACTTCTTTGACCGTACCTGCTTGGTTGGAGAGGTTTCTTCTTCCTTGCGTCCTTGGAAGAGCCCCGCCTCACTTCAGCCCATCAGCTCCAATAGTAGGACCTCCAGGTAAATGTAAGAAATGTGGGTGGCAATCTTTCCAAGCCTCCTCTTCAGTTTTACGGTTGCTGCGACCTCAAAAATCTATGTCGTGTTGACCCATTCTAACCCACGCTGTTCTTTTTTTAATTAGAAATCCCTCTTTTGACAGAATTGACATGTCATCCCACTCTCCCTGAGAAGGGATGCTCATGTTAAATGGCAAAGCATGCACATTTCCCAGCAGGGGACTTAAAGGTATGAAAATTCTGCCCAATGTTTCAGGTCAGTAAGCAACTTCAGAACTGGTCGAATTGAAATATTAACTCTCCGATGCTGCCTGATCTGCTGAATATTTCTAGTACTTCTTTCTGTTCTTATTTCAGATTTCCAGCATCCGCCATATTCTGCTTTTGATTTGTAAACCTGGCCTGTTCTTACTGCAAAGAAGTTTCACACAGTAGGGGGTTGCTAGAGTCACTTAATACCTTTTCACCCTTTTGAGAGAGAGAAAGACAGCAGGGAAACTACAATCTTGTCAGGCAACAAATTGAGAAGGATTAGGGAGTAAAGTGGCACACGTGCGTATGTACACGGCTTGCCTGTAAAGGTCAGAAAATGAAAAAGTTATTAAGTAATATCTGAAGCTGAAGGATCTGTCTACTGGATTGATATTTCAGATGTCTGAAAATTAAAGGTAATTGACAGGTGTGACATAATATTTAATTCAGCAGTGCAGTGTCTGAAATGAAGAAATGATCTGCTGTCTACTAGGAGACCTCTGTCCACATCATAAACCGAATGCCTCGACACTGACACTGTGTCCGAGTGTTCATTCACTTGTGAAAAGCAATCATTTTCACTAGCACCTGTAACCTTCATGAATTATAAATTAATCAGAATCACGAAGGGCTGCTATAAGTCAGTGTCACTGGAGATATACCTTTTACCTACCTGCTTTAAGTATGGATAATTAGTTTTGAATGCATCAAAAAGATTAATTTTGCTGTACTGTTACCTAGTTGCAAATATATGTTTTATTCAGGGACAAACCAAATATCTTTAATTTCAATTTTCTATTGAATACACACACACACAGACACACCATGTATAAACAGTGAAATTCATGAAAGCTGAGTTGTTAAGCCAACGTATTTAAAAATGGGCAAGTTAAACTGATATTCCAATGTACCATTCTTCAGTACAACTGTCACTGTGGATTCAAGCAACTGAAGGCGTGCATGATTTGACAAAGTAAATCCCCTATATAGTTCACAATACATATATAGAGATAACTTCAAAGCACATCAGTGAAAAGTTGCAGGGAATAAATCTTATTATGCATGAATTCAGAACAATTGACCTTTTGAGCTGCTCGAAGCTTTATGGTTTTGCCCACTCCCCACGATCATTTTGCGCATTCTTTTGTGGTTTTAAAATTTTTACAATTTAATTTTGACCCCAAAATTCTGGATTTCCAGTTGATAAATTGCAGACATGGTTATATTTATTGCAGAAGATTGTTTGGCCGTGTTTTGTGCATCTTACAAAGTTGCAAACATGGGTGCATTTTGGTAATGTGCATCGCTTCATTACAAATCTATTTATTGTGAGACTTTTACAAGGTTAAATTGTAAGTTGGGGGTCAAAACACAGCACTAAAATGATGAGCAATGAAAGAAAGGAGCGAATGATATGGAGGTGGAGCTTTCCCAGACATCAGAAAACCCATGGCTATTTTCGTTAAAACTGCAGATTTGATATTTTCCCAATGTTGACAGAATTGTTCATTCCAATCTATGTCATTTACATTTATCCTTTTTTCCATGGTATCCATTTAAAGCATGGTTTTGTAGGTATTTTTCCACATGTACTATGTATGCACTTGTCTACAAAACTTTAATGTTGTCACATTTTATGCATTTTTATCTCAATCTTATTCAATTGTAGATTTCTGTTGCCTTGCCAATGAAAATGGGAACAGCTTTTGCAAATTTGTCTCATTGAACTTACTGGTTGGCTGTCCCATGATCTGAGAATGACGTCAGCTAAGGGTCATGAGTTTCTGCCATGGTTCTTCATATGAGTGAACAGGCTGTTTCTTGACCCCTCAGACCATTGGGCAGGATGTTTCATGAGGTAGTGGTTTCAGGAGTGCTGAATTTGCTTCCTTCTCTTAATGCTGCTCTACTTCTTCATTCAGACGTTGGGACTCAAAGCATTATGGAGCTTGGTGGACACATTGGACGTTGTTCTGAATGATTGGTAGCAAGCTCCTCCCAGTCATTTAGGTCAATGCTGCTTCACTTCAAAGAGAGCTCCAGAGTGCCTTTGACATATTTTCTTTGTCCTCCCCTGGAATATTGGCCACTTGAGTTGAGTAAATAGCTCTGGTGCTGAGATGCTTTTTAGCCATCTGGACAGTGCCCAGTTCATCAAGGTTGATTTTGCAGGAGTTTTGCTTGACTGCTTGTTGAGTTGACTTCAAGAGGAACAGTTTGACAATCCTCCTGTTGGCTATGGAGGATACAAACGAGGCATTGTTGATGCAGTTTCTCTAGTGCTCTAATATGCATAATTTGATACATGTATTCATTGTTCCTTGAGAGCACATCAGAGAGGCAGCGATTGGTGAGAGGAGAGCTTGTGGGTAAGCTACTGTGTTTTTTTTCTAACTAACGTCTTTAGTTTTTTAAATTTTAACAGGATAGCGGAAGTAGTCAGAAGGAGGCCTGGGTAATAGTTTTTTTTTCTGCACCCTCATAAATTGGATTGGTGAGGAATCCCGATACTCTACACGTGTAGAGTATCCCACCCTCCCTCCTCCTCTAACCTAAAAAAGAGAGTGACTCGGAGTGAGAACAAATAAGTTTTTTTTGTTGTTTCTTGGTAAGGGACGTAATAGGGGGTGGCAGTGCAGGCAGTGCAATGTTCCTCCTGTGAGATGTTTGAGGTGAGGGACACTGGTAGTGTCCTGGCTGATTACATCTGCAGGAAGAGCATCCATTTCCAGCTCCTTGAGGACTGTGTTAGGGACCTGGAGCTGGAACTGGAGAAACTAAGAATCATTCGGGAAGCAGAGGCAGCTATTGACAAAAGTTACAGGGAGATAGTTACTCCTAAAAGTGGTACGTGGGTGACTGCTAGAATGGGTAAGAAGCAGTCAGAGCAGCAAGCCCCCAAGACCGTTCCTCTCCAAAATAAGTACTCTGTTTTGTATGCTGTTGGGGAGGAAGACTCAACTGGGGTAAAACATGGGGTACAGGTCTCGGGAGTAGAGCCTCTCGTTGATGCTCAGGGTGGGAAGGGGGAAGGAAAGAATAGGATTAGTGATTGGGGATTCCATAGTTAAGGGGACAGATAGGAGAGTCTATGCGAACGAGCGAGACTCGCAGTCGGTGTGTTGCCTTCCAAGTGCCAGGGTCCGTGATGTCTAGGATCGAGTGTTCGAGATCCTTAAGGGGGAGGGGAACCAGCCCCAAGTCATAGTTCATGTAGGCACCCATGACAAAGGTAGGAAAAGAGACGGGGATATAAAACTGAAATTCAGGGAGTTAGGGTGGAAGCTTAGAGCTAAAACAAACACAGTGTTATCTCTGGTTTGTTACTTGTGTTGTGGGATAGCATGGGAAAGAATAGAGAGAGACAACGTTTGAACTTGTGGCTAAAAGGATGGTGCAGGAGGAAAGAGTTCAGATACTTAGACAATTGGGGATCATTCTGGGGTAGGTAGGACCTCTACAAGACAGATGGTCTGCACCTGAACCAGAGGGGTACTAATATCTTGGGGGGAAAATTTGCCAGTGATGTTTGGGGTGGGGGGAGGGGTGGGTTTAAACTGATTCAGAGGGGGTATGGGAACCTGAATTGTAGCTCCAATGTACAGGAGGATGAGAACAGGGAGGTCATGGATAAGGTTTCTAGGTCACAGCAGTGTGTTGGCAGGTGGGAGGGTGGTTTGAAGTGTGTATACTTCAATGCAAGGAGCATACGCAATAAGGTGGATGAACTTGAATCCTGGATTGGTGCCTGGGACTTCGATATTGTGGCCATTTCAGAGACCTGGATAGAACAGGGACAAGAATAGATGTTGCAGGTTCCGGGATTCAGATGTTTCAGTCAGAGCAGAGAAGGTGATAGAAGAGGGGGAGGAGTGACATTGTGAGTCAAGGACTATATTATGATGGCAGAAAGGACATTTGATGTGTACCTGTCTATTGAAGTAGTGTGGGCTGAGATTAGAAACAGGAAAGGAGAGCTCACCCTGTTGGGAGTTGTTATAGGCCTCCAAAAAGTCCCAGAGATGTAGAGGAAAGGATTGCAAAGATGATCCTGGATAAGAGCGAAATAACAGGGTTGTTGTTATGGGGTCTTTAACTTTTACAAATATTGATTGGAAAAGCTATAGTTCAAGCAGGGGTCAGTTTTTGCCCAATGTGTGCAGGAAGGTTTCATGACACAGTATGCAGATAAGGCCAACAAGAGGTGAGACTACATTGGATTTGGTACTGTGTAATGAACCAGACCAGGTATTAGACTTGGAGGTAGGTGAGCACTTTGATGATAGTGACCACAATTCGGCTACATTTACCTTAGTGATGGAAAGGGGTAGGCATATACCTAAGGGCAGAAGTTATGGGGAAAAGGTACTTATGAGGCCATTAGGCGAGATTTAGGGATACGTAGGTTGGAGTAGTAAACTGCAGGGGCTGGGAACATCTGAAATGTGGAACTTATTCAAGGAGCAGCTACTGTGAGCCCTTGATAAATATGTACCTGTCAGGCAGGAAGGAAGTGGTCGAGCGAGGAAACCATGGTATACTAAGGAAATTAAATCCCTGGTGAAGAGGAAGAAGGAGGCTTCTATTAAGATGAGATGTGAAGGTTCAGTTAGGGCACTGGAGAGTTATAAATTAGCCAGGAGGAAGCTAAAGAGGGAGATAAGAAGAGCTAGAAAAAGACATGAGAGGACTTTGGCGGATAGGATCAAGGAGAACCCTAAAGCTTTCTAAAGGTATGTCAAGAATAAAGGATTGGTTAGGACAAGATTAAGGCCAGTCAGAGACAGCAGTGGAAAATTGTACATGGAGCCTGAAGAGATAGGAGAGGCACTGAGTGTTTTTTGTCAGTATTCATGCAGACAAAAGTCAGTGTAGTCAAGGAGAATACTGAGATTCAGGATTGTAGACTAGATGGGATTGAGGTACATAAAGAAGAGGTGTTAACAATTCTTGAGAGTATGAAAATAGATAAGTCCCCTGGGCTGGATGGGATTTACCCTAGGATTCTCTGGGAGGTTAGGGAGGAGATTGCAGAGCCTTTGGCTTTGATCTTCATGTTGTCATTGGCTATAGGTATAGTGCTGGAAGACTGGTGGATAGCAAATGTCCTCCCCTTGTTCAAGAAGAGGACTAGAGACTATCCTGGGAATTATAGACCAGTGAGCCTTATTTCTGTTGTGGGCAAAGTTTTGGAAAGAATTATAAAGGATAGGATTTATAATCATCTAGAGAGAAATAAATTGATTAGGGATGGTCAACATAGATTTGTGAAGGGTAGGTTGTGCCTCATAAACCTTATCGAGTTTTTTTGAAAAGGTGACCAAAGAAGTGGATAAGGGTAATGCAGTTGACATGTTACATATGGATTTTAGTAAAGCGTTTGATAAAGTTCCCCATGGTAGGCTACTGCAGAAAATGCAGATGCATGGGATTGAGGGTGATTTAGCAGTTTGGATCACAAATTGGCTAGCTGATAGAAGACAGAGGGTGGTGGTTGATGGGAAATATTCAACCTGGAGTGCAGTTACAAGTGGTGTGCCTCATGGATCTGTTTTGGGGCCACTGTTGTTTGTCATTTTTATAAATGACATAGATGAGGGTGTAGAGGAATGAGTTAGTAAATTTGCTGAAGACACCTAAGTTGGTGGAGTTGTAGACAATGAGGATGGATGTTACAGTTTGCAGAGGGACATAGGCTGCAGAGTTGGGCCAAGAGTTGGAAAATGGAGTTTAATACGGAAAAGTGTGAGGTGATTCACTTTGGTAAGAGTAACAGAAGTACAGAATATAGGACTAATGGAAGGAATTTTAGTAGTGTCTACGAGCAGAGAGATCTCGGTGTACATGTGCATAGCTCCCTGAAAATTGGCACCCAGGTTGATAAGGTTGTTAAGAAAGTGTATGGTATGTTAGCTTTTATTGGTAGAGGGATTGAATTTTGGAGTCGTGAGGTCATGTTGCAACTGTACAAAACTCTGGTGCGGCTGCACCTGGAATATTGCATCCAGTTCTGGTCGCCGCATTATAAGAAAGATGTGGAGGCATTGGAAAGGGTGCAGAGGAGGTTAACCAAGATGTTGCCTGGTATGGTGAGAAGGCCTTATGAGGAAAGGCTGAGGGACTTGAGGTTATTTTCATTAGAGAGGAGAAGCTTAAGAGGTAATCTAATTGAGGCAAAAAAGGTAATCAGAGGGTTAGATAGTGAGAGCCTTTTTCCTCGGATGGTGATGACTAACACGAGGGGACACAGCTTTAAATTAAGGGGTGGTAGTTATAGGATGGATGCCAGAGATAGGTTCTTTACTCAGAGGGTAGTAAGGGCATTGAATGCCCTGCCTGCAGCAGTTGTGGACTTGCCAAGTTTAAGGGCGTTCAAATGGTCAGTGGATAGGCATATGGATAACATTGGAAAAGTTTAGGTTAGAGGGTCATTAGATGGTTCCACTGATTGGTGCAACATCGAGGGCCGAAGGGCTTGTGCTGCGCTGTAATGTTCTATGTTCTAAATGGGTCTTTGGTTGGCAGGATATGACGAGTGGAGTCCTGCAGGGGTCTACACAAGGGCCTTGATGTTTTACAATTCATATCAATGACTTAGATGAGGGAGTGAAGGCATGATAGCTAAATTTGCAGGTGACAAAGATAGCTAGGAAAATATGATTTTAAGACTATGTAGGTTGCAAGAGGTTGCAGATGGCTAGATGTATTGAGTGAGTGGGCAAAAATCTGGCAGTTGGAGTATAATGTGAGAAAATACGAAGTTGTTCACTTTTGCAGGAAGAATAAAAAGTCAGTGTATTATTTAAATGAGAATGGCTGCAGAATTCTGAGTTGCAGAGCAATAAGTGTTCTTATGCATGAGTCTCAAAATGTTAGGATGCAGGTAAGCAAGTCATTAGGAATTCTAATGGATTCTATCCTTTACAAAAGGAATTGAAAAATTAAGAATGTTATGCTTCAGTTATGCAAGGCAGTGGTGAAACCACAGCTTGGATACCATGTTAGTTTAGGTTTCTTTATTTAATGAAGGATGTAAATGTATTGGAAGCAGTGCAGGGGAGGTTTACTAGATTGACATCTGAAATGTATGGGTTGGCTTATGATGAAAGTTTGAACAGACTGGGTTTGTTTCCACAGGAATTGTGATTGAAGTATGTAAGACCCTGAACGGTCTTGCACAATTATAGATCATAGAACTCTATAGTGCAGAAAGAGGCCCTTCGGCCCATCGAGTCTGCACCGAACATAATCCCACCCAGACCATACCTCCATATCCCTACAGATTATATCCACTAATCCCCTCTAACCTACACTAAGGGTGTAGACACTAAGGGGCCGTGGACACTAAGGGGCAATTTCTTAGCATGGCCAATCAATCTAACCCACACATCTTTGGACTGTGGGAGGAAACCAGAGTATCCGGAGGAAACCCATGCAGACATGAGGAGAATGTGCAAACTCCACATAGTCAGTGACCCAAACCGGGAATCAAACCCAGGACCCTGGAGCTGTGAAGCAGCAGTGCTAACCACTGTGCTACCATGCTGCCCACGAATGAATGGAAATGAGTCTCAGACTAAGGGGACACTGTTTTAAAATTTGAGATTACTGTTTTAGGACAGAGATGAGGAAATTGTTTTTTCTCAGGAGGTTGTGCAACTTTGGAACTCTGGCTCAGAAGTTGGTTAGGTGGGGTCATTGAATATTTTTGTGAAGATTGATAGATTGTGAGGCAAGCAGATCAAAGATTATTGGAGTAGATGAGAATGTGGAATTTGAAACATAAGCAGATCAGCAATGATCTTATTGAATGATGATCAGGCTCATGGGGCCAAACGACCTACTCTGTTCCTATTTTGCATGTTTGATACACTGTCCAGGATTCATTGCTATTCAGGAGCATGCTTTGTACGCAAGGACTTTGTTGACTTGTGGAGGTCTTTGTCAAACATTTGTTGCCATGGTTTGTCAGAGGTGGAACTGGCACAGCTGATCTGGTGTTGGATCTCCTTGTCAATGGTGCCTATTTGAGAGAGATGGCTGCTAAGTTTTGGGAAATGCTCAACATAAATTCAAATCTGTCCTTCAACATATGTGGGAAGTGGAATATTTGGCAAACCAGGTGTTGGTTGATATATGTTTGGTTTTGCAATGTTCAAGGACAGGCTGAGTTTTCTGTGTGCAGGGTTGAGCTTAAACCTGCTTACCAGTGATGCCATTGAAGGGATTCAAAATTGGATTTTCCAATTTGTCATCATGTATTGCATAAAGCTCATATACTCCAAATAGGTTTGATTCCAGAGTTGCAGTGGGTATTATTATCTAATTATCAATAATAATATGGAATCATAGGATGGGATTCTCCTTAAGCCCCTGTTGGGGTTCAGTGGTGGCAGAGGGGAAGAATTCAGTGAATAATTTTCTTCCTGCCATACAGTAGCTTTCTATGAGTGAGCAGTCTATAGGTTGTGCTCACATTCTCCAGCAGCCAATCTGAATGAATGACATAGGCATGGCTTCAATATTGCCCACCAGATGAATTGGAGGGGAATGCGCCTGTCCATAATTAATGAGGTTCCAAGCACCGAATCTGCATGGGATCCTGATATTCTGAAAAGTGGGAAAGGTGATGCTGGAGTCGCTCACCACAATACGGCTTTTTTCCACAGGTAATTCGGTCCATAATTTGAGCACGCATTCGGCAGGTGGTGCGGGTACAGCTCTTGGATGTTGATTCATGGGTTGCCTGGTACCTCATGTCGTATATGAGTGCTTTATGTGGACCACCTGAAGGGCACCATGACAGCTCAGAGACTATCGATGTGGCTGTGCAGACACTTGGAATTGGGCCGGTGTCTGCGGGAGTTTGCGCGTTCTCCCCGTGGTTGCGTGGGTTTTCTCCGGGCACTCCGGTTTCCTCCCACAACCCAAAAATTCGCTCTTAGGCTGATTGGGTAACAAATTGTCCCTATGGTGAAAATTTTCCAAATTAGGATTAATATATATATTATTATATAGGACTATTAAAATAGGATAATGATTTGGTATTACGGTGGCGCGGGCTCGTTGGGCCGAAGGGCCTGTTTCCCGTGCTGTGTTGCTTAAAAAAAAAAAATACTTAGCCCCAAAATGGGAGAATCCCACCCATGAAGCATGTATTGTCATCGAGTATTGAACTGACAAGTCAGTTGATTAAAATGTAAATAAATAAATGTTATTTTCAAACATGATTTAGCTGTCTTTCTTTCCCTTTCATAATAGGAACAATACTTTTCACATTGCCACTGATAGGTTATAAAGCAAAAAAATACATATTAGTTTTGTGATGTTGTACCTCGCCATTGCAAACTCGTGTTCTGTACAGAAGTTAAATGTATTAAAAATGCCACACCTACAATGGAGTAACTAATCTGTTAGTATTTAATTTCCTCCTTATTTGGTCACTGATTTAAGGTGACTAAGATACACAGTCAAGACTGCAGTCACAGAAGCGGGAGCTAAGTTTATAAAAACAAAAGGTTTGAGCAGCTGGCAAAGAAGGTAGGGGATAGAACCAGTCGAGGCCAAAACCTGGTGAAACAGCAGGCTATAAATCCTGCTGCCAGAGAAATGGAAACACTGGGACATTGAAGCACACAACCTGGAGATGGGGAAAGCAACAAGGACTAAAAAAAATGTTGTTCATTTTGGGGAGTCTGATCTGGATTTCCTTCTTGCAGATATGCAGACTAGGAGGCATATACTAATTGAGATTAAGGATAGCTAATAGGTGAAGCACTCAGGTATTCTTCATGGGAAGAGGTTGCTGTGGCAGTGATTATCATCCTCTCAATTCTTACAGTTCCTCTGGAATTTCAGAAGTTCAGTGATCTCACCAGAGCAGCCAAGGTGTTTCCTGATCTCCCACTAGCAGTTCCTTGCTCTTATTATATGTGTATTCATGGCACACCTTTAGTTATTGCCATTATATTCATGTATACCTCTGATTCCTTATCCCATCCTGTCTCACTTGCTAGAAAGTAACAGCAAGAGTTCAGGACAGTGGAGTAAGATTGTTTTAATAAAGATATTAAAAGGCCTGTTAGGCCTCCTTTTACACTATAAACATTCAAGGTTTATGTTTCTACCATCATACAATGATTTTCATTGTCTCCATTTCATCAACGGGGAATTCAGTATAAAAAGGTGTGAGGTGCAAGTCCACAAGTTTAGTTCATTGACTGTTTAGTAGGATGCACTTTCCTTTTAATCTGACTCTTCATACAGAACCTTTCATTGCACCAATTTGAATTTCTTTACTTCCCAATAACCTCATACTCTCTGCATGAGACAGCTAATTAGTGTCAGATTATGAGCGGTTTTGTGGCGTGGCTTTGTGCCCATTAACAGCTGGTTTCAGACCATCTAATCTCATTCAATGATGACGTTTACAGTTGGCAGACAGAGAAGACTTTCCTGCCACTAGTCTGGGCTAGATGTCAGCCCAAGTCCCAGAGGTGAAAAATAGTGTTCTGATCCTCTGTGCCACATGCTTTGCCAGCTTCTTCTTCTGCTGAAAATGTCCACAAAATAAAATATTTGGTTATATACAATGAAGTAATCCAAAAACACAAGATAAAGGTGTAAATTGTACATCTCCTCCTCCAAATTTAAATTCTGACTCTTTTTTTGCTAAGTTTTCTTTTTAGGTCACACCTCAGTACTAACAGAGACATCGTTGGAATCTGCAGAACATGTATTTTCTTTTCAAATTTCTTTTCAACGATCACAAAATTACACAAAAACTGTTGAAGTATCACACCCAGTTTAAAGCAGCTTATTGTGAAATGACTGTTCAAATACAACATATAATTAGAATTTAAAAAGTATATATATGACAAAGTAGACACGCAAACCATGATAAGTGAGAAGATCTCCTTGTCTTGGATTGCACAACTGGAACAGCCTGATTCTGCTGCCTGCTGTAACAATCTCCTAATCTTAAGGCTGATAAGGTTGTTACACCAAAGTTAGCAAGGATGCACCTCAAGCTGCCCCCTTCCGATGTCTGTGATTTTCTCTTCTTGGGAACTGCTTTATATACTTTAGCTTTGGGGACTGGTGGATTTCTCATGACAAACTTTTGCTCAATTTCATATTCCCATTCAGTTGTCCAGTTACCAGGGAATAACAGTCCTGGTCTAGGTTTCAACCTTTGAGATCATCTTTGCTTATTTCTTGTATTGACCTCTTGCTGTCTTCTTCCAGTTAGATATGGAAGCATGAGATTCCATCTTATCAGACTCAGGAATTCCTACAGAATGAAGTGTGTCTACTGTTATGCCTAACTCAGAGGCAGGCCTTGCTGACTGTGCTGTCTCCTTGTGCCAGCTCTGGCAGACTATCGGAGAATCTTTCTTAATAGGAGAGAGCAAAAGGGAGTTATTTCTATAATAAATTGATTTTATTAAATAGCCATATCTTACAACATGGTGGTCACTGATTGAGAGTTTGTCAATATGCCTGGTAAACTATTAGAGGATTCATTATTTTTATCTTCTATGCTTTTTGGAGGGATTCAGTCGTTGAGCTGCTAGATTCAGCATATCATTGCAGGTGCTCAAGAAAGAAGAACAATCTCTTCATCCCCATCATTAAGGAACCATACTTTGAACAGTTTACTTGATCCAGCAATTAGGAAGGGTTTGTATCAGAATGAAATGTTCAAAAATTGATAATATTTCAGCCACAAATGAAGTAAAAAATTATGCTTAAATAGTTTTTCCTGTATTTTACCATCTTAATCTACCTTAGCCTTTTTCACTGAGTTGTGCAATATGGAGAGTATAATCATATCATATCATTTTGCACCGCTGAACTGCAATTAAGGTTTTGAAAAGAAATGTATTAGAAAATCTTTTTATCTCTTTCTTATAATTTTGCTATGTTTACATCTGAACTTTCTGTACCATGTCTTCACAAAAATTTTGTTGTGTTTGCACATTAACTATGGGAGGAATTCTCCTATTTGGAGACTAACTCTGATGGTGGGGCAAGAGCATGAAGTATCCACATGCTGTGGATGCTAAATCTTCCAGCTTGACCTCATTAATTATGTACTCAGGTGTTTATACTGTATTTAGTGGTTGGGCAGCCTGAATGGTGTAGAATCTGCCGTGTGTCTGGGTGTCATGGTGAAAAGTTGTCTAACATCATGGACCCACTCTTGAAGAAAGAAGGTGGACCATCTGAAAATAAAGGTGGATCTCCAGGAGCATTCTCAGGCTGTAAGATGTACCTCCTCTAGGACACCGAATCTCAAAGGTCCACACTGATAAGTACGTTGACCTGAACAGGCACCGAAATGTGGTGACTAGTCAAATTTTCACAGTAACTTCATTGTAGTGTTAATGTCAGCTTTACTTGCAACTAATAAATAAAATAAATTGCTATGGTGTCCAAGGTTGCAGGCGGCCTTCATCCAAAACTCTGGAGGAAACTGCAGGCAATGATTTGATTTATTATTATTACTTGTACAGGAATGTAATGGAAAGTATTGTTTCTTGCCTGCAAAACATATTGTTTATAGCATACTTGGTGAAAAGGATAGGATGCAGAATATAGTGCTGCAGTAATAGGTAGGATGGTAGGATGCGGAGAAATATCAGCTTACTATATGAGAGGACCAGAGGTCCTCTCATATTCTGGTGACTATGGGGAAGCAGCTGTTCTTGAATCTGTTATCTGTGTTTTCAGACTTTTGTATCATTTTCCCAATGGAGGAAAGTGGAACAGAGTATATCCAGTCCTTTTTTATGCTGGCTGCTTTCCTGAGGCAGCAGGAAGTGTAGATAGAGTCAATGGATGGGAGGATGATTTGCGTGATGAACTGGGCTACATTCAGAATCCTTTATAGTTTCTTGTGGCAGGAGCATACCAAGCTGTGATACAAGGATGCTTTCTATGACATTAAAGTATTTACAGGATCAAGAGAAACCAGAGATGCTTTCTATGGTGCATCTGTAAAAATTGGTGAAAGTTGTACTGAATGTGCTGTATTTCCTTAGCCCTCTGAGAAAGTAGAGGCGCTGGTGGGATTTTTTAACTATAGTGCCAGTATGGAGAGTCCAGAACAGATTGGTGACCTGGGCACCTAGAAACTTGAAGATCTCAATCATTTCCACTTCAGCACATTGATATTGAAAGGGCATATCCTCCACTATGTTTCATGAAATTAGTGACGCTCTTTCATTTTATTGGCATTGTGGGAGAGATTATTGTTATCGCACCATTCCACCAAATTCCTATCTCTTTCCTCTTCAGTTGAAACCTGATATCTGCACAGCATGCTGTTCCAAAATATGTTTCATACTGGCATGTTTTCCTACCAACATCATGGAGAATCTAGCTTAGGGGTGGAGGGGGTGGGGTCAGGCCTTCATTTGCATCTCATTAATGAAATGCAAGTGAGATTCATGCCAACCTTTGATGATTTTCTGACCACCAGTGTGGGCATCAGCAAAAGATTCCACTGTAAATTCAAACCTGTGTGAAAACGATCTCTTGTCCTCCTGCCATAGTCTCCCCCGCAAGCCAGCCATAGAATCTGCTGGTAGGGGCTTAAGAGAATTCCATCCTACATGTATTAGATTTCTGGAGTTATTTTTACAACCTTTCAAGTATCCCTCTGGCATACTGGAACTGAAGGTTTTTACTTCTTTCCAGATGCAGTGGTACCTGGCTAATGTAGTGTCAGTAGTTGGCATTCTGTGTTTGCCAATGGATGCAGTGCTGCCAGGTGAAGTTGGTAATTGGCTGCTGGCCATGGTAACCCTGTCAGTCCACATTAGCAGTAGAAACATTGCCACCAAATGCATTTGGCACTTTGCATTTAGCAAATCGAAGCAGCTGACACTGTGCATTGCACTGTGGAAGCAAGGCCAGACAATGCACTTAGCATGTTTATTGGCAGCGGCAGCATTATCACTGCATTTGACATTAAGAGCATTGTCACCAGATACTTTGAACACATAGATGATGGTAGAAGCAGCATTGTTGCCAGATGCAGTTGGCACTTGGTTGTTGGCAGAGGTAGTACTGTGACTCTGCATTCATTATAGAACCAGTTGCGCTCAAAGTTTGGCAGTGGAAATAGTGCCACTAGATGCAGTTGGTATTCAGTGGCTAACAGGGGCATTTGGCACACAAGACAAAAGTCAACATACTCACACATTATAGATATTCTTTTTGTCCTTACCAGTGTACACTGAACAATTTCAAATGATTGTCCCTATTTGCATTCTTATATGACTTAGAAGGTTTATCTGTGGGAAAGAAATTTCAAGCAATCTTTTAAAGAAAAGTCGGCCAACCCCATTTACTTTCTTCAGTGGAAATATGGTAGCATGGCTTTCAGATAAACTTAATTATCCAAATTTCTTCCATTTCTACCATTGTTTATAAACTTGGCCACTTTATTATGAGCTGCTCACCATTTCTGCTGTTCAGAGGCAAGCACCTCATATGGTTAAACAATCTTTTGCATTAATAAATGTCACATTTGGATGTCAGGGTCAATGAACCTCCACTGGCAGGCAAATCAGGTTTTGCCATGGTCAAGAATGAAGATAGCTAGCTTGATCTCTAGTTAGGGGTAGCACGGCATGATAGGGATGAAACTCAACTTTGACCAATAAATCTGATGCTGGTGGGTTGTAATCTTTAATGCTGTGCTGCTCACCTTTCAGAATCACAGAATCGCTTTCTACTGATCATAGTAGAAGTATAAGAAGATATGAAAGAAAACTTAATTAATTTAATTATTTTGTGTTACAATATGCATGTTTTTTTGATTTATTTTGTTTGAAAAATTATTGTAGTATTAGAAATCTTAGTAATTGAGAAAAAAGTGGATGGAATGTTTTAGGTGATTCCATTTGTTCACCTTTCAAGGTTTTATTACTAAATTCTCCTGAGTATCTTTTTTAAGAGAACAGCTATTCCCCATTGTTTTGCATTAATAGTTGTTTAACAGTTTTCCTGACTTTTGATCAGTACATTTTCTATCTTTCTAGGCTTGATTGGCTCAAAGTAGAACTACTGCAAATCAACAAGATTTTTGTTTTAAATTATTCCTTTCCCAGAGTTACAAAGCCAATGTGCAGATGGGATAGGCCTCTCATCTATTTCCATGCTTACTTCGGGTTGGAGGGATATGGGCTGAATGCGGGCATTTGGGACTAACTGGGAGAGCACCATGGTCGGCAAGGATTGGTTGGGCCAAAGGCTTGTGTCCATGCTGTGCTGCTGTATGACTGTATATTGAACACAATTCATGGTCTCCGCCAAAGAGACATGCTAGTCCAAACTGACAAGAACAGGCATTACACCTGACCCACACTTGTTCCTACACTTGATCTTAACTGAAAGGCCGAGAAGCAACAGAAATATATTAGAGAAAATGACAGCTGCAGGGCATGAATGCTGCACAAAGAATGCATGCAGATTCATACTTTTTAAGGGACACTGGACAGATATAGGATTATCCCAAAATCTAAAAATTCTTGGAAGGTCAAAGTTTGAGCATTCTAAAAAAAAAAGGACTAATTTTGGCCTTAGGTTTGTTGATCTCATGTGAGATTTTCGGATTTTATAGGTTATATTAATATAGATAATAATTGTTTCAAATAGTTAGCCAGACTGTAATGAAATGGCCCAGATTCAGTATCAGAGCTGAAAGATTAAAGGCCTGAAAAAGAAATTTTTAGACAGAGGATGGTCAGCAAGTGAAATATTCTGGCACAAATCATAGTTGGAGCAAAGCCCACACATTCTTTTAAAGTGGAATTAGATAGTTGCTTAGGAAAGAAGAATATTAAAGAATATGGGGAGCAAATTAGTGAGAATTAAACTGGCTGGCTCTTGGGCAAAATATTAATGTGGGCCCTGATGGGTTGAATTAATTTTTTGTGCTGTATCCTTCTATGATTCTTGGATAATGCACAGGAACTCAAATCCAAGCATGTGAAATAACAGGATCCTGTGAAAATATTTTGTCAAAATTTATTGAATGAAGAAAGAGTACTGACATAATACATCAGCACAGTTATGTATATACCCTTCTCCCATTGCAGCATCTTTTAGTTCTTCTGTGCTTCCTTCTAGTAGGTCACCCTAATGAGAACAGTAATTTGCTTTAAGCAGCTCTTTCTTATTTACTGCTGTGCTTTGAATTCAGAATTTTAATATTGGTTGAAACTGTTGATTATAAGAAATATTTTGGGGGTTCTGTAATGGAGGGAGGACTGTGCTTTGTGCTTCATTGTGTGAGCTTGTTTGTGAGATCAAAATTAGGACGTGTCAAAAACCTGATTCAAAGGGACTGTTACAGGAAGACAATGACAGTGAAGTTCCAATTGCTTTGCTATTCATGGGATAATGAACTTGTTCTTAGGTTTTTTTTAAATCTCTGTACTGGTGGTAAAGGCATGTTTTTCTTTGAAACATTCTGCGTTTAACTGCTTGTATTTGTTAATTCCCCTGAATGTTTTTTTGGCTTTGGGCTTTAGGTGTGACACGAACAGAAATTCAGTCACTGAGAATTATTCTTTAACATAGAAAACAAACCATTCAGGAATACACTACTGTACACTCTATATAATCCTCACGTATAAGCATATGCTACAGTGGTTGATTCCACTATGAAGTGCAATGCTGTGTGTTTTTTCACTGCTTCACAGCATGGCGTCTAATGTCACGCACTATTGCTGTAGCGAGATGGATGACTTTACGAACAGACAGCTTCACAGCTGACACCACCATAAGGCTTCTCACTTCCTGCTGTGATACCCTCATTTCTATGAATCGCAGATGATGGAAACTAAACATCTTCTTAATCCGTTTTTCTGATTCTTACAACTATTTTTGCATTGTTCAGATTAGTAAAACAGCATTTTTATTTCCTTTAAAAGCTGTGATGGCTATTTTTGTTATTGATGTACACCAGCTGATTTTAGCATACCTTATCCTATTCCCCCTCGCAAATCTCAACTAAGGCAAAGTATGTAACAAAATAAGAACTATAACCAAATTCATTAACATGGAAATCATGAAACAAGTTGATATTTTATCTTATCCACCAAATCTACATGCTTTTTACCCATGACATTTTACCTATTTTCCTTAATGGTGCTAAGTCAGTTGGAGTTTTTATTTAATATTCAACGTGGATATTGCTGATCTTTATATCTTATCAGTAGGTTTTGCCCCTCTCTTCTCATTCCAGGCCTATTCTAAATTATACAGCACTGGTTTGTTGTTTATTTTTCTACATTAATTTTGTTTTTTTTTTGATCACTTCCAGTGCTCCATTTATTCTAATTGTTCTTCTTCTGAGTGAACTTGTGAATGCAGAGATTACTAGTTGGTTGAGTTTGATGAATGAATTTGGCCTGCAGTTGACTTAACTGTTGTTGGTATTAGGATAGTTGGGTTCTGATTTGTCAAATTACTGTGTGGTTCAATTAAATCATCTTTCCAGACTGCAAGAATATATTTTAAATGGCAAGAGTATATTAGATTAATTTTCCCAAATGCTTGTTTCAAAAAAAAAGCATGAAAATATCATTGATTGTAAGTTGCAGTGTCTGAAACATGAATTTGTTGGGAGCTGGAATTCTCAGCGAGCAATAACGATACAACCATATGTGGAAATAAGTTTACCTAGCCTCCATCTTAGTGTGCAGAATATGTTGATAAACCCAGGCAGTGGAATAATTGTTTATTTGAAATTCACAGCAGAAATTGACTCTCGCCCCACTATATCTTGTAGGAAGAGGCAAATATGATAGGGAGATGTAAAGGGTTAACATCAGTAGCACAGTGGTTAGCATTGCTGCCTTGCAACACCAGGGTTCTGGGGTCATTACCTATGTGGAGTTTTCATGTTCTGCCTGTGTGGGTTTCCTTCGGGTGCTCTGGTTTCCTCCCACAGTCAGAAAATGTGCATATTAGGTGGATTGGTCAGGCTAACTGTGTCCCAAAGTGTTTAGATTAGGGGGATTAGTGGGGTAAATATGTGGGATTATGTGATTAGAGTGGGGAAGAAGGCCTAGATAAGATATTCTGTCAGAGAGTTGGTGCAGACTTGATGGGCCAGATGGCCTCCTCCTACTCTGTAGGTATTGTACAATTCTATGATTCTGTGAAAAGCATACATGATGCAAATGTACTAACAATGTTAAATCAGATGACTGAGAAGTAAGACACATCTGAAAAGAGGAATATCTCCAACCTCAAGTCGAGAAATAGATGTTACTTGCTGTAAATAAAGGGTAACATAACATGGTTATGAGAATCTCTAGACTCAAGCAGCATATTTTGGGAATAGACAATCCCCTAACTCCTGTTTAGAGACCAACCACAAAGTTAAAAAATTGTAACAATGGGTAAAAGACCCATTGTGTATCAAAGACAAGATACAGGGGCTGGCAAGAAAAGAGATCCTTGAAGAAGGGACAAAAGAAAAAAAATTAAGATATACCAAGATGTTGGGACATTGTGGAAAAGCAGGTATAAACTGAGACACAGACGCAGGAATTGGACAACAGTGAGCACAGGCAAGGGTAGCAATTGGTAGCATAGAAGCAGAAACAATTCCATGGCTCAGTAGAAGCAAGCAATCCATTCTACCACTCCCAGAACCACAAAAACTCTCAATAGGCCTGGAAATAAGACAACTGGAGGAAAAGTTTCACAAGGCACAGAACTGCTTCAGGAATACATTAAAAAAATCTCAGAAAGACCTAGACAGTACATTACTTTATGTAATAGGATCTATTGACGATGACTTGATAATGAGGCAGGGGATTGATGAGACTTCAGCTTCTTATGAAGAAGCCTTGGAAGTTTTTGACTCTTATTTCAGGGTCCATTGGAATTTGGTAATAGAGTGCTAAATTTAATAAAAGAAAGCAAAAACCAGACAAAAGCTTGCGTTAGTTCATTAGCAATCTCTGACATGGAACCTTAAAGGATGAGCTGATTTATGACAGAATCGTGGTCAGGAGCCAAAGGTAGAGCACTATCAGATCTCTTGCAGTCAAAAGAAAATTTTATGTAAATGAAAGCAGTGTAGATTGCAAGATAGAACTCAGGAAACAAAATCAGGTGTTTGCTTGCAGAGGAGTGGTCCTATGGAGAAGATCCATTCCATTTGTAGCTCCCCAAAACCTAAGCCTGCTAAAATGGGGAAAAGAATGCCAGCTGTCATTTTGAAATGTTTTTGCTGTGGAGGGAACAAACCACACAACCAAGAAAGATGGCTGGTAGAGTGCCACACTTGGAGCAATAGGTTATTTCAAAAGAGTTAGTCATAGAACATAGAACATAGAACATTACAGTGCAGAACAGGCCCTTCGGCCTTCGATGTTGCGCCGACCAATTAGGAACAAGCAGTGACCCTCTAACCCTTTCATCCATAAACTTATCTACTAACCTCTTAAACGCCACCAAACTTGGCGCATCTACAACTGACGCAGGCAGGGCATTCCTTACCCTTACCACCCTCTGGGTAAAGAACCTACCTCTGACATCCGTCCTATAACCACCACCCCTTAATTTAAAGCTATGTCCCCTCGTGCTAGCTTTCTCCATCCTAGGAAAAAGGCTATCACTGTCCACCCTATCTAAACCTCTAATCATCTTATATGTTTCAATAAGGTCTCCTCTTAGCCGCCTTCTTTCTAACGAAAACAACCTCAAATCCCTCAGCCTCTCTTCATAAGACCTGCCTTCCATACCAGGCAACATCCTGGTAAACCTCCTCTGTACCGTCTCCAATGCCTCCACGTCTTTCTTATAATGCAGGGACCAGAACTGCACACGATACTCCAAGTGCAGCTGCACTAGAGTTTTGTACAGTTGCAACATGACATTGTGGCTCCGAAATTCAATCATAGTGAATCATAGAGTCCCTACAGTACAGAAAGGAGGCCATTCAGCCCATTCACCCTGCATTGACAACAATCCCATCCGTAACTCCATATATTTACCCCTGCTGACCCCCGACGCTAAAGGGCAACTTATCAAAGCCAGTCCACCTAACCCGCACATCTTTAGATTATAGGAGGAAACCAGACTACCCAGAAGAATTCCACGCAAATCGGGAGAGAAAGTGCAAACTCAATTGTCATCTGAGGCTACAATTAAATTCAGGTCCCTGGCACTGTGAGACAACAGTTTGAACCACTAGCAATGCTGTTCGCTTGAAATTAATGATAATCTGTAAAAAGATAAAAAAAAGTTTAAAACAGCCACATATAAGAAGTGAAAGAACCAGAGCAAAAGAACTAACCTTCTGAGGGAAGAAAAATTATACTGAAATCAAGTTTTAGAGTATTGCACATAAAGTGCTTGGGTACCTCATAAAATTTAAAACCAGATGCAGGAGCACAAGTTTCTGTTTCATCAGATGAAATCAAATTGTTCAAACAGATTTTATTGCAACCTTCATCTATTAAATGACATGGTCCTGGTAAAAGGAAAAGACCAACTCATGCCAAAGCTGAAATATAAAGAATAATTTTCCTCTTTACACCAAGGAAGTCCCTCACCTACTGTCCAAAAAAGTCAAGGATGAAACTGAAAAGTTGCAGTGGCAAGGAGTTATCTCACATGTTCACCATGCCAACAAAATGGTGTTCATGGAATGGTTGCAGTTGCAAAGCCAAATGTCTCAATAGGAATCTATATGGATTTAACTTAACTAGACGAAGCAGTGACACTTGAGATCCACCCAAAAGGCCTCAGTGGCCCAATGTAGCCAAGAGTACTCTATTTTGAAAATTATATGCAAACAATAGATTTTGGCCATTGCCTCTAGACAAAGAATCCAGATTGCTGACCACATTTATAACACCATTCAGTTGTTGTTTTTTCAATAGATTTTCCTTTGGTATAGAATTTACCCCTGAAATGGCCAGTACATTGCAACTTCGCCTAGGCAAGATTCGTCAAGTCCCACCTGAGGCCAATAGAGAATTTTGTTGTGGGCAAGGTGGTAAAATTCTGGCTAATGTCTCACATTCTAGGAGATATGCCATATTGTCTACATCCTTCTAAATGGCTCCAGGAGAAATGAGATGATTGCAGAGTTGGAGTAATTCTGAGAGGTCTACAGAATATAAGTCTTGCATTGAGTGAATAATATGAGTTTGACAAACCTATATGATCAACTTGCTAGATCATATAGTGCAAGCCACTAGAATCACAGCTGATCCACAAAAAATGAAAGTAATTGGAGAATTTTCGTAACACTGAGCTTCAGTGATTCCTTGGGATAGTCAATCAACTAGGCAAGTTCCTATCAAACTTAGCAGAGGATAATGAACCCTTAAAAAGCTGGTGAGACAAGATCAACTGTGTGCTGGAGTGCCGCCCAACAAAATGCTTTGGAAAAGATTAAACAACTTTTAATCTCTTCTGAAATCTTGGCACTTTAGGACCCAGAATTATTGGCCAAAGTAGCAGCAGATGCATTATCTGGGGAGCAGTTTTATTTTTAAGTGCAGAGAGGTGACAAGCATAGGCCAGTCGACAATGCTTTTGCTAACAGAACAGAGCAATGATACACCACCATTTTACCAATGTGGGCATATGAATAATGTGCAGATTGTAGCAGGATTGTGTTGGAAAACCAAAATAGCCCATGAACAATTAGTTATCCTTCCAGACATGACAGAAATTGTGAAGGTACCATCCAGAATCCAGTGCTTCAGCTCAAGATTGATGAGATACATCTCCCATCACAGAGTGTGTGCAAGAGCAAGCAACAGCAATCATGCTGTCATGGTTACCTTCAGAAAGGACCACTGAAGACCAATGGAAAATAAAAACAAGGAAATAGAAGCAGGACTAGGTCATTTGGCCCTTTGAGCCTATTCTCTTGATCTGTACGATCATGGCAGATCTTCTGTCTCAATCCAATATCTCCACAAACCCCTTTACATCTTTAGGGTGGGATTTTCTGCCCGTCACCCCCAAAACCAGAAAATCCTGCCTGAGATCAATGGACTTTTACATGGTCTACAACCACCACCCCCCTAGTACGGTTCCCCTATGGGTAGAACGAGAAAATTCTGTCTTCGAGTCTAGAAATCTATTTATATCCTTCTTAAATATATACAGTGACTTGGCCTCCAAAGCCTTCTGTGGTAGAGAACTCCACGGGCTCATCACCCTCTGAGTGAAGAGGTTTCTCCTCATCTTGGTCCTCAGTGATTTATCTTATATTCTGAGACTGTGACCCTTGTTCTAGAACCTCTAGCCTGAGGAAATAACATTCTTGCAAGCAGTCTGGCTATCTCTGTCAAAAATTTATATGTTTCAATTAAATCCTGGTGAATTCAGGACCAGTCATCCAGTCTCTGCTCATATGACAATACAGTCATCCCAGAAATTAATAAATCTTCACTGCATTCCCTTAATGGCAAGTAGATCCTTTCTTCAATAAGGAGATCAAAACTGCACACACAGTACTCCAGGTGTGTCTGACCAAGATCATGTATAACTGCAGTAAGACATGCTTGCCCCTATATATAATGTAGTAACATGAAAAGCATCCATGATGCTGATGTAATACAGATGCGAAATAACATGATTAAGACTTAAGCAAGATCGGGAGGAGAAGGAGCTCCAATCTCGTGCAGAAGTCCAAATGTGTAAGTATTTGCTAAAGCAAAGAGTAATGGTTTTACAAAACTATAGACTCGAGCAGGAAAATAGACAATCCCAAAATCCCCTGCCTTGACCTTGACCACACAACAAAACTAGCCTGGTTTATTTAAGAATACATTCTTGGCCTTGGTTTTGTCCTTAGTCATGTCGAACTTGGCATTACAAATACAGGATTTTGTTTTACATTTAGCTTGTACTCAAACGCTCTTTCTTCCCCTTTCTATCAGCAGTGGTGACTGTTTTAAACATTACCTGACCAGAATGTAACCAGACAATTATATAATATGTAAATGAGCAGTGGCTAACATTACAAATGAGTTACTACATTGGCAATTATTACTGCCAGTAATTACTGCCACTAGTAAAGTGATATCTGATCAAAGCGAAATCCACTACTCTCTCATTGTATAATAACTGCAAAGTTATTATTCGTATAATAACTGCAAATGCTATTTGTTTGCTTACTTTCAGTGCTAAAAGCTGGTGAAAAAGTGAAATTATGTGAGCTGTTTCTTAGGTGCAGATATGAAATGGAAGGATAGCAATTGTTTTCATCCCATCATATCACTATGCAAAATTACTGTAGTATCAACAAAAGTCAAAGAACTTTGCACTATAGCCTATATAAATTGTAATATGTACAATCCTATACATCACTAATGATTTTAACTAGAAGATTTATTTGTTGAAATATGTTTACTAACATCCTACACTTTACCACTGTGCTCTCATTGCAAATGTTATTAATGCTGAATTTTTTAAAAAGATTTTTTTCAGTCTGACCAAGCACAGTAATTTTCACCAGACATTCAGTGAATCAAACTAATTTTCATTTTATATCTTTTACGCAGTTTCAGCAAATTATTGTAGATGCTGCAATCTGAAACAGAAATGTTAAATGCTGGAAAGTCTCAGCAGATGTGACAGCATCTGTGGAGAAAATATAAAGCCAATGTTTCAAGTCTGGATGACCCTTCATCAGAGCTGAAGACAATAGAAAATAGGGTGATATTTATACTGTTAGGGTGTGGATTGGGGTGGGAGATTGACAAACATGTCATAAACAAAAAGACAAAGGCAATGTAAATGGTGGTGATCATAACTAAGAATGATGCTAATAATGGCTGTTAAGAAATCAGAACGTATAAATGGCAGAGCCAAGGTATGATGTAGAGATGCCGGCATTGGACTGGGGTAGTAAGAACTCAGTAAGAATCTAGCAACACCAATTTTAAATCCAACCGATTTATTTGATAGTAAATTTGCGAGCTTTCGACCTTTTCGTCTTCGAATTTTGCCTGACAAATTTGCCTGACGAAGACGAAAAGGTCGAAAGCTCGCAAATTTACTATCAAATAAATCGGTTGATTTAAAATTGGTGTTGCCAGATTCTTACTGAGAGCCAAGGTAAGCAGAGTGTCAAAGGGCAGCCTGAGATATGTAATAGATAGCCCTAGTTGAGTGGGAGGAGAGAGGGTATATTGGGAGAAAGAGATGGAGAACGAGATTTTAAAAGGCAGGAAAGTGAAATGATGGAAAAAATAAAAATTCTAAAATATTTAAAAAATATATATTTGTGTATATGAAGTGAAATAAAATGAATGGTAATAGGATAAAGAATTCATGCTCTGAAGTTTTTGAATTCGATGTTCAATCTAGAATGGTGTACAGTGCCTAATTGGAAGATGAGGTGCAGTTTCCTCTATTTTGCGTTAGGCTACACTGAAATATTGCAACATGTCAAGGACGGACATGTAGATATGAGAGTAGGATGGTGTGTTGAAATGGCAAGCGACAGGAAAAACTGGGATCTGCTCACAGATGGACCCAAAGTGTTCTGCAAAGCAGTTACCAAGTCTGTGTTTGGTCTCTCTGATGTAGAGTAGATCACATTGGGAACAATGAATGCAATTGATCAGATAATTGAATCCATTCAGTGCATAAGCAGGTTATTCGGTCCATCAAGTCTGCACTGACAACAATCCCACCCAAGTACTATCTCTGTAACCCCACATATTTACCCCTGACACGAATGGACAATTTAGCATGATCAGTCAACTGAATATGGATATCTTTGGAGTGTGGAAGGAAAGTGGAGCGCCCAGAGGATACCATGAAAACATGGGGAGAAAGTGCAAACTACCCACACACACACAACACACACCACACACACACACACACACACACACACCACACCACACACACACACACACACACACACACACACGGCTGAAATTGAACCCAAATCTCTGCCACTGTGAGACAGCAATGCTAACCACTGTGTCTTCATGCAGTGCTGCTTCACCTGAAATGAATGTACAGGTCCTTGGATGGTGAGCAGGGAGAAGGTAAAGGGCAGGTATTGCACCCTTCTTAACCATGATCACCTTTATTTGCATTCCCTTTGTCTTCTTGTCTCTTACACCTTTGTTAATCCACTACCCACCACCACACACCCTAACAGTCTTGTTTTCTATTGTCTTCAGCACTGATGAAGGGTCATCCAGACCCAAACCATTGGTTCTATTCTCTCTCCCCATATGCTGTCAGGCCTGATGAGATTTTCCAGCATTTTCTGTTTTTGATTCAATAGCAGGAGTGTGGCAAACCTTCAGCTGCTCCTGAAATAGTTATTGTTCTAAACACGGAGCTTATGAAAAGAAAAATCCAGCACAACTGCTATGGTGCTCCATTATTGACCCCAGCAGACCTTCCAGCTGTAAGGGAAGTTCCTTTCAGCAGTTCCTTTCTCAATGATGTCTGTGTGCATCTACCACCAGTTCATATCTAAAGTGCCTGAAACAAGAGGCTAGCTGGAGATGGGGCTACCCCAAGTAATTCTCATTGTAAGGGAGCTGAATTAGAAAGCATTGTTTTTTAAATCCATGCACTTTTTTAAAGAATTCTTGAATGCCTTGACCCCCACCGCCCTCCCTTTGATAATCTATTTTGAGTACGGGGAAGCAGGAACTGTTCATATATGAAATAATTGCATTGGGCCCCATTCCTTTAACAGCAATAGCTTTATTTGGGTTGGATAGGATCTCCTGCATAAATGAGGCCAAATTGTAAACTGTCACAATAGACTACAACCAGTGGGGACTTGGAAGTCTAACTCCAATATGAACCTGCAATATGAAGAAAATCTTCTGCATAAGAACAGTTGATTTTTTTTTCTCCAATGCCCTGCATTTGTGTTGTGAGGTACTGTTTTAGAGCTTGGCACATTTACTACGACCTCAGATCCCAAATTAGCCCTGGACCTCAATGCTAGCTATGCTATGACCAGCAACACTCAGGGTGGATTTGAAAGCAGCATTCATTACAAAATAAAGTGTTGGCACTGACTTAAATGCTTTTGACTTCCCATACTCACTGAACGTAAATATTGTCAATATTGTAACAGCCGGTGAGTCCTTGAATACTTGGAATGCAGCCACATTGGATCTCAGTTTATGTGCCTCCCCTTTGTGTCCCATATTGCCCTATTCTTAAATGCTGGCCATCTTCTCCCTCGTAAATGCTTTGCATATTGTCTAAGCTCTACTTTGTAATCCACTTCACCACTAATATCTCTCTCTTGATCTATTCTCTACAATTTATCCACTGAGCTCCTATCCTGCTGCTATTCCAACCCCTTGGTTCTCCTGGTTTGATCTGTGCTTTTTTTAATGCTCTACTCTTGGCATTATCACCCTGAGCATTTACACTCCCATATTCGAGTGCTTAGTTCGCTTGCTGCAATGCCGAGGTATCTCCCCTATTCTGCTCTTCAACTTCATGCCTCTCCATCTAATTCTCACAAATAATTTTTCCAGGTTGTCTCTGATTTCACCAGATCTACAAAGCCCCCAGGAGTCCCTCTCTGCATATTAACCTACAGACTGGCACTAGCTTAGAACTGGTTGGCAATATGTTGTCTATTTGTAAAGTTTTGCTGTTTCAAAAAAAAGAACATTGTTAATTTTAGGTATATGTTCCCCTGAATTTGATTTATTGTTGAGCATTTTTGGATCATTTCAATATTTTCTAATCTCACCATTTTCTCTCTTCACTTGGGAGCTCTCAAACAACTGTTTGGCTATACCAAGCCAAATATTGGATGATATCCCGGGTTGAGAGCATCTGGTGCCCAACAAAGCCTTGTGTCTTTAAAAACTACTGTTATTTTCAATCCAGAATCTCTGGAATTGGATTTCTGATTTCCTAACTGTCTTGGAATCAGATATTTTCATTTACTTATATTTTGTGGATTCATCATAGCTGACCCACCCATTTATTTTTAGCATGCAATTAAGATTTTTAACCAATTTATGTTTTTTTATGTTGTTGGTATTAGTGTCGTGCTTTTTGAATCATGAGTGCTAGCAGACAATGCACTCTCAGTATGCAATGTGGTGCCAATTTGCGCATATATTTTATGGCAAAGAAACAGAAACATTCAGCTTAAGTACACTCTTCATGCTATAGTATCTTTATTGTATATAAATGTCCCTCACACTTATTCCAGTGATATTTTACTGTGGCTTGTCAAATACTTAATAGCAATGTTGAAGGTGCATGTAAACACTGATGTGCAATTGGCAATGGGGCATACAGCACTACCATATGTACATGCACCAATTTAGAAAGTTCATGATGAGCTGAATTAGTGCCAGCCAGAAACAGGTCTTTTGAATGGTTTTCTCTCAAAGAAAAGATTAATCCTATTTAAAAGTAGACTTGACATATTTTCTGCACTTAATGGAATCTTGCTGGAGCATGTGTCCACAGCTGCTGACAGCCATTCAGTATCTTAGTGAAGAACTCATTCCTTGTATGTAGGTCGAGACAGTAATTATTGGTAGGCAATTCTATAACACAAGCCATCACAACCAAGTCTGATTTAAAAAAAACATGTTATATATGCATGTATGTGTTTATATGTATGTGCTTTTATATATTATATTTATGTTTTATATATTTCCTTTGAATGTAGCAATGCTGGCAGCAAAGTTGTATTTACTGTCCATCTTTATTTACCCTCATTATGGGTAAGGCTGTATTAATTGCTTATTCATGGTTACTTTGCGCAGGTGGTTGCAATACTCTCCCCTGAACTTCTACAGTACTTGTGGTGATGGTGCTGTTACAATGGTGTTAGGTATGGCATTGATTCAAGGGCGAGGCTGGAATGCAATATACAGACATGCGCTGTGTCCATTTTTTGAATGATTAAATGGGTTCCTTCTGCACTGTAGGGATTCTATAGAAGTAACCTTGGTGAATTGCTGCAGTAAATTGTACATATTTTAGTCACAGTACACCAGTGATATGGGGTGAATATTGATACGGGTGACAGAGATCAAACAAATAAACTGCTTTGTTCTGATAGTGTTAAGCTTCTTGATTGCACTCACTCAGGTGAATGGATATTATTCCTTCACATTCGTGACTCGAGTCTGTAGACAACAGAAGAATTAAGGATACAAACATGAACTTTTTGTCACAGAGTTCTGAACCTCTGTTAATGTGACTGATCCAGTTAAATGTCTGGTCAGTTTTAATTATCATAATGTTGTTGGGGAAGGATTGGGAAATTGAAGGTCAAGGGAAGCTGGCAAAGTTTTTTGTCCTGTTGGAGATAGTTATTTCTTAGCATCTAAATTTTGCCTGTCATTTATCAACTCAAGCTTGGATGCTATCCAGATCCTGCTGTGAACTGGCAAGTGCTCCTTCGTGATTACAATAGTTATGAATGGATTTGAACAATATAGAATTGCCATTGACTTTATGGTGGAGGGAAGGTCATTAATAAAGAAACTGGATATATTTTGGTAAGGACACTGCTCTGAGGTTCCCCATTAGTAATGTCTTAGGGCCATGATCATTGATTTCTGACAACAACAACCACCTTATTTTGTGCTAGGTACATCTCCAGCTACTGGATTGTTTCTCCATTAACCACAATTGAATTCTGTTCTTGCAGGACTGCTAGATGCCATACTCAGCTAAATGCTGACTTAATGTAGAGAGCAATCACGCTCACCTTTCCACTAATAATCAGCTCACATCCATAGCCGATTTAAGGAATCTAACCTGAGCATTGGTGAGCAGATGATTATTGAGTAAATGTCAATTTTTGCTAGCATTAATTAATTCTATTATCATATTGACAATTGAGAGAAGTCTGTTAAGGTGGTAGTTATATTTATCTCTTAGAATTGAACTGTTTCTTCTGGACCAGAATGTGATCGGGTAGTCATTCACATCAGGAGCGGATAGCTCTGGTGTATGAGTCTTCAGCATTACAGCTGGGATGTTATCAGTGTGTATAACATTTCACTGTGTCTAGTTTACTGAATTATTTCTTACCATCTTGTGGAATGGACCAAATTGGATACTGTGGTAGTAGGACATTAAGTGGAGGTTGAATAGGTACATTCGGCTGAAAGTGTTTTCAGAGATTTTGGTTTTGTCTTTTACATTTGTGCTGGATTCCAGCATGGTGAGAATGGACATATTCATACTCTTCCTCCTATCTGTTACTTGATTACACAAAAGATGTGATTGGCTCCTCAGAGATTTACTTTGATCTGTTGGTAATTCTAACATCACCTGGGATCTATCCATGCCTTTTCCAATAATGATTGCTGGTTACATATCTGAAGCAAACACCCTGGTTGATTTTGTTTTTTTTTGTGTTTTCTAACCTAGAGTACAGTCCCAATTCTTGTGATTTCCCCATAACCACATCCCACCCATTGCACACATCGAACTGTCTTAATATAGGCGAGATCATTGAATGCAGACTACAGAATGAGCTGGAACCTCCTGTTTTGCATAGCTCAGTATCACCTAGCTGTGCACTGACCCACTAAATTATGCATTCCATTTGTAATGTGCCAGTTTGCAAGGATTAAACAAAATTTTAATCTATTGTTAAATATTTGTGGATTAAAGATGTATTTTATTGACAGCTAACTACTGTGCTATTGAAATGGTTAAAAGTTCTCTTAAGGTTAATAATAAATGCAATTTATTAAAAAAATGCACAAATCTATTTATTTAGGATGCAAATGGTTGCATCCTGTTTGTCATAGAATTGTCAGATACCTGACAAGCCAAGGGCAGCAATATCAATTAGCTAAGATTTTCTAGTTGATTATTTGTGCACAAGACTAAAGATGCTTGGGTAATGTTATGAAAATACGCATAAAGGCCAGGTGTGCTTCAAAGTAAAAATAGTGCACGGCATGCAGTACAGTAGCAACCGCGGGGTAGTTTATTAATAGGTTTAAATAATTGATTATTGGCCACAGGAAGATTGAATAGTCAATTTCAATAAACCCCATGACTACATGCAGCCATAAAGGCTTCTGCATAAATGTTGAAAATAAAGTGTATGATACATATGTAAATATGTTTTTTGTGACCTGTGTATCTGATTGGAATAAGTCCAGAATTAATCCAATCAAACTCACACTAAAACCCGATTTTAAAATCACAATTTAATTTGTGATACTATTGCATTTCTACAGTAAAGGATCAAGCGCTCTATCGTCTCTCACACTTTTCTTCCGAAGAAACTGTGTAATGCTATTTCCACTGCACTGCGCTCATTTTTAGCATTGCAATAAGAAGGGATCCTTACTCATTGGATGATATGGTGGTCAGTACACTGTACAGCACTATGAAAATGGTGAGTCCTGGAATACATGTGGTATTCTAAATGTCAATCATAATGCTGTGGAAAGACACCAAACTCAAAGGCAGATGCTTTGCCACCAAATAAAAGTCACTCATATTTAAAGAAAGGTACTGACAGTGGGCTGAAGGCAAGTCTCACTGTCCTAGCAATGCGCAAAGGAACTGTGATAAGCGTAGGGGAGAAAAATACCAATTTTAAATAAGGATTCCTTTAGAGGAAAATATAGTCATCAGCACTAGAGATAAATCCAAGAGGCATCGCCTCCATTTAAAGTAATTATTTTCCTCTGTTCTTAAATTAATGGAAATTTTATTTTTTATTTACATTAATGGTTTTGCCATTGCAATACTTTTTCAAGACAAGCATTGACTGTTTCATAAGCTTGAAAAAAGATGCATTTAATTATTGTTTACAGAAGCCTATTTACAGAATGCAATCAGCTGTTGATCTCACCCTCTTTCATCATTTCAAGGAGTTAAAAATATTGGGATCCAAGAGACAATGATGCTTGTTGTTCTGCAGAAGCAATTTAAAATTAAAAACATTTGAGGTATCCATTACAATTATGAAGGAAGGTTGGGTACTTAATAGAGGTGTAATCAATTGGCACCTGGATTTTAAAAATTTAAATTAAGGTTTGGTTGGAGCAATAAAAATGGTTACGTGTTTACCATGGAGGCAACATATAGATATTTTCTAGGGTCTTCTGATGTAGTTCAATTTTTGAGTCCAGCTCATTCTTGCAGATAAAAATTAACAGATGTTTCCAAACTGAACTGGAGCTTTCCATGTGGAAGGTGCTGAATTCAGATTGGAATTGCTTACCATTCACGTGCTTTAAGCCGCCTGCAGGCAGGGAATTTAGGATAAATGCAGTAAACAAAATACTAAAGCCTTGTCTTTTTTTCAAAGTCCCAGAGATGTATGCCCTGCATTGACTGAAGCTGAGATAGCTGAAAAAACTTTGAAGCCAAATGCTATACATTTTACAGTGTACTCTTTTATAACAAGTGTATTAACAATTGAGTTCTAAATAACCTTATTTAAATCCTTTTTCTGAATAACCTTCTGAATATTAAGTTCTTAAATGATGTTGTGTCTTTAATATATTTTTATTATTCCTGAACTGTGTTGCCTATACTGAGTGTCAAGTTCCATAACATTAAACTTTGCCAAAATGTGTTTACATATTGGCTCATTATAGCTCAACAATTGAAATTATGCAGTTGTTGTAATGGGTTTTGTGCAGATTTTCTCCTACTCCTGATTACTTTCAGGTAAAAAACGTGGTTGTTTCTGCAACCTTGTTTATGAAATTAAGTTCTCTTACAGCAGTCAATCTGCCTCAAATGAAATCATAAGAACACTTTTAAGTAGCTAGTTTATTGTCATAAAGCATGGTTAGAGTCCTTGGGTTCTGAATGGCTAGAACAACAGTGTAGGTGGGCTGTAAAGAAATAAAAGCTATTCTTTCAAATTTAGTTGTATTGCCATTTTCTTTATTATTCATTCTCTACTTTTCTTCTCTTTCGTGAAAGATGTTTTTGGGAATCCACAGGTGCTGAAAGGCATTTTGTGTCTAACCCAAGTTGCCATTAAATGTGTGATTCTATATAATCATCATTGGTAGTTTGTTCAACTTTGGCTGGAGCCACAGTTCAAGAGCTAATTCATAGCATCCTAAAAGCTGCTCCTGCTGAGAGTTTTGCTACTTGGGGACAAATCTTAAAAAGAAATTGGAGCTTTATCAGCTTAAGTGCTTAAATGCCTAATTTTCACTTTGGACAACAACCGGGTGACACAGTGGCACAGTGATTAGGACTGCTGCCTCACAGCACTCAGGTTCAATTCCAGCCTTGAGTCACTGTCTGTGTGGAGTTTGCATGTTCTCCCCCATGTCTGCGTGGGTTTCCTCTGGGTGCTCCGGTTTTCTTCCACCGTCCAAATATGTGTGGGTGAGGTTGATTGGCCACGATAAATGAATCCTAGTGTCAGGAGATTAGCAATGTAAATATGAAGGGTTACAGGAGTATAGCCTGGGTGGGATTGTGTTGGTGCAGACTCAATGGGCTGAATGGCCTCCTTCTACACTATAGGGATTCAATGAATAGGGAATGTGGTTCTGCACTCTGCCTTGCCTTTGGCAAAACAAGAATGATGTTTTGATGACAATACTTCTACATTTGACCAGTGTGTGTCTCAGATGACATGAAAGATCTCGTGACACTCCTTCAAAGAAAAGCAAGGTGTCCTGACTAATATTCATGCTTCAATCAACATCACTAAAACTGATTAACTGACCATTATCATGTTGCTCTTTGAAGGAACTTGCTGTCTGCAGGTTGACTGCTGCACCTCCTACACTGTTACAGCGACAACACTTAAAACACTACTTTATTGGCTGGAAAGTGCTTTGGGAAGTCTGGCGGTTGCAAAAGTTATTGTGTTAAAACAAGCCTTTCTTCTTTATTTCACTTGGGCTGCCCACCCAAAGGAGCGTATTGGTTTAGGTCCATGATTTCTGCAACACTGCCGCCCCAGTTCCATCTGACAAAGATTGAAAGCAGCCCTATCACCCCGTACAACATTAAGTGGTGCGTTTATTCACCAAGCCATCAGGAGAACTCTGTTGCTACTTAAGTAAACATACTTTACAAAAATGAAATTGGGAATAAATAATGCAGTGATTTGCTGCTACGTTTCCTGTCAAGATGCTTTGCAATTTTAATTAGATGGAAGCCTGGGAACTATTGCACAATGTAACCTTTAAAGAACAGTCTGTAACTGCATCACTCAACATTACCAGATAAGCTATCACTCTGAAATCAAATGTTCAGGCACTAGGGAAAAATGGAAGAATGTTCTTTTTTTGCTTCTACTTTTGTGGTATAAATAAATTATGCAGTACACCGGACTATCGAAGAGAAACTCGTGCTGACCTTGTAACAGTCTGCTAGCTAATGCAGTTGTATTGCTGGTTCATTATTTTATGGGATCCCATACAATGTTCTGCTCTAAGGCCAAAAGATGCGAACTAGACGCAGAGATGAGCAGAAAGAGCATTAGCCCCTGCTTTTGAGCTCAATTCTCAGAGTTATCTTTGTGACTGTTAATAAAGATTTCTAAAGTCAATACTGAGGAGCCAGAGTTCTTCTGTTTTTGTGTTTGCTACAACTGAGTCCTGGCTGTGATCGCAAGCTATCCATCATACAATCTTTTTTATCCTGTGGACTGTGGCGTGGTTGATTGCTTTACCACCTGAGTGCTTTACGACAAATGATCATCTGAAAGAATACAAATCATTCAAGACAACAGCATACAGACAATGCGTGAACACAACAGCTGCCTTTTTTCTGACAGACATAGTAAGGCCATAACCAGGCTTTTGATTGCTTTGCATTGTCTGCTTTGTTACTTTGTTTGATGGAATTATTTAAAATCAAATTAAATTGATGACTGGTCATTTGCTGAAGCTGGGATCACTAAAGAAATGGTGGCTATTATTCCATGTACAGAGCTAAAATTAACATTATTTTGCATTCTTTTGAATGTAAATTTGATACTTTTAAATTTAACCAGAAACTGAAGAGTCTAGTTTGACTTAATTGTCCTGTTTAACACTGGATAACATGTGGTGTCGAAGCACAGATTAGTTTAAGTGGTTTATTGCAAAACAGTTTTACAATAAATCTGACATTTTATGGAAGATTGTGAATTCCTTTATAACTTAACCATCTTCAGTAACCTGATATCACAAACCCAATATTTTTATAAAGTTATAATCCCAGAGTCTGTGAGAGCTCTTGCTATTCCTAATCACTCTAATTGGCAGGAATTTCAGTGTTATACCTGTCAATCTCAAAACTAATGCATTCCATATTTTGTCTGGCTTGCTGTACTTTCTAAGCAGTGCATGGTGGGATTGCAGGATCCATGTTTTCTCATTAGTTGATTGCGACAGAAACAAAGAACAGTTGCAATGTTAATCACCTCTTATGTTTGCTTGTATGCTGATTGATCCTGAGAGGTACCAGGACCAAAATACAACATTGGTAAAAGACAGCAGAGAGCTTCAATAAAAAGGCATGAAGCTGAAAAAACAAGCCTTAAATATGGGCTTTCTGATGCTGCAAAACAAGGAGATAGGCTGAAGTCCAGTGGGACACAACTTGGGGTTTTAAATTGAACTGCTTTTCTGTACCCATTGTTCTATTACTCGTACTACTGGGGAAGCAGCAATGATGAGTTTAAATCTTACTAATAGAGCATGAAAATTCAAAGGATCAAAATCAAGATCTCAAAAGTTTGATTTTTGAACCTTGATTGTAAATTTTCCAAATTGTGAGTGTCTACTATACTTCTGTCTTTCCAGCCAAATTAATTCTGCCTGAGGGGTTAGTCATAAAAAGACAAGAATTTCAACTATGTCACCTGCCATGGTTAAAGATTTAAATCCAGTTGCAATATACTCACTTGTGAACTGAAAGCTCCTTAAAACATTCACCTGCATTAATCCCAACAGAAGAATATCCCACCCAAAAAAGTGTGCAAAGATTCATTTGGCTTTTCCAAAAGATATTGAAATGTGATTCACATTGACTTGTCAAACATTTTTACTTTCGGGTATTTATTCAAGTTTGTTAGCAACAAGCAAGCAACATCTGCATAGAGGAGAACACGTGGACTAAAGTTCCTGTGATCATGGTTCCTTTGTTTATGGAGAATGAATTGCTATTTATTGCAGTTTGAAAAAAAATTATTCAATTTAAAAATCTATCTCTTTTCAACATTCTTGAAACGTATGGAATTGTTATATATGTATGAAAAACATGGAAAATGTACAAATAATAAACTCTGGAGCATTTTAAGAGGCAACTTTTGTTTGCTTATGAAAATTTATATTTATTTAAAAACTTTAGGTAGACAAACTCACAAGTAGCGCACTACGTTTCCTGCTTCTTATTCTGGCATACTGCAGATGCTCAATGCAGTAAACTGCATTCACAGGCTCTGATTTCAATCTTCACCTTTAAGAAGCAGAAAATTTGCACTTAAATACTTTAAGGTGTGTGTGTGTGTGTGTGTGTGTGTGTGTGTGTGTGTGTGTGTGTGTATATACACGTGTGTGTTCACCTTGGAGTTCTTACAAAAACTGCTGCAGGATTACAGGTACTGAATACTCCAGTATTGACTGTGGGTTAGTGACTACGGTTAGAAGTAGAACACTGACCAGTTTGTGTGGTTAGTGAACAGTCAGATCAAGTTGAGCTGCTTTGCTAACTAGTGATACAGGGATGCTGTTAGAGGTGATGATAAGTATAATAATCTGGTGCTTGATTGAATATGTTTTTACACAGAGTGCAAAACTTCTGGCTTCAATGTGATTACATACAGACTGACAGACCAAAGGTTAGACTCTATTCTCTGCTGAGTTGTTTCATGAGATGTTTGCTTAATTGATGTTTATTGCAGTGAATAAGGAAAAGCTCCCTGCCTTGCAGGACATTAGGAAGACTAAAATATCTCCACTATTGTACATTGGTGTATAGGCTTTTAGTTACTGTCACTCTTTGACTCAATGACTACTCCTTGGATTTTCTTAATTTTTTGTTGAATTGATGTTTAAGCTTTTGCTGAGATCATTTAGAGAAAGAACATTGGTCATTTGAGAATCCTTAGCCACCTCTCTAAAGGCTAAACATGGCGCAACACAGATTGTATGGATGATAAGGTTTGTAGACTGTTTATTTCTGATCAAGGTAGTCACCATAAGAAGGATTGCTTCTCAGCAAAAAAGAAACTGTATTTCCCTAACAATTAATTTCTATGGAGCGGTGCTGGGGAATTCTGCTTTCCTTAAACATATGCCCTATTAAAGGTAAATGATTGTGAAACATCGTGGAATACAATGTTGAACTGAAATAATTTTATCACAGCATAATAGCCACAAAGGTACACCTCCCTGCATTTTCTTAATTCACAGCCTGCTGTTGTTGTAGAGTTGCAAGCTGCAGCCCACGTCCAGTCTTCACAGCTGCAGTAAAGATTCAATCTGGTGTCTTCCCAGGACCTGGAACTGTGGTGGGAATACTGCCAAATGGCACCTTTATTGAGAACTGAGTGAATGTGAATAGAAAGTTCCACTTGCACTGAAGCTCCGACTTTAAATTTGTTGAAAATGAATCATGTAAAAGGTGTAAAGCACTTATTGGATCATTAGCTGTTGGTAAAATCTCCCGCCTCCTGATAAGCAGTTTGAAGTTGGCCTGCATTTAGGTGATATTGATTCAGGATGTTGGAAACTATTAGAAAATTCCATTTGTAATTTTAGAATTCTGTAACCGTTTCCAACATCCTGAATCAATATCACCGACTTTGCAGCTGCCTCCTTACCTACTTTGCATTGTAGCATAGGTATTGGTTTTAAGAGTGTTATATTTGTAAAAAAACTGTCTTGTATTGAAGGTTTGAGGTCCAGATAAAGGAATAGAATTAAGTGGTCAATGTACGGAGCCTGGAACTGTTTTGTGTATGGTAACTACCACGGGCATGATTTATTTTGGGGAGATGCATTTCAATCTTGACCTGTACGCCCAGTCACTCCTTGTGTAAATTATTGTACTGTTTAGGATATTTTGGAATTAAAGTAAAATTAAAGTTTATTTATAAGTCACAAGTAAAACTTACATTAACACTGCAATGAGGTTACTGTGAAATTCCCCTGGTTGCTACAGTCCAGTGTCAATGCATCTCATCAGCACATCTTTCTGAATGTGGGAGAAAACTGGAACACCTGGAGAAAACCCACATAGACATGGGGAGAATATGCAAACTCTACATGCTCAGTGACCGAAGTCGAGAATTGAACCTGAGTTCCTGGCGTGTGAAACAGCAGTGCTAACCACTGTGTTAACACGAAATAGGTCTTAATGGAGATTATAAAAAATTAAAAATACAAATTTAGATTTAATTTCCAAAATAAGGTACAAAAATACTGTTTATTCCTCTAAGACCCTGACGTCCAAGCTGCCACTGAAATGCCAATATTCTAATCTCTTTATTTGGTTCTGTTCTCATCCATTGTTTTTTCGAAAACTAACTAGCTCCCTCTTTTAGCCTAATTATGTTAATCCACTAAGAAAGGGAGTGGTTTCTAGGAGAAATAAATACTGAGTAAACAATAGATTATCTTGTTGGCAACCAACCTGTATACAGGTACCAGCACAAAGAATGAGCAGGTTGTGTTGAATGCTGAAAATGATTGGGGAGACATTTTGGTTGAGTGCTAAATTTTCAACACTTTTCCATCTAACTGTAAATGCTATTTACATTTCTTTACAACCACTTTGAGCTGAATTGCCTGTGGGAGCAATTCACAATATGTTTACCCAAGGTCCATAAAATGATGAATTCCATGAACTTATTTGAAACATTACAACTGTTTGGTTTAAACAAAATCACAAATTGTTATTTCACAAGACTGTTATGGTGCGCAAACTGTCACTCATCTGCTGTGCTGCTGTCTTTTGAGTTTGCAGTAAAAATAACAAAGCAGTAGCTCTCGGCTTATCAGCAGCCTTCTGAATTAGTATTGTGTTGTCTTTCTGTAGGAATGAGTGGCCACGCAGAAGTAGTGAGAGTTGTGTACCATCCAGACAAAATCTGCTTTGAAAAACTGCTCAAGGTCTTCTGGGAGAGCCATGACCCAACACAAGGTACAGTAATGAATAGACCAGTTCCTCATTATATTCCTAATTACTGCTGTGGTAATTAGTGTTTCAGTAACATGTTTCAAATGAACCTTGAAACCACATGTGGTCCAAACACCGTGGAAAAAGGAATGGACAGGCGGAGTCTTCTTTTAAAAAAAACATTTGAGACAATTGAAGCAGAAAAAAATACTGTGACTGCTCAACTCGGGGCTATTAGTGTTGCACTGAAGAGATTTGGTTTCCTTGCTGAACGGGAAATATTGATGGTGTTCATGTACAAGTCTGCAGCACAGTTTATTTCACTTTCCCAACTTGTGTAGAGCGATGAGCATTGTGGGCTTTTTTTGGTTGATAATAGTCAGCACTTTTGACTGTCTACACAGGCCATAATATATTTTGTAGTTTTGATCCCTGACATACACTTTTGCTGACCCCAGTGAATTAATACCATATGAATTATAAGAATGTAAATGTTGGTGAGGGGTTAATCTGCACAGTTTAATCAGTCAATTATTGGGTTTCCTTTACAGTTTTTGAATAATGCTCAGATTTTCCATCGTATTAAAGGAATTATTTGCAAAACTGAAATATTAAAAAGTAGAATTATAAAAATGATTCAAATCTGAAATCATTTTGTTATTCATAAAGCTTTTTAAAAACACCTCTCCTTAGCATGCTTATGCTCTAGAGTTTGGGTCACCATGTGTTAAACATAAAACTTGCAGTACTAAAAGATGGGAAGATTTCTTCATCTGCACTGTTCAAAAGATTTAGCCACAGTGTATGGACATTGCTGGTACATTCTTTTAAACTGCTGGTTCACCTCTGGATCTTACTTGGGTTTATCTTATTTCTACAATTTAATTCTGAACTCTAATGACAACTGTACATTTCTTTTGGCTGCTTGTGCCTGTAGGCATGGATAGCCTGGTAAGTGTGCCTATTGGTCTGGAGGAGCATGGGGAACAACCAAGAAGGCAGGAGAGAACAGAAACTGCAGAGTGTAGAGGGTACTTTGTGTTGTGGGATGTGTGTTATTCAGTAGGTTTCATGAAGAAGTTCTGCATCTTGTATGGTTTAACAGTAAATGTTTATTAATCACTGGTAACAAATGATATAGGGTCTAAGATAGGAGTTATCTCCATACTTGCCTCTGCACACGTCTCTGTCCAGTACAAGACTGTCCTCCTATACTTGAGTCGTGTGCTCCTTTACATCATACTGTGGGTACTGCAGTATGCAGTCCTATGTTAGTCCTTTTGATACCAGACCCTTGTAGTACAATCTCCAGGGAACTCTTTGTTATCCGAATTCAGCGAAGAGCAATGTGTAAGGTGCTTTGCCTCACAAAAGAAGCTATCACTAAGCTATGTTACTTCCTGTAGCCACAGATCTGGCTTTGGGTCAAGATATGAGCAACACAGCTGTGGCTGTCAAGTTCATTATGATGGTTACCTCTTGTGTAACTGACTCTGTGCAATCTGCAGCATGAATTTCTGTTGAGGTGACACCAGTGACAACACCAGGTTGTATATATGCAGCACCTTTCAATGCATAATATTCCAAGGCATGTCAGAGGAGTGTTTTCAATCAAAATGTAACCCTAGATGTGAGATAGATGGGAGATATTTGGTCAAAAGTTGATTTTAAAGCAAACTTACTGATGCATGTAGTTCCAAGCGAATGAAAATTTAGGAGCTAACTAGCCCCATCTTTTAGCCTAATTATGTTAATCCACTAAGAAAGGGAGTGGTTTCTAGGAGAAATAAATACTGAGTAAACAATAGATTATCTTGTTGGCAACCGTCCTGTATACAGGTACCAGCACAAAGAATGAGCAGGTTGTGTTGAATACTGAAAATGATTGGGGAGACATTTTGGTTGAGTGCTAAATTCTCAACACTTTTCTATCTAATTGTAAATGCTATTTACATTTCTTTACAACCACTTTGAGAATTTGTTGTGGGCAGAAAATCACTTTGACAGTTTTGGATCATGATGAGACTTAGAAGTAGTGGAAAAGTATACTCCAACCTAGCAGCATGAATTTGTGACCAGGACCAAACTGAAGTGAGAAACCATACCAGTCTCCAAGCTTTGACAATAATTTGTCAAGACTTCATACCAACTCCACAAAATCGACATCAACTTTGACCCCTCCACACAGTCTCTAACTTTAACTCTGGACTCCATTCTCTAAGAGACAGAAATCTTCCTGTCTCTTAGCACCATAAGTTGTATGTTTAACACATGGTGAGCCAAACTTAAGCATGCTAAGGAGAGGTGTTTTCAAAAGGCTGTATGAATAACAAAATGATTTATGATTTGATTCATTTCCAGAATTCTACCTTTTTAATATTTTAGTTTTGCAAATCATTTCTTTAACATAGAAAGCAACCATGAAGACAGGAGAGAGCAGGAACAGCAGAGCGAAGAGAATACCCATTCATACCTCTTTACTACCGGGAAATGTGTATCCTAATAATTGGAGTTTAACATAAATAGCTTTATTTTTATATGGAGATTTCACATTGACTTGCAAAGTGTAATACAGCTCTAAACATCATGTGGAGGATATTCTGACCTCTCTACTGTGTGTTTCTCGCAGTGGGAGGTGGCACGCCATTTGCCAGCCATGGGATTTTCTGGTCCTGCCACCCCCCTATCCCCCACCTCAGGAAAACTGCAGTGGGGGAGTGCCACCAGTGAGACCAGAAGATTTTGCCACTGTGAACATCTGGATAATGCTGGCTTTTTATGGCATTATTTAGGGAATAGAAATTGACTATCTACAGGTAGTGCAGGTTAAAATCTGCACATCATCCAATCTTGGAGTTTCAGGTCAAAAAATTTCCATATAATCTCATAAGCAGTTTTTTTGATAAAGGAAAAAAAAAGGAGTGTTTTGCTCTCAATTTATGATGAGCTGAGTTTGAAGATAGAGATCTGTCCAATTGCTTATTGATACTTTTTATATCTATGCCAATCGGAGAAATTGCTGAGATTCACTTGGCCTCCTTGGGTATTCTCTGTATTGTCCAGGTCAGTTGACTCAAGAAGTATTTTTTATGATTCCATTGGAGTTAGTTGAAACCAAGCAGAACAACAAGTGGTAGTCAGGAATAATTGGCAATTCAGAGTCCAGAATATTGACATGAATTTTATATATACTCAGATATTATGTCATCATTTGTGCTGTGTGTAATTTTTCATTTCCATATTTTTGAATTAGTTTTTTGCACTTTGTGCTGTTTTCTAAAGCTTTTGGCAATATGTGTTGCCTTTGAGAACTTAGTTACAGAGCAGGAAAGAGATAGCACCAAATTCCTTCTAATATGATGCAATAATTTATCCCTTCTTCATTAGTTTGACTCTTCCACTTGTCATGTTTGCTGTCTCTATGATCTAAAGTTTAAAGTTTTTTTTATTGGAATGGAATTTTCCGGCCATGTTAGTTCCAAGACGGGAAAATTCTATCCTTAGTGTCACAAGTAGGCTTACATTCACACTGCAATGAAACTACTCCAGCGTCTGTTTGGATACACTGAGGGAGAATTTAGCATGACCAGTACACTTAATCAGCATGTGTTTTAGACTGTGGGCAGAAACTGGAGCACCCGGAGCAAACCCACACAAACACAGGGAGAACGTGCAGACTCTTCGCACACAGCCACCCAAGGTGGGAGTCAAAACCAGGTCCTTGGCGCTTTGAGGCAGCAGTGCTAACCACTGTGCCACTGTACCCCCACTGTGTAACATTTGCTAATTTATTGCCATTTGTAAACCATTTTGCACTGCCTTCAGGAAGCAAGGCTCATCTTAGGAAATGCCCAAATAATTCCAAGTGGTAGAAAGAAGAGATTGTCATTTCATTACTCTGAGTTGGATTTGATGTCAGAGATGAAATAAAATTGTGTCAATCTGTGCAGAAACCAGCCCTTCTTCCATGTGGATCTCACTACCACAGAAGTGCTTGAGGCAAATGACAGCTGGGTAAATAAATGAGGGAGAAAGGAATGGATATGATCAGGTATTTATCCTTGATTTCTCCACTTGCTCATACCCAGTTGAGGCTGTTTCCACTTGCACTGCATCCCCAATTATTATTTATATTGCAAGTATTCATAGTTTTATTGAGCAATATTGGTACATTTAAAGTAGTTTTAAAATCCTTCAATGCTAACTGAAATGAACGGGAAGGTGCTGTTGTACAAAGAATGTGTAACAACAACAGCTTTCCTGTTTTTAGCATCAAAGGATTATTGCTAAAATATAGATTGCTAAGTGTGATTGTATGTGTATGCAAATTGTAGGAAGGCAGAGGTGAGGTATTGTTGTTATTGTTCTCCAGATCACTAATAAGTGTTGTCAGGAAAGACTGCTTTCAGGTGTGACAATGCAGAGGTGTTATGTTCTATCATAATTTTTTCTCCCGACATATTTGTAGTGAAGATTTTTCACCATTTTACAAACTATGCAAGAAACCCTCAAGATTGCTGCAGTACAGCGTGATCATTTTCCCACAAAATACATGCAGGAAAAGACAGGGGAGCACCAATGCAGTTGGTTCAGATTATTCATTAGAAACGGTGCCTCCAAAGATACAAACAATAAAAGGATGATTGAGAGATTGGGGGATAACAGGATAAAGCTATGAGTCCGTGACCCTTACTCACAGGATACTAGAAGTAGATAAGTCAGACAACATAGAGCGTAGCTTCTTGCAGGATCCAAAGCAAAATACTTGCTTAGATTCTGCAGGCAAGAGGATTTTTATTTCCTCACTAGGGAAACCTTAGCACCAAGAAGAGCTGTCTAAGTAAGGATGAAGTTAAACGGAATATCTTGGAGTATCACAAGGCGATCCGGAAGCAAAACAAAATAAAAAAGTATCACCACCTTTAGTTGTGTGTAATTGCCCTGTTTAGTTCGAGACACCCTCACTCTCCAGAAGAGATGCTTGAAACAAAGCACTGTGAGCTCTCTTTCATATAAGAAAAGACACACTCATCCCTCCTTTGATAGGGTAAGTGCCATACAGCCTCCACAGCGCACCCACCAACAAAATGCAGATCTAATGCCAATCATAAGCAAAGAATATTTTCCTGTACTGGCAATGCCAGGACAACCTCTCAAGCTGTTCAAGGATTCTAAACCATCAATGTTTAATTTTGACATGGGGCTAAAGGCACAGTGGATATACTACCACACCCACCCTGCCTCCTTTGCACAAAAAAGATATAGAAAGATCAGCCTGTGTTTTAAATTTGCAGTAAAGCAGAGAGGATTATATCTAGACTACATCTTGCCCACTTCATCAAAGGAGCTCACTAAGGGATGTGTTCCATTTAAACAAATGTATTCCCCGCACACTCCAGGATTTTCAAAGTACCTACTGCCTTTGCATATTCAGCCAAGGAGAATATAGGATATTGACAAAAGTATAGAAAGGCTGATCAGCCAAAGGTTCTAATGCCATGCTTAATTATGCACCATAGTTCCCCATCACCAGATAAATATTGCACAGCCTGAGTGCTATACAACCTACCAGCACAGTCCCCAACACACTCAAATTCTTTGAGGATATTAAACGATTCAGGTTCAATTTTAACACAGGATCTGAACAAATGCAGTTCCCCATATCAGTTTGTACTCCTGGCATAACAAGGATATAGTAGGATCAAATCTGTGCCACAGGGTTAGAATAATTAAAGGAACACGTTGAGGGCTGTGTTTCATTATAAACAAGGGGATGATCCTGGTTTTCAAATGATAACAGGTGAAATTCACCTCATTGTTCACATACTAGATCATTCCTGCCAAAATGATAAATCCAGTCTCATCGAAATCTCTGCAACCAAAACTATGAAAACGCATGAATCCCAGTCAGGATTGGGACCTCAAACAAGATATGATGTACCCTTTCAAAACTAATGAATCCAGCTTAAGAGGATTCAAAATTAAGAGGACGTTCTTAGGTAGTTCTCAAAAAATTTAGAAGAAGCTTGCCCTTGGCTCCTTCTGAAAAGCCAGTCACGTGGATTCTCCTCCAATGACCCCGACTCCCTAGATATCTAACATACCATTTAACTGAATTCCAAGGATTGAAAGCAGCCTTCAACTGAGGAAGCTGCATTCTCATCAATAAGGATCCTCATCTCCCCCTTGCATCAAGCTTCTTATCGATATTCTGCAGTTCAGCAACACGTGCATCAAAATGCTGTGCCAAAAAACTGAGTTTGTCATCTATAACCTTAATCAACTTGGCAGTCATCATCTAAAACACCTTTGACTTCGCCAGGTCAAGATCATGCTCACTGACAATATAGCCATATTGAGGGCTGGGTTTCATCCTAGTCAGCTCGGACTGCTTCCTTCCATTGAGGATTACCATGACTTTACTAGGCATTTTGTCCTAAAACTTAATCAGAAATCTTCCACAGAGAACAGAGTTTTCACTCCAAGATTAGGTATTTATGGAGTATGCATCAGGATGAATTATAGGATTAAAAGATGAGTTGCGCCAGAGCTCAAGGAAACCAGCCATTCCTGTGCTTAGATCATGTGACCATCATGTTTTCATAAATTTTGTTCCTACAATCTTAGAAATAATAACGATAAAGTATCATCACCTTTAGTTGTGTGTAATTGCCTTTTCAACTGTGAAGGAACAGCTGACATACCAGCAGTGTTTGTTTGCTATCACCATTTTACCAGTGAGACCAAAACTGGCAATGGTGCTGTCATTGAGTTTTAAATATATGTCAGTAAACCTTCAATTCATCCTTTGTCTTTGTGTCTGTTTGTATACCCGTGTGCCTCCGAATGCCATTTCTTGTAAGCTCTTATATATATTTCACCTCCATCATTCACTTGCTTTTATTAAATGTTCCTTTCTGAAGCTAGATCAAGTGAAAACTCCTTGTTCTGTTCAAAATACTTTTATTTATTTACTGGATGTGGGAGTCACTGGCTAGGTCAGAATTTATTGCCTATCCATAATTACCCTTGAGAAGGTGATAATGAGCTGCCTTCTTGAAGCACTGCAGTCAGTCCATGTACTGTTGGGAAGGGAGCTCCAGCAGCATTGAAGGGGCAGTGATATGTTTACAAGTCAGGATGGTGAATGACTTGGAGGGGAGTTTCCAGTTGGCAATCCCAGATAATTGTTGCTGTTATCCTTTAGATTGGTAGCAGTCGTGGATTTAGAAGGTGATTCCTAAGGAGTCCTGGTGAGTTCCTTCAGTGTATTTTGTAGATTTAACACACTACTGGCACTGTTTGCCAGTGATGGAGAAAGTGAATGTTTGTGGAAGGGGTAACAATCAAGCGGGCTGCTTTCTCCTGGATGATGTCAAGCTTCCTACGTGTTGTTGGACCTGCATTTATCCAGGCAAATGGAGAGCGTTCCAATGCATTCCTGACTTGTGCCTTGTAGATGGTGGACAGACTATAAGGAAATTGGGATGTGAGTTACTTATCACAGGATTCCTGGCCATTGATCAGCTTTTGTAGCCTCAGTTTTACTATGCTGGTCCAGTTTCAGATCAGTATTATTCCCCAGGATGTTGGTAGTGGGGGATTCTGCAGTAGTAATGCCACTGAATGGTAATTGTTAGATTCTCTCTTGCTGGAGATGGACATTGCCTAAAACTAGTGTGGCATGAAATTTATTTGTCATATATCAGCTCAAATCTGGTTGTTGTCCAGGTCTGGCTGCAGATGGGCATGGACTGCTTCAGCACCTGAGGAGTTGCAGATGAAGCTGAACATTGTGCGGTCGTCAGCAAACATCCCCACTTCTGGTCTTATGTTGGAAGGGAGGTCATTGAAGAAGCAGCTGAAGATAGTAGGGCCTAGGTCATTACCCTGAAGAACTTCTGCAGTGATGTCCTGGAACTGAAGCGATTGACCTCCAACCACCACAACCATCTTCCTTTGTGCCTATATAACTCCAACCAGCAGAAAGTTTTCCCTTGATTCCCATTGACTTCTGTTTTGCTAGGCTCCCTGGTGTCACTCTCAAATGCTGTCTTAATGTCAATGGTAATCACTCTCATCTCATCTCTGGAGTTGAGTTCCTTTGTCCTTGGTTGAACCAAGGCTATAATGAGATCAGGAGCTGAATGATACTGACAGAACCCAAACTGAGCATTTTTGAGCGGGTTATTGCTGAGTAAGTGCCTCTTGGAAGGTCTGTTGATGACCCTTTCCATCACTTTGCATGTGGTTTATAAGCCTCAATGTGGAGCTTCCAGAATTGAAAAAGCAAAAGGTGTTGATTTTTATTTCTTTTTATTGTTTACAAAATTGACGTGAATAATTGATTTCTTTCAAAACTAAGTACATTCAAAACAATGCGCTAGTATACTTCACATTCCCCTGTATGTTCCTCATAGTAAGAAGTCTACAACACCTGGTTGAAGTTCAACAGGTTTATTTGGTAGCAAATGCCACTAGCTTTCAGGATTCTGCCCCTTTGTCAGGTGAGTTTCTTGTTTTGGAGACAATACACATCTCTTTAACCTATCCTTAATGCTATCTCCACTCACATTGCCTGCACCTTTAAGACTTATTAGCTGTAAAGACTTGCATTCTAATCAGTATTCTGTAAACTGAATATGTGCTTTATATGCCCTGTTTGTGATCAGAAATTCCCACTCACCTGATGAAGGGGCATAGCCCTGAAAGCTAGTGGCATTTGCTACCAAGTAAACCTGTTGGACTTCAACTTGGTGTTGTGAGACTTCTTATTGTGTTTACTCCAGTCCAATGCCGGCATCTCCACATCATGTTCCTCATAGTCCAGTATTTATTTTTCCTCCTCCAATTTTTTATTTAGTCCCTTTTGAAAGCTACCATCCGTATCCACCAATCTTTCAAGGAATGAATTCCCGATCACAAGGGTTAAAAGCATTATTTAAAAAGTTTTCCCTCCTCCCTTTTGATTTTTTTGCTAATTATGTTCAATCTCTCCAAATGGTTACCTGACTCTTATCTTGGACAGATTGGGTGGACCAGTGGATCTTTTCTTGTCCATCATTGTTTGCATGTTCATGTATCCTTGTGATTTTGAACACCTCTATTAAATCTGACCTCTAAAATGAACAATCTCAGTTTCTCCAGTCTCTTCACGTAACTGAAATTCCTCACTCATGGTATTATTCCATTATATGTTAAGTTTCAATTCATTGCAGATTTGTTTATCTTGAAGGCTGAGGTGAGACTTTGATGCATGAAGGCTCATGTATTCCTTTCAGTTAGCCTTCATGTGCAACTTCTGCAGTTAGCTTGCTGCACAATATTTTGCAGAATGGAATTTAATTTATGTGTAGCACATGCTGTGTTTTATTGCAGTCAGATCCACAGTGCATCAAGGCATTGTATAGGACAATATACAATTCCTTCATTTTTGTTGGCAAAATTACGGATAACCTAAATTTTAAATTTAGTGAAAAATGGTTGACAGTGTAAATAAAGAATAATTAAAATAAAGTTAATCCTTGCTTACGCTTTCAACTGTTTAGCCATTTACATTTGACAGCATGTGAGTTAATCTGATTGCTGCTGTTCTCTCATCCTGTTTGATTGTACATTGAGTGAGATAACCAGAGAGAAGATCAAGGTTCAGTCTTGTGTCACCCATACTGGAAAAGTGAATATTTTGGAATAAATGGAACAATTATGTTTACAGGAAAGCAAAATATTGCAGATGTTGGATACCTGTTACATTACCCAGCCAGATTTTTTTCTGGGAAGCAGTGATTCTGCCCACCCGCTGAGATGTCAAGACCACGCCTGCCTCTGCAGGCCTGAGAGGCCACAGCCATTATTTACAGCCATCAGCAGTTAATTGTCGGAGGTCATGACCTTTGACCCAATGAAGGAGTATGTCCTGCCTCCCAAGAATGGCTAATCAATCAGATGATTGGTAACTTTGGTTCTGGCAGTGCCATCAGGAGCGGTGGCCACTGCTGGGACTGCAGGCAGACCCTGACTAAAAGTATGAGGGAAGTCAGAACCCAAGGTATGTCAAGCCAGTCAAAGAACAAAGAACAAAACAGCACGGGAAACAGGCCCTTCGGCCCAACGAGCCTTCGCCACCACCCCAATGTTCCCACCTCTGCCCGTGATCCCTGTCTATGTTTATAGATCTATGGATTAAAAACCAAAAACCAAATTTGAGACAATTGTCGGGCAGATCCAGGTGAGGAAGGAGAACTGGGGTTGGAGAGAAGGGCATGGCAAGAAGATGAGGCCCCCACTTCCAAACCTGCCCGCCTTCCCAAGCCAGGTTCCAGGATTTACCAGATAAAATACTAGCAGTGACAGATGTAAATCCCCAGAGCCACTGAAGGACCTCTATTGGCCTAAGGCAAAGCTTCTGACACCTATCCTACTTTTGACAGACTTTCAGGGGTAATGATAGGCATGTTGGTCCCTGACATTCCATTTTGATTTAACACCTCCTCCTCTGCCAGCCCATTCCCGGAGAGGAAGAGGGTACAATTCCAGCTACCATTTTGTCCTTGTAAAGTAGACTAACTCTAGGCAAAATTAGTGAAATTGAATCCTGATGAGGCAAGAGTGCATGTTGGGTTGCATCGCGTTTCTACTGCTATAGTGTGACTGCAAAGCTGGACTGTCTAGGAAATTATTAAACTGTTCAATGTTGGCAAAGAATCAAATGCCCTGTTAGCACTTAGCTAATATTAGGATTAACTGAGATTTTGACACTAGTGAATATGGATTCAAGTACACATGTGCCAAGCAGCACTTTGCCTGGCCAGGGCATGACTCGAGGTTGGCAGTATAACTGATTCAAATGGCACAAAGCAGATACCAGGTTCAAACTGGCACCTGTTGTACCACCAGTATTGTAAAACTCTGTCCTCAAATGATAGCTTTGACTGAGTTATCATGTATTTGCATTCCCCTTGACAATTTAAACCTTGAATTGTCTTGGGGGAATGTGGGAATGATTCAAATTTGAAACCTTTAAAAATACACTGGATTGAATATAATTCTCTAGATAACCTTGAAAGAACAATGTAAAATTCAAAATTTTTCTTTTAGTGAACAATAGGAAAGGTGAATTTTATTTTTTGTTCCTAGTTGATTTTTTTTTTGCAGATTGTGAATTATTTTGTTGTATGTCTTTGATGTGATTACAGGGAATACAATTTTTTTTTACAGCTTATTAGTTATGGTAGAATAATGAGGATCCTCCATCCCAGTTCTTATTAAAAGACGAATTTCCTTTATTCTGCAATAGATTTCTCTAACTAGATATCAAAAATTTGCATTCTGTGTTGGTAAGCACTAAGAGCCATGTTTCCATTAATATTTCATAATTAGCCGAACTGCTTTAGTCAAATACTGTTGACAACAGGCACGCCTTTTCATTGCTGATCCTTTCCGTCCACTGGGCATCTATTATGAACTGAAAAAGACTTATTATAAGAATTATTATATGTCTCTACATATTGAGGACAGTAAATGTATCAACCTTCTTCTTTTTGATGTGCAGGTATGCGGCAAGGCAATGATATTGGCACACAGTACCGCTCGGTCATTTACCCATACACACAGGAGCAGATGGCTGCAGCTCTGAAATCCAAAGAGGCCTATCAGGAGGTATTGTGCATACACGTTTAGAGGGAGATTATTTTCTTTAACTGTTTCGCAGCCAGATCTGTGCCATAATTGTGTTTTTAAGTAGCAAAAGGGTTTCGATGCTCTTGCAATCATCTGGCTGCATTGTTATAGTTATTAATCCAAAGCTAATATTTACAGCCACCCTTCTGATTTGTTTAATTGATATTGGTTAGGTTTATAATCAGACACAATAATGTCCATTGCTATAGTTTTACCCATAATTAGTTCTCGCCATTCTGTTTTAGAAAGTATTTTTTCAATCATGAATTGCAGGTGTTTGAGAAACATGAAATCTGGCCTACATTTTCCAAAATGGGTTTAGAAATCTTAATTCCTTATTGTTTCCTGCCTCCATGTTGTTGTCTTTTGAACAGAAAAATGAGACTGTAAGCAGTTATTGTACTTTGTACATCAATGTGGTATCACGAGGAGAAACCTGTATTATAGTAGTTGAGATTATTTTGAACAACATCCGAAATATTCTCTCAGCTGTAGCACCAGAAAACAATGTTTAATTATTTGGATTACAGATGCCATTGGCTGGATCATGGTGCTTTAATAGGTCAAATTGTTTGACCTGAATTGAATGAAATTATGTTTTAAAATGTACTTTATTTAAAACTGAACAAAATTCTGCAACCTGACTTTCCTCCCTACATTCCCCTCCCATTGCACTCTTTTTTTTTAGAAAACAGTCAATGCAAATGTTTGTGCAGAGCTGTAACTGAAAATAGTAAAACAAGAATAGAAATGATGGCTTATGTTGTTGGAAGAGTAATCCAGAGGTCAAAATAATAGAATTACGGAAATGGTTACAACACAGAAAGAGGCCATTTTGGCCCTTTGTGTCTGTGCAACTCCCTGCAAGAGCAGCTCTGGTCCTCTCCTCTGCTCTTTTCCCATGGCCTTGAACACTTTTTTTTGTCTTCAGCTAATTATCAATTTTCCTTTGAAAACCGCGGTTGAATTTGCTACCACAGTACTCTAGGACAGTCGTCTCTAGATCCTAACCACTCGCTGTGTAATAAAGTTTTTCTTCCTGTCTCCTGTTATTCTTCTGTCAGTCAATTTAAATCTATGTGATCTGGGTCTTGGCCTTCCACTAATCAGCAGAGTTTCTCTCCATCCATTCTGTCCAGATCAACATCTCACCAAATCTTCATCAACCTTCTCAAAAGAGAACAGCCCCAACTTCGCCAATCTGTTCCCGTGACTTAGATTCTCATTCCTGGAATAATTTCTGTAAATTTTTCTACATCTATTGCAGTGCCATTTACATTCTTCCTAAATTGCGGTGTCCAGAAAATTGGACACTATGGACGATTTTATCATCAGGTTGTGTCTGTTTTGGGCACGAGAAGTTGGTAAAGTCGGGCATGAAGCAAGTAATGCGATCTGCACCCGCTTCTGCGCCAGTTCCCCCTTTACCAAGGCTTCAGAATGGCTACTTAAATGCATTTGCATGCATTTAACTTGACTTAATGGGTTGCACGCCCATTAAGGGAGGGGAGAGGGAATTGCACTATGGGGTGTGGGTGGTCTGTTGCTATTCTGCCTGAGATCAGTGAAGGGGAAGGGGGGATCCACTGCCACTCTGCATGAGATGAATGGGGGGGAAGGGTGGTCCTCTGCCTGAGATCAATGAGGTGGGGGGAGGGGGGGGTTCTGCTGCCACTCTGCCTGAGATCAGTGAGGGGGGGGGGGGGGGGTCTGCTGCTACTCTGCCTGAGATCGGCTGGGGGGGAAAAGATGGTCTGCTGCCACTCTGCAAATCGGTTGGGGGAAAGGAGAGAGCAGGCCCTGATTGGTCTGGGTGGTAGGTGGATGGAGGCATAAGGGGGTCACTAATATTGTGTGGGTGGGGCAATGTCTGTGAGGACCAAGGGGAGGCATTAACCAGCCTGGGAGTGATGTGGCAGGGGAGCCACTTCTATATCTTTTTTTTCTGTGCATGCACAATTGGAGGCATTGATCAGAGTTGCAGGATTTCACTGCCCACGAGCTTCCACAGCATAATTTGGAATCACTGATATTTTTTCCAGGCAGAGTGAATATGAGAGCACCCAAGAATGGGACTAAAAGTCGGACCTGAAACTCTCCCAGTTTCGAGTTCATCCAGCACTTAGAATCAAAATGGTAAAATAGGGCCCTTCACTCCGGTTGAAGATTAAGCAGTATTTTATACAGCTTCATCATACCTTCCTTGCTTAAGTAGACTCTATGCTTTTATTTATAAAGTCCAGGAAGCTGTATGTATGAGGAGAGATTGATTAGGTTAAGATTATTCTCACTGAAGTTCAGACAAATGAGGGGGGATTTCATAGAGATTTATAAAATTCTAACAGGATTAGATCAGATGCAGGGAGGATGTGCCCGATGGTGGTGGAGTCCAGAACTAGGGGTCACAGTCTGAAGGTTGAGGGTAGACCATTCAGGATGGAGATGAGGAGACATTTCCTCACACAAAGAGTGGTGAACCTGTGGAATTCATTACCACAGGAAGTAGTTGATGCTAAAACATTGAATGTATTCAAGGGGTGGCTAGATATAGCATTTGGCGGGAATCTTGGAATCAAACATCATGGGGAGAAAGCAGAATTAGGCAACTGAGTTGGACGATTACCCATGATATTGATGAATGGCGGAGCAGGCTTGAAGGACCAAATGGCCTCTTCCTGCTCCTATCTCCTATATTTCTTTGCCAAATTAATTTATATCTCCATGTTATCTTCAATGATTTGTGCACATGTACCACTCCCCTGTCTCTGCTCCTGCACCTCCTTTGAAATGTACATTTCATTGTATAGTGCCTTTTCTCATTTTTACCTAATTGCATCACTTCATATTTCTCTGCTTTAAATTTAATCTGCAATGTGTCTGCTCATTCCACCAGTTCTCTTAAAGTCCTTTTCCTCCTCATCTTTCGTAGTATTTCCAAGTTGTGTGCTATCTGCAAATTTTTGAATGGTGTCCGACACTCCAAAGTGTAGGTCATTTAAATAGATCAGGAAAGGAAGAGGGCTAATAACAACTCCTGGGGAAGCAGTGATCTCAATACCGACCCCAAGGGAAGCAGTAGTCTTCATACCATCCCCAGAGGAAGCAATAATCTCAATACCGACCCCAGAGGAAGCAATAATCTCAATACCGACCCCAGGGGAAGCAGTGATCTCTGTACCGACCTCTGAGGAAGCAGTGATCTCAATACTGATCCCAGATGAAGCAGTGATCTCTGCACTGATCCCTGGGGAAGCAGTGATCTCAATACTGACCTCTGGGGAAGCATTAATCTCTATACTGACCCATGGGGAAGCAGTGGTTCCAGTACTGTCCCCTGGGAAACCCCATTATATATTGTCCACCAGTCTAAAAAACAATCATAGAAAATGTTGGTCTAGCAGCAGGTCTGGCAGCATCTATGGAGAGAGAATAGAGCCAACATTTCGCGTTCACCATTACGCTCATATTGTTTCACAAAAATGATAGACACAATTTTTTGCAGATGTATTCTTTCTGCATATAAATCCCACGATAGTCATATGTAGAAGTTTTGTTATATACCTGGATATATTAACAACAAGTTTTCTACCATTTAACCCAGAGAAGGTGAGTTCAGATCCTGCCAATGATAGTTTAAAGATTTGAATTCAGTTGAAACTGATCTCAGTAAATCTGGCCATATCATTAAAAATCCGACTGGTTCATTGAATTCCCTTTGGGGAACGGTGACTCCAAGCCCACCCCCACTGATCTCCGAAGTAGCCTGATAAGCAACTATGTTGCATTGAAAACACGATGGGCGATAGAGGCCAGTTAAAAAAAATACCTACAGCTGATTTAAAAAATAATATTTGAAAATGTTAACTGGCAGCTTTTACTGTTTACCAATGGCACAGCATGTGATAGTGTACATGACCTGTGTCAGATATCATACTAACCTTTCAATCTGTAGGTTTCACTTATTTTATTAGACTTCTCTTAAGTTATATATTACCTACACAAAAATATTGGAAAGCTCTTTGGGTAATCAATGAGTGGTTAAAATTAGTGACTAACCTGAATCAGTGCATACTGATTTCAGTTGCTACTGATTAAAGCCGGCACATCAGCAGGCGAAGTAGTTTGAAAATAATATCTCCAGATTTAGAGTTGTATACCATTATTGTTAAAAGTCTCGTAAGAGTATTGGCACGTCCCCCGCTGCCACTGTCTGTTATGTGTAGCTGACACTGCATGAAATGTACTGCAGTGAAGAGCGTGTTATAGTACATAACCCTTTGAATGCTGCTGTAAGAATCTTTGCAGCAGAGCCAACTGAGTAAAAAATTGTGGTACTTTTGTAATTTAGGCCAAGAGGTTTATGTCAGAAGTCGCGCTTATAGGTTCTGAAATTTCAATTGTGAAATATTGTGCGTGCAAAACAGATTTGTAATATTTCAGACAAACTTTGGAAGCTGAGATCGATGGGAGACCCTTCCACAAAGGTGCTCAAACTTCAGTACCTGCCAGTATTGGTCAGGGATCCTGTCGTACCCTTTGAACAAAGGTAGTGAAATCTGTGGCTTTCCTCCACAAGTGGAATATGAAGAAAAGCTAAAATGGTGATTGTGGCTTTGTGATTGTGCCATTGCCTGCACACATTCCTGGTGGCACCACAACTATTCACATTATTTTATCTGAAGCTGTTCAATGGATTATTAACCATAACTTTTTAATAGCTTTTTTTTTGCAGAATTATAAAAAATATACAAAAGTGAAAACTAAAAAAACGTTAAGGTGCAATGCTTTGGACAACAACTGTGATTAAATAAAAACAAGTTCACTTTCTTCTTATATCTGGGCATTGGAAAGAGAAACCCTATTGAAGGCCTCAGGTATATATTAATCTGTCTTTACATGGTTCCACCACACAAGGTCTTTCTGTAATGCAGGTGGTCATTCGTCATTACTGTTTTTTAACATTATACTTTGCCATAATTTTTTTTGACTCTGTCAAAGATTTATGTAAAATCCCGTGCAAAATGAAGTTCATATTTTGAAAGGTAGAAGTCATTAATTAGAAGCAAAACTTCTTTTTTGGGATTATTAGGCCAATGCAAAAGGTTCAGATAACAACCAAAGAACGTTCAGGACTTGTGGAAGTAAAATTTGTAGAATTTTATTTGTGTTGGCCTTTGGGCTTGTTGATTATTTCTCGCAATTCACTTAGCAGCACTGGTGATATGAGTGAACAATAAGAAATTCAGAACTTGGCTATTATAAAACATTGCATCTTGACCACAGCAGAGAAGTAGACTTTTGGAACACTTAGGGGTGTTGTGATACTGAACTGATAGTTCTATAACGTTGTGAAAGACGCTGAGGCATATGTCATTTTCTTGTGCAATCTTTAATGCAGTTTGCAATATTATAGTACTGTGTGAATATTGAAGAAATGCGTTAGGATTGTATTGTAAACCAAGATACTGGAGACAAGAGAACAGCAGGATCATGCATCAATAACTAATGCACGTGTTATTGCATAAGAATCACGTGCTTTGTAATATTGTTATGGAATGATGTAGCTGTTTTATTGCAATCTATAGTTAAATAGGTTCAAATTTCATGATAGAATTATTGATAAACAATTGTACACAATTGTAATTAATTGTTTTAAAGTCATAATGAATTTTTATATTGGAGGAATTAGTTGTTTGCACATTAAGTGAAAATTTATGAAGAATTATTTGAATTAAAATGTACATTTTTCAGTGCATAAACCCAAATACTTACGGCCTACCAGACAGAATGGAAAACTGGATTAAAGCTCCCTCTGGTGGCTTGATTTTTCTGGCCTCCTCTGGCGCTTGTGTGACATCTGTGAGGTGCACTACAGATCTATTACCACGGCAACAGACTCTGTTTTGCCCTTTGATTTTCTGAGGAAAGCAAGTGAGGTCAGGGGTCAGGTGCACATTGTCACGCAGCTGTTTGAAAATCAGCTGTTGGCCTTGGCTATAGCAAGGAGATGTTGGAGGCAACGAGGTTAAGCAGCTCTGAATAACTGCCAGCTGTGTGCATCATGGCTGCATAACCAAGGGACCCTAAGGCCAATGTCATTAGCTTTGTCCTCAGATTTGAGGGGGGAACGGGATGGACGAAGACAATGCTTTATTCCAATAATGTTTAGTTCAGTTTCTGTAGTCAGTTCCATCTGCTGCATCGTATGCATTGTGTTTCTGCTGTAAGCAATAATTCTGGTGTGCACACAAAACTGAACTGCATGAATGCTATCTTGAAAGAAAATGCATCTTTAAAACCGTAGGTTAAAATTCCTTCTGACAGTTTTTCTTTTCTTCCAGACTGTGCTAATAAAGCTGTTCCCCTTTTTTGTATATTAAACCTTTTTATAAAAAAAATTATTTAAACAAGGGGGAAAATCAATTAATTGAAATATATAATGGGTAGATAAAGTTAAAACAAAGCTAAAAGTCCATGAAGATGTGCACGTTGGACTGGTTGTGCGTACTCTGCTAGCTGATCTTTTGATCAGGTTACTAAATCATATTTCTGCATCTGTTTAACCATATTATGGCTATATAGTTAATGAAATGTTGATGGAAACTTACTATTGGAGTGTTTTGCAATTAAGGTACAGACAATGACACAATGCAGTTACCATTTTGAATGTAATATGCAGTAGGTTTCTCATACAGACACCAATCCACGCGACATGGTCGTTGCCTCCTTGCTTTTGTGTACCTGTGTATAGTATATTATGTTCCTATTGGCTTCAATTGATATTAAAGAAGGATTCTTTGGGTATATTGTTTAGCAAGTTTCAAAACTGCTAAGTGAATCAAGAGCTGATCCTTTTTTGTGTAGCAGATTATAAAATTGGAAGTCATATTTTATTGTATGTCTGGACTTTAGCTGGCAAGAAAGCTTTCATTAAAGTCTTTGTGAATGAGTTAATTTTTAAAATGTTAATTTTTAAAACCCTTACCTGATTTGGTGTTTATAGTCCATTTGATTGAAATGGCTTGAATTATCAAGCTAGCAATGGCAAATTGCAGGGTTTCTGAATTGTGTTGTTTTCTAAACTGTTTAATCATAGCTTACAATTTTACTTTGTGATTTTCTTTCCAGACTTTGTTGGAAATGGCTGAGTAACTAATCTGCATCTGAGAACAGGAATCCTGAATAATATTTAAATGCAACATTTGAAATCTTATTTGCTTGACTTTCCAGGCACCAAATGTATAGCTCCAGTTGTTTTTTTTCACACACTTCTCTATTCAGTCTGTTTTGTAGCAGATTTCTTTTAAATGAGCTGGAAATTTCCTCCAAACTATTGCTGCTTTGGCAAAAGAGGAGGAAGCCACTCTGAGGAAATTCTAAACTTATCTGCATATATCTTAGAAATCATCACTCTATACATTTCTGTCTGCATAATTTCTGTTTTGATTTCTTACATTTTGTTTCCACCTATTCCTATTATAAATTCCTATGTACAGACTTCTTATGGGTTTCCAATGAGAGCCCAAAATTCTTTGTAAAAGAAAATAATTTGCCATTTTTTTCTCAATAACGGAAATTGACCAAAATAAGGGCTTAAAAACTGACAACATGCATATTTTGCATGAATAAATTTACCAGTTAAAATGTATTTTTATTCTTTAGTTCTAAATTTGGTTTGGAGTTCCCAAATTTGTAGCTACTTGTGCTGAATTTGGATAGTATAGTCTCAGCATGTTCATTTTACCTAATTCCCCAGTGTTCAGTTACACTGAGTTCCTGTTTAACATTGCCTTGTTTAACGTTGCTTTGCTTTAGTGAGAATAAGTTAATGGGGCCCATAATCTCAATGAGTGCAGTAAAAGTCACTTTAATGTCACATCCCATGTGACTTGATTGGAGCTATTTTGGAGTGGCTTCTCTTGCCATCTAACTCTTCACCTTGTGATCACTTCCCATGCCTGACTCTCTAATCTTTCCCCTCTCCCTTGCCCACTGTCCTATGGCCTCTCCTTGTGCCTGACCCACTCTCTTGGTGAATTGTGTCTCTGACTCACATTATTACCATTTCCTTCTCCTGAACCTGTGTTCCTGATCATGATCCAGGTGCGATTGACCTGATGCCGGAACTCCATGGTTATGAAATTGCAAGTCCTGATGGTGCAGAAGTATGGAGCTGGGGCTATTACAATCCAATCTTTTTGTAAAAGCTCTAAAAGTTGTCTGCTTCCATGCCCTTGCTGCACAGTGAAGGTTCAGGAGAACAAAGTGGTAAGTGGGAGCATTGAAAAAAAATTATTGTAACAGCCCTAGCTCCTGTATCATCAAGGCCCCTACATTCACAATTGTGGAGCTTCAGTCTCGAATTGGAACTGGACGGTGAATGGGAAGACAATGTTATAATTCAGCTCAAAAACTCCAAGGTGTTTCCTGGATCAGAAGTTTTGCTATTTGAATTTGGCTAGGGTAAGCATGAGATGTTTCATTTAGGTATGATTCAAATTACTCACTAGGGAGCTTTTATCAAACAAAGTTTATTTAAGAATACGGTTAACATGTATGGAAAGAAAATTAGCAAAATGTTTTATGAATTACAAACAAGAAAATACACAACCATGATATTGTATAACTCCAACAGTTAGTTGGAGCTATACAGTTAGTTGGAACAGCTAAATACTGTTCCAACCAAACAAATCCCATAAACAAAATCCTTGCCACAGGTTTAGCACAGAAAATGCAAATGCTCGTATGATGCTGGAATTTAGTCCTTTGGTTGGACATTGCAGATCTCTTGATATATACACACACACACAATCTTGAAGTCAGAACAACTTTCCAAAACAAGAGGGAGGGAGAGAGAGAGAGAGAGAGTGACTCCAAATACTAGTTAGCAAACCATCAATAGCTAAGAAGGCCTGCTTCCAGCTAGCCAGCAGAATTTGCTGTACCAGGGAGGGAGAGAGATAGACTGCTTTCCAGTCTGATGTCCGACCACCTAAAACAAAACAGCAGCCAAACTGAAAATAAAAGAACTCCTGTTAGTTGACCTGTCAATTGTTCTTCCCCCTTAAATTGCAGGGTCATTAAAAAGTGCCAGAAAGTACGTGAGGTCCAGAATAAAAATAAACAAAACCCCATTTAAGCCATTAAAGCAGCAATAAAAGAACTTTTACCCAGCCAACATGGCAACAATAAAAAACCAAAGCTGTTTATAACTGCAGAGAGCATGACTGAAAGAAACACATTTCTTAAAGGCATATTAGCATCATAGCAGCTTCACGAAAAGAAAGTGGTAAGAAGATGTGTCAGGGAATGGCTGGTTCAGCTGGTCATGAACAAGGAAAGGCTGCCAGTCAGAGGGTCTGGAGATAGGGAGAGATCATGAGTCAGAGACTTTGGAGATGGGAAAAGGTTGCTAGTCAGAGGGTTTGGAGATGAAGAGCAACTGCTAGTCAGCAGATTAGGAGATGGGGAATGCTGCCAGTCAGAGGGTTTGGCAGTGGGGAGAGATTAATAGTCAGTGGGCTTAGCCTCTTTTAGGTAATCAGAGGGTTTGGAGATATGGAGAGATCACTAATCAGAAGGTTTGAAGCAGGAGAGGATGGATTTTCAGCTCTCAGAAATAGAACATAGAACATTACAGCGCAGAACAGGCCCTTTGGCCTTCGATGTTGCGCCGACCAATTAAAAAAGCAATGACCCTCTAACCTAAACCATTCCCTTTTCATCCATAAACTTATCTACTGACCTCTTAAATGCCCCCAAACTTGGCGCATCTACAACTGCAGCAGGCAGGGCATTCCATACCCTTACCAATCTGTGGGTAAAGAACCTAGCTCTGACATCCGTCCTATAACTACGATCCCTTAATTTAAAGCTATGTCCCCTCGTGCTAGCTTTCTCCATCCTAGGAAAAAGGCTATCACTGTCCACCCTATCTAAACCTCTAATCATCTTATATGTTTCAATAAGGTCTCCTCTTAGCCGCCTTCTTTCGAACAAAAACAACCTCAAATCCCTCAGCCTCTCTTCATAAGACCTGCCCTCCATACCAGGCAACATCCTGGTAAACCTCCTCTGTACCCTCTCCAATGCCTCCACATCTTTCTTATAATGTGGGGACCAGAACTGCACACAATACTCCAAGTGCGGCCGCACTAGAGTTTTGTACAGTTTGCAACATGACGTTGCGGCTCCGAAATTCAATCCCCCTACCAATAAAAGCTAAGACTCCGTATGCCTTCTTAACAACCTTATCGACTTGATTGCCAACTTTCAGGGAACTATGCACATATACACCAAGATCCCTCTGTTCATCAACACTATTAAGAGTTCTACCATTAGCCCTATACTCTACACATTTGTTATTCCTGCCAAAGTGAATTACCTCACACTTCTCCATTTGCCACCTCTCGGCCCAGCTCTGCAACTTGTCCAAGTCTCTTTGTAAACCATAACACCCCTCTTCACTATCTACCACTCCTCCGACTTTGGTGTCATCCGCAAATTTACTAATCCATCCTTCTATACCCTCAGCCAGATCATTTATAAAAATTACAAACAGCAGGGGCCCCAAAACAGATCCCTGAGGTACACCACTTGTAACCGAACTCCATGATGAATAATTTCCATCAACCACCACCCTCTGTCTTCTATCAGCTAGCCAATTCCTGATCCAATTAACTAAATCACCCTCAATCCCATACATCTGCATTTTCTGCAGAAGCCTTGCATGTGCCACCTTATCGAACGCCTTACTAAAGTCCATATATACCACATCAACTGCCTTACCCCATCCACCTCTTTGGTCACTTTTTCAAAAAACTCAATGAGGTTAGTAAGGCACGACCTACCTTCACAAAACCATGCTGACTATCCCCAATCAATTCATTTCTCTCTAAATAACTATAAATCCTATCCCTAATAATTCTTTCCAATACTTTGGCCACAACAGAAGTAAGACTTCTATAATTCCCAGGGGAGTCTCTATTCCCCTTCTTGAACAATGGGACCAAATTCGCTATCCTCCAGTCTTCCGGCACTATGCCAGTAGCCAACGACGACCTGAAGATCAGAGCCAGAGGCTCTGCAATCGCCTCTCTTGTCTCCCAGAGAATCCTAGGGTAAATCCCGTCTGGCCCAGGGGACTTATCTATTTTCAAACCCTCAAGAATATCTAGCACATCTTCCTTATCTACTTCAATACTTTCCAGTTTACAACCCTGTATCCCAGTGTTCTCCACAACTACATTTACATCTCCCTGCGAGAATACCGAAGATAAATATTTGTTCAGTGTCTCTCCAATCTCTTCAGGCTCCACGCACAACTTCCTACTGCTGTCTCTGACTGGCCCTAATCTTGCCCTAACCAATCTTCTATTCTTAACATATCTAAAGAAAGCTTTAGGATTCTCCTTGATCCTATCAGCCAAAGTCTTCTCGTGTCCTCTTTTGGAAAGTTTGAGAAGCAGTGATGAACAGGAGGTACTATGTTTCCCTTCTGTGTTTTTAATTTATTTTATCTTGAAAGCTATTTCATTTATCTATATAGGAATTTAGCAATGCGAAGTATCTTAACCTAGTGTATAATGTTTTAGATTTTTTTTCCTTTGATGAGGAAGAGTTTTATAAAATCTAATGCCATTTTCAACATTGAATCCTATGGGAGCTATTGTTTCATTTAAAGTCCTAATTTTCAGGATCATAACCACAACTGATGTTTTATCTTTCTTCAACTTACAGCATTTTCTGCTAGTAGATTTCTTTCTAGAAGACATTGTGAAAAACAGGACAAATTTCTAAAGTTTAATTGAGATTTCTTTAAAGTCATTCTGTCAATGTGAAAGAGTAAAACCACAGTACTAATTATTATCCTGTTGTAACTTTTGTGTTCTATGTAAATGCATTAAGAAAATGAGAGACAACGGGTAAAAGTGAGAGTCTGTTCTTGTTCATGCTAATGTTGAATTTAAAAAAGGTTGAGTCTTGAAGACAACTAATTTCCTGACTGTAAGCTAGAAAAGGTTACTGCTAATCATATACATCTGTGCAGTAGATACTATAGCTTCTAAAGTATATCTAACAAAAAAGAAGGGGAGACGGAGAGGAAGACACAAATAAAGAGCAAGTTGGATCGGTTGTTTATTTTCTCATTTAAGATGTCCCATTGAAATAGCACTTGCTTCTGAGTCAGTGCGTCAATGATCAAACCCGCTCTGGAAATTGAGTACATAATCTGGGCTGAAACTCTTAGTGCAGTACTGAGAGTATACTGCACCATTGGAGATCTTTGATTGAAATGAGATGTTAAACCCTCTCAAGTCCAACAAAAATAAGAGGAGGAAATAAGTTCTTCAAGTGCCCTGGCCAATACTTAATGCTTCTTCAGCCTCACTAAAACAAATTGCATGTCATTTATCTTATTGCTTTTGCAAATTGCAGCATATCTTATGTTACGATTGAGACTACACTGCAGAAGAATTTCCTTAGGTGTGAAGCAATTGGGACATCCTAAGAATGTAAAAGGTGTTTTATTATTGCAAGTGCTTTGAACTTTCTCTTTCTCCAACTTTAATTCTAATCCGATTCTTTTCGGAAAAAGTCTTTGAAAATTTGAAAACTTGAGGAAGGAGGTTAGCATAGTAGAATGGGGGCTGACCAAAAAACCAGGAGACTGAGATGGCTTTGGGAGTGAAAGGTTGGAGAATGTAGTTTGATTGGGAGGTGTTTTGAAAATGGGCAGATTGAGAGCAACAGAGTGAATGTGCTGGTGAGGGAGAGGATTCAAAGAGGAAAAAAAGATAGTTGAGAGAGAAAGATGGAACATTGGGAAGAAGGGGTTTTGAGGAAAAACTAGGATTTGAAATAATTATCAGAGAAAAGATAGGCATTGAGAAAGGTTTTGTGAGAAAGTTTATTTATTTGACTCAAGTAAAGCTTACATTAAGGCTTAACAATGAAGTTGCTGTGAAATTCCCCTAGTCACCACAGTCCTGTTCAGGTCAATGCACCTAACTAGCACGTCTTTCAGAATATGGGAGGAAACCGGAGCACCGGAGGAAACCTATGCAGACATGGGGAAAACATGCAGAATCCACACAGACGGTGGCTCAAGCTGGGAATCGAAGCCAGGTCCTTGGTGCTGTGAAGCAACAGTGCTAATCACTGTGCCAACCAAAGTTGGGAAAGAGAGAGAGACTAAGCAAGACGCAACTAAAGAAAAATGGGTAACTGTTTTCTTCATTCTAATTTGATTTATTTTAGAAAAATAAACTTGATAGCACCTTTTGAGCAAAGAAAATATGCAGTGAGAGTGAGAAAAGAAGAAAAACAAGACAGAAATTTTGTTGGCAAGAAAGATGGAATTTGAGGGAGTATATAGAGGTTAAAGATAAAGTGGGTGACAGCAGAGCAAAGGTGGTTGGAGAACACAGTTGGGCTAACAAGAGGTTGATGGAAGGTTGACCAAAATAAGTGTGATGGGAGGAAGAGGATGAGAGAGGAAGTGTGATTGTGGGATCAGTGTTATCGAAGCTGATATTTTTTCCAAGAAACCCTCCTCCACCACAAATCTAGCTGATAGCCATTGGTTGCTGCTTCCCTTTTTACATCAGGAGTTACAAACACTACTTAATAAATGTAATTCAGAACAAAATTTAGTAAGTGTGATAGAAGGTGATTAGAACAGATGCGAGCGTAAATAACCGATGAGAGAAGTAGAAAAGATATGATGTAGGAGAGAGATAAGAATGAGAAAAATGCAACAACACAAAAACATCAGAGCAGGTAAAAGAATCACTGTACTCATTGGTTTTCTATATGATATCACATGAGGATGACTACTCTATAAAATAAATATTGATAATGTAGTAAGGTTACAGATACTTTTCTCACAAAGATATAAACAAGAGCTAGAAATCATTTTCAGCTTTGTATATGTTTATTACCTGCAAAAGGATTTGTTCAAATCACTGATGCATTGCTTGCTGTAGCTTGTATAAAGTGTGGCAGCAATTGATTTTTTTTTTGTCTAAAATAGATGAGTTATTTTATGTCATTTATTATCCGTTAAATATCATATGATTGGTAACATTTAACTTACCTAATCTTCTTTCAAAACTGCTTAAAAGATGTGTCATCAACTATTTCCTGCAGCTATATTTGTTCAAATAGCCTACCCCATAATCTTAAATGTATTATACCAAAGTTTATATTCTGCATAAAAACATCAACAAGCAGCTTTTAAGATAAATCTTTCTATTGTTTTAAATTACTTACACATTTTGATCTTTTTATTTATGATTTATGTCGGGGATGACAATACATTATAGTCCACATTTTTGTGCCTGAATCCAGTGTATTCTTTTAAATATAGCCTTCACATTATGTTCCGAGTTCAAAAATGTGTTTGAAAGTTAAACACTTGCAGCCCATTGCATTACAACAACCTCCACAGGACCATCTGTGCAGTGCTACTGTTATAATTCAGTCTAACTTTCTAGCAGTACTCCACTGGGCTTGCACATTGAGTGTCAACAGGTACCAGAGCAATCCCCCACACCCTGGACTCAGGAAGCATTCAGCTTCATTTATATAATTTTATCTTCTGAGACTTTAACTGACTCGATCCCTCTTAGAGCTGAGTGATTGTGCAATAGTTGTTGGACTTGGAGACATGCCTCCTCTTCACCGTTAACACCTATTAACAGGTTTTATATCCAAAAGATCAGTATTAACATGGCAAGTACAGATGGTGTCTTGATTCCTAGCCCTCCATCACTTCAGTAGCATGTATTTAAACATTAATCCACACAATTGCCCAGAAAGTACATTGTTTTTTGGCTGCCTGACCTTTGAATTTCAACCTTGAGTTTTTTAGGAAGGACCTACCTGGACATCATTACACATACACCTTCTGAACCAATATGTCCCTATTCAAATAAAAAGGAACCAAAATTTTACATCAGGGGATCTATTGAACAGAGGTTAAATTCTGTTTTAGAAGATTAAAAGATCTCTTTCCTGGTGAGGTGCTCTCTGCAGAAACCAGTGATGGTGATGTGATTAAATAATTGCTTGCTAATTTTCAGAGGGCTCTGATTTGTGGTTCCCAATAATGTGGAAAAGAATAATCCCATGTTGCACATTTATCATCCATTCCACAAACCATTTGGCAACAGAGGTTTATGTACACTGGATTCTTTAGGATATGTGGCACAGAGGCAAACCATTCAGTCCAACTAGTTCATGCCAATGTTCTTGCTCCATTCAAGTCTCCTTCTATCTTTTCTCATCTAAACTCCTACACCCTTGCATTTTTGTCTAGCTTCCTCTTGAATGCACCTATACTGCTGTCTTCAACTACTCCTTTTAGAAGGGAGTTTCACTACCTTGTGGATAAAGAAATTTCTTCTGAATTTGCCATTAAATTTCTTGGTGACCAGCTTGTATTGATGGCCCCCAGTTGTCTGCTTTTTCACAAGAGGAAACATTCTCCCCTTATCTTCTCTATCAAAGCCTTTCATAATTTTAAAAACCTCTATTAGATCATCCTCAGTCTTTTTGCAAGAGGAAAGAGACCTAGCCTGTTGATTCTTTCCTGATAGGTCTACTCGTGCATTTCTGATATCCTTCTTGTTAATCTTCTGTGCTCTTTTTACAGTGCCTTTCTATCCTTTTTATAATATTGCTGATCAGAATTGTATGCAATTCTTTAACTGTGGTCCGACCATGGTTTGATGCAGGTTTAGCATAACCTCCCTACTTTTCAATTCCATTGGACTAGAATTAAAACGCAGTGTTTGGTTTGTTTTTTTATGGCCTTGCTAACTTGTGATGGGACTTCTGGTGATTGATAAATTCCTCTATGTCACCTGGTCTTGATCGTGTATCTTCCAAGTAAGTGATTTTCCTATTATTATAAACAATTTTAAGTTGAACGCGTATAATGTGTTAAGACAGATAAAAATAGTTTCTGTTTCATTTAAGTTTTGTTTATTCTAATAAGTCTTCAGAGGCAGAAATCCCTTTATTTACAGACTGTAACATCAGCAGACAGAGTGCTGGTTGGCAGTCTATTTTCAGAGGTGGCAGAGGAACTAACACTCCTGGTGAAGTACAGGCAAAGGCTCCCTGATTGACCCATCAATTGGATCCTTAATCAGGGACATTTTTTTGTGGGATCCTTAATCAGGGAATTTGTATTCAAAATAGGCCAACCTCAACGGCATGATTGAAGTTGCATTTATGAACCTTGCTGCCTGAGTGTCTGGGTACACTGTGACTAAAAGGTTTCAGGTCTTTTGGATTTATTTGTGTATATACATTTTAATGAACTCTTACAACCCCTGAATTAGAAATGGGTTAAAGGGAATTGAAAGTTCAGTGATTCTGGAAATAAAGCAGAAAACTGTTACTGTTGTCTAGCGATGGTGATCCAGTGGTACAGACAGAAAAGACAGGAGTTGAGAGTGTGTGACAGAGAGAGAAGACATGAATTTTAAGTTCTTCAAGAACTACAAGACTAGTGAGACAGTAGTTAACTGAGTAATCAGTTAATGGACTCGGTAACACGATTGGCTCAGCAGAGGTGCTGCTGGAAGACAGTTTAGGAAACTCATTTGTTTCCTCTGTAGTTAAAGAAGCAGTGAGTTTAGAGTGTGGGTTTTTGGATGTTTCGGAGAGAGATACAAGGCAGGTGAGAAGCATCAAATGAACGCTCAGGAATTCATTGGAAGAAAATAGTTTGCAACTGTGCCAATTCCGAACGAGAAGCCTTTTTGTCAAGCTATTGATAGCTGTTCACTAGTTACTGAGCCTGTAAAGACATTACTGGAGTAAAATAATAGTGTGAATAGAGTTTGTATTGAGATGTTTTCACAATCTTTTAGTCTAATGAAATATAGTTCACTTTTTTTGTTTTAATAAATATTTTATTCTTTGTATGAAAAATGCATCAATAGTCTCCCGTAAATTTGTTCAGTATCTTTCTTCCATGTTTTGTAAAAAGAGTTAGGATCTATCAATCTGGGTTTCTGGGATCTGACTTGTCCAGTATTAGCATCAAAAGTGGTTCGCACTGCTGCCTCAGCGCCAGGGATCCAGGTTCCATTCCGATCTCGGGTCACTATCAATGTGGAGTTTATGCGATCTCCCTGTATCTGCATGGTTTCCTCCAGACGCTCTGGTTTCCTTCCACACTCTAAAGACATGCAGGTTAGGTTGAATCGGCATGCTAAATTGCCCATAGTATCATGGAAACTAGCAGGGTAAATAAATGGGGCTACGTGGTTAACGTCTGAATAGGATTGTTGTTGATGCAGGCTTGATGAGCTGAATGGCCTCCTTCTGCACTGTAGACATTCAATGATTCAATGAAATGTATTACCTCATACATGCCAATTATTTGTCCATTATGTCAGCTTATGCATGTTCTCTTCCCACTCTCTGCTTCCTGCCTTGAAGTCAACTAGCAATCTATTCTGCCAGTTGCCCCCAATTCCAAATCTCTGAACTTATTAATTCTATTAGGAGCCTGGATTTTCAAAAGAGCTTTAATAAGTTACATGGACTGCTTTGTCATATCATTGTCTCATCTTTCTGTCCCTCAGAAAAATATAACTCATTGAACTGTTTTTAACTGTGCATCTCCTTAGACCTGTCTCACATCGTAAGTTCTAAATCTCTGTATTCTTTCAGGGTCAGCTATGCAAATTATTCTATTATTTTTATGATTTTACTCAAAACTCATCCTCTGTCTCTACCTTTCCCCTCTGCCAACTCAGCAATCAAACCAAAGACACGCACATCTCGTCTGCAATCAAACTGAAAGAGTCTGAACGTCTAGTCCATTGAGCTGACTTCATCCGGACGCGGCCTTGCACACTAGCAGCTGTATCTCCTTGTCATGCAATCTCCTGGGGAAGGCAAAAGACTGCAGTCAATTTAGGAAAACAGTAGGGAAAAAATTTCTCCTGATGTCCGAAAACAGTTCAGAAAGTTCCAATTGATTCAAAATGCAAGAGAAAGGTGTGAAGGCATTTGATCAGCTCAAGTAGTCAACATTTATTAGAGGATTCCAGCATGGCTTTTGGGACAGATGCTTGTTCCACTGACTCTTAAAAAAGGCTTTTGGCTAAGATTTGATTGTGTGTGATTGATAGTTAGATATTACGTTGGTTAGGGAACCGGTTGTAAGCTCATATGCTACCTATGGGTGGTTCTCTATGGGAGCTGATTTATGTGGAAGCAGAGTATGATTGGAGTCTTGACAGGAATCTGTTTGGATGGGGTTCTGTCCCATTTGTAAATGAATTGTGTGAGGACATTAGCAAGGATCAGTTAAATGACATGCATATTGAGGATTTAGGTAAAATCAATAAGTAGGGTGTAAGCTTCTTTGGAGAACATACAGATCCATGCTTAGGTGTGGCAAATATCACTAAATGGAGTATTATGTATTTAGGCCTGGAAAGATGCAGATGTTTGAAAGATTGAAGAGTAAAAGATTAGATATTATTAGAGTATAGATGGGAGTCACCATTGTATCTAGCTGTCAGCTGTTTTGGGCACATCTCAGAGACTTGTCTAACAATATCAGTCAGAATCTCCAACCTCTGCCTGGCCATGGTTAGGATCCATGATGTGGAGATGCCGGCGTTGGACTGGGGTATACGAAGTAAGAAGTCTCACAACACCAGGCTAAAGTCCAACAGATTTATTTGGTAGCAAAAGCCACTAGCCTCTACCTTCATCAGGTATTGTGAGACTTCTTACTGTGCGCACACCAGTCCAATGCTAACATCTCCTCATCATAGGGAGGTGCTTGATGTCATGTTCCCTCAACTCTCCTCTGGTCACAGTTTCCTCCATTTCCTGAAGAAAGAGACTGCTTTATAATTATTTATTTTTAATTCCCTGGTCTTCTGGGGTCAGGCCCTCATTGCAGTGCCAGCTCATGTCTTCAGCTGTTGAAAGACACTTTCTAGAAAGAGTCACTAAATATTTTTTTTTGGACAGGAAGTATGTCCTACTTCTTTTAACCCAAAGACAATGAAACCATTTGTATAACAATATAACGGTGTCCTGACTGAGATTAGTAGCTAACTCAGTAAAGAACAGACCTTGGGTAGCACGGTGGCACAGTGATTAGCACTGCTGCCTCTCAACGCCAGGGATCTAAGTTCAATTCTGGCCTCAGTCACTGTCTGTATGGAGTTTGCACATTCTCCCCATGTCTGTATGGATTTCCTCGGGGTGCTCCGGTTTCCTCTAAGTTCAGAGATGTGCGGATTAGATTGTTTGGCCATGATAAATTCATCCTAGTGTCAGGGGAATTAACAGGGTAAATGTGTGGGGTTACAGGAATAGGGCCGGGATGGGATTGTACTAGGTACAGACTCAATGGGCCGAATGGCTTCCTGTACTGTAGGGATTCATAATCTTATGAAGGAAATTTCTTAATCCTTAATGTGATATTGGATTATGGTGGAAAATTTTCATTGTAGTGATTTTCCACTTCAATAACAGTGATTTTTAACAATGAAAAGTAAATCCTATGCCATGATAGAACAAAGTACTAAAGGGCCTTGCAAATCACTATTGCATATTCTTTTGAAATCCTGTAATAGCTGCGATATTTTCTCACACACATGACTGTTTGGGATAACTTGTCTCTCAGGAGATTGATCTTTACTAGGTAATTCAGATGAAGCAATTAACACTAATAGGAATGATAAAACGTGCTCTGATATTTTGGGACTATTTGGAATGATTTTGTGGTAATCAGTAGAATGTGACAAAGTGAATGGATATGTATCACTATGCAGGACTACAGCTCACTGCAACAGCAGCAGAGGAGCAGCTGCTTCCAAGGCTCACAGTAAGCATACATGCTGGAATCGTCATTTTGAAATCGATGGTGGTTCATGGGCAAGACACCCACTTTGCAGCCCAACAGCTACAAACACAACAAGAGCTTTCACTGATTGCTTTCAGATTTAATGTGAAGCAGAAAAGAGAGACTCCCAGTAAATTTGTTTATTTGGAAGTTTGTTGAGGATGTGGCTGATGTAATTTCAAGGAATAGCAGCAGAGTAGAATGCAGCTGACATTCTCAAAATGTTGTAACACTTAAAGCTGTCTTGACCAGGAAAGAAGGTTAAATTCGCTCCCAGTGACTTGAATGTTGCCACTGATGATGATGAACATGATAGCTTACATTTCTGTACATGCATTTTAGATTTCAGTGAATGCCAGGAACCAAATTATTGGTGAAGGCTGAAGAGAAGATGGTTAGTTGAGATATTTCTTTGTGTACAAGCCACCCTGCAGTGTTTGCTGTATCTGATACAATACACTGCATTGACTACATAGCTTTACATTGCAAAATGCATTTTTAAAAAAATCAGCTTCTAAGAGACTTGATGCAGTTTCATTATATATTCCACGGGCAAGCTAACATGGAGAAATGTTTTCCCACAATTCAGGCTAACAACAAAGGGCTGGTCACACAGATAAGATCTGTTTACGGCAGCTATATAATTGCATTCCAGGAAGAAGAAAATAGAGAACTGAATTCAGGATGTAAACGCCCCCCCTGGTTTGTGCCAACACATTTCACCGTGCTCAAACTTTCTAACAAATGCTTGCATCCGTGGGAGGAAAAGGATGAGGCATATTAAAATATATTGCAAATCATGTGGAGGATTTACTTTGTGTGGGCAAGAGGAAAATTAAGCTCTCAAATTTTACAGGATTTAAATGAGCTTTGCAACCTCCTCAGGAAGTTTTCACCTCAGAGAATTAGGTGCAGCCTGTTCCCAAAACCCCTCCCTCATATCGGTATAGCAGATTTATGCAACATACAGCACACAGCAATGTGCCAATGCGTGTTTCTTTTAATTTGAACTTAACTTTTTGTAAAAGTTAAGATAAAGATTACAAAAAAAATTGCAGCATATACCAATCGGTGTGCCCTTCCCTTTGTAAATGTGATGTGGCGATGCCTTCGTTAGACTGGGGTGGGTACAGTAAGAAGTCTCACAATATCATATTAAAGTCCAACAAGTATTTGGAATCAGGAGCATTCAGAGCACTGCTCCTTTATCAGGTGATTCACCTGATGAAAGAGCAGCACTCCAAAAACTTGTGTAAGGTGAACAGCCTTTTCAGCACCTTTAGTTTCTAAGTTGCTGTGACCAATGATAAAATAATACAAATAAACACACTCGCAAATCACTTTATTTTTATATTTAACATTTTTTGGCATGATGCTGAAAAAGAAAATGTGTTTCACCAGAATTTCAGGTTCTTTTTCAAATGGCACAGTATTTTCTAATCTCTGCGTCACAAGTAGTGATTACACAAAACAGCATTATGGGGAGAATTGGGGAATGAACGGGGAGATGAGAAGGCTGTTAAAATGACATGGGGTCATATCTGACGTCTCACCTGCCCACGTGATATTGTGTTGATAAATCCGTAGCCATTTCGTACATTGAACCACTTTACTGTTCCAAGAACTTTTGTTGCGATGACTTTCTTCTCCCCAGGGGATTTGGGTTTGTCTGGCTGTTGCTGCTGTTGTGCCAGTGATATTGTGCCAGTGGTGGGAAAGAGTAGCCACCAGCCCGGAGCCCAAACTAGCCACTATAGTGAACAATTAAAGAGATTTTTCCATCTCTGTTGGTGTTTTGCCATTCCAGCACCACATAGGAAGACCACAAGCCAAGACCCGGTAGCACCCACTGGAGTAGGAGGGCCTTTCTTTTCAGACACTCCTCGGGCCATGGAGAGGTTGCCACCTATCCTTGGCTATGGTCACTGCAAGCTGAGGCAGCTGGTCATTGAGTTGGAAGCACTTAATGATATTACTAAAAGTTACTAAGTCCTACTAAAAGGAGTCACTCTGCTGCTGGCCCTGGCAGAGGGACATCTCACCTCTCTGCAAAATAGGCTAGGAAAAAAAAGGTGCATGATCAAATTTAAAAAATGATTTGATTTGAAAATGAGGAACAGGAGAACAAGAATGGTTGGGCGTTTGTCAAAAACCTTTTGATGACCATAGTTTGTATTATAGATCTTGAAATGATATTTGCCATCTATTTCAAAAGATTATGATTAAAAACGCAGCACTGAGTTTGACTATATTTGTGTTATTTGGTTTCTGCTGTTAGATAATTGGATGATTTATTTTTAGTGATAGTTTATTGTATGGTAATATTTCTGTGAAGTTTTCATATAATAACATGGTGTGACTTGGGCAGCTATCACACAAGTGCCAGTGCTACAAACCACTTTTCTGGTATTCATTCTACTCTTCAAAGGATTCCAATTGAAGTGAGAAAATATGACAATGAACTTGATTACATTATGACTGATGGATATTGGAAATCTTAAACAATGACCTATCATTTAGCAGAATTGTGAAGAAAGGGCACAACAAATCTGGTACCAGGCAACCAAGCCATTGTGCATCAGGTATACTTCAATTTGTGGCTTCGAACTTGAGGATGCAAAGATAAAGGTATGAGATTATGAGTGGTTTAGTGGGAACAAATATGGCTGAGATAAAATTAAAGGGGCTGCTGACAAGATTGACAATAACATCAATCATTTCACTAGAACATGTGTTGAAAACATCATTTGATAAAATATACTATCACAAATGACAGCTAATTGAGAGAAAGCATAATTGAAATTCAGAAATAAAATGTGCTATTTAAATCTAACTTCAGTTAAGGTCACCTAAATAAGAGTTAAATTCTTTCCACTTTAATATTAAACAAAGCTTCTTAATCCAGGCTGGAAGTGTTGATATCTGACATGGCGCAAAATCCTTCCATAGAAGCCTTTTTAAGAAAATTTGAGAATGCATCAACATCACATCTTTCCAGCTTTCACAAGCCTACTCTCTGATTCCCAACACTCTCTCTGGCCAGTTATCAAGCATGAACACTGATATTATTGTCAATCTTGTCAGCAGCTTCTTTATCAGGCTCACTTGTTCCCACTAAACCACTCATAATCTCGTACCTTTATCTTTGCATCCTCAAGTTCGAGGCCACAAATTGAAGTGTACCTGATGCACAATGGCTTGATTGTCCAGTACCAGATTTGTTCTGCCCCTTCTCCACAATTCTGCTAAATGATACAGGATCATATTGGAAGCCTCAGACTGCAATCCTTAATGACAGGAGACATTTCTGACTCCATTTTCTGTCCTTTCTTGTTTTCACTATCAACTGAAAGCAAAATGTAAGTGTTACTTACATTTCAATTTTTAAGACTGCCATCATGACAACAGCAGTTGTCACGTTGGCCTTGCTCTTCCACTCCCACACTCTGATGTATCTCCAACCCTGATTTCTAAACACTTTTTAGCTTTTTCCCCTTTTTTTGTTAGCCCTGAACATGTTCAAGCATTCTCGGAGATCCATGTCTTAATCCTTTGCACATTTCCCCATTTGATTACATTTCTCTTTTTGCTACTACAGTCCCTTAATTTTAAGATGGTCCAGCCAGGTTAGGAGTTGCTCTGTCAAATATTCATCTACACCTTGACTGTTGGAGCTAACTGAGATAAACGAAAATGAGTCTGATGTGTAGACTTGCTTCAGGCCTTTTTATAGCAGCAATACATGGAGGATGCAAATAGTTGATATTGATGATCATAGTTTATTTAGCATGTTGACTCTGTTGTTTAGTTTGGTAACTGCTGCAGTTTGCCATGTACCCTTTCCCCCTTCCCCTTTCTTTGTGCAGCTCAGGATGAGAGAGCCTGGGTTCCTTGGAATCTTATGGTACATTCTCAAATTTTCTTAAAGCCTTCTGTGGAAGGGTTTTGCTCTGACAGAAATCAGCACATTTTTGCCTGGATCAAAGAACTTAATATAGAAGTGAGCAGAATTCAATTCTTATTTAGGTGACTTTAGCTGAGCTTACAGTTAAATAGAGTATTTTATTTCTGGATTCAGAATGTGCTTTGTTTCAGTGTTAAACTGAATGGGATTATTGAATTAATAAAAAGTGCTGAAGTGGTCAGTGGTACCCTTTACTGTGAAGCTGAGCCTTTGAAATGCATTTGGATTGATTCCAATTCGACTAAAGTTAAACTTCATTAGTGTTTGATGAAAATGACAATCTGTAGTTGTTAACTCCTAGCCTTTTTCTTGTTACTTTGTGAAAATATCATTATGTCATATTCTTTTTGATGAAGAAATGATAAAATGCCATTTCACTCAGTTCTACATCTGTGCTGTGCTGAGTTTTGTCAAAAAAATCTTGTCATAATTTGTTGTTGCCCAGTTCGATACTGTTAAGAGTGGATACAGTGCCAACAATAGCTCCAGAAAACACTTCATTTGAGGAACAGGTGAGAACAGATTGGTTTGAGGCTGTCATCAGCCAAATCTATTATTTAGATACTGCAAAGTTTACTTTCACCATTGTTGCCATGGCAGGAAAATGAAGTCAGAAATTTTATAAATATGTTACGAACTATTATACTGATCTACAATTTAGTTTTGGTGAGTCAGTGTAACGTAGTTTGCGTGCTGTAGTAATTTTTGATAGCTAAATATTAATGCACAAGTGGAACATTTTTTCTGCAAATGCTTGATTGTTTATCAATCTTTTTACATTTGTCTTCAGAAATGTAGATTCCTAGAAGCCACAACTTTGCAAAGAAAAAGAAACAATAGTGTAAATGACCCTCTTCTTATCAGCGACTTTAAAAAAATATGTTTCTAATGGTCTGACAAAATTTGGTTAATGTGGCAACAGTGTGTTTAATGCATAGATGTGCGTGCATTAAAATATGATTTGATTTATTATTGATAGCACTAGCGTTAATATATATAGTGTAAATAGACTTGGATGTGTCGCATGTGGAAATTTCCATTCTATGGTGCTTTAATGTACATATGTAAATAACTCAGCCATTTCACTGATACAGTGCTGCAATCTTATCATTGCATCATTGACGTTGACTGCATAGTTACAGAAGACATCACATTCTGTTTTCACTCTTGATCTTTCCATCTTCTCCTTTTTTACTCTTGATTCTTGCTAGGTTATAGTCACTCATGAGAAAAGGGATATTTTCCCTATTTAAAGAACCCCAGACAAATTTTTAAAAATTCATTCATAGGATATGGGTTGGGCCAGTATTTATTGTCCATTAAATACCCTTGAACTGGATGGCTTGCTGGGCCAATCACATGTAGGCTAGATCAAGTAAGGGTAACAGATTTACTCCCCAAAAGGGCATTAATGAGCCAGATACAACATTGAACAATGGTCTATTGGTCTAATTAGACCTTTGATTCCAGATTTTTATTGAATTTAATTCAAATTTCACCATCTGCTATGATGGGTTTTGAATCCAGGTCCCCTTGGTCTCATGACTACGCCGTTGCCTACCATGTTAAAGAGCAGCTCTTGGAAGAACAAACTAGAAAGCTGAAGAATGCCATTATTGAAATATTAAAAGAATATTGCTTATATATGGCACCTTTCACAATCGCAGGGCATCCCGAAGTATCTCTGGACAATGATTTAATTTTAAATTGTAGTTACTAACATCATTTGGGAGGGCCAGTGAATGAGCCATCATGTGCAGCAGTGTAGATTATGTAGAAGGAGGCAACTATGACCTCCATTTCCTGACCTTAGTATCCCTTGCAGTTTTGGAAGAAATTTAATGACTTCCTTAGGTCAGCAAATTGGTGAAAACTGAATCACCAAAAAACATAACGTACTCCCTAGAATAGTGGTGAACATCGCCCTTTAGATAATCACATGGTACCATTTCTCTAGTTTTAAAAATCAATGTAATTTGGCAATACGTATGTTTCATATCCTGCAATGAATGCTAGCAACTGTGAAGTCTCACGCCCCAGGTCTTTGCTTTGGACATCTCTCCTTGTTGGCATCTAGCCCTCAAATCCTGACTGTTTGTGACTGCAGGGCTTGGATACAGTTGCATATAATTAACACCATGAATTCCTCATGTCCTGTAGGAGAAGACAGCAAGTAATGGCAGGCAACTGAAAATAGGATAATGCCAACATCTGGAATTTGCCACTACATCCATCCTGGCCCAGAAGTTGGTGAATAAAGTAGGGGAGCCACTGTACCTTCAGATGGTTTTTGAGGACATAGATTGCATTTGCTGGACCGTTAAATACTTTTTTTCCAGAATAAAGTTACGTGAAGTTGCTGTAAATCTCATGATCTGTTGCACAGGTAACTTTTCTTTCCAAAATCCAGATGGACCTAATGGTTCAGTTCTTCTCATATGCTGCCAAGTAGAGTGTGTTTTTTGTACGCAACATTTCTATGTGCTTTCAAGCTCCCCACAAGCTACTATGTTCTTCATAAGAAATCCACACAGTGGTGGATTTTGAGCAAGTGCCGGTCAAACACGCCAAAGAGACTTCCCTCTTTCTGGCAACATTGGGAATTATTCCTCATTCTGTCATTTTTTGATTTAATTTGATTTATTATTGTCAGATGTACCAACATACAGTGAAAAAAACTGTTTCTTGCACTATACAGACAAGGTATAATATTCATAGGGAAGGAACGAGAGAGTGCAGAATGTAGTGTAACAGTCATAGGTAGGTTGTGGAGATAGATCAACTTAATGCAAGGTAAGTCCATTCAAAAGTCTGACAGCGACAGGGAAGTAGCTGTTCTTGAGTCGATTGGTATGTGGCCTCAGACTTTTGTATCTTTTTCCTGATGGAAGAAGATGGAAGAGAGAATGTTATGAGTGCATGGGGCCCTTAAGTATGCTGGTTGCTTTGCTGAGACAGCGGAAAGTGTAGACAGTGTCAATGGATGGGAGATTGGTTTGTGTGATGGATTGGGCTACATTCATGACCTTTTGTAATTCCTTGCAGTCTTGGGCACTGCAGGAGCCATACCAAACTGTTGTACAATCAGAAAGAATGCTTTCTGTGGTGCATCTGTAAAAGTTGATGAGAGTTGTAGCTGACATGGCATATTTTCTTAGTCTTTTGAGTGTTGGCATGGGTGGACCAGGATAGGTTTTCGGTCTCTCAATTGCACTCAGCAGCCCAGAGACACTTACCTGAGGGATAATGGTAATGTAGAAGAACAATTAATACATATTGAGACTTGTAACACATGGAAACCAGAGAATTGAAAGAGCTTGATGTAGTTGCGTGATGCCAAAAGTTATATCATTATCTAGCTATAGAGCGAACAAATGATGATTTCCTTGTTCCTGTCTGATGCAAACACATTCTAGCAGCACATTAGAAACAGAAAGATTCTGCATGGCCTCATCTAAGATGTGCCACAAATGACTGAAATATTGATAGTTTCTACTGACCGACAATGCTACGATCCAACGTCCTTGATGCATTCAGTTTGTCACTGGGTAGTCGGGAGAAAATGGCAGCTGCTGGAACACCTACAAACCTTTCCCTGCTTTGTGAGAAATGCCAACAGATTAGTCAAATCAATATTGGGGCATTGAATGAAGGATTGTACACTCTGACTCAAATTTAGCTGGCCTCAGAAATTTGTCACCATCTTCTGCCTTCTCATACTCCATGATAACATGCATGATATGTCGTATAGTATAGATTCTGTGCTAATGGAATGGAAAACTGGGGTCAAACAAGGTGTGTCTTCTCCATTTTTCTGGCGATGATGTTACTTCCCAATTTCTAGCAAATTACCCATTGTCTTGGCGATAATCAAGAGAACAGAAGGGAGACCGTTTAACCTCCACCATCTTCAATCCAAAACTGCAATCCACTCTAATTTCAGCCATTGAACCTTGATGTATAGATGAAGCTTGTGTGTAAACCCATTCAGAAACTGGGCTGCAGGTCATTGTGGATTCCGTGGCTGAAGGATATGAGAATATGGGCTCTCTTTTAACCAGTTCCCACAGCACAACATTCTCCTTGCTCATTTGGTTAAGACCAACAGAAAGGAATAGAAAATGTAAAACAACTTTCCATTTCTTGGGAGCCTCCCCTCAATGAAGACACACACATGACGAAATTCATCAGCATTTCCAATGTGCCCGTCCTGTCTTCAGTGACTGAAGAAATTTGTAGGATCTGAGGATCTGAAACCTAAGAATAAAGTTATGGTTTATTGGGAAACGTTGCCCTCCACCACTGCCTATTGTGGCAGTAGTGTGTACTACCTACAAGATACACAATAGCAACTTGCCAAGGCTCTTTCAATAGCACCTTCCAAATCCACAACCACTATGTCGAGATGGACAAGGGCAGCAGATACTTGCTGACACCACCACCTGGGGGTTCTTCTCCAAACCACACTCATATAAACTTCAGACACTTGAACAACCTACAGCTGGCACTTCAAAGCACTGGAGAAGTCTCATCAATGCAAGACTATCCAAATTCAGCATTAAGAAAGATGAGCGTAAGAAAGCAGCGTCTTATCCCAAATCAACTTTTTTTTTTCAATCCTTTCAGTTTTTCAGGGGCTACAGATGTCACATAGCTTGACCAGTGTTTATTGCCCATCCCCGAATGCCACCTTCTCAAAGACAATGAGCTGCCTTCTTGAACTGCTGCAGTGCATGTCATGTAGGTGCACTCACAATGCTGTAAAGGAGGGAGTTCCAGGATTTTGACCCAGAGATGATGAAGAACGGGGATGTAGTTCCAAGTCAGAATGATGTGTGGTTTGGAGAGAAATCCCCAGGTGGTGGTGTCAGCAAATATCTGTTGCCCTTGTCCTTCTTGATAGTAGTGATTGTGAGTTTGGAAGGTGCTATTGAAAGAGCCTTGGCAAGTTGCCATTGTCAATCTTGTAGATGGTACACACTACTGCCACAACAAGCAATGTGGAGGACAATGCTTGCTCAGCATTGAGGCACTAATCATTCAAAACCAGTTCCTCTGAGTGGATCATGTCACCATGACACCAGATTCCCATAGCAACTGCCCTAGTTGGAACTTGTTGATATACAGGCAGCTTTTTACAAGATGACCGAAAGAGGGGTATATAGATGTAAGTATTTTGTGAATAGCAGTTACCTCAGCTGTTGACAATAGCCAAGTTCCGCACACATGAGGATGTCCTTGATCGGAATCTTGGGTTCATGTCACACCATCTGTAAATCCCACGACTTGCCTAGGTTTGCAAAATCTCACTAACTGCCCTGGCTGGAAACATCTCTTAACCTGTGCTTAAACCTCATTCTACTCACATTGTCTATACCTTTAAGACTTGATTACCTGTAAAGACTCGCATTCCAGCCATCATCTTGTAAATGGAGTTTGTGTCTAAATATGCCCTCTTTATGAACATGACACCCACTCATCTGATGAAGGAGCAGCACTCTGAAAGCTTGTGGTTTGTGCTACCAAATAAACCCATTCGACTTTAACCTTACATTGTGAGATTTCTTATTGTGCTTACCCCAGTCCAATGCCGGCATTTCCACATCATGACAATTAGGCTGCCAGTGTTGCCAGATTGCAGTCCCTGGAGGACAGCAGGAACAGCAGAACATCCCCAAAGAGGTCAAACATTTCTGCCGACTCATGGAAGACCCTGACTGACCAAAATTGAAAAGGCTTAGCCAGGAAAGTACCAAACTCATTGAAAAATTTCTTTGAGATTGTGTGGAGCAGAAGGTGAAGCATTAAAGAGAATACGCAGACCTCCAAGCAACCCATCTACCCAATTCTTCAAACACCATTTGCTTCTTGTGTGACAGAATTTGCACTTTCTGCATTGGACTCATCAGCCATTCTGAATGTCTGAACCTGTGGTTCCTCTCGTACTGATTACTGTTGACAACACTTTTATCATCAGTAGGGTAAAACTAAACTGTCTCATGATGGTCTAACCCAGCTCACATTCCTTATTAGTGGGCGAACAATCCAAAGCTTGGTGAATTCTGCCAGGAGGCACATTCACCATTTCTATCAGCATTGAGATCCACTCATGCACAGTGACCCGTATCTGCCAGCCTCTTGATCAGTGACCAGTTTGACCAGTGGCCAATCCCTCAATTCCTGCATCGTCAGATACTCCTCCTTCCTCTCCCGATTGCTGCTTCCCTCCTCCCTCCACCATACCTGCAGAGTGGGAATGGGACCCCCCACCACCACACCCCACCCCAACCGATAGTCCTGCCTCCTAGGCGCCACCCCTAAAGGTCTAGTTTCCTTGGCACTATCTGATGCAAGGTGGGCAAAGGTGCCTCCTGTGCATTGGGACTTTATCCCTTGGTGAATTCTGCCGGGACGCTGGCGTGGCCTAAGTGCCAATGCCCGGCTGTATCACTCTTACCCCCAGACTCCCTTGGGGGGCCTCCATGACCCTCCCTTCACGAATACAACTCTAAACCCCACTGGAGTGAACCACACCTCGTGAGGAGATAGGGAGAGGTTAGCAGGTCTGGAGGCTCCAGTCCCAGGCTGGCTAATCATATTTAAATTATATTAAAATCTCTTCCTGCATACCTAATGCAGCTCTGCACCTATTTCCAGAAATGTGGTACTGGGAGAGGTGCTAGGAGTTGGACACCCAGTGTGGATTGCGCTAATCTAGCCCTGCTGAAACCTCCTGGCCTGTTGTGCTAATAAATTAGTGCAGCAGGATGGGAGAATCTTCCCTGTTGTTTACAGGGAAAATGGGAAGGGTTGTTCAGAGGGAGTCAGTAATAGGGGTTTAAGAAAACTTAAAACAATCTCAAACTTGAGAATTGGCTCCATGTTCTCTTTGGGAAAGGGATTGGGGGTGGATAGGTTGGGGGTTAAGCTTCTGCGAACCATGAAATGTGGGGGGGACGTAGTTTTGTGTTAATAGGCTGGCTGATTTCAGAGAACCTGAGGGGAAGCTTTTATTCAGCCAAATAAAGAAAAATAGAATTAATTAGTGACTACAGAGCCATCAGGTGGTGAATGTGCAGATATTCAGAGCAATTCACTGAAATTAAATTGCAAAGTTTGACGATGTATATAAGCTAACGCATTTGTGCATTGCATCTCCTGACACATTTTTGAACGGGAAATATCCCAGTAAAAGTGCTACCTACAAGGTTAATCGCTACTGTGAGTAAATGGTGCCATTTTTAAATTGTGTTTCCCCATTGGCATATCCTGCCATACGAGCTGTTGATGGATTCCACTCAGCTGGGCCTCCCCCAGCTTCCTTAACATATAATAGATATAATCTAGCAGATTTCCCATGGTGTTACTCTTCCTGTGTCAGAGGTACATTGTTTATAACAACAAAAGCTGCTGCCAGTGTTATGCACTATGTATTAATAGAATCATTGATAATAAGCAACATTATCTTTATGTCTTCTAGGATTTTTAGCAGTGTTGGAGGAATTACATTTTGTGACTGTTATTTTGTGAAAATGGTCAATGTTGACCATTTTCTTATTCTGCATAGGCACAATCAGATCTCCCATGGCATTGCTCACATTGACTGAGAAGAATGTTTCTTTATTACGCTAGGTCATTATGAACACAGTTTGTGGGAAATGAGTTACTGGAACTTTGACACGAGCCACATTTTAAACACTAGACTTTTAGTACATTGAGAGGGAGGTGATAAAGGCAGGTACATACTAAATGATATGGGTGAGAGTGCACAGAATATAGTTAATTTTTGAATAGAAGCTATTTCAGCAGTTAACAAATGGGTTAGCAATGTTGTCAGATCGCACATATAGGTAACCATTACTTTGGATAAGTATTGGGAGAGAGTCTGATTGCCCTCATGGGACTAGATCCCAGAATGAGTTGGTGCTCTTGGGAGAAGACAGTGAGAGAAGAGATTCTGAAAGGATGTTATTATGGGGTTGACGTATAGCTTGGTGGTGAAGCTAGCCTTTTCCATTGTTTGGTGGCAACCTCTTTGGTTGTGCCGAATTATGCTTGCTTATATTCAATCATTTTCTAATGCGCTGGATTGCAGCAGCCCACATGCACATAATCTCTGAAGTATTAATGTAGAATCAGTAAAAGAAGTGAGGCGTGATGTTGTTGTGACTGGAGGTTTTGCTGGGTCACAGTTAATTTAAAAGATCAGTTTATCAGCTGCAGCACATTTGATTTATGCAGAATTGAATTTGCATTCATTGTTGATAACTGCATTGGCCCCCTCCTTTTAAAGGGAACATTTATTCTGTGAAGAGCTTTTATGAAGGGCATTGAATTCTGAATGTGGAAAAAAAAATCAGGCTTGTTTCAGAGGGACATCTGCCAAAGGTGTTGTCATTTCTTTTTAAAAATATTTCCACATGACATTTTCTCTTTAGTCAAAGCTTAACAGATTTGGCAGGAATCTTTATAGATGTCTCAATATTTTTGCATTAATTTGTCTTGAAAATGTTAACCAAAATGTTATATCTCAAGGCAGCCATCACTATTAATGTCTCCATAATTTAAATGTGTTTAATCTTTTTGTTTCCATTCTGATATTGCCTTTACTTTAATATGTGAACGGGGCAAGTCAATTTGAAAGCAATCATTTCTGACTGAAGTCTCCCCTTAATTTCTAAAGAAGATTATTCTGACATTGGGGCGTTTCTCCCAGCCGTTTAGCAGGCTTCCCATTGGGTGCCGCAGGTCTCTGAGGGTTTCTGGCTGCTGGATTTCCGGCACTGTCAGCTCCACACCAGAACTTGATACAGAATTGAATAAATTATGGTAATAAGGATTTTAATATAATTAATGGGCCTGGTACTGAAGTCTCTGGACCCACTAGCCTCCCCCCCCCTCCCTCCCTCCCTCCACTAAGAGTGGTTTACTTCAGTGGGATTTACAATAGTTCCCAACGAACAGGGAGCTGGCGGCTGAACCCTGCTAGAGGCCCTCTAGGAGTTTAGAGGTAAGGGCGGGTGCCCCCTGGGTATTGCCAGCTTGGCAGTGCCAGCCTGGCCCACAGCACTGTCCAGAGGGTCAAAATGGCATTGCTCAGCGGGCACAACTGGAACTGCCCACAGGGCATTGGGCAGTGCCAAGAGGGTGGGGGGAGGGGTGCCAGAGGGGAGAGTGGTGCCTAAAGGGGGCCTCTGGTGGGAGAACGGTTGGGGGGGGGGCATTCCACCGCCACTCTGCAGTCAGTGATGACAAAGGAAGGGAAGCCAGCAATCAGGTTGGACATCGGGATGGGGTGGGGTGGTGAGTTTGGCCTGTGGTGAGTTGGGGGTGGGTGGTCAGGATTGAGGAAATTTGGCCAGTTGGGGGGGTGGTGGGTGGCGTGAGAGATTGGGACTGTGGGGGGAGGGCTGGTCGGGACACATCTGAGAGCTCAGCGATCTGAGATTGGGGTGGAGGGGGTATTGTCGTACGGGTAACGGTGCAGGGTCACAAGGCTGGTCAGCAATTAAGTGGGTCAGTGACCAAAAAAGCCAGCAATGTGGGGCTACTGCACAAGCACCAATCCCAGCGCTGGCAGTGGCTCACGCAGTGCTGTGCTGTTGGCCTCTCCAACGGGAATTGGCCCCGCACCCTGATCTTTAATGAGATTCATGCTAGTGCACTCTGCGTAACGCACAGAGTGTGGGAGATTCATTTTGAAAACACTGCTGAGAAAGAAACAGTGAGATCTACTCCAATTTTTATGTGAATTCGGCTCTTTGAATTTTTTGGGGGAGAACCCCACCCTCTGTTCTTTAAAAAAAAGGGTTGGGGCGGCACGGTAGCACAGTGGTTGCACTGCTGCTTCACAGCTCCAGGGACCTGGATTCGATTCCCGGCTCAGGTCACTGTCTGTGTGGAGTTTGCTCGTTCTCCTTGTGTCTGCATGGGTTTCCTCTGGGTGTTCCGGTTTCCTCCCACAGTCCAAAGATGTGCAGGTTAGGTTGATTGGCCATGCTAAAATTGCCCCTTAGTGTCCTGAGATGCATAGGTTAGATGGATTAATGGGTAAAATTTGTAGGGATATGGAGATAGGGCCTGAATAGGATTGTGGTCAATGCAGATTCGATGGGCCGAAAGGCTGTAGGATTCTGCACTGTAGGATTCTATGGTCCTATGGGTAACTGTCATGTTGGTCAAACTGTTTGATTAATATATTGCATCCAATAAATTAATAAATTTTTATCAAATTGTAATAATCCAAAATGGCATTATTTATCCAAAATGGCATTATATTTTAGTGCTAGTTGTCATTGTAAGGACCCTTAGGATAGTGGCTTCTAGATGTGTGTAATCTTTATCAGCGATGTCACATTGATGTGAAGGGAGTTGATATGTACATGTTTGGTTAACTTTGCTCTTACAAGTTGCATCTTGCTGTAGTTTTACTGAAAGATAATTTTTGTATTAAGACAGTATCTATCCCATATATTATAACCTTTACTCCTTTACATAACAACTTGAGCTGAGAAGACCAATACCTAAACTGTTGCAAATAAGTGATTTTAAAAAGTTGACAAAATCATTTTGGCCGTGGCTTTAATTGTAAGTAGGCTCTCACTTGCCCAGTTTTGCATCCCATTGTATTAGCCATTCCTTGCTTACTGGAAATGTTACTTTCTCTCCAGTTAACACACTTATAATTTCATAGGCTCACATTTAGTCAGTGGGATATTTCAGTTAGTCAACATTCTTTGTTATACAAACCTGTGAAGCCTCTGAGGCTATAAACTTCCAAAGTTTTTTAAAGTTTATTTATTAATCACAAATAGGCTTACAGTAATACTGCAATGAAGCTACTCTGAAAATCCCTTAGTTTCTACACTCCGTCGCCTGTTCGCGTACACAGAGGGAGAATTTAGCATAGCCAATTCATTGAACAAGCGTGTCTTTCAAACTGTGGGAGGAAACCGGAGTGTCCGGAAGAAATCCACGCAGACGTGGAGAACGTGCAGTCTCCGCAAAGATAGTGGCCCAAGCTGGGAATTGAACCTAGGTCCCTGGCGTTGTGAGGCAGCAATGCTAACCACTGTGCCACTGTGTCATTACAGTGTGCGTCTTAGCAATTGGATGTTTCATAAGCCAATGAGCCTCAAGCATTTTGTTACATACTTGAAATACCTAGTGTGTTACCCTGCCAGAGAACATCTGTATCTCAATGCAATGAGATACAGGAACTTTTAGGAGGCAGCCAAGTTATCAGATTCTATGATTGCTCAATCTTATCTGTGCATAAGAATGGAGATAGTAAAGAGGATGCAAAGAACAGGCTGGTGCAGTGAATGGCGTATTTTTCAGGATTTTTAAGACTGTGGCTTTTTAAAGCTTTGCTAAATCTTACCTTTATAAATCTCATCATTATAGTAACACCCAATAGCTACAAATAAAACATGGTCACTTCTGTAAGTAATCGTGAAAACAATGTCATTACAGTGCAGATGCCCGCCAGTGATACCATTGCATTCTTCTACGGACAGTCGACTAAAACTGCTCTGTTCATTCAAGTAGCATGAATGCCAATGGTTCTCAAATGCCATCAATAATGAAAATGAAATTACACTTCTTACTGCTCCATTCTTAGCTACTCCAAACAGACTAAGTGGCACTTCCATTATTTGCATGATGTCATTCTCACAGGCTGAAAATAAGACTCAGACTAAAGAAATCAATATGTGGAGCTTTCCAGAAAGCTTCAATTACATTCAACTAATAGCCTCTTAAAGTATGATATCACTACACATCAGAGAGAAGGAAGTCTTGACAGAAGAGACGAGACTCTATTCTTGATAAATCAAATATTAATGCGCAAAACGTCAATAACTGTGATGTTTCAGATAAACGCAAAACTAATGCAGGGGCTTTCCTGGTTAGGATTGGAGCTACCATACAGCTAAACATGTCTTCAAAAATGAAATATCCCCCTTCCCACTCACTAGTACTTTAATGGGGCTTTTGTTTTTTATGTAGAAGAGGTACCTGCCTAAGTCAAAGCAGAAGCCCCCATAATATATGCAAATCAGGAGTCCTGTGATTCTTACAGGTGTCTATCATTGTCATTCTGTTTAGTGAAATCTGGGCCCCTGTAATCCAGTCCCCCCTTCACCCCAATCCAAGCTAACTAGTCCCCACAACACTACTCACCACACTGATTCGATCTTATCACCCAATGCACCCTTGACATTCTCTCTTCCAATTTCTTCTGTTGGGAAAAAGATACAAAAGTCAAAGGTCATGTACCACCAACTCGAGAATAGCTTCTTCCCTACTGCCGTCAGACTTTGGATGACGGCAGCATGAATGGATGTATCTTGCATTAAGTTGATCTTTCTCTACACCCTACCTAAGACTGAAACACTACATTCTGCACTCTCTTGGTTGCTTCTCTATGGACAGTATGCTTTGTCTATATAGTGTGCAAGAAATAATACTTTTCACTGTATGCTAATACATGTGACAATAAATCAAATCAACTCCTTCAAATGCACCTATTGCCCCCCCCCCCTCCACACCTAATGCCATAACTCCCGCAGGCATGACTGATCTGATCTCAATATCAGACCAGACAGCCACCCTATGATCCCTTGAAACCTGACCCCCCCCGCCCTAGCCCCGTGACCTGACCTGTCTTGACCTCAATATTTTCCTCATCTGCTAACTTACCCACACTACATCTGTGCTGTATCCATCCAACCCCCTTACCCATTTTACCCCCTTATCCATTGTCATCCCTTGCCTTAATCACTGTAACCCTTTGCCTTAACCACTCTAATCCCTTGCCTTACCCACCCTAATCCCTTATTGACCTTAATCCTTTGCCTGACCCACCCTAATAGAATAACCTCCTTCTGCACTGTAGGGATTCGATGATCCTATGAACTTCACTTTTATTGGCCTCTAATAGAAGCATTATTTATGAAGCATTATTTTTAAAGCTTTTTACTTGCATCCTATTGTCACTGTTGGGTTACCTGCTTCTATACAGAGTGTATTGTGGGTGAATTGGCATTAAGTACTACTGTATGGTATGGAAGATATGAGGTACTATAGGAGAAGTGAGTGGAGGGTCATAACTTGTCATGGTGGGTGTGAGCATCATGGGGGTAGGTAGAAGGCCATGGCTGGCCATGGGGACATAGGTAACAGCTTTTGATATTACTTTTCAAAAGGTTTGCTCACCCAGGCAGTAGTTCACAGCACCTTTGAGATGTATGAACCACAACTCCTTTAAAAGCTGGTCCGACCCCATAAAAATTCCTGAGGACTAGGATATGCCAATCTCTACAATGGGGCCAGCCAGATCAGAAGTGTGGATTGGGTGACCCGAACCAGCCCTTACCCTTAAAAAGACCCTGGTGAAAATTGGGATCACTGGGACTGTGTTCTAGAATGCCGGAACTGGGTCCCAGCCACCTCCATGGAGTCTCCCTGACAATATCAAAGTCCAGCCCAAAGACTACACGGTCTTGGCTACCCACTATGCAATTCAAAGACCAACTGGTCTCCATTACTTAAATGAAGATCAGGCATGCGGCATCTACCCAAGTTACAGACTACTGTTGACATAAAAGTATGACAGAATAGGAAGTAAAATTTGGTAAATGAGAAGCATGTACAGATTATCAAGGTGCAAATATAAAGGATGAATAATGTTTTATTTTTTCAAATCGCTTTTCCATAAATTGCTGGAGAGGGGGGCAGTAAGTGATCAGTTTTATAAAATGCAATTCTCCCCTGATTTCAAGATAAGAGACGCTAATAAGAATTATTTTAAGTGTTCCCTGAGATAAAACAACAGTGTTACAATGGCACATGAGATGGATCAATATCTGAAAGAAAAAGAAAGGTGAAACTTTACAACACTATGATTGTTCTGACGAGAGGTCAACCCAAAATGTTATCCTGTATCTGTACTTCACACACTGATCGACCTGCTTTGCGAGCTCAGCATTTTTAGTTCATATATCACATTTCCTGCACTTCCATTTTTATTGGAAATGGAATAATTTTGCTTTTTCAAATGCATTTTTAATAACTTGTGGATTAAACGAAAATAGATGCAATGGAAATGAATATGACTGCAAAGTAGTGGAAAAATTTATGCAATTTATAAAATAAAAATCTGAGTAAAGTTAAGCTGAGAGATAGTGGATGAAATCCATTTTCAACTGTCTCTTACAGCCTCTGTATTGTATGGCTGCAATGAAGCTTAATAACAAAATAAAATGCAACAAACGGAACTGGTAAATAGTGTTGCTTTTCCACCAAATCCTTCAAAGGATTAAATTGATTCTGTTTATTGTGAATGTGTTAAATTCATGCAGCATTTTCATAGGTTTTTGTTAGCTTATGTTAGGGAAACCTGACAAGATGCATCTGCGCTTTGAAATGCTGCAAAGAATCACACCTTGGAGCCCAACAGGTTTGGTAATATCCTAACCAGCTTGTCCCTCTCCCGTTTGTCTTATGCATCTGTGGTCATTCTAAATAGGGATGCACTACCTGCAGCTACAAGACTCTGAGTTGTAAGCTACCAGTTGGCAAAAAAAAGAGAGAACTGCCAGCCATCTGCCAGGTAAATCTGTGTGCAGATTTTTATTTATATTTTCAACATAGCCTTTTGCATATCAAGTGATTTGTTCAAAGCAAGAAAGTACAGAGCTATTTTTCTTAGTAGTCTCAGGTTTGAGGAACTAATTCGCCCACTTGTATGCATAAAAATAAAACTAGACATACGGCATTGGCCTGACATCCAGAAATTTTAAAAAGTGCAAATTTCAAGACAGGCACAATGTATGAAGAGGGGATTCATTAATGTTTAAGTAAACGAATGTGCATTTGATTCACCTGTCTTTGGCAAGAGAAACAAAGGGCGGAAGAAGAAAGTAGCATTTATGTATCGTCTTTCATGTTATCAAGACAACCCAAAGTGCTTTATAGTCAATAAATTACATTTGATGTTTACTCTTTATTAAGTAGACAAATATAATGGCAAAATTTTGCATAGCAAGATTCCAAAATGATGAATGAGACTCAATTTAATGACAGGTCGTAAAGCCAGCAACAGTAGTACTGTACTGCTTGATCAACAACTTTCAAAAATGGGAATGCTCCCAAGGAGCTCATGCTGATATGAAGTGGTAAATAATGATTCACTTCTGTAGTGTTAAGTTGAATTGGTGGTACAGACACCAGGATCTGAACTGATCCCAGCAGTATTTCATATAAAAAAAAAAGGTTTGGGATGTATAAATGGCCGCCTTGTGTGTCATTTCCATTCTGATCTTATTGTGGACTGACAGTTCGGTGAGACCTCTCTGATTTTGCAGAGCAACAATCTGCCTCAGTCTTTTTCCTGTGAGGCACCTATGTGAAATTCTTTTGGCATGTCTTGATCTCACTCAGTGGATGTAGATCCACAGAACAAAATTGCAAATAATTTGGTAATATACCACATTGAAAGACTCTGAAATGGCTTTTGTTAAAACTGAAATGTAACAATGGTGTTTTGTGGCTACCTACCATTACATTGTGATTAAAGCACTTGCTGAGGTTAGAATAATGGAAGCTTTACTTTTCTTGCCCGGAGAGTGCTTAATTTAGCTAACAGTGACACAAAAAGAAAATTACTAGTTCTTAGCACTAGCATCACTTATTGTGAATATAAAAGAAACACAATCAGCTAACAAAAAGCACTAATGAGTGAACGAAGATATGAGCAACAAAAAGAATATAAGGAATGAAAATAGAAACATTGAAAGACAAAGAAAATGTTACCAAAGAAACAATTGAAGATGCATAATTAGGAAAGATGTGAAATGTTAATAACCTCAGAGAAGCTTTACATAGCATTGACTTTTCCGACTTAGTTAAATTTACACCCACACAATCTACATTCTGTGCGCATTGTATATGATAAAAGGAAGTTACTGGTCTTGGTGAATGCTTTGATGAAAAAGGCCTTAAAACAACCTTGTATGTTTTTAGTGACAATTTAGCTGAGTTTTCTGTCACTGCGTTTATATAGGATAGATAAATAGATCAACATTTCAATGTTTTTATATCATTTAAGGTATATTTTAATGGGACTGGATTGCACAGCATTTTTTTTTCAGAACCAAAGACATCGCTCATATTTTTGAGAAGATGTGTAACATTTATTTGAAGAATTTAACAGAATTATTGTACTTGAATATGTAATATATCATGGTGCATGAAGCACTGATTTGATTTGATTTATAATTGTCACATGTATTGTGATACAGTGAAAAGTATTGTTGCTTGTGCACTATACCAAACAAAACTTACTGTTCATACTGAACATAGGGAAAAGAAAAGGAAAGGGTGCTGACTATAGTGTAACAGTCATAGTTAGGGTGTAGACAAGGATTAGCTTAAAATATGGTATTCAAAACCTTGATGGCAGCAGGGAAGAAGCTGTTACGTGATCTTGGGCTTTTGTATCTTTCTCCTGATGGAAGAAAGTGGAAGAAAGTATGCCCAGGATGTGTTGGGGGGTCCAAGAATATGCTGGCAACAGGAAGTGCAAACGCAATCAACGGATGGGAGGCTGGTTTGCATGGTGGACTGGGCTACATTCACAACCTTTTTAGTTTCTTGCAGTCCTGGTAAGAAGTCTCGAAGTGATGAACATTCATCTAAAGAAGAAGCAGCCTTCTGAAAGCTAATGATATCAAATAAACCTGTTAGACTTTAACTTGGTGTTTTGAGACTTCTTACTGTGCCTATCCTGGTCCAGCACTGACATGTCCATATCATTGCAATTTTGGTCAGAGGTAGAGCCATTCCAATCTGTGATACATCCAGAATGGATGCTTTCTATATTGCATCTGTAAAAATTAATGAGAGTAGTGGAATGCCAAAAAAAATGACTGTTCTTCCATTGAACTTCAGTGATTCTGTTTTTCTTCATTCAACCACATGATGTTTCTGAACAAGACCATCAAATTGCATTCAATTGTAAACGATTTAGTTCTGTAGTTCTACAGCAGTGCAGTTGGAGTTGAGATGAAGTTACAGTTTTCTAGCTGGTATCAGTACCCATTTCTGGAAACTTTGAAATTAAATAATATTCACAAATTACTTGCATGGGACGTTTTCAGATCTGATATAATCCAACCCTCTGGTCAGATTGTTAATGCATTTGCCTTAAGTAAATGATATTTAAAATGAATCTGAGTTATTTTTCATCAAATTATCTCCCATGAAAATGTTGTAAACCTAATGTAATGATTATTTACTAGGAGATGCCACAAAATAATACAATAAAACTTGTGGTGTATTTAATTGGTTATTTCCTAAAATATTTAAGAAATTCTTGCATAATCAGAACTTGTGATAAAGATATGTCTTCTAAATGTTGATATCATATCTAATGTTATGGGTAGGTGAACCATCTAACTAGGAAATCTGTGATTTATTTTTTCAACCATTCATGTGGCTTCTCATGTCAGGAACAATAAGTCATTTTCTATGTTAACATCTTTAACTATTGCTATCATTTTATAGCTTGCTGTTTTTCAGCAAGAAGCATTTCCCCCTCAACAGTTTTACTTCCTATTTCATCTTAATTATTTAAAGCGTTGAGATCCACTTCAATCTAGTGATTTGTAACAAGTACTGACTGTAAGTTTTGGACCAAGTATAGAACAGCCTGTGCCTCAGATGTCTTGGTCATAGAACCTCGCAGCACAGAAGGAGGCCGTTTGGCTGACCGTTCCTATGCTGGAGCAATCCAAAACTAATCTCACTGCCCTGTTCTTTTCCTTCAATTTTTTATCCAATATCCCTTTTCAGGATGCAATCATGTCTGTTTTAACTATGGCAAATATATACACAATAAAAGATGGAGCAGGAACTGAAATAAGTAGACTGGACCATCTTAATAGAAAGAGAAGTTAGTAATGTGAAACGAAAATGGGACGTTTTCAAACCTATTGTGAGGCAGAAAAAAGCATTATATGTCCCATGGATCAAAAAAGAGCAAGTGGCAAATCAAAACGAAGTAGCTCACCACAGAACACAGAAACAGATTAGTCTCGAACAATACTGCCTTTATAAATTTAGAAGATAGTAATTCACAGGGAAACAGTGATCAATACTAACTAGGCTCATCCTGTCAAATTGTCTCAGTGGCTTATTTAGTAGGATATCGGAATTAACCAGACAAATTGCTCTACCAACTAAGAATGGTTAGTAGGATTGCCAGAGCATGAGTTTCTGCCGTAAAAATAAGTCCTGAGTTTGAGATTCCATTGGTATGTGTTTTGAAACATGGAATTGCCAGTAGTTCGACACCAAATGTCTGATATAAATTGTCATGGTCGAGACATGACGGAAAACATATACTTTAAAATAACAGTGGTTATGTGGACAGTGAGTCTGCTCCTGCCCATTTGGAACAAAAGCAAGCCTTTGCAGGATTTAACTCCCATAATCGTGTTAATGGCCAAAGGATTAATGGTTCTAACATGATGGTTTTGATGAGAACTTCAGTTTATCATCTCAAAACCAGTGTCTCCTGGAACAAAAGAACCCCGACTCCAATTAAACTCCTAGATTCCAGCCTTAGTAATATACATCTTCTGTCCAACATTGAAGAGATATGCCATATGATCTCCCCCCAAACTACAATATGTCTGGATGAACCGAACTAAAATAGTTTTTGTTTAACCTTCAATATGAACAGAACTTCAAGCAACAGCCTGTGCTGTCTATCATCAAGCTGATGGCAGTTAAATGCTGGAATCTTGATATTTGTGCCTCCAGAATAACTCATTCTGTGTGCCTTCTTGAGTTTGTGTGTGTGTGTGTGTGTGTGTGTGTGTGTGTGTGTGACCCCGAATCTACTCTGCAAGTTGTTAAAACAGGATTGGAACATTTCCAAATTTAGGGGTTGTGGAAGATGTGCCACCACTCATAAAGGAGGAAATCTGAGTTAAAAATGCCCTTTTTTGTTTACTGATTGGAAAAATGGGGAAATTAGTCCAGTTTAAACTGACCCACCTCCACCCCTCCCCCTGCCTTACCCCATCCTACCCCAACCCTCTTTCTATCCAAGACAAAAGCATATTCAGATATGGTGACAAATTAATAAGGGAAGATAGTTGGAAATGCATTGATGAGGTCTTTAATCAAGATAGTTAGTGTGATGTGTTCTTTTGCATGTAACTAAGGTAAGTTGATTGTTAATAAGCAAAACAGCAAGATTAATCACAGTTAAGGTTTTAGCAGCTGAACTGAAAGGGCAAACCTGAATGGGTGAGGTTTTTAACATTGCTTCTAAAGTTACTATAGATAGTGTTGCATAAGTTAACCTTTGAAGCCATATGAAAGGAGTTGATTTATACATTGAGTATAAAAGTGAGCTCCCAGTATGGGTGGATGTCATCTTCGTCATCCACACTCAGCATGTTTTATTGCATCTTCACAGCACAACCTGTATTGCTGCTTGATCCTTTGTGCCCAGTTATTGTCTTCTTGAAAATGGGTCTCTCCCACAGTGAAAACAGGCCTGACCCACAGTGCTGCAATCACAGGCACATGCAAGGAGGCAGTCCTGAATCCACTGAATTAAGATTGAATCCCATACTGTTTGCACCACTGTGATATACACTGGCAGGCCAGCCCGCTTTTCACATACATGTTTTCACAGTTGTTGACAGTAGTGGGACCAATTTCATTCCAGCACATGGCTCTTCCACGCTTATCATCTGCCATTGGGATACACTGGAATGATTTACAGATTAATATTCAACTTGTTGGCTGTTTTTCGAGTGCACTTTTCTTGGCCATCAAATCCTGGAGTGTGACTTGAACTCGGATGCTACACACTGCACTACAAGACCTTGCCTATAGATACATAAAACATTCAGTTGCATGGGCTGAAGAATTGAGGCTGATTGCTCAGATGAGTATAGCATGACATGGCTGAAGGTGGTGCAGAGGGTCCACTAATATGGTGAGTGTATATAATAAAAATTCTAGGATCAGAAAGACAAGGTTGCCTTGTATGATATACTGCAGTTAAATTGTTTTTCCTGTTTCTAAATAAGCTAAGATACTAGCTACAAGATGTCTCACACATAGCATCAAGATTGCTGACTCCGTTTTAATCCATACTGAAGGCTGGATTTTCCCTCTGATGGTGGAAGACAGAGGTTGGAACTCATTCCAAAATGTAAACCAACCCTGTTGGTGAAACTGGCAATCGCCTGTGATTTTACCTGGGACAATCGATTAATAGCCATCCGGACAGATTTGCCATCTGATTAAGAATGGCAAGGTAGTTCTTTGAAGGTGAACATCTAATCAAAGGTTTTGCAGCTTGAGTAGCAGGCTACAATGAGGTAAGTACAACAGAGCGTGCTTCACCCTTGCAAACGTTTTAAATTGTTACCTATTGTGTGTGCATGGAAGTTATGAATTAGTTACCTTTTTCAAAAGCCATTTTTACACATCCTGTTGTCACTGTAGGGTTTATTGGTTCTGTAGAGTGTATAGAAATGACATGGAAGTGCCACAGCTTGGCACACGGAAATGCGAGTGAATAGTATTGTGTGGGGAGCATAGAATGGAAGGATGGGACATTGGTTATGTGTGAGGGGAGGAGTGTGAGGACTGTCGGCTGTGGATTTTCTATTTCATTTTAACTGCGATGAAGTCCCACAGCACTTATGTGGGCCTTTTAAACAACCTGCCCTGGCACCTGGCAGTCCCTGTGGCTGCCTCTGACCTTTTTCCTACTCGGCTGACCTGTCTCCACCTACCCCTGAAATTATTGTGAGCGTTTTTTCCTGAGGCATGCAGACTCAGGAGCTGGGAATTTTCCCAATTCTTGCAACCCAAATCAGATGGAAATCCAGGCCATTATTCTGAAACATATCTATGAGCATAATAATTTTATTTTAAAGCACTGCTTCTCCTTGAGTTCATGGCAACAGCCAGTTGTTGAAATCATTTAATTAAGACTAATAAAAAAAGTGAAAAAGCTGAGTCACTTAAATGTTTGTACATGACACTGTTGCTAGGAGTTGGAGCAGGGAGAAGAGTAACTGCCAACCAAATGATTAGTGGTTACCTTGGTGAGAAAGAAGTCACTGAAATAGTGAGCATGATAAAGTCATTGATAGCTTATTGTGAAGGTTTATATCAACACATAAAGCAACAAGAACCACATGCAAACAGCTTAAACCAAAGGATAACGTTTTTGCATTCTTCAAGTATGAAGTTCTTATGGGGGCAGCACAGTTGTTAGCACTGCTGCCTCACAGAGCCAGGGTTCAATTCCAGCCTTGGGTCACTGCCTGTGTGGAGTTACATATTCTGCCCATGTCTGCGTGGGTTTTCTCCGGGTGTTCTGGTTTTCTCCCATAGTCCAAAGATGTGTGAGTTAGGTTAATTGTCCATACTAAATTGACCCTAGTGTCAAGAGGATTAGCAGAATGTGGAATTACAGGAATAGGGATTGTGGTTGGTGCAAACTTGATGGGCCAAATGGCCTCCTTCTGCATTGTTGGGATTCTATGATAATGATGATCGGCAGTTCTTTTAGAAGCTGTCTTACTGGCCATAACCAATATGTCTCATTTAGTAAAGATTTTTTTGTACAAAAATCTACTAAAGACAGAAACGGTCGGCAGGCCATGCAGCATCTGTGAATAGAGAAATAGAGTTAATGCTTCAGGTTGATGACCTTTCATCAGAACAAGCAAAGCATGTAGCAGAATTAATTTCAACATCACATTTCAAGACAACATCAGAAAGAATGTACCTTCCATTTTAAAAAAGGCTTATAAAGGCTGTGGCTTCTGTAAATGATCTTTCAGCCAGCCCATTATTTTAATTAATGTTAAATTTAGGTTTAATGAGGATGTTGAACAAAAATAGCCTTAAGTGGCCAGCATGCAACTTGCCCTAACACAATCTTTTATCACTAAATGCTCATGTATTTTAACAAGATTTGAATGACATATATAACTTTATTTGAACAACGTTGTGAATCAGCATTGATTTTAGCATGATATGGTACTGTACAGCTTGGACAACGTCTCAAAAACTTCTATTAAGTATTCAGAGGAGTTAGCATGCTACTGATGTCTGCATAATTTGGTGTGACACATTAGTGCACGCTTCACTAAGCATAATTGCAATAGTGACCTTATTCATTTCTAATGGAGATATTTCATCTTTCAAAAAAACTGTTAATGACCATTTATGCTAAACAAATGGTTGATTAGAAAAGTAACATCAAACAATATTTTTACATACCAGTGTAACAACAATCATACTTAGTATCTTTCATAAACCAAGAACGTATACGAAATCCTTGCTCACCAACTGCAGATAACAAATTTGAATTGTTATCAGCTAAGCTGATGTTATTGCTTTTTGTAACTCACCAAATCTTCTTCACTCCCTTTTCTTTCCTGTTTCTTCCTTCCTTCAACAAGTAATGTGTTGGTAAAGAATCCAGAATTTCCCACTTTATATCAAGTGACATTACTGAGTATCCTGAGATAAGATACAAGTGCTATAATTACCAGAAGGTACAGATTTAAAGTAGGATCAAGGGAATATTAAGAAAAATGTTTCCCCAGAGGGCGGTGGGAATTCACAATTTGGTGGTGGAGGCAGAAACCCTCAACTCATTTAAAAGATACCTGAAGTTCTGTAAGGTTACAGTCCAGGTACTGTAAGGTGGGATTAAGATGGGTGCTAGTTTTTTCAGGTAGTGCAAACACAATGGGTTGGATGGCCTCTTGAACCCAAAGAGAAAATGCTGGATAATCTCAGCAGATCTGGCAGCATCTGTAAGAGAAAAGAGCTGATGCTTCGAGTCCAGATGACCCTTTGTCAAAGTCTCTGCAAGGCCTCTTTCTGAGTCAGAACCTTTCTATGATTTCTGTATTCTGATTTTATTCAAATTGCATCTGCATGAAAGGAAGGAAAAATGCTTATTATAAATGTAAGTTCTTTCAACCTTAACCAAAAATGACATCAGTCTATATTCATATCTTTAATAAAACACCCCAAGATGCTTCACAGGAGATTTATGAAAACAAGAGATGACAGTGAATCACATGAGGAGATACTGGGTCAATTTACCAAATGCTTAGTCAAAGCGATAGATTTTAAAGAGCGTCTGAAAGCTAAAAAGGTGTAAGGGAATTCTTGAGTTTGGGGCTTAGACACTGAAATTAGGGCCACCAAAGATGAAAAGATTAAAGTCTGAGAGGCTCAGAAGATCAGAATGAGAGGAATGCAGATATCTTCAAGGAGTGTGGGGATGGAGGCGATTACAGAAATGTGGAGGGGCAAAGCCAGTGGTAATAATTTCAAAATCAAGGCATTGCTTGACCAAGTCCAGTGTAAATTAATGAGCACAGGGGTGATAGGTCAAAGGGCACAGGGTGATAGGTCAACAGGACCTAGTGGGCAAGCAAGTAAACAGCAAACATTCCTGGGGAGAGAAAATTAACTCAGGTGCCTTCTAGCTCTCATGAGATGATTATTGAGAGAAAATGCGGGAGCTAAAGACAAGATTTTACACTCCTTAAGGAAATTGCTTTCATAGCATACAAACTGCAAAAGCCAAGGCTGGAAATGTGAAATTGTTAAACTGCACTGTGCAAATATACTTGATAAATTCTGTTAAATTTTCATCTTGACAGCATGGGTGGAAATTTGCCAAGCAGATTTATCAGTATAGAAGAGAATGGAATGAGAATTGGGTTGATCCTCTAATGTGGAGCTAGTTTTATCTGCCAGAGTGCCATCTGTTTGATGAAGACAAAGATTTACCTGTTGTTGAATAAGCATAAATTGGTGGGGCTAGTTAGCTCATTTGGCTAGGTGACTAACATCTGGTTCAAAATAACACCAACAGCATAGGTTCGATTCCCATTTTGACTAGGGACAGCACAATGGCACAGTGGTTAGCCTCAGCGAGAGGATTCAGATTCGATTTCCCAGCTTGGGCCACTCTCTGTGCAGAGTCTACGTGGATTTCCTCCGAGTGATCCAGTTTCCACCCATAGCTCGAAAGATGTGTTGGTGCATTGGCTATGTTAAATTCTCCTTCAGTGTACAGACGCCGGAGTGTGGACTGGGGATTTTCACAGTAACTTCATTGCAGTGTTAACATAAGCCTACTTGTGACACCAATAAATTAAAACTTAAGGTAGATTTTGAACCTGCCTCTTTGCCCAGCCCCTGAGAATGGAAGGGAATGGCAAAGCATTACTGACAAAATCTGCCAAGGAAATGGCTCAGGATGAAGTATCAGCAGCCAATGAGCTGCCTTTGGGCAAAGAACACAGGGTGTTAATTGGAAATATGAGTTAAAATCAGTCATAATGAAATATGAAACTGGCTCTGAGGTAAATCTGGCCTAATCACGCTGGCCAGAGTGTTCTCATTCAAATGTCACCATTGGATCTATTTTAACCAATAGCTTAAGACATGCTTCAAATAGTAGACAGATTAAATTTAGTTTAGAAAAATGTGGTCTCAGTAAAAATCAATCCCAGGTGTAAACCCATTTAAAAAAAATCATTCACAGAATTTGGATGTTGCTCGCAAGTGAGGCCAGAATTGATTGCTCATCCCTAATTGCCCTTGAGAAGGTGGTAGTGAGCCACCTTCCAGACCTACTGTAATCCATGCACCCACAATGCTATTAGGCAGGAGGCAGCAGGATTTTTATCCAGCAACGATGAAGAAATGGCAATATGTTTCCAAGTCAGAGTGGGCGACACGGTAGCACAATGGTTAGCACTGCTGCTTCACAGCTCCATGGTCCTGGGTTCGATTCCCGGCTTGGGTCACTGTCTGTGTGAGTTTGCACATTCTCCTTGTGTTTGCATGGCTTTCCTCCAGGTACTGCAGTTTACTCCCACAGTTCAAAGATGTTATGTTGATTGGCTGTGCTAAGAAATTGCCCCTATGCATCTGCTAACCTATGGAGTTTGCACGTTCTCCCCATATCTACATGGATTTCCTCCCAGTGCTCCGGTTTCCTCCCACAGTCCAAAGATGTGTATAGGTTAGCAGAATATGGGGATAGGACTGGGTGGGATTGTGTTTGGTGCAGACTCAATGGACCAAAGGGCCTCTTTCTGCACTGTAGGGTTTTATGATTCTATGATTCTAATGGTGTGTGACTTGACTTGGGGGAGATCTTCATGAGATGCTATTCCCATGTGTTTGCTGCCCTGGTTCTTCTTGGTGGTTGGAAAATTTGGGAGATACATCAAACCTTAGCGAGTTGTTGCAGTGCGTTGTTAAGTTGATACACGCAGCAGACAATATGTGCTGCTGGTGTAGGGAGTGAATGTCTAAGGTGGTTGATGGAGTGCTGATGGAGCTTCGTTTTGAATGACGTTGAGCAAACCTGCATTCGTAGAAATTCTACAGTGCGGGAGGAGGCCATTCAGCCATTGAGTCTGCACCAATAACAATCCCACCCAGCCCCTATTTCTGTAACTCTACATATTTACCCTGCTATTCCCTCTAACCTTTGTACCTTTGGACACTAAGGGACAATTTATTATGGCTAATCAACCTAATGTGCACATCTTTGGACTGTGGGAGGAAACCGGAGCACTGGGAGGAAATCCATGTAGATATGGGGAGAACGTGCAAACTCCATACAGAAGTAATTCAAGCTGGGAATTGAACCCAGATCCCTGAAGCTGTGAGACAGCAGTGCTAACCAGTGTACCACCATGCCACCCAGACAAGTAATCCCAATCCCTTTCGACTCATTTCAAACTTTTTTCCAGACAGTCTTACAAGGGCACAAACCGGCCCACTTCATTCCACCAATTGTGAAATTTGTAAGAAACAGGAAAAAAATAGATAATTTGAAATATATAATTTGTTATGGATGTGAATAGGTCTGGTTGCTATGTGTATAGATTGTGAACATACCTTTTTTTGATCTCCCTTGTGACGTTGCTACATTTTTATACCCTATCTGTATCAGGAGAAAATTTCCTCCTCCCTATACCAAGGAGTTAATGTTTCCCAGAGGAAAGCAGAGACTCAGCTTCCATCGTACTGTCCCATGATAGCCTGGGTTATGCATTTCCCAATTGGATATAAGTAGGCCAGTGTTATTTGTAGAAGCAGGCTCATTGTTGAAGATATAATGAGGAAGGGTGTTCTCAACCATCTGCCTCATTTTTATGGAGTTTCAATTGTTGGACATTTCAGTATATGAACCCCAGGGAATCTGCACAGGTCTTTGGGGCAGTTTGAACTCTGTTAAGGCAAGTTTGTTTACTCACCTATTTCTCTTCCATTTACAATACTCCAAAGGCCTTGGCGGGCCTAGTAACTGCAGCTCTCTAGCAGCTAACCAAGTGACCTAATCCCACTAGAGTTAAGTTTTACATTTTCCCCATGATGCACAGGCACATGACTCATCCTAGATTATAATAATTCTTTATATAGAAAATATAGAATACTTTGGCCAATGTGGTGAGGGCAGAAACTATTGCACTGTTATAGGGAAAAGTGATAACTGTCAGAAGTGAAGGAAGAGACAGGGCTATGCATGGAGAGTGGGACAGTTTTGATTTGCTCAGCAAAGAGATGACAACTAAATAATCAGCCGACTGGCCTCATTCAGTGTTGTAAAGCACAGTGGTTCCATGGCAGATGATATCTTCCATACACACAAGAGCAGCAGCGGTAGATTGGCTGTAGAGCGCAATGTACAGCTAGCAATGTAATTCCATGTTACTACTTCTGTGTATCTCCAAAAAGGTCTCAGATCCACGTGGGTACCTGCAATATCAATGCACCATTAGGGACAGATGTTTTATAATAAAGGAAAGCGATTTTTTGGAAATAATTTATTAGTGATAATCTAGCATTTTCCTGTGTTCAAGGCATTGGATAAAACTGCGAACTAAGTCACTCTATGTACAGTAAGTGGAGTAATTCATGGGATTTGTTCTAAGAGATTGTGCCACGACAAATTACTTTCCTACCTGTAATAAAGACTACTCAGTTCAAACACAAGTCTTTGGCTAGTTAATAGGTCAGATGACCATTGTTTCTTATTATATGAGAACAAATCAACTTTGTTTCTATTTTGTTTGAGTCAAAAATAAGAAGACATGGTTAGTTTTAGAAATTCTCTCCAACTAAGACAGGACTGCTTACTCGCCCATCACAATACTGGCCGCCTTCGGTCATTTCTTTTTAAATAACCTCTACTGTAATGGAGGAGAATTCAGTGGTGCATGAAGTGTGGAGAATTGTGTTCTATAATATCCTGCATTATGTTTGTGCCAGGTAGTATTTTAAAAGAAAATAGATAGAAAACATTTGCTTTTCAAAAACTTGATAAATCTGTTGATCTATCGAGAGACTAAGAAAAAAAAACAAAGTTTAAAGAAGTACAGTGCAGTAAAATTTAAAATGACCATCAAATTCTACTATCTCTCCAAAATACTTTTAAGAACTTATTCACAAAGCATCTCTTATTACACAACTTCAATTTCAACAATAAGCAATATTGCTATTTAGAAATAACATAAACAATTGCAATGAAATGCTAATCAAAATTACCTGATCACTCCTTATATTTGTTCATTAAATAAGCTGGCAGGAATTTGTATTCAGCATGAAGCAGACTCAAGGACATATGTAAAAGAAAATTGTGATGGAGAGAGTGAGCTAAGGGACCAAAGAAGTATTTTCTAGAAATTCTTTGGAGGCTTTATGAAACTTCTGATTTCTATTGAAATCAAATCATCAAAGTAACTCTTTGTGGTTTTGACATGATAGATTTAGTCTGCTTAATGAAACCTCCTCTGCATTTAAATATTTTTAAGTAGCAACATATTTTTAACTTTGAATCAATTCCGTTATTCTGACATTAACCTTTCACAGGCACTTTAGTGCAGCACACCATTTGCTTCTTACCTCCCATCTAGCAGAGTGGTGGATGCTGACATTGCAGTGCTGCAAATGATAAATTGGATGAAAATAGTGTCTAACTTGTATGTTTGTATATTTTCAAACTGGGCATGTTGAACAGCTTTAAGCTGCAGTGTGTGCAGGTCAGTGATAACAGTGTTGTTATTGATTTCAGCACCCAAGTTAGGAGGGGAAAATCAGTCAGCAGGTTTCTATTCCTTATGGTTATAAGAACATAGAACATAAAATGTAGGAGCAGGTATAGGCCATTGGACTCCTCGAGCCTGCTTAGCCATTCAGTAAGATCATGGCTGATCTTTTTGTGGACTCAGCTCCACTTACCCGCCCACACAGCATACTCCTTAATTTCTTTACTGTTCAAAAATCTACCTTTGCCTTTAAAACATTCAACGAGGTAATCTCAATTGCTTCACTGGACAGTGAATTCCATAGATTTGCAACCCTTTGGGTGAAAATGTACCTCCTCAACTCAGTCCTAAATCTGCCCCTCATTATTTTGAGGCCACACCCCCAGTTCTAGTTTCACTCACCAGTGGAAACAACCTCCCTATTTCTATCTTATCTATTCCCTTCATAATTTTATGTGTCTAAACGATTCCCACTCATTTTTCTGAATTCCAATGAACATAATCCCAGTCTACTTGACCTCTTCTCATAAGCCAATCCTCTCAACTCCAGAATCAACCTAGTGAAGCTCCTGTGCACTGCTCCCTCACCCCCTTATGCCAGTTATTTAACCAACCTGATTTAAAATGAACAATTAGGGGTACTGAGCTGCACTTGTTGACTGAATAACTAGCTAATGTTCATGTCAAGGTTCATTGGTGAATAATTATCTCTTGGATGTAGAATTGGAAAGCATTTGGCTTGGTGCCACTGGACTCCAGAAAATGCAAGTATCTTCAGAAGGATTGGAACATATTATTGAACCCTAACATTTATCAACTATTGTAATAATTGTTAAGTCCAACTAATGATAACTCTTTCTTGTAGAAACATTGCATATTAATTTAATATAGTTAAGCATAAAAGTAATTATCAGTGATTTGAAATAATTTATTCACTGTTTATTAATGCTAACTCACAAAATCTTGCTGCTGAAATTATTTAATTGGGATACCTGCACCAATTAAGAATGCACACAGCACTTCCATATACAACATACTGATCATGGGCAGTGAAGAGAACACATAAATTCTGTCCATGACACTGTACCAGTGCTGCTAATATATCTTTCCTTTTCCTCCCAGCCATGGCTGTTCTATTGCTGTTCTATTGCTACTATGAACTCTTTTGCAGACCAGAATAGTGTTTCTATCTTCCAATATCTTCCATAACCTTCCAATCATTAGCCTTCATATCCAAAGAATCAATTTCTGTTGGTGTTGCTACCATTTCTTCTATGTGATCATCACCATCTTCTTCTTCCCCACAGAATTGCGAAGGGAGCATCACCACCTCAATAGCCTTGCCCATTCCTCAATTGTCTCCAATACCTCCCTCTTTCTTATGGGGCCTTTACATCCTAGCACAGGAGATACAACATCTGCCCTTTTACCGCCTTCCTTCCTTATCCACTGTCCAAGGCTCCAAACACTCCTAGATGAACAGTGATTTACTAGAATTTCTTTCAAATTAGTGTAATCCATTTGCCGCTCACGATCAAATTCCCTTCAGACTGGGGAAACTGAAAGTAGATTGGATGATCACTTTGTGGAGCATCTCCATTTAGAGTGACATCAAATTGCTGTTGTTTGTTGTTTTATTTCTTCACTGCACTGCCACTCTGACTTCTCTGTCCTCATATACTGTTCCAATAAAATATTAACTCAATGAACAGCATCTGATTTTTCAACAAGGAACTAGACATCCTTTTGGACTAAACATTGTGTTCACCTGCATTAGAGCATAATCTCTGCAACCTTTCATTGCTGGTTTGTAATTTTTTTCTTTCGTTTGTTTTTGAATACAACTACTCATGATGCTACTATAGAGACTTCATTTGACATATTTCAACATCAGGTGACAAATTGCTGGTGATTGTGGAGCCTAGATATGTAAAGCTATTAACAACTTTCAGTGTTACATTATCAATGCTGATAGATGGCAGTATGATAATATTGTGATGACGATTGTCAAACTGAACTCCTTACAGGTGCGAGAGAGTCATGTTCATCAGTATTCAATGTTGGAGCTGCATCTTTATCATAGGGCATCTCTCCGAAAGGACTTGGCACATCTTTGTCTTGATCTCAGATGAGCAAAGTTTTGTTAGTTTGGCATATATGTTGATTTCCATGTAGATCACCTGAAGGCATATGATAGCAGCAAAGCGAAGTACTTCCAGCCTTTCTGTTTTTTATCTTCAACACCTCAGCTGGATATCAGAATTACATACACAGCCAATGATACAGTCATTCATCTAGACTGAATTTCGCTGCTCATTCAAAATAAAGATAATATTATTAGGTCTTACTTTTTAAACTTGCATATCCAATTTCAGCAGCAAGCTTTCTAAATCAGTACTTCAGAACACTGTGAAGGTGCCTGGCTCTCTAAGCATACACTTTAACCCTTATCTCAGAAGAGCATCTCTTATTAGCGGACATATTTTTATTACATTTCCCATCTTTGTTGTTTTTCTTTGAGATTGACCCTCTATGGTGTGAATCCATGTCTATTAGGATTTGAGTTGAGTTAGCTCAAGCTGATATCACTGGCTATATTCAGAGTAAGGCTTTCTTTTATACCCAGTTTATGTGATGGCTTTGAACCTGTATCCCAGAGGTTTGGTATGCTAATTATGTACTGGGATTCATTTCAATGACTTTTGACTGTAAATTGAAATAATAATCCTTGACCTTGTGCATATTGCTGGTTAGCTACATTTAGAGGTTATAGCCTGCACCCTAACTTGTAAACGGAGAGGTTTAGAGAATGGAAAGAAGAATGATTGCTCTGAGCTGTTAAGAGAGATGCATTGAATTTGTTTTTACTGGAAGAACAAAGTTTAATAAGCCACATGAATGAGGATTTTAAAATGCTGCAAGGAACAGATAAGGTAAATACAGATTATTTAACTGGGACTATGAGCACGGAACTATAGGATATGTGTATAAAATTAACAAGCCTCAGGCAACACTTAAGATTAGAAGGATTTTTTCTCACAAAGTAGTGGATATTTGAATTAGGCTCCAAGCTAAAGTGGTTACTGCTGTATTAGCATCTTTAAAAAAGATAGTCGGATAAATATCTGGCTCAGGATGTGATTGAGAACCATACTGGTAAGTAGAGCTGAAAATAATCAATTGCTGAGTGGAACACGATCATTGCTGAGTTGCTTAAACCATGGAAACATCATGGAAAGAGAATAAGTGGGCTTGGATATGCAAAGTAAGTTAAAATATTGGAGAGCTCCTGCGGCATTTTAACTGATTGACATTTGGGAGGGGAAGGTGAACAATGACTCCCAGTTATATAGCCTATTTACTGTAAAAGAAGTTCAAAAGCATTTCGACAATAAGCTGTGGAAAACAAATGCTTCAAGCCAGGATAGGAGACATGAAAGTGATCACTAACGGCTAGCCAAAGAAAGAGGTTCTGAAAGGGTTTCGAAAGGAGGAGAAAGGCTGAACAGAATTAAGAAAAGTTTTCCAGAGAAAGTAAAATGAACACACTGATGGCTCGCTAAACTGAGGCTGGACTCAAAGAAATGGAAAGTTCAATATCAAGAACATCTTTACTCTCTTCCTTGTATCGCTCTCCACCCACATCCTACATTTTCCACCCAACCCTACTTCCATCTGCGTCAGCGCCTGCAAAAAAAACCTTTCTCTTAAATCACTTACTGCTGTATTTTCAGGATCCTGACTGTCTAGCATTGAGTTTCCATTCATCACAATATTTTTGTAGCCACCTCACTTCCAGCTTTGATATCCCTTTCAAATCAATTTTTCTCATAGTTATGAGTTTTACTGCATGGAAAGAGACCCTTTGGCCTGTCATGTCTGTGTTGGCCATCAAGCACCTCTCTCTCTCTCTCTATTCTCTCTCTCTCTCTCTCTCTTGCAGTCTGCCCATTCTCCTAATACAGCCCTCGTCTAAGCTCCCTTTAGTTCAAAAGAGACAGACTGGAGTAGGTGTGACTTAGTCATTCACTACCAGATCTGGCTGGAATTCATGAAGCATTATGGCATCTTGCTGTCACCTGCCAATACAGTTGACTTTTCCAGGATTACCCTGGCATGCAAAGATAAATGTGGCTTCTCTACTCTAGTGCAAACCATTTTATTAAACCCCTCTCCCTTCCATCCTCACCTCCAACAAGTGCAGGGAACTCATGGACCTCTTTGTGAGTAAGATTGACACCATCCAATCAGTTGCCTCTGCCACGTTCCTCCCTTTCCTTAGCCTAATAGGCCGTACTTGGCCTAAGGTTGTCCTCTGTCCAAGCCCTGAACTTGCTTTTCTCTTCAGTTTCTCTTATAATAAGATGCAGATGGGTTTCGCACTACCCTCTGCAGGAATGACGATCTACCGTGGCGGAAGGGAGAGGAAGATCCCACACTCCTTTTATGCTGATTTTTTTTGTCTGTTCCACCTCACTGTCTCCTCATTCTGCTGGCTGCTATTAAATCTACTGCAGGGGCAATGCAGCAGTCTGCTCTTGGTCTTTGATGGCCATTCCGAGCACTAGTCCCTAGCCACCAACTTCATTCCTTTTCCTAGCAACTGCTTGAGGCTGAACCAGTCTGTTCAGAACTTTTGTGTCATATTTGACCTGGGAAGAGCTCTGACCATACATCTGCACTATCACAAAGACCACTGCTTTCCATCTCTGTAAAATCACCCAACCTCACCCTTCCCTCAGCTCATCTGCTGCCCAAAATCCAATTACCTCAAAAATTTGCCATTCTAACATTCTCCTGGTCATCTTCCCATGTTACAACCTCCATTAATCTGAGATCATCTAAATCTCTGCTACCCATATCCTAACTCTCACCAAATCCAGTTCACCTCATCACCCCTGTGTTCCCTGATCTATGATGTGGAGATGCCAGCGTTGGATTGGGGGTAGGCACAGTAATAATTTGGTAGCATGAGCTTTCGGAGTGTCGCCCCCTGACTCACCTGAAGAAGGAGCCTGAGACTCCGAAAGCTTGTGCTACCAAATAAACCTGTTGGACTTTAATCTGATATTGTGAGACTTCTTACTGTGCTTTGCTGATCAAGACACTGGCTTCAGGTTAGCAATTCTTTGATTTTGAAATTCTAATGCTTTTTTTCAGGTCTCTCCGTGGCTTCGCCCCTCCCTACCTCTGTAATATCCCTTTAGCCCTACAAACCTCTAAGTTATCTGCGCTCTCCTCATTCTGGTCTCTTGCACTTTACTAATCTGAATCATGCCTACAGTGCCTAAGCTTAATCCCTACAATTCTGTCTCTCAATCTCTCCCTGTCTCTTTCCATACTCTTTGACCAATCTTGCTGCCCGAATATCTCCACGCACCTTGGTGTCAAATCATTATGTTCCTGTAACATTTCACTCTGCTGAAAGTGCTATATGAATGTAAGTTGTTGTTGTCACAGTAATCAATATAGGTTGGTATTGTGCAGATAGATTGGTGTCAGGCTGTTGACGGATTCCAAGGACAAGGTTTCAAGTTTAGGAGACTATGAACCAGTGCAGCACAGTAAGGACAGTGATGATTTGGGGTGAGCAGGATCTAGCATGGGGCAGGTGGCTTGTTACACAATTTTAGTTGCAGGACAATTGGAGATCAGTGCAGGAGGTATTGAAATAATTGACCTGGAACTAACGAGGGCACATTAGAGGGCTTCAATTGCACAGAGGCTGACACAGGGATAGAGCGAAAATATGCAATTTTCATGAAGGAAAGGACCTGGGAAGTGACACTGGAAACATAGGTAAATTTTAAAAATGAGTTTAGACAAGCGGGACCTTCTTGTTCTTTCAGACCCTGTAAACATTTTCTCGATGTGGAGATGCCGGTGTTGGACTGGGATAAACACAGTGAGAAGCCTGACAACACCAGGTTTAAGTCCAACCGATTTATTTGATAGTAAACTTGCAAGCTTTCAGGGTTTGCCACTTCGTCAGGCAAATGGAGAGTTCTAGCCTCAGACAGAGCATATGACAGCACACTCAGTTTACAGATTACTGATTAGAGCATTTTCTCAGCCATTGCTAGCAGATTAGTGCCTGAAACCCGGTCCCTCATCTATCACCTCTCACCATTAGGATTGCCCTCCCTAATTTAAATTTTGATTTCCAGCTCAAATCTGTGGAGGAGCCACTGGATGTCCCTGGTTTGTTGAATGTAGGCACCTTGCAGGAATTATGTAGGTGAGAAATTCCCATTGAAATGCTTTAGGCCTCTTGCTGGCATTATTAGGTGGAAGGTGTGAAATGCTCCAGCATCCACCCATCCCATCAAAAATCACACCGTGAAATTTAGCTTTAAAATATACATTCAAACTGATTTTTATTTATAAATGTTTTCACATAAAGGCAACAAAGCTAAGGGTTGGAATTATTCATGTGTTTTCAGTACTTCTGCATCTTGAAAAGCTTTTGCCCTGATTTCATGGATTCAAAATTTAATGCAGCATATCATTGCTATTACTGCAATGATAGAAATCTGGAATATATATGGCTATGGACCACCTGCTGCACTACATCACTTTTGTAGTTGCCTGTAACTATAGTTGAGATACCTCATCCTTTTCTATGTTAAATTTAATTCTTTTTAAATATAAATGTATTGAGTAATTAAAATATGTGTAGTAGTTTTCCTTGAGAGAAACATTATTCAGATAATGATGGATAATGGAATGATTTCAGTTGTTATTTTTAGTGCTCTGCCATTATCGTAGTTGGTACTTAATTCATTTCAAAACAAAAAATGATGACAATATTGTTGCCTATGAAATAGTCTACTTTAATAAAATCGAGGTACAGGTAAAGTATGATGTAATTAAAAGATACCAGATATTCACCCTGTGCTGTAGATTTGATTCATTGGGAATGTTGTGAACCTTCTTTCGATAACAGTGTTATTTATTGCTAAACACATTATTAAAATCACTGCAGAACTTTTTTTTATTCATTCATGAGATGCGGAAATTGTTGGCAATGTGAGCATTTATTGTCCATCCTAATTGCACTTGAGAAGATGGTGTTGTGCCATCTTTTTGAACCACTGCTGTCCGTGCATTGTCGGTATGCCATTATCCCTGGCACGCGCAATTGTTAGCAGTTTGCATTGCTGTTCTAATTAGCACAAATGAATAAAATCCAACGCATTTGAAGTATGTTTGTGTAATTCGGCACTCCGTGATCTACAGGACTTTAGGGAGGATTTAATTATATCACTGTTCTTTCAGTTTTTTAATTTCCAAGTTAGGATAGTATATGGCTCGGAGGGAACTTGAAGATGGTGACATTCCCATGTGTCCCTTCTTCTAGGCAGAGAAGATTATGGGTTTAGAAGATGCTGCTAACAAAATAACGTGTTTATTCAAGTTGTTTAAATGATGCTATTGAGTGCTTCATGGGACAGCAGGTCATTTGAATGTGTCTTTTACAGCATGACCTCAAAGAAGGTATGTGCTCAAACAGGCTGATTTGTTGTCCTGCTATTATGTGCCTGAAGGAATTAATTTATTCCATCTAAACACAATGCTGTTCCGTTAGATGACACTGGGTCTGCACACAATAGTTCTTTAAGGCTCTGTGGATCACTGAGTGCCCAATTACGCAAACACTCTTCAAAGGTGGGGTTTTATTCCTCTGTGCTAACTTGAGCAGCAGTGCAAACTGTGCCAAGAATAATGGTGTTCAGATAAACTTTGGAATGTTGTCTTTGTGACTATATAATTTATTTATCTATTCTGCAGTTTGCCTTAAAGTGATAAAATTATTTTCAAATACAGTGGCATGGTGACACAGTGATTAGCACTGCTGTCTCACAGCATTAGAGACCTGGGTTTGATTCCAGGCTCGGGTCACTGTCTGTGTGGAGTTTGCATGTTCTCCCCATGTCTGCGTGGGTTTCTCTGGGGGCTCTGATTTCATTGCACACTCCAAAGATGTGCGGGTTAGGTTGATTGGCCATGCTAAAATAGCCTTTTAGTGTCAGAGGGAGAAGTAGGTTGAAAATATTGGACTGTGGGGATAGGGCCTGGGTGGGATTGTGGTCAGTGCAGATTTAATGGGCTGAATGGCCTCCTTTCTGCACTGTAGGATTCTATGATCTACTTGTAATGATTGAGCACATTTGATGTCAGATCATTTCATAGGAGCATTATTGAACAACATTTTTTCACAAAAGGGGATATGAAGACAGATGTCCTTGATCAAAAGTGGGTTTTGAGGAATGTCTTAAAGGAAAGAGACATGGAGAGGCAGTAATATTTAGCCTTAATATTTAGTAATATTTAGTCTTAAATAATCTTGGAGCATTAGTGTGAATAACTGCAACCTCTAAAACACGTGACATGAAAAGCCAGGTAAGTATTTGAACCAATATGGTCATTATCCAGTGAGTTCTGAGTAAATTAATGGTAAGGATAAAACATCCAATGTGTAATGCTGGCTTTAAGTCTGTTGGTTCTATCCCCTTACAAAACACTGGCAAAAAGGTGGCACAGTGGTTAGCTCTGCTGCCTCATGGTGCCAGGGACCCAGATTCAATTCCAGCCTTGGGTGACTGTCTGGGGTAGTCTGCACAATCTCTCTGTGTGTGCATGGGTTTCCTCCAGTTTTTTTCCCATGGTCCAGTGATGTGTGGGTTAGATTGATTGGTCATGCTAAATTATCCCTTAATGTCAGGGGGATTAGCAGGGTAAATATGTGGTGTTACAGGATAGGACCTGGATTGGATGGTTGTTAGTGCAGATTCTATGGACCAAATGGCCTTGTTTTGCACTATAGGGATTTTATGCTTCTACGAAGGTGAAGGATGATTTGGTTGATGCGTGTAAAACTGTGAAGGGACTGGAATGTGTCCATGTGGACAAGCAATAAATTGGATGGATTTGCCTTTACAGGGTACATACGTTATGTAGGCGTAGATAGTAGGAGGTTTTTCTTTTCATAGTGGCATTGACCTATGGAGCAGGTTTTAAATTTTTGCAGTTAGTCTTAAAATTCTGCAGAAAATACTTCTTGACCTTGAAATGTAATCAAAAAAACTGATGGAAATTTATTCAGCCCCAGATCTACAATGACACAAGGGAGTTTTGATGGCTGGAGCATCCTGACTGTTTACTGTCCGCCACAAACTATAGCCCACCATTTACTCGTTGCACAGAAGAATGTCGGCTGAGATTCTCCTATCCCGCTGCGCTAATTTTTCTGGTGCAGTGGGCCAGGAGGTTCTAGCTTCATCGATTTGTGGAGTTCGCACGTGCATTCCCGCTGTGATGGCATCTCCCAGAGCCAGACTTCCAGTGCTGGCAAGTGGAGAGGCAGCAAGACCATTTAAGTTGTCATTTAATTATAATTTAAATTTCGTTAGCAGGCTAGGGAATGAAGTTTCATGTCCCACTAGCATCTTCTTCCCCTACTCCTGCAGAGTGCCTCACTCCAGCGGGGTTTACAGTAGATCCCCACTAACAGGAAGAGAGTAGCTGGAGTGGAAGGTGGTCATCAGGGCCTCGCACAGTTCGGAGGGGGTGGGGTGGGGATGGGTGGTGGTACAGTGTAGGTGGCAGTGAATTACTCCAGTTTTCATGTGAATTTGATACTTCACTTTTTTTGGGAGAATTCTGGCCGTCATGTTTTATAATCCAAATAATCATTTCAATCTAAATATTATTCAAGTATTATTATTATTCTCAGTTTCATTCCGTATCTACCTCCATTTTGAAAAGGTTAATTTGACACTAATGATGTTGGAATAGTCAAGTCTAGAACTAACAAAAGATTTTCAATTAATTGTGTGGAATTTTAACATTTTTTCCTGTTATCACTCACACGTTAACTTAAAGGGACTGACTTGTGCTCGGTCTATGCAGGAGTTTCAGGATTGGTCAGGGTCGCATTGCCACGCATTTTAGAGGGAATATGAATTGACAACTCAACTAATCACTGCATTGCTTGCTGGGATTCTGTTATGCTGCAGTAAATCTCTTGTTCACTTTCTTGAGAAGCAAACAGTTTAGATTAGTACAGAGTTATGTTTTATTCATTAGTGCAGCATTTTTATTTTGGCTGTTAGAAATGCCTGGAAAATTATTGAGCAATGCACTTAAGGACAGTTCCAGTTTTAACCCTCTCACGGTTTTGAGTTGGCTGATCTCAGTAAGAGTTGTGGCACTTCCCAATCCTCCTAGTCCCTGCTGGAAAGTGTGCATATGTGTGTGACTCACAAGTACAATGGACACTTAGGCGAGGTACCATATGGCTGTTGGCATCTATGGTACCGCACCTCAGTGCTGAAGAAGATGGGAAAATTGGCAAAAAGAGAATTCCTGCCCATGGTTGTCAAACAACCCAATAACCAAAAACAGTACTTGTATTCACCTGACAAGATTAGGTTTAGGAATGAAAGAGCAAAAAAAAGTTATTATTGTTAAGAAGTAATTCCACTCAAAAATACACATCTACAGATGTGTGAAGAGAAAAACCTGTCGTGAGCAAGCACTTGGCAGTAAACTAATCTTATTACCATCTGCCTGTCAATAGAACAATTTACAGACACCTGTCAGTAGCATCTGCTTAGTCAACCACTTCAATGAGGTGATGTCACATTTACCAGACATGGTTCAGTACAGCTTGGGCATTTTATCAGTTTACATGACAGAAACCATCACGTGTTATTTGCCCAGATACGTTATTAGATTAAGTTTTATTCTCTGTACAGAATTGATTAGAAATTTAGCTCCATAACACAATTTCTGGTTTTAGATTTCTGACTTCTCCACCAGTGTTTCTCAACTTGAAATTGATGGTAGGGAATGTGAGAAAGATCTGGCCCCAATTATTAACTTTGCATCTGATCACTACAGTGAAAAAAGCTTAATAAAGACAGCAAGAAATCACTGAATTTAAAATTATGTTTATATTTCATAATAAAATACTATCACTAATAATAGCGTTTCAAATATTAGTGACAAAATGTGAAACCTTAAGACACATTTTGATAGAATATCAAACAGAAAATTTCCAAGTTACAATCTTACCCTCATTTTCACAATACTGAAAGCTTTCACTATAATTTTCTATTATGTGTTTTAATGAATTACTTTGAAGTCCCATATGTCGATGCAGTTTACAGTTTTTAGTTTTTAAAATTAAAACGTGTTTTATTACTCTCTTTACTTGCTTATTTCTTCCAATCTCTTATTTTCTCTTATTTTCCAAGGAGTTTGCATCTCTCTTTGATGTGCATTTAACTCATTCCTAGTTTTATCACTCATTCTTTCCAGAACTGAAGTTTCTATCTCTTTCTAATTATCCCCAGTGCTTTATTAGTTATTTCCAATGGAGCTTCTTTGTATAATTCACAAATTACTTTTCTCCTTCATTCAATATTATTGTTGACAGTATCCTCATGCATTTACCGAGTGAGTACACCAGGACATTTAGTACTAATAAGGGGTGCGATTTTACCATTTTGATTCTAAGTGCGGAATCTGGGTGTGATTCAGATCCGACTTGTAAACCCTGTTCTCCGGTGCCCCATACACACTCAACCTGAAAAAAAGCAGCGATTCTGAATTGTACTGCAGAAGCCTATGGGCAAGGCTTATCACCCTCAAAAACCTGCTGCCCCCATCGGAGCCTTCAACTGCACGTGTGCAGTAAAAAAAAATTGAAAAATGCTCTCCTGCCGCATCACTCCCGGGCTGCAAAAATGACATTGCCTCACTCCCAAACATAAATGTCCTGTTTATTCACTGCCCCCCCCACCCCACCTGCCACCCAGAACAATTGCGACCTCCTGCCCCCACCCTGATCACCCACAGACTCGCAGAGGACTCCCTCTGCCCCTGCCCCCCCTTCCCCCAATCCCGTCCCACCAGAGATCCATCTGGCCTACCTCCTTCTCCCCCCTTCATCAGCCTCCTCCCCCTCCTGCTCCCCCCCCCTCCCCCAGAGATTTATCTGGCCCTCCTCCTACCTCCCACCGCCCCCACACTCCACCAGGGACCAATTGGGCCGCTTCACCCCTGCCACCACCACTGATCTGAGTTAGAGAGCTGCTGATTGCTCTGAGCTTACCTCTTCAGAAGCTAGAGTGTCGAAAACAAACTCTTGTTTCGTGCTGAATATGGACGGGTGAACGCAATGGTAAAGGGAGAAACACAGGTAAATCTGGGCATCCAGCCCATTAAGTCAATTTAAATGCATGCAATGCAATTAAATTGCCTTCTCGTCAGTAATGGGTGCAGTCCCAATTGCAGTCATTTTCGGTCTTTGGTAGAGGGGGAATCAGCGCGGGCATGGATCGTGCTATTCATCTACGCTCGACTTTACCAAATTTACCAAAAGTGGGCGCACCGCAATGGTAAAATCGGGCCCAAGGTATCCTGAATGTCTAGAATCTTGCAAGTGTGGCAATGGGAGATGTTGGAGTCCAGATACAGAGAAAAAGGCTATGAGAAAACAAATAGAATTCTTAACTTTCCACAGGGACATTGAATATAAGAGTGAGGAGGTCATATTGAATTGATACAAGATGTTAGATATGCCACTGTTCAATACTTCATGAATTCTCAGCAGTCCATTATAGAATCGTATTGGAAGCATGGAAAGGACATAATGAAGATTGATTGAATTCATACTAAAAATGAAAGCGCAAGCATGAAAAAAAAACGAAACTTCTTTTTCCTTTAAATAGGAAGGAATTCAATAAAACTTTTAAAGATTATAAATAGTTTTGAGTAGTTAAACAGAAAATTTTGGAAAATGTTTGGAAATCAGTAATAAGGGTGCATAGGTACCAGCTCATCACCAGAAGGATGAATTATAAATTCAGAGGAACATTTTACACATATAGCATATCACAAATCATATTGCAAAGAGGTTATAACACAGCTTTAAACATAAGTGTTGAAAAGCAAAAATATAATAGAATACAGAAAAATGGGATTAACTTTGCTAACTCTAATTGAGAAACCCTAATTGAGAAACTCTAACTGAGAAAACAATCAATATTGTTTTTGCCACTTTTTGTTTTCTAATTTCAGTCATCCTAATAATGTCACACACCAGCTTAATGATACATCTTAAATAAACAGACCACAGTGCAGAGGTTCCTCTCTGGATCATGACCACCCACCATAACAGGATGATCAATTGGAGTCGCAAGCTCCGAGGCAGCAAAGGAAGCTGTGGAGTTGAGACTCAGATTAGACTGTGCTGGTTGGCAGCGAGGCCCCTTTAAATGTACACAGTTTTTTTTTGCCTGTGAGCAAGATTTAATCCAATAAGCTCTGAGTTCCAAAAGCTGGCAGCATCAGAGGCTGCAAATGGTTGTTTTTTGTGTCAGTATCCCCACTGCTTTAAACTCTACTCCTCAACAACTCCACCCACCTCCCCTTCCTCCTACCCCCAACTGTCATACTGTGGTCACATCAGGTGTGAAGCATTAAAAAATGGGATCACAGTCAAAAAAAGTTTGAGAAGCATCACTTTAGTGTAATCTGAGTGATAAGGCTTTCGCAATGACTGTGTAGACAAAAGCCATGTCTTCTCAGGTTCCTGCTTCGAAGGAATGGATTGCTGTTTAACAAATATTTAATAAATGATATTTTCTCTGTCATTGCAATATTTGTTTGTCTACTACTTCTATTGGCAGACTAAAATCTGACAAAAAACTTTGTTTCACTAAACTGCTTAATTTCAGAAAGATTGAAAGGTGGAAATTTTACTTAAATACATTTTCCGAAAGAGCACATGCTTGACAGATGTAGTTTATTATAGAAGTCATTGTAACCTTGAAAAATACAATGCCACCACTGACACTAAAGTCAGAGTTCCTTCATCAGTGAATGTCTTGGCGGGGCACATGACAAATTCAATTCCACAATTCAGACTGTTCTAACTTTGGAGAATTTGTTTCAGAGAATTTGAGTTTGGACAATTCTGAGACAACAGAATGTGTGCACACATGCCTGCATTACTGTATTTGGGGGTAATGTCATTATCCTGCTTTGAATTCACATCCAAATAACTGGAAAGGAAAGAAAACAGCACAAGTAGGTGATATGCAATGTTGTTATTTTTGTGTTGATTGGTCACGGCTTCACACTAAGTGCCTGTCTTTATGGTGATTTAATGGGTATACTCATGCACCTGTTTTTGTTTGCAGTAGAGTGTGGGTGTGCATCCAGCTGCCGGATTTTGTTGATTTTCAAATATTCAAATTTGAATCTCGAGTTAATATTTATCTGAATAGTCGTGCGTGTTTTTTGGTTTGCAAAAAAAAACCAAGAAATATCCAACAAAACACAAATTGTGAAAGGGTTCAGAATTCAAAACATTTCCAATAAAACACAGTTTTAAAATAGGTTCCACATTCATTATGAAGAAAAGCATTTTGCACATTATCATGACATTGGCTTTCTAAGAGTAGAAAATGTTACATGAAAATAAGAAGATACAGTATTCAAGACCAAGCCTCATTGGTCATGACCTAATATTTTAAATTAAGTCTTCAAGTTGATAGCTTGTTATAAGCCTGACTATAATGGTTCCTAGAATTCCGCTTTCTACAAGTTGTCTAAATTGTTTTACATCACTTAGTATTTTATTTCAGAAAACATTATTATTTATAATTTTTGCTCAAGGCACTAGTGAGATTGAGGACCTGAAATAAATTAGTATTAGTTAAGGAAAAAGTACTGGAGAAATTAATGGTATTGAAAGTGAATAAATCCCTTAAGACAGATGATCTCTCACCCAGGATATTAAAAGAGGTGGCTGTATAGATACATTGATGGTTATCTTCCAAAACTTTATAGTTTCAAGAATGGTTCGTGCATATTGAAAGTTACAAATGTATTGCCACATTTGCTAGGGAGAGAGAAAAGAGGAAGAGAGAAAATGGGAAACTACAAATTCTTTTTAATGAGATTGGTTATCTAAGAGTAGAAAATGGGAAGATGGAGTAGTCAAGACCATGTTGTGTTGACCTAATATTTTCAATTAATTCTCAAACCTGATAGCTTGTTATAAACCTTGAGTCTATGAACTGCTTCTTTCAACATCCTGGAATATAATGGGACTTTTAGTTCCATTAATTTCTCCAGGGAAACTACAGACCCTTTAGTCTGAGGGAAAATGCGCGAATCTATTATAAAGGATATGATAACTGGACACTTCAAAAATAATGATAAAATTGGGCAAAGTCATGGATTAATGAAAGGGAAATCATGTTTGACACATCTGTATGAGTTCTTGAGGAAGTAAGAAGCAGACAAGATAAGGCAAAACCAGTGGATGTGGTGTATTAGGACAATCAGAAGGTTTTTGGTAAGGTTCTACATAAGAGGTTGATAAGCAAAATTGTAGTACATGGTGTGGGAGTAATATATTGACATGGAGTGAGGGTTGATTAATGGACAAAAATGAGAGGAATAGATAGGTCATTCTCAGGTTGGCAGGCTGTGACTATTGGATTAATGCAAGGCTGAATGCTTGGACCCCAGCTATTCATAATCCATATCAATGAATTGGTAATGGGGACCAAATGTAATGTTTACAAGTGTGTTGATGACACAAAACTTAAGTGGGAGTGACAGTTGTGAGGAAAATGTAAAGCCGGTTCAAGGGGATTTAAATGAGCAAATGAGTGAGCAAGAATATGGCTGATGTAATATAATATGGAAATACATAAAATTATCCACTTTGGTGAGAAAAACTGAAATGTGGAACATTAATTAAATAAGAAATTAGGAAGTATTGATGTTCAAAATGACCTGGGTCGTCTTGTCCAAAAATCACTTAAAGTTAGCACTCAGGTGCAATAAGTAATTAGAAAGGCAAATGGTGTGTTCGTCTTTTTTGAAAGATGACTTGAGTACAGGAGTAAAGAAGTCTTGTTGCAATTGTATAGAGCCTTGGTGAGATGGCACCTGGAGTATTGTGTGCAATTTTGGGCTCCTTACCCATGGATGGATATACTTGCTATTGAAGCAGCGCAATAAAAGTTCACCAGTCTGATTCCTGGGATGGCAGGATTGTCCTAGGAAGAGCGTTGAAGGAGTTGATAGCTGTATTCTCTAGAATTTAGAGGGTAGATGTATGAAGGGTGCTTCCCTTAGTTGCAGATACAGAACTAATCTCAGAATTAGAGGTAGGCCATTTAGGACTAATATGAAGAGGAATTTCTTCACTTAGATGGCAGTGAATCTTTGGAATTCTCTGCATCAGAAGGTTGTGGTGTCTCAGTATTGAATTTGTTCAAGACAGAGATAGTTACATTTCTCAATATCAAAGATATCAAGGGACCCACGGATAGTGTGGTAATGATGCTGAAGTACAAGATCAACTATGATGAATGGCAGAGCAGGCTTGAATGGTCAAATGGTCAAATGGTCAATTCCTATTTCCTATGTTTGTAATGCTAACTATAAAAAAGCTTAAAATCCAACCAATCAGTCAAGTGTGATCACCAAGACATTGGCTCAGAATTTTCATACAAGTGATAGACTGAATCCCCTGACATTTTGCATTGGAATTATGGACTTCATAAATAAAGGCATTAAATACAAAAGCAGGAAAATTATAAAATTCTATTTAGGCCCCAGCTGGAGCATTGTATTAATTTCTGCTTGCTACATTTTAGGATCAACTATGAAGATCCTTGAGAGGGATACAGATGAGATTTATCAGAATGGTTCCAGGCAATGGGAATCATTTAGAAAGGCTGTGGATGTTCTTCTTGGAACAAAAAAGATTGCGGAGAGATTTGATAGAGATATTCAAGATCTGACTGGCTTGATAACTGAGGAAAAATCTCATCCCATTCACTGATAGTGCAAGATAATGGGACACACATTTAAGACTTGGGCATATATTGCAGGGGGAATGTGAAGAGGAACTTCTTTATGCAATGAGAGGTAATGACCTGGAACTTGCTGCCCTTAAGGATGGTGAAAGCAGAAACAACTCAAGATTTGAAAAGGAAATTGGATGGATGCTTGAAGGAAATAAACTGGCACTTTACAGAGATCATGCAGGACAGTAAGATTGACTTGGTTGCTCCTCAGGGAGTCAGCATGGATTCAATTGGCTGAATGGTCTCCTTCTTAACTGTAAATGATCATGCCATGAAAGAATATAAAAATAAAATCCTTTATTTAAATGTAACTGTGAACTGTATCATGAGGTTGGGACTAATTTGTTTCCATTCCAACTGGTTTCTTCTCTCTTGGTTCTTGAGTTTGAAAGGTTTGATCCAAAAGAATCACTGCTTGCTCTTTAATGGCAATTTTCAAATATAGTAATGAAGCTTACTGTTACCTAATTAGCACATTTTCAATTCCATTTTCTGCTAAAGGTCTGGGTACTGGTACTTGCCTTACTCACTTAATCCAATATAGCAGTTTATTATCCCTTTTGAACAGAGTAGTGCTGGTAGCATCTTGCATGAGTTTCGCCTGTCTGTGATTTTGTTGCTTGTTCCTATGAAGTATCCACAAAAACAATTGTTGGTCGGTTTATTTACAGTAAGTGTATATCACATCCTTGTATCCAATTGCATACAAAGAGTTTTGGTTACAATTAGTGTTGAATTTGCAGTTGTCAAGTGAGCCATCAAATCTTTTCAAACTCCGTTGTTGGACTAATAATTGAGTATTTGGAAAGTAAAGTTGTTGCTTGAATCGTTCAGTAATTACATGATGTAGTACTGAGCTATGTACATGGGATGATCTTGCGATCATTTCCTATTTCAGAGTTGGTACAAAAATGCTACAATTGGCTTCTGTGTCCCTAAACTTTAAAGAAGTAAAGTCACCATAATTGCTAACCTTGATGGCTGTCTGCCTGCAGCAGAATCTGGATGTCAGCTGAGAAAGGGCTAAGTTATAATTAGTTATAACATAAGCAGCTGAGGCAAGAACCTGACATGATGGAAGGTAAACACTTTCTCTCTCTACAGTTGCAGCCTGACCTACTGAGTATTTCCAACATTTTCTGTTTTTATTTCTAATTTCCAGCATTTTCAGTTTTTGATATAAGCTTTCAACATGGGTTGCTGCTGAGGAAACTGCCCCTTGCCTCACTGTAAAACAGGTGATTAGTGAATTGGCTGCTCATTTTACACTGTGTCTGCTTTCCTTTCTCACCATCCTCCATTTTAAACTGTCATTGTGAAGCCAGTTGGACTCAAACAGCAGAAAAGTGGAGGAGTCTGGTTGGTGGGGGGTTTCGGTGGTGCAGTTGGATAAGGCAAGTATATATGGGAGCTATTGCTATTCTGTTCCTTGGTTGCAAGGCAGGTTGAAAGCCTGGACAGGGCAGTAACATGAATTGACAACTTGGTTCAACGCCTAAAATAAATTTCAAACTGGCTTTCATGCATCATGAATGCAAATATATTTTCCTGTTATCTTATTACAAAGAATATTATTTGCGGAGTTTGTCATCCGGATGTCATTTTTAATTGAATTTATTTATCATTTATTTTCCTTCCAGTACCTAACCCTGTTTTTATTACCCATGAAGAGCAAATTCGTGGGATAGATCTGTTCTGCAAAAGATGTTTGCAATCTATTCTTTGAGCAAAGAGCTGTGAAAGCTAATTTGGAATTTCATTTGTAAAATTTTCCATAGGCTATTCTCAAACTTTGACCCATGTAAGTTCTACATAGTCAATATTATAAGTGACAGCTAAAATGGCAGCACAGTTTTGGCCTCTTCTTACAATTTCTATATTACTACTTGTGACCCTTTCATAACAACAACTTGTGTTTATATAGCGTTTAACATAATGAAACATCCCTAGGAACTTCACAGGAGTATTGTAAAATGAAATATGACACTGTGCTCAGGCTCCTTGATGCTACAATTGACAAATGCTGTCTTGATGTCAAAGGCAGTCACTTTCACATCACCTCTGGAGTTTCGTTCTTTTGGCCAGGTTTGGACCAAGGCTATAATGAGGTCAGTAACTGAGTGGCCCTGGAGGAATCCACACTGAACATTTGTGTATCTTCATTCTGTCCCAGTCTGTTGTTCCCACAGTATTTGAAGCAACAAGTCAAGTAGAAGGTGGCAATTGGATGATAGGGCTATCCACGATCAGCTGGCTTATTACTCTGATGTGCAACCCAATCACAAATGGGAAGCATAAATATGATGAGAGCCATAGTGCTAGAAGAATGTTTTTGAGAGACCATAATGGTGTTTTAAAAAGTCAACCATCCTCTGGACTGTTCTAGAGGAGCCCTGCAGTGCTCTTCAAAAAGGGTCTCTCAATTTTTCATGGTCTTTTGAATCCTGTCCATTTTATCCTGGCAACTGATCACCTGCTGATTCCACATTTGTGCCACCCTCTGCAGTACACACACTGCTAGAACGTGAGCCAGGCTGTGAGTATGAGATGTGTGCAGCCATTCATTAGCATGCTTAACACTGGCTGAATATTGAAATCATGGAAATGAACAGGCAGCAAAACATTTGTGTGCTTTCTTGAATTGAATTGAATTGAATTGATTTATTATTGTCATATGTATTGGGATGTAGTGAGATGTGTTGTTTCTTGCACTACACAGACAAAACATGCCATTCATAGAGTACATAGGGAAGAAGGAAAGGAGAAGGTGCAAAATATAATGTTGCAGTTATTGATAGAGTGAGGAGAAAGATCAGCTTAATATATGTTAGAACCATTCAATGTCTGATGCCAGCAAAGAAGAAGCTGTTCTTGAGTCTGTTGTTATGTGTTCTCAGACTTTTGTATCTTTTTCCTGATGGAAGAGATCATGTCTGAGATGCATGGGGTCCTTAATTGTGCTGGCTACTTTTCCGAGGTAAACGGAAGTGTAGACAGAGACAGTGAATGGGAGGCTGGTTTGCACTGAGCTATATTCATAATCCTTTGTGGTTTCCTGTTGTGTTGATCAGAGCAGGAATCATATCAAACTGTGATGCATCAGGAAAGGATGCTTTCTATGGTGCAGTTGTAAAAATTGATGAGAGTCATAGTAGACATGCCGAATTTTCTTAGCTGTCTAAGTGGAGGCGTTGTTGGGCTTTCTTAACTATAGCATCTGCATTACAACAAAGAGGTGCGAGTTTATTCATTATGATCCCCACATCCAGGTCAGGTCACATCTGACTTTCTCCGTTGACCCTGTCCTCCAAGGTCTGTAAAGGCTTGTAGTGAGAAGAAATCGAAGAAATAGTGAAAATCCACATCAAATCTATCAATATCTGAAAGAAAAGGATTGGTTGACATGTTAAGCATAACATTGTCAAAATTAGTTTAATCAGATTGAAGAAATCCCTTTATATGATGGAAATAAAAGGACAGGATGAAAGCAACAAGTAATTTATTGAGATATGCTCACTACGTTTTGTTTGTAATCTCAGCAGTTAGGAACTTTGCAGGTTCAAAATTAATGAGTGTGCCTGATAGTTTGAATAGAGTGTCAGCAAAAATAATAATACTGTGGTAGTAAATGTTTTCAAAAAGTTCCTGATTAAATATTTGGGTTAAGAACCAGACTCTGCATTATAGGATTAAGTATAACGTGAGCTGATCAAATACTACATGAAACTTGATGGTTCCTCCATTGTTCTGATCTGAGGAGATTTTAAGCTCAAGTTTAATAATGAGGTACATGAATGTTGTGGAGTTCCACTTGATAAACTTTGGAGATCAAAGAAAATGGTTTTGCAGTATTTAGGAGATTGGTATCTGGTCCATTCACGGAACAGTCTCTTGAAATTATCATATGAATCAGGCTAAACAATTGGGAACCAAGTTGGGACTTCACTCCAACTTATTTGGGATTGTCCCAGCCGTTAGATGTCTGGTCTGGAAGCATTGAATGTGCATCACCCTGTAAGTAATTCTTGTTCATTAATCAACGTCTGTAGTTTGTTCTTAACTAGTGGAGCAAATTTACAACCGAGACTAAATGGGTGAAGCTAAGCAATGACTGGGATAGATTATGTGTTGTCCTTTAAAGATTGGACTTGATAACGGGGATGATTTCTTAAGAATGAAGAAACAGAAGTGGGATTTTATGGCCTTGCTCATCCAGAAATTGAAAAATCTCGCCCAAGGTCAATGGATCTTCCCATGCTCTGCCTTTCACCCGTTCTGGTTCCCATGGTGGGAGGGGCACTAAAATTCCTGCCATTAAGAGCATCAAACCTGTTTTGGCAATTATGACATTTCTGTTGTCTGCTGTTTTTTGTATTGATTAACATGCTTAATTCCCACAAGTATATATCTCCCTATGAGCACTTCAGTTTGTTTTAATTAACTTAATCCAGTTCTCATTCTTTGTTGCTGTTTCATATTGGAGAAATCATTAAATAATGAGACTAAGTGAACAGTAATAATAACTATGAGTTATAAAGATGGCTTACTGTGATTTTTTATGTCAAAATTTCTCTAACAAGCTCTGACCATTGCATGTCTTTGCAGGAATTGAACAGGAATGGGTTTGGTCAAATTACAACAGAGATCCTTGAGGGTCAAGTGTTCTACTATGCTGAAGATTACCATCAACAATACTTGGATAAAAACCCAGACGGTTATTGTGGATTAGGTGGCACTGGGGTATCTTACCCAATTGGTATTCAGAATTAAGACACAGCATTGATATTATGGTGAGAAATGTCGAATTTGCCTTAATTGACCTGTTTCACTGATCATAGATGAGACTATTCATTTTTGACTATGCCAGAATACTGGAGGGAGTGGATTGGTGGTCAGTTGTGCACATCTTTTTTAAAACAGTTGAAAAAGTGCAAACTTATCCCAATATATTGAAAATAGTTGAATAAAACTCTGCACTCAATTTGATTCTGGAAGCCTGTTAAGCACTGAGTTGCAGCAAAAGACGTAATAATTTTTAAATATTTGATCTTATAACATTCTCACCTAAAATATGTGTAAATGTCAATTGTTGAGAATAAGGCACAAAAATATATTTTCATATGTGTATATGTTTCTATATATATGTATATATACATATATATATATTTCCTGACTGTTTTATTCCCATAGTGCCGTTGATACAAAGTGAATTGCATTATTTGAAAAAACAGGAAAATAAATGAAAGCCATTACAATTTTAAGAGACAATCTTTTGTGTGTTATTTGTAGCAAAATCAAAAAACACGAAAGTAAACAGCATGTTTTCAATTTTTTAATATATCACAGGTAGAGAAAGAGTCATGAAAAATTTTTCACTTTTTACATGTGAATTATGTTACCAATGACTTGTATACCATAAAATATCACAGGAGGTTTTGTGAAGGAGAAGTCATGCCTCACTAACTTGATCAAGTTTTTCGAGGAAGTGACAAAGATGATTGATGAGAGTAGGACACTGGATGTTGTCTACGTGGATTTCAGAAAGGCCTTTGACAAGGTCCCTCGTGGCAGACTGGAACAGAAGGTGAAGTCACATGGGATCAAAAATGAGCTGGCAAAGTGGATACAAAACTGGCTTGGTCACAGAAGATAGAGGGTAGCAGTGGAAGAGTGCCTTTCTGAATGAAGAGCTGTGACAAGTGATGTCTCTCAGGGATTAGTGCTGAGACTTCTGCTGTTTGTAATATATATAAATAATTTGGAGGAAAATGTAACTGGATTGATTAATAAGTCTTCCGATGACACAAAGGTTGGTGGATTTGTGGATAGCGATGAGGACCACCAGGGAATGTAGCAAGATATAGATCAGTTGGAGACTTAGGTGGAGAGATGACAAATGGAGTTTAATCTGGACAAATGTGAGATAATGCTTTTTGGAAGGTCTAAAACAAATAGGAAATACACAGTAAATGGCAGAATCCTTAAGAGTTTTATAGGCAAAGGGATCTGGGTGTACAGGTACACAGGTCATTGAAAGTGGCAATGCAGGTGGAGAAGGTAGTCAAGAAGGCATATGGCATACTTGCCTTCATTGCCTGGGGCATTGAGTTTAAAAGTTGGCAGCTTTATGGAACCTTAAAGCCGCACTTGGAATATAGTGTTCAATTCTGGTCACCATACTACCAGAAGATTGTGAAGGCATTGGAGAGGGTACAGAAAAGATTTACCAGGATGTTGGCTGGTATGAGGGCATCAGCTATAAGGAGCGGTTGGAGAAACTTGGTTTGTTCTCACTGGAATGATGGAGGTTGAGGGGAGAACTGGTAGAAGTCTACAAGATTATGGGAGGCATGGACAGAGTGGATAGTCAGAAGCTTTTTCCCAGGATGGAAGAGTCAATTACTAGGGGACACAGGTATAAGGTGTGAGGGGCAACATTTAAAGGAGATGAATGAGGCAGATTTTTTACAGAGGACGGTGGATGCTTGGAACTCGTTGCCGGGGAAGGTAGTGGAAGCAGATATGATAATGATTTTTAAGGAATGTCCTGACAAATACATGAATAGGATGGGAATGGAGGGATATGGTCCCGGAAGGATAGTGGGTTCTGATTATGTCGGGTGGCATAGTCAGTACAGACGGAGCGGTGAAGTTCGTGTGCTGTAATTTTCTTTTGAGATTAAAAAACAAATTTCCTCCAGGGGAATAATTTGAAATATCCTAAATAATGTAATTTAAATATCCACCAGCTCTGACAATGATTAAAGTTTTTTATGGTAAGATTTTTATGGTAAAGAAATGTTATTAGGACAGGAGCCAGTCAACTGCACAAAACAGGAAAGTCTCACCAGCACTGCCTCCATACTAACCCTACCGAGGAAACAATATTCAAGCAAAATGAAGCAGCATCAGTCAAAAGAGCAATAACATCTCTGCATGCTTTGAGTGCCACCAGATTGCAATATTGCTGAAAAAAAGAGACAGAAACTTTTGTCTTGCACTCATCAGGACACATCACAAAAATACCAATCTATATCAGAGGAAAACAACATTTTATACTGTATGAGAAGAATGTACTGATTGGTTGGCAAGTAGACTCTCATTGGTAGAGACATTGCTATGGAGAGTACACCATATGACTGACAGTTATCAGCTAAGCATTGCTCAAAATATAAACTAGGCAATTTGTTCTTGTTTGGTCAAGGTTTTCCCTGAGGAATGAAATAGCGAATGGCTGATACCTTGTTGTATTAAAGTGGCATGGAGACACAGTGTTAGCACTGCTGCTTCTTAGCACCAGGGAGCCAGGTTCAATTGTGGCCATGGGCCATTGTCTGTATGGAGTTTACACATTCTCCTCATGTCTGCATGGGTTTCCACTGGGTGCTCTGGTTTTCTCCCACAGTCTGAAAATGTGCGGGTTAGGTTGATTAGCTGTGCTAAATTGCCCCTTAGTGTCAAAGGATTAACGGAGTAAATATGTGGGGATACAGAAATAGGGCCTGAGTGGTGTTGTGGTCGGTGCAGACTCGATGGCCAAATGGCCTCCTTCCGCATTGTAGGGATACTATGAGCCTGATGGTGATAATTTGTGTAGTATATCTAAAATTGTTATATGTAGCTGAAGAATTCTCTTTCACTGTGGCTCTAATAGACTTGAATTTTATATTCAAGTGATTTCGTTCAGTTTTCTCCTCCTACAATATTTCCCAATTGTTGTTGTATTCTAACAGCCCAGGTAAACGTTTACCATTTCTACAATGGGCAGTTCTCTGGATATGATTATTAATTGCCACCCCAGCTAATGGGACATTCTTTTTAACATTATTTTATGTTGTTTGTGTAGAGGCATCCCAGGCTATAAAGCAGCATTGCAAAGATGCTCATTTCCAACTTGTGATCTCAACCTTCTTGATGCAGACTAGCAACTTCATTATTTCTGGCAATTACACAAACACAAAATAATTAGATCCAATTCCAGAGCTCATCATGATAGATTTAGTTAAAACTTTTCAAACTTTCAAATTAAAAAAACAATCAACAAGCAAATTATAGTTGTTTTAGATTCTGAGTTAATGTGAGACACTGAACTGGATTTCTGCAATGACAGAAGGGGTTGCAGATTAGCCAAATGGTACTGGAACCCCAATTCTGTAAGTCACGCCCTTGAACCTGCTATCCACCATCCTCACCAATGAGGGTGGATATGGGGCCTGTTGTACTTTGGATGTGTGTGGTTCACTGAGGGGACTGCTCGTTTAAAATTGCAATTGCCTTTAGTCAAATGCAGTCAAAGTATTCCAGGAATCTGAGATATGATTTGCGAGCTTTACACTTATCAGCCAAAAGATCAAAACTTGGATGTACAGATTCTGTGTGAACACATCAGAACTTTCCAGCATGTCTATCTGTCTGCACATAGTACCTAAGAAGCAGCCATGACTCATTCATCCTGAGGAAATCCCAATTTACTCAGTAGTTTTAAGCATTGATATGGGTTCATGATTAGTTTCTGGGGTACAAGATAAACTCCTTAAGAAGATGGCTGATGACGCCCTGTAGGCAGCAGCAAACAAAGCCCAAATGGCACTTTAACAAAACCATGTTTTGCCCTGCAGGACAATAGAGCATTCTCAAAGGAGCTTCAGGTGCCTTGACGACTCGCAAGAAGCTCTACAGTTGTCCCCCATAAGCAGAGGGGACTACAAGTAAAAGGGGCGTAAACTGGGTTCATAGCTACATTATCTGAAGAGGATGATAATGAGGAAGATGATGAGCAGGAGAAAGAGGTCTCTATCTAGTCTCATTTCACAAGAGAATGGAGGATGAGGGAGGGGAAGGCCCATGGCTGATTCCTTGCAGGATGGTGTTCTTGCCAGAAACGTGCTAACCCAGAATAGATTCACCTAGGCTCACAACTAACATCGGCCAGTGTCAGGTGACGAGATTCCACATAATAAATCTTTAACATGGAAACCACATTTCCTCAGGGAAATGTCCATCTGCACCAAGGGAGAAAGCTAACATCACAGAACTAAAGTCATTGCCATAAATAAGACTGAAAATATGATCTCATGACCCTTGGCCTCAAAATAATTTTCAATACCTTAAGAAGTCCTTCATAACCTGGACCCTTCACATATCTGGTAGTGGCTGCGAATGAGCCAGTAAATATACCACGCCATGCATACTCAAACCATACCCACTATGCTGAGGATGCTAGTAAGAAATGAGACTTCACACACAATACCTACAGACATGATTGTTCGTGCTAAGATTACTGCACCTAATGCATATTGCACAGGTTGAGATCACAATGGTGACAGACAAACTCTTTTAATAAACTTCCACAGCATCCATGAACCTTCAGGATCCAGTTTCAAAAATGTGTCGTGTTTAAAACATGTAATGCTGCACAAACCTCCATTCCATCACAAACTATAGTCTTTACCACCTGGGGAAAAAATACTTTTAGCAGGAAGAGGACACAAACATGTTTCCCTAAGAGCAGTTGGCATCTTGATCTGTGGAACATGTACTTAGGTGACTGTGGAACACTCGCACACGGATGATTGCCCAGCAACCCAGCACACATACTTACAAAGACCTGAAGAACTCCATCTGATCATGGAATCTGATGTTGAACAAGAAATGCTGCAAGGATCATCTCAATCTTCAATCAGCAATGTACTACTACCTTATCAGAAGGCTTGGAGAAGGAAATTGTCCTCCACTGCTTGACAGACATGGTCAACCCTTGTTCCTGATAGCATCGATGCAAAATAGACCTTGCTGGTAAAGGCTGCCAACATTCTGTAAATGCTTGCTTTGAAATTTTCATTGTACAAAAGCAGACTCAGACATTTTTGACTCTAGTGATATGTATTCACAAAATGCTGAATAGTGGGCCACTGTACTTCATGCCCACGTGGCATATTCTGCTCCTAACCAATAACTACTTTATGAGCTTCCTCCCTTTGAGTCACACCATTGTGCCAATCAAGCTTTTAAGGGTCTTAAACAATGGTTAATTGAATGGATGCACCCAAAGAGAAGGATGGTATGAGGGAAAGTGGATAGGCAAATGTGATATCTATCAGTCAACCTCTGAGTTGACTGAGTCAGCATGGAATATCTGATGGTTCCAAGATGTTGCCATCTCTATGGCTGTATCTGGTTATACATTTCCATCCTTAAAGTTGTTGCATGTGTTGTTTCATTATAATATGAATTGGAGGCATTAATGACGATCTGTTTCCGTGTCAGCAACCAGTTGGACAACTAGTCCTGTTTGCACCCACCTGATTGTTTAATGACATCTGCTCCAACAGCAGCATCACCAGCCAGATTCTGCTGCGCAGTTGGATCTCCTTACTGCCCAGAAGAAAAATGCAGAAAAACAGGGGAAATAAAAATACCGGTCCAAACTTTTTTTTGCCCCTTCTGGATGGACCACTTTTCAGTTACCATTGAGCTGTCTAACCCATGCTGAAATTCTATCTCTGCTTTTTCATTGTCCGACATTGGTGGACCTGACCCTATCTTATGAAGTTTGTCCGCTATTTAAACAGACCTACATTTAAAATAAACAGTTCAATGCCTGTGATAAAATACAAAGCCAATTCAATCATCACAAGATAATATGAAACATTGTCAATTCTGGATTCGAATATTTGTCACTTTATTTGATTTTGTATCTTATTTGATTTTGAATCTCACTCCCAACATTTCTTTGATGTTGATGTTGATAGTGTGTCGCCCTTCAATTTGCAAGTTCTTGTTTACCACAAATCCAAGTGGTGTGAAATTGTGATGGTTGATTGGTGCAGTGCAATAGCTGGTCACCAGCCTGATCTGGCAGCAAAGAGAGTGCCAGAATTCTGAGGACCACCCCCAGCCTGACAAATGCACTCTTAGCAAAACAAGAGTCCAGCTGCTTCTTGCTGTTCTTTGGAGTGCTGGCTGACTGGGATACTTGGAGAAGGGTAGGGAAGATCCTTGGATGGGAAGAGAGGCTACAGCAAGGTTAGACTGGATCTGTAATATTTTTTCGGAAGCAGAAGGAACATTGCAGGAACTTGCTGCTTTTGTCCTTTCATGAGATGTGGATATGGCTGTTACTGGGAAGGCCCCATCTTCAAATACTGTTGAAGTGAATGGCTTGTTCTGTTATTTCAGAGAACAATTAAGGGTCAATCATATTGTTGTGGATCTGTTGTCACGTGTAGGACTGACTTGGTGTTAAATGGTAGAGCAGACTAGAGGGGCTAAATTGTCTACTCCTGCTCCTAGTTTGTATGATTCCCCTCCCTAAAGGGGCAATAGTGAACCAGATGGGTTTTTACAACAATCAATGATAGTTTCATAGTCATCATTACTGAGGCTAATTTTCAGTTGCAAATTTTATTAATTGAATCTAAATTCCACCAGCCATAGCAAGAGAACCCATATCCCATTAGTCTGAGTCTCTGGATTGCTGGTCCAGTGATATTACAACTATGTCACCCTGCAATTACACTGCAAATAGCTGATTAATTCTTCAAAGTAGCTCACAGTAATAGATTTTGCAGCATGACTGACAAAAACATTAATTCTAAATTAATTATTTGAACCAATGTCCACAAAGCACTATCAGCAACACAGTAATATTTTCAGCGAAGACGTTGTGGTATCCTTCCCAAAATGTCTTGCAATATCATTTTTGATGTAAAATTCACAGCAAAATTCACTCATTGTTAGTTACTATACCTGTACTGGGAAAACTTCTAATGATTACTTTCAATAGAACATCTGAATACACAGATCACTGGAATACTGCTACAGAAAAGAGAACTTACTACCAGAATCAAAAATAGAACTCATATCTTGAATTTTGCACCTTTACTGAGAATTTATTTTCAAAAGCTTGCTTCTTAATTAATAGTGTTAGTATGAAAAAGTCTAACAGAAAAGCTGTCAGGCACCAGATTGCTGTACATCATCTGTGCTGTGATTCTACTGGGGAATACTCAAACAAATAAAATTAAGGTCATTTCAAACATTCTACCTTTCTCCATTTTCTGTGGTGAAGATGGGTCTGAACAGAATGCCCGTGGTTTTTTTGCAAATTTAATTACTATAGAATAATATAAATTCAATTTAGATATGTAAGGCTCAATTTTCTTCTTTGAATTGCATTGATTTCCATGTCAACAACCTAAATGTGCTCTTAACAGAATATCGGGCAAGATCTTTCCAGAAATGTCCATTTAAGAATCTGTCTCTGGGAGCCTTGTCCAACTGGGGACAGCAAGCAGCCTGAGGAAGCAGCAGGGTCAATCAGTGCACCCGGAGTGAAGAGTGGTTGGCAATCTGACTGTGAATGATATGTGCTGCCAAGGTGACAGGAGAAGGGGAGGGTGACATAAGATGGAGGCACCACACTTCTGATGGGACCAGTAGTCATTTGCCACGCTTTACAGAACTAGAGGGTCATAGTTTGAGGGTAAGGGATAAACATTTGAGGACTGAGGTGAGAAGAAGTTTCTTCACCAGAGGGTGGTGAATGTATGGAATTCACTATCACAGAATATAGTTGAAGCCAAAACATTGTCTGATTTCAAAAATAAATTAGATATAGTTCTAGAGGCTAAAGGAATCAAGAAATATGGGGGAAGGGGGGATGAAGATATTGAATTCAATGATCAGCTATGGTCAAAATGAATTGCAGAACAGGCTTGAAGGGCCAAATGGCCTACTCCTCTTTCTAGTTTCTATGTTCCTACACCATCACTATATTCTAATTAGAATACTGTATTGCTGATCAGTGTTGGGTTCCACAGACATGGAGCAGAAATCCAACACTACATGTATAATTATTTAAAATCTTTATCCTTAATACAATTTTCTATTTTTAAACTAGTCTTTTCTACAGGACAAAGACATTTGTCTGGCAGTTATCCCCAGCAGACTTCAGAAGGAAAGAATTCTCTCAGCTTTGGGAATATCACCCCTCATTATGCTTGAAGAGCTACCCTTTCGATCTGGGAATCATCAGACTAATTTTAAAGGGAGCTACCGGTAGGTAATTTGCTTTTGATAAGCCAATCATATTAGAGGAGTGAGTGGGTCTAATGAGATAATGACTTTCCAAAATGCCAGATCGTCAATATAATGGGGAACCCCTTTCAATCCATAATGGCTAAGACATTATCAGTATTGAAAATAAACCAATTCATTGCATAAACAACGCTTTTTAAATTCAAAATGGAGAAGGTCACGTGATCCAAGATTCTTGGCCTTTTGAACAGTTTAATATTACTTTTCTGAGTTGCACATCTAACTTGCCGTTTTAACATCTGACTGGCAAGCCAGAAAAGTAGCCAGCCTTGTCCAGGAAGAACACTAACTCATCCAAACTGACTGTACCTATATCGACAGAACTTATTTAATCTCCTTGTACCTATTTAATCTTGCAACATCAATACCAACTGAAAGGCAAATCTTACAACCAGCCAGCCAGATTTTAAATGCCTATACAAAATAATTCCTCACTGGGAGTCTGGAACTCATGTTAATAGCAGATAATAATGAAATGAACAAATATTTTGCTTCTATTTTCATTATAGAGGATACAAAAAACATTCTATTAATATATGTATGTTGGAAGGGAAAGGAGAACTTGGTGAAATTATAATCATTAGGGAGATAGTACTTAGCAAACTGATGGAGCCGTGGGCTGATAAATCTCTAGGTCCTGATGGATTTTATGATCTAGTTAGTATTAAAAGTGGATGGAAAAATCCCAGAATGGAAGCCTGGCTCATAATGGTTACCTTTTTTGGAAAACATGCAACAACAGAGCTCCAGGATCACTAATTCATTTTTCACAAGAAAAACAATTATTGAAAACAAAAGGTTTAATAATGCCATACGCCTTTACCCTCACTTATCTTCACAAGTATAGACAGGTTTTAAGGTTAATATGTGTAGCAAGGTACATTTATACTGTAATGGTCTCAATAACACAAAGTCATTTTAAACACACAGGCCAACTGTGGTCAGACATACTCCTCACTGAAGCCGAGTGTATTATGTGGATTTATCTTCAAAATCTCTCCCAGATGATTCTTATATTGCAATCCAACTTCTTCACTGAACCCTTAGTTCCACATGAAGATTTCAAATTATGCTTTCAAAAAGACACATTTAAAATCTTTTTTTAAGCAGTACTTTCCTCCGCTGCTTCCATCAAGGTTTCGCTTTGAGAATTCTTCTGTCTTGACTTGCACAAACTCGTCAGAATTTCTTTAGTGATTGATTCCCAGATTGTAGTAAGATGGCACCAAACTTTTGAGTTACCTCTGAAGTCTGATTTTCCACTATAAATCTGGTTACTGCAGCTGTCTCTTCAATTCAGAATACTTTAGATCAATTTCTTCCAAAAATGACTAAGTGTCATCTCCAGTGGAAAAGCAATGAGAATTCTCCTCGGTGAGTCAGTGCAATCCAGATTGCAATTCATCTGCACATTGTCACTTTTTGGAGCGTGGGGAGGTTTCCTCCAGGAAAGAGATGTGTGTGTCCTGAAGACACTAGCAAGACCAGTTCCTCCAAGATAGGAGCACCTATTTTAAAGGACATTCTAATCTCAAAGTAAACTTGAAGGTTACCCTTTGTAATCCCTCATGGAGATTGCAACCCACCACAGACATGGGGAACGCTCCCAACCCTTGACCCCAGAGAACCAACTTCCCCCCCCCAACGCTAAATCCCCATACCATGCCAGCATCAGGGTGACCCAGCACCTCTCCTTGCACCCCCCCCTTACAACCATCCCCACTGGCATCAGGGCATTGCCTTCCCTCCAATCGCTGCCATGGCCCTCCAAGTGAGTGATATCCCACTATGGGATTATTGAAGGCCTTGCCCCTTGCTGGTGCCAACCTGTTAATGCCAGCCTAGTACTGCCAGGTTGAATTTGCCAGGAGGAAGTATCCTGTCATGTCCCTGACTACCTGGGGTCTCCAGGCATTGTCATCATTGTTTGGTTTCTGTTTGTGGAGATCAGTAGTGATTTCTGCTGATGCAACATGAAGCCAGTGGGTCATGAATGCTGGGAGTCAGGTGAATTTGGCGAACATCCAGAAATACGTGTATAAATAGAGTTAAATGTGCTAATTTGGTTCAAGATTTAATATGCTAATCTAGTTTATGCCCAATATGTTATTGGCCAGGGGTGGGAAGAATCCCAAAATAGTTTTCCATGGCACAAGTTATGTTTGGCCCTGCTTGTGCAATTTTCCAGCCACAATGCCTGGGGATATGGGGCTGGATCACCTCCCCTACCTTTGTGTCGCTTGAATTCTCCTGAACAGGATCTTGTTAACTTATTGCTTTCTGTTCCCTTAACTTCAGTATTCCAAAGACATTCTTTCTGCTCCAGTTCCCTAGTTATCTAGACTTTATCTCGTTCTATCTTTGTCTTATCCAGCTTTTCTAACTTGTTTACTTCCTGTCTTCCTATCCCGAGCTGTGAATATTCAGCTAAAACTAGCTCAAAAAACCTTCCTATCTTAAAGGGGAAATGGAAAACAGGACTACAGGCCAATAAGCTTGATATCTGTCATGTAGAACGTGTTAGAATCAATCATGAAGGAGACTGTAACTGGGCACTTAGAAAAATTCAAGTTATTTGGAAAGAGTCAGTATGGTTTCTGGAAATCATGTTTAATTAATAGGTCTGTGCTGAGGCCTCAACTTTTTACAATTTACATCAATGACTTAGATGAGGGGAGCAAAGACCTAGTAACTAAATATGCAGTTGACACAAAGATAGGCCACAAGATGGAGCAAAAAGAAGCCATTTGGCCCATTGTGTCTGCTCTGCCATTCAATGAGATCATGACTTATCTCATATGATAATCCCCAATTCTCCCTTATTCGCATAACCCTTGATTCCTTTACTGCTAAAGTGTTTGACTACTTCAGCCTTGAAAATTGTAAAGTATGCAATGAAGATGCCATAAGGGGGTTGCTGGCGGACAGTTGAATGAATAGGCTAACATCTAGTAGATGGAGTATTCTGTGGCAAAGTGTGAAATTGTTCACTTTGGTAGGAAGAATAAAAATGCAGAATATTACTTAAATGGAAAACAACTACAGAATTCTGATATGCAGAGAATATCAGAAATAGAAAGAGTTCTCCAGGCCTTTCAAGCCTGTCCTGCTATAAATAAGGTCTATGTTGGTCTCAGCTTCTTTTCTGTGCCATTTCCCTCTATTTCTTGATCTATCAAATATTTTTAATACTTTTGACGATCCACTCTCTAGAGAGATCAAGGCGTTCTAGTGCATGAATCACAAAAAGTTAATATGCAGGTATGCAAATAATTAAGAAGGTTAATGTAATGCTTTCCTTTATTACAAGGGGAATTGAAGATAAAAGCAATGATATTACCCTTCAGTTATTGGATGTTTCCTCTTGTGCCTGAGTCCAGATCACTGTTTTAGGATAGAGATTACAACTTTTTTTCTCTGAGAATTGTGCAACTTTGGAACTCTCTGCCTTAAAAAGCAGTTGAGGAGTGATCATGGAGTATTTTTAAGGTGGATGTTGATAGATTCTTGTTAGGTAAGGAAATTAAAGATTATTGGAGGTAAATGGGAATTTGCACTACACTGTGTGCAGTTTTGGTTGCCGCATTTTTGGAAGGATATATTGGCCTTGGAGGGAGTGCAGAGAAGGTTCACTAGGCTGATACTGGAGATGAGGGGGTTAGCCTATGAGGAGAGACTAAGTAGACTAAGTTTGTACTCTTGGAGTTTAGAAGGCTGAGGGGAGTTATTATAGAGACATATAAGATAATGGGGCGGATGGATAGACTAGAGGTAGAGAGATTGTTCCCACTTAGAAAGGATAGCACGACTGGAGGGCACAGCCTCAAAATAAGGGGGGGGGGGGTGGTGGCTGCGGTTTAGATCAGAGTTGAGGAGGAATTTCTTCACTCAAAGGATGGTGAATCTTTGGAATTCTCTGCCCGTTGAAGTGGTGGAGGCTACTCCACTGAATATATTTAAGTCACGGGTAGCTAGGTGGAATTAAAGGAACAAGGGAATTAAGGGTTAAGGGGAGAATGCGGTAAAGTGGAACTGATCCACTTCAGATCAGCCATGATCTTATTGAATGGCGGGACAGGCTCAAGAAGCTAGATGGCCTAATCCTGCTCCTATTTCTTATGTCTTACGTTCTTATGTTTGAAAGACAAACCGATCAATCGTTCTCTTATTGTGATGTTAGAGTACCTTTAAGAGATTTTTAAAAAATCATGTTATCTGCAGTTGTAAGCAGACTTTTTCAGTTTATTTTTCATTGTTGCCAAGTTGTCTGAAGGAATCCTTTTATTGCTACTTCAGTGGTTTAAATGGGGTTTTGTTTATTTTTATTATGTGTCTCAGGTATTTTCTGGGGTTGTTTTAATGACCTTGCATTGTTAGGAGGAAGACTGATTGGCAACTCATGTGTTTTGGACAGTTTTGTTTCCTTCCTAATGAATTTAAGGTTTCATTTTCTGTTTGGCTGCTGGTGGCATGGTGACACAATGGTTAGCACTGCTATCTCACAGCTCCAGGGACCTGAGTTCAGTTCCAGCTTCAGGTCAGAGTGTGGAGTTTGCATGTTCTGTCTGTGTCTGCGTGGATTTCCTCCAGGTGCTCCAGTTCCTTCCGAAAGATGTGTTGCTTGGATGGATTGGCCTTAAATTGACTCTTAGTGTCAGGGGGACTAGCTAGGGTAAATGCATTGGGTTACGGAGATAGGGCCTAGGTGGGACTGTGGTCAGTGCAGATTGATGGGCCAAATGACCTCCTCCTGCAGATTATAGAGATTCTATGAATTGGCTTAGTTTAAAAGGGAATGGACATCAGACTGAAAGCAGTGTTTTTCTCTCTCTCTGGTGTTCTGGGAAGTTATCCTGACTTACAATCATAGAATCATACAGTGTGGAAAGAGGCCATCCGACCCATCTAGTCTGCACCAACCACTATCCCACTCAGGTCCCAATTCCACAATCCCACGCATTCACCCTTGCCAGTCCTCCTAACACCAAGGGGCAATTTACAAAGAACAAGAACAAAGAACAACACAGCACGGGAAACAGGCCCTTCGGCCCAACGAGCCCGCGCCGCCGTCCTAACGTCTTAATGACATATAGAGACCAATATAGGGACAATTTGTTACCCAATCAGCCTAAGAGCACATTTTTGGGATGTGGGAGGAAACCGCAGCACCCGGAGAAAACCCACGCAACCACGGGGAGAACGCGCAAACTCCCGCAGACACAGGCCCAAATCCATGTGTCTGCACAGCAACAGCGATAGTCTCTGAGCTGCCATGTTGCCCATCTGATGGTCCAGTTTAAGCATACACTGACGACGTGAAGCACTAGGCAACTCCTGAAGCAACCTCCAAGAGCAGCCCTCGCACGACCTGCCGAATGCATGCGCCTTGTTGGTCAACAAGGTGGACCGAATAGCCTGTGGAAACAAATAAAGTATTTAAACAGTCCTCCTATATCCCTCCATCTGCAGACCGCTCATGTGGCTGTTCAAGAGACCCTTAAACAACCCTAGTGTGCCTGCTCCCACCACCCCACTCGGTAGCGCATTCCACACCCCCACTACCCTTTGTGTGAAAAAATGCCCTCTAATATTCGTCTTATACATAGCCCCCCTCACCCTAAGGCCGTGACCCCTCATTCTATCCGATTCTAATGGTGGAAAAAGCTTACCACCATTTACTCTATCTATACCCCTCATAATCTTATATACCTCTAATAGATCCCCCCTCAGCTGACGTCTTTCAAGGGAAAACAACCCTAGTGCGTTCAATCTTTCCTCATAAGACAGCCCTTCCATACCAGGCAGCATCCTGGTAAATCTCCTCTGTACTCTCTCCAGGGCCTCCACATCCTTCTGGTAGTACAGCGACCAGGACTGGACGCAGTACTCCAAGTGAGGCCTAACCAACATTCTATACACTTTTTAAATTTTTTTTTCTGGCAAATGTTGCACATGATGGGCGAGTTAGCAGAAGGGGTTTGTATTAAACAGTCAGCAGGCTCCTTGGCCGCAGCGGCGAGCTGGTACAACTTATCTTTCACCATTAAATCAGAACGCTCAAAGCCGTCCTCATCATTCAGGGGCACTCCTTGTTCGCTCCCAGCATCCGAATCCCAGGAATGGACGCTGCTTCCTGACTTGACGCTGGATGCGGTGCTAAGATCCAGCACAGTCCCATCGTAAAAACCATGGGCATCGCTGGACTGCTCCTCAGCATTGTTGAGGGAAAACACAAAATGTTCACTTTTGCTTTTTCCTTTCAGTATTACTGGAGTCTGACCCATGTGAGTTCTTAGCAGAACATCTCTGCAAGGCTCCTTTGTTATGGGGGTGCTGTTGAAGAAGGATTGTGTCTCATATGAACCTTTGGTCAGAAGTTTGTGATGAAAATTGATGTTCGCACTATGTCTAAAGGAGAAGGAGACATCAAATAAATTAACCTATTTTCCGGCACTGGATTAAGACGCTAAAATCATCTGCGAATCTGGCAAATTGGAGCCACAGTTATATAATCCCCTTTTGCGTGGGTATTTCCCTTCAGTTTAATTAGAAGATATTATTTTAATGAGTGGTTCCCCTGTGATACCATTCACTGGTTATAGAATGCACCCTTTATAAGTGCATTTATACCATGTGCAACCTGACCTGTCTCTGTAACTGGGCAAAAGGCATATTCACTGTGCAATCTCCTGGATAATTACAGGGTTAGTAAATTTAGCATGGCCAATCCATCTAACCTGCATATCTTTGGATTGTGGGAGAGAACAAGAGCACCTGGAGAAAACTCGTGCAGACACAGAGAGAATGTGCAAACTCCACATAGACAGTGTGACAGGCAGACTTCAAACTGTTCTGGGTGTATATCCAGAGGGCTGCTAGAAATTGCAAAACTGAGGGTCAGAGTTTCAATTCTCCAACTAAAGGACTCACGTGAGCATTATTCTTTGTGTGTTCAATCTGTGGAAAGGATTTTGACTATGGAAAGTTTTGTTTGAACATTTTAAATGTATGTGTTGCATATCATCATGGTTGCTTTTGTTTGTAACTGGTAAACATTATTACTAATTTTCTTTCTTTACATGTTAACTGTATTATTAAATAAACTTTGTTTGATAAAAGCTTCCTAGTGGGCCATTTGAATCATACCTGAAGTGAAACATATCATGCTTATCCTAGCCAAATTCAAAGTGCAAATGTATTCCAGGTGGACTTCATGAAACACTTCGGAGTTTCTGACCTGAATTATAACATTATTGAGTGATGGAGTAGGCTTGAGGGGCTATTTTGTAGCTACAGATGTAATAAAATCACCTTCTGCTTACGGACAATAGTAAGAGGAAAAGTTTGAAATGATTCCCCCTCCTGCCTATAACAATCAGACAAGCCAGGATGTGTCCTGATTGCACTTTCTACTGTAAGCTGATGGTTGTGAGGAAGGAATGGGTAGGCTGGAGGCAGTAATAAGGGCTGACTTCTTACTTCATCTCAAACATGTTTTTGTCTAGAATTTCAGAACTGAGGAAGTCTGGGATTGCCTTTAAAATATACAGACTCAAATGACTTGAGATTTGAACAAGTCTAACATGGTGTAAATTGGGCTTTAAAAACCTAAAGGTTGGACAGCCTAGATACTTAATGTGATGTGAGAAAACTCACCTTCCTTCCTCACTAGCTGACATGCTTTGAGGTCGGAGCATCCTACCACGGTTCAATGTGATTGCAGGGAGTTCCAGCCAGTACTGTGTCTTGCATCTATCTGCTGGCTGAACTTCTGACTCTGTAAGTAGCATCTATACCATTAGCATCTATAGCCCAAATCATGTTTAGCATTCTTGATTCTTGAGCCATTTGTTAAAATGTTTGATCATCTTGCACAATTTATCAAAAGAATCTTCTTCTGATTTAAGTAATATTGGGTGAAATTTGATTACAGTAGTGTGTGTCCTGATATTGGGATCAGATTTGAGTTTGTTTTCCACTGAGTCTGGATGACTGGTCACAGGGAATCATTTGATGACCAACTAATTAACGAGGCACAGTCAAGGGACTCAGCTGCTGCACAAGAACACACAAAAAATAGCAGCAGGAATAAGGCACAGGCCTTTCAAACCTGTCCCGGCATTCAATATGATCATAGGTTTCAGCTCCTTTTCTGTGCCATTTCCTCATAGTCCTCTATTCCTCGATCTATTAAATATTTATCCACCTCCTCTTAAGTACTTATAATGATCCAGCCTCCACTATGGGACACAGAATTCCAGAGATTCACCAGCTTCTGTAAGAAGAAATTTCTACACACCTCAGTTTTGAATAATTGGCTCTTTATCTTGTAGCTATTGTCCCTTTGTTTAAGACTCTTCTAATGAAAACATCTTACCTTCTTCTCTGTAAAATCCTTCACGTTCTTACATGTTTGAATAAGGTCACCTCTCACTCTCCTAAAATCTAAGGAATATGGACCCAGACTGTATAGTCTCTCCCTTTAGAACAACTCTCTCATCAGAGGAATTAGTCTGGTGCATTAGCTACAGATGCAGAGACAGCTGGGTGATCATCTGATGGAGACTGTGCTCAGCTTTGAGTGAGTCCATTCATGTTCTGAGTTCTGTCATGGCTCTGTTATGTGAGCACATGGTTTCCTCCATGTTGAGGTTGATGACAGCTATGGAGAGCCAGGTCGAGCATGGTTGCTGAATTTGTGCTTAGAGTTGCATTCCACCACTCCGGACACAGGCACTGTATATCATTCACTAGAGAGGAGAGTGATAAGGCAGTTTGATCTCTCCACACACCCTTCTCTTGGAATCAGGGAGCTGCCATACACATTAACAGGGGAGTGAAACATCAGCAAGGCATTATCTCAGGGAACTCCAAAGGTGAGTTGCTGCTTCTCCTCCTCTCTGCTAATAACCCAAATGCCTCCAGTGGGTGAGGTTGATCAGAGTGAAACTCAATGATGGCTGATGTGGAGGATATTGCTGAGGTGGAGATGCCGGTGTTGGATTGGGGTGGGCCCAGTAAAAAGTCTTACAATACCAGCTTAAAGATCAAAAGGCTTGGAATCCTGGCTTGAAACAATTCACACTTTTTTCATCTGCAATTATCCCTCTCTCTCGCGCACTGTCTGTACATGTAAAAATTTGATTACCTGTAAAGACTCACATTCCAACCATTCTTCACTTTCCAATCTATAATTATCCTGCAATTGTGTCTTTGTCTATATATGCTATGTTTGTGAACTAACCTTCACTCATCTGATGAAGGAGCAGTGATCCAAAAGCTCATGATACCAAATAAACCTGTTGGACTTTAACCTGCTGTTGTGAGATTTCTTACTGTGGAGAATGTTGGCACTCCGTTTATTATTGACTTGCGTTGGCAGTGGCAAATCTGAGCTGCTTGACACATGGTGGTTGCTATGTCTGTTTGTTAGTTTAGCTGATCCTCAATCCTCACCTTTTTTCCAGTCAGGGATGTGGGTAAATTGTTTTGTTGTAATAATCAATGCCACCTCGGCAGTGGAACTGACCAGCAGATGTTTATTTCCACGTTTGAGTTGCCTGTGGCCAGAGGATTCAGCAAAAACAATAGTAACTCAGAGGAAGGAGTAGGTGTCAGTAAATTCTTTGACAGAGAACTGATGGTGAGGAAAGGCATGATACGGCTGACTATTTGTCGTGAAAAGGGTTGTCAGTTTTTGATGGATTTTGTTTTTAGAAAGTATCACGGGTTTCCCAAAAGCATTACCAAAATGCTATTTTTGGGAAGCCATTAACAAGAAGAATTTAAACTTAAATAGCACCATGCACATGGTGAAACCAAGCAGGAAAATCCAGGAAGATTATGTATTATGAACATTTGACTTATTTGATCACTAACTCAGTGGGTTGGCTAAACATTCTGCTCGGTGCTGTCACTAAGGACCTAAAATGTTCAGCATACCCAGCAGACTAACAGTAACAGGTATATTTAGTGCTGCCATCTTCCTTTAGCATGATGAATACATAGTTGTTAAAAAAAAAGTCATTTAACACTCAAGCATCTAACAAGAAACTATGTAGGAGACGGGAGACAGCACTTTGGCACTGCTCTGCAGTAATGTGAATGCTTGGTTTAGTGGGGGAAAATGAAAGCAATATGCCTACTGAGTCAACTCTGTTGCCTTATTATTGATGACCATTTGCGTTTTATCTCATGTTATCCATCTTTGGAACGGCCTCACAAACCCCCCCCTCCTAATGTCAGTGACACTGGGAGAAGGTAATCTGCCCAGTTGAAGGTTTCAAATTAGTTCTTGTGGTGGAGATGCCTGTGCATCGCTTTGATGGAAGGATGGGAGGCCTGAAATTACCATTGTGAAGGATTCATTGGACAAGGGCTGAATTGTACAGGCCCCTAGTGGGTATGTAAAGCAGGGTGGCTGCCCACCCCATCACCTTCTCATTTACCCCCATAATTATAGGCGTGAGGATAGAAGGCATTTAAACCACATTGCAGTGGATTGTGGAGTCATACGTAGACTAGACCAGGCAAAGAATGGTAGGCTTTCTTCCCTAAAGGGCCAGATAGGTTTTTATGATCATCATCAGATTTTTAATGGTAGATTTTGAAAATTTGCACTTGAATTCAAATTCCACCATGGCAGGATTCAAACCCAGAACACCTAGTCTTGTGGATTACTAGTCCCACATTAATATCACTATGCCACTGCTTTCCCACTCAATGCAATTAAAAATAAAATAATGTTATTGTTTTACTGCAAGGAAAACGGTGAAAAATAGCAATTAACAGTTGCAGAGTTATTTTTATTAGTTCAAGAAGAAACTGAAATCTGTTGAAAAAGGAAAATTGTGTTAGGTGATCTTAATGAAAATGATTTGGGGGTCTGGTCAGCCAGTTTACCATGAGGCAAAGTGCCCACAGCACTCAACTCCCACTAATCAACTTTGTGTTAGTAAAAAAAACACATACTAACCGACTGCACTGAAGTTTCTCTTGACTTCAGCTTGATACTCTGAATAATTACTTTTCCAGCAGTTTTTCAGAAGATTTCTAATGTTCATAATATCTTCTAGAATAAAAGGACAGAAGCTGCACAGGTCAGTCCTCAATGCCAATCATTTGAAAGCTGAAACCAACACTTCTTATTGCTTATTTTCAAACTATGTTATCCGTCAATCCAGTTGAGAAATGAAATTGGGCCATTTATGTAAAATGAAAGTCTTTGAGCTATCCTCTTAAAAATTTCCAAAGTAACTAAGGAAATTGTCAATCTGCAGACATTTTCATTGCACGTTGAACTTTTTGTCTAATTCTATACATGACAAACTGTTTGTTTTATTTTTGGCTTTATTTTTATCTACTTTCTTTAAGATATTGAATGAACAAATAGATAAAATGCTTTTTTGCTACAAAACTACCAATCAATTACACCATTCATCAATACTTTCTTTATCTAGATTAACCTCTTTAAATGCAATAGAATAAGGAGGTCTTGTTATTGTTAGATGCTGTATGAGTCACATATGGTTCTGTAAAATTAAAGAAATGCTTAAGTTACCATGGCAACACACAATCTAAGACACTTATATTTCACGCTCTATAGCAGCGGACCTGATTTTGGACAATTTGCAAGACTTAACACAATTCTGTAGTTAAGCAACAATGGCGTGTGACAATTTTTATGGTGTCTAACAGTAGGGACAACATATACACATTCATATTTAAACAATTTTTTTCTTGAAACTATGAAGATGATTAGGTCCTGGTTAATGAAGAAATTGGTGTCAACAAAAGAATTAAGAGCTAGAATAAGCCATCTGGCCCTTTGAGCATGCTCCACCATTCAATAAGATCATGGCTGATCTTCTTGTGGATTCAGTTCCACTTACCCGCCTGCTTACCATAATCCTTAATTTCTTTACTGTTCAAAAATCTATCTATCTTTGCCTTAAAAAGGTAGCCTCAACTGCTTGACTGGACACAGAATTCCATAGATTCACGACCTGAGCCAATAATTATTTCCGCATCCAGAATCTGCTCCGTGGAAGAAATAATCACTCTTGGGATTCTCACGCAGGAATTCCCTTAATTATTATGAGGAATGTTCCCTTGCCAATAAAGTGTCAGATGTCTCAGCTAGTAAACCGAACAGAGGCCTTCCAGTTTCAGAGGAGCAGTAGCCTGCAAAGCATGGTGAGTAAATGAAAGGACACCGACATTGAGACTCCTTCTCACCAGTTTTTCAGGAGTTTAGGTGAAATCCAGTTACACCAGGCCACTAGTATAGGAGTGGGGTGGGATACGGGGAAAATCCCTATACAGTGTGGCCTATGGCTGCACCCACACCCAAACAGGCAGAGAGAGTCTGTCAGCCTGCCTGGAGTATTGGTCCCCTGGCCTGCCACTGCATGCCTCCTTCAGGCAGTTGTCCCACATCGAGTTAGGAACCTGAAGACTGATAGGAAAATCAAGATGGGTAACTGTGCTAGCCCTGAATTTACCTTGGCAGAAGTGACCAATGCCAGGAATGGGGTTGGGAAACAAATGTGAGCTAGCATTTGTCAGACCCCTGTTTGCCTCTTGTTGTGATCCCTGTGGGAAATTATAAACTAAATTTAACAAATGACCTTAAATGAAAAAGTTACTAACAATATTCCACTTTTTGATGCCTTTATTTTCATGCCAGTCAGAGCCAATAAAAATTATACATGAATTAAGAGGCAAACGATACTTCAAATGGAAAGGTAACTTTACTTTAAATAGTTGAGACAACAAAGATACTTAATATTCAATCACAGGCATTTACATCATTCTCTGCAAAAATGTGACACCAGGTAGCTACACAATTCCATACTATGTAGCTCTTTATTCATACTTGATAAGTTAGGAGTCTTACCTGACAACAGCTTTTATCTCTTGAGTTTCATGGCCTGATTATCATCAACAAGACACGAACCCTCTCTTATATTAGTCACAGCTGTTCTGATCATGTGGCTTTCCAGATTTCGTCTGCAATTGACAAACAAATAACATCCAGTTCACAGTTTAGCCACTTCAGGGAAATCTGTAGCTCTTGAGCATTTCTGATTTATTCACATAGCTTTCCAGGTTTTAGACCTTTTTAGCCAGCTAATACACTACTCCAAGAGTTCCTGTCTCTGTTTTCTGCCGAAGAGAAAAACTGACCTTTCCCTGAGATTGATTTTTCTTCTTTTCTGCTAAGAATTCTGTACTTATCTTTCTGTATCTCTCTGTTTGTGCCTACATCAGTGAACAGATCACATTCACTCTCTGCTTTTAGCTCTCCTTTGTGTCTACCAACTATATAGCCTTTTTGTATCTTCATTTTCTTCCTGTTGGTTCCGCTTCCAGATCAAGTGTCATTAGGTCACAAGGACCTGAATTTCTTATTACCAAAGAAAGGTGCAGTTTAAACCTTTACAATTGATGCAAACTCTTCAAATATTCTTACAAAAAATGATTACTGATACCATGGATATTACAAAGAAATTGCAAATTTTACTTACTGTACACCTTCCAAGTCAAAGCTCATCATACTCCACCATTCCACCTTCAGTAGGGTCTGAAAATTCAGCTCATGGTTAGAACATAGAACACTACAGCACAAACAGGCAATTCGGCCCACAAGTTGTGCCGATCATATCTATACCTACCAGGCCATAGAACTATCTGTAACTCCCAATCCCATTAAATCCCATGTACTCATCCAGAAGTCTCTTAAAAGACCCCCGCGAGTTCGCCTGTACCACCACTGACAGCAGCCAATTCCATTCAGTCACCACCCTCTGAGTGAAAAACTTATCTCTAACATCTCCTCTGTATTTCCCCCCAGCACTTTAAATCTGTGTCCCCTAGTAGCAACCATTTCAACCCTGGGAAATAGTCTCCGAGAATCCACTCTATCTATTCCTCTCAACATCTTATAAACCTCTATCAGGTCGCCTCTCAACCTTCATCTCTCCAGGGAGAAGAGACCTAGCTTTCTCAACCTATCTTCATGAAGCATGCCCCCCAATCCAGGCAACATCCTTGTAAATCTCCTCTGCACCCTCTCAATAGCTTCCATATCCTTCCTATAGTGAAGCGACCAGAACTGCACACAACACTCCAAGTGGGATCTGACTTGGGTCTTAAAAAGTTGCAGCATTACCTCCCGACTCCTAAACTCAATTCCTCTATTAATGAAGGCCAGTACACCATATGCCTTCTTGACCACATCCTCCACTTGTGGGGCCGATTTAAGAGTCCTATGGACCCAGACCCCAAGATCCTTCTGCTCTTCAACACTGCCAATATTCCTATCCTTGATATTATACTCCTTCATCACACTGGTCCTGTCAAAATGGACCACCACACATTTATCCACGTTGAAGTCCGTCTGCCACTTCTCCACCCAGTCTTGCATCCTATCTATGTCTCGCTGCAACTTCAGACATCCCTCCAGACTATCCACAACACCACAAACCTTTGTATCATCAGCGAACCTACTAACCCATCCCTCCACTTCTTTATCCAGGTCATTTATGAAAATGACAAACGGCAAGGGTCCTAAAATAGATCCTTGGGGCACTCCACTGGTGACTGACCTCCATGCAGAAAAAGACCTATCCACAACTACTCTCTGCCTTCTGCAGGCAAACCAGTTCTGGATCCACAAGGCCAAAGCCCCTTGGATCCCATGCCCTCTCATCTTCTCAAGAAGTCTTGCATGGGGGACCTTATTAAATGCCTTGCTGAAATCCATGTAAACCACATCCACTGCTCTTTCTTCATCAATGTGTTCAGTCACATTTTCGAAGAACTCAATTCGTAAGGCATGATCTGCCCTTAACAAAGCCATGTTATATAAGGTTATATAAGAGTGGCTGGCAATGCTGATATTTGTTATGAATGATTTCAACTAATTCCATGAGAAGAGAATTAATTTGATCAGTTTCAATAAAAAAGAATTGTGAGAACATTGGAAAACGATCCCGTGACATCTCCTACAAGATTACATTCAGCTAACAGATTTGTGGAAGCAGCAGAAGGAAATTTCACACCCAGACACTCACAGAGGTGGGAGCAACATAGGGTCAGGTTCATGGCCTCCCCTGAGCATTTTTCTCAGCGATGCACCATTCGCTGGTGGCGGGATCCTCTGGTCCCACCATTGTCGATGGAAATCTCCATTGAAGTCACCCCATGCCACCAGAAAATCCAAGGCAGGAGATGCACAGCAAGCAGGACCAAAGAATCCAGCCATAATGTTTTTCTATAGCAAAAATGGCTCCTGAACTGGATGCTTCAAAATTTTCTTGGACTATTTCTAGTTAATAATGTTAACAGGGAAGCAGGAATTTCTATTCACAAATGGTCAACTATTTTTACATAATAACAAAACGCGGTGTGGGGGGGGGTGATTAATGTCTTTTATGTGATATACATGAACAAAACTGGCCATGTTCCCTGATTGAATTTGTGTGATTCCTCAAATTGTTCTGCTTGGAAAAGACTTTTCACAGTGCATTCATTTCATTATGTAGACAAACGCTCACTGACATATTTTAAAATCTTTTATGTATCAAAGAATATTTAATTCACTAAGAAATTGACCAGCACACACAAATGAGACTATTAAATTGTTCAATATTATTCTTCAAAGTAATTTTCGATGATTTCAAAACACTGGTGGAGCAATGGATTCTTATTAAAAATGCTTGTTTTTTGTGATAAGCTTATTTTCAGCTCTGCTCATAAAATTACAGCAACTGCAAAAACATCAAAGAACACCTCATAATGGGAAAAAGGGAAACAATTACACTCCATTACACTGCCTAATTGTGCTAGCTCACATTTGTGATTATGTAGATGAATTTTTGCAGAAATTTGAACCGTAACCAGTGCATTTTCAAGCAGTTTTTGGACTCAGTTTCCTGATCATGCTCCAAATAAATGGTCAATCAGATTCACCTCCATGATTGTTCTGTTTGCTGTGACAATCTTGAATGGGAACTTAAATAAATATTAAAGGTACATTCTAATGGTTGCCAGTATTGTAAAGATAGGTATCTAGCTGTGGGTTTATTTGAAAATGAAGTTCCTTCATTGTAATATTGTGTTCCTTTCTTGATATTTTCCCCCATTATCCCTTGGCAGACTGTAACCTCTCCAGTCCTGAATTCTTGGGACTAAGTCATTTCTGGTTATGGAATTTTCAGGACTATAGTATGATGTTGAAATGATTTAACCACAAGTATGTGACCTGGAAAATACCATAGGTATACATATTTATCCAAAACAAAGCAGTGATGAAACATTAATGAAACAGTAAGAAAATGGTTTTACTTATTCGAAAGCTAGACCTTCAGTGTTTATGCATCCAAATGCTGGATTGATGATGCCGAGGGAAGCACTAAAGCATTAAAAACCTTGGAAAGCTAATAAGTTGTTTAAAGGTACAAAGCCAATTTTAATCAGGAGTGGATATGACAATGGCAGAGGGTCAGTGGGGTGTTGGAGGTTTTGGGGGGAGGGATTGCTTTCGCATGATGAGCGACAAACCCTGATTTACTTGTCTATTTGTGAGAGACTTGGACATTACTAATTTATATATGTTGGGGCACAGCCCCTTTACATGAATAGGTCATGTGACCTGAGGTGTGGGACGAGCTGGCCAGAAACCATCCTGAGAGAGCAGTTGTCACTTGGAGTGTGAGCGAATAGACTGAATAAAGATCTGTGTTCCCTGGCTGTGGAGTAAGTTCTTATCACCCTTTAGTAGTAAAGAATTTAACATAACAGTTGGTGATGCAAGATGGCAACTTACTGGCAGACATTTGATGGGAAAGATACATGCTCTCTGATTCAAGCTCAAAAGCAGTTGAATCCCGTTAACTCTGATCTGGTACTATTGCCTGGTCCTTGGTCTTTCACCATGGAGAAGGAGAAATGTAATAGTGTATTAGGAAGAAAACAATGATATTATACACTTGGAGGCAGCACAAACATTTATACATCAAATTTTCAATGTGCCTTCTTAAAGTTTCCTGAGTTGCCACAATAACAAACTCACCAGTTGACAAGACCACATGCTTTGCTTCGATGGAGTGGAAATCAGCATTAAATTGCCACTCTGATCCTAGGTATTTTACTTTGAAATCCGGCCTTTCTCATGTACCAGACATTCAGATCCAAACTCAACAAGGACAGTGCAATGCAGCAGGTTCCAGAGGCCTCCACCACATCAGAAGTAAGGAAGACATATCACTTTTCTAGCTGCTGTTAAGCAGGCAAGTTTAAAGGTCTGACCATTTTGAATCTCAAAGCTCTGCAATCTCCTACCTTTTAGATAATTTTCTTTATTATTGTTCCTGCCATTACATCATGCACCATTACACATTTTCTCATGCTATACTCTTTTACCAGATCTTTTCCCACCCACTTAATCATTTAAACTGCTTCTACATTCTACTTTTCTAAACTTAGGTTATTCTTCTCTAATGTGTTAATATCATCATTAGTTTATAGAACCATGCCTCCATCTTTTCCTAATTTCCTGTTTTTCCCAAGTGTCATGTATCCTCAATACTCAGATCTCAATCAATGTCATCTTGTAGCCATGTCTCTATAATGGCTGTCAGATCATATTTATTAATTTCTATTTGTGCCGTCAGTTCAGTTCTTTTGTTTTGAATGCTACGTTAGTTTAGATTCAGAGCCTTTAGTTTTGTCATTTTATTATTTTTGCAGCTTCTGGCCTTATCTGTTCATTTATTCTGAAATTTATTCTCTGTCCTTTCCTGTCACATTCTGTTTATCATTTCCTCTGTTATTACCTTTCTTTCTTGCCTTATCCATACTCTTTGGTTTATTACATATTCCCAAATTTGCTCCCACTATAAGTTTAAAGCCATGAGTACTTCCCTTGTTATAAAACTCACTAGAACACCAACTCCAGCTCAGTTCAGGTGTAGACTGTCCCAATGGTTTAGCTCCTACTTTCGTCAGAACTGGTGCAAGTGCTCCATAAACTAGAATCACTTCTCCCAAACATTCATTATACATTCATTTATCTAATCTTATTTGTCCTATGCTAATTTGCACGTGACTCAGATAATAATCCAGAAATGATAACCTTCGAGGTTCTACTTAATTCATGCTGACTCTACAGAATCTCTTTCTTCATCCTGTCTCTGCTGAGAGGTTGTTTCCACTTGTGGGAGAATCTAGGATCAAAGGGCATAATCTCAGATTAAGGGATCATCCACTTCCTGCTACCTCAACAAAGCAGCCAGCATAATTAAGGACCCCATGCACCCTGGACGTTCTCTCTTCTATTTTCTTCCTTCGGGAAAAAGACACAAAAGTTTGAGTTCACATACCAAGCAATTCAAGAAGAGCTTCCTCGCTGCTGCTGTCAGACTTTTGAATGGGTTTACCTTGCATTCTCTACATCCTAGCTACGACTGTAACACAACATTCTGCACTCTCTTATTTCTTCTCTATGAACAGTATGCTTTGTCCGGATAGCACACAAGAAACAATACTTTTCACTGTAAGTTCATACATGCGACAATACTAAATCAAATCAAATCAAATTATATGGTGCATTCCAGGATCTTAGGATATCCCGAAACACTGAGTCAATTTAAGTACTTTTGAAGTGTAGTCACAATTGTAAAGTATAAAATAGCTGTCAATTTGAACATAAATATATGATCTTTAGAGATTTCCAGTTTTAAGAACACTGGTGATCAGCCAATAAGGGATTGGTAAAATATTAAGTTCAATGATTAAGTAGAATATTATACATTTTACCTGTTTTGTAGTTAATATTACCTTTCCATCTATTCTCTTAAGCCTTGTGTACGATTTTATCTTTAGCCAATTCAGGAACTGAGTTCGCATCCTGTCATGGCAGGTGGTGGAGTTTGAATTCAATAAAAGGTATCTGGAATTAAGAATTTACTAATGACCGTGAAACCATTGTCAGTTGTCGGGAAGAACCCATCTGGTTCACTAATGTCTTTTAGGGAAGGAAATCTGCCTTCCTTGATTGCTCTGGTCCATTTGTGACTCCAGAGCCACAGCAATGTGATTGACTTTCAACTACCTTCCGAAGGTAACTAGGGAAGGGCCTTCCAGCGATGCCCATGTCCCACAAATGAATAAAAAAAACACAAAATTGCAGAAGTCAAGAAATGTTGACTTCAGTGTAGTCAATAATTGATTAATCTAAGTTCTTCATCAAGTATTTATCTCTGGATTTTGGGGAACCATTAGTCTAAAATTACAATGACTTTATTTACTATACAATCCTTAGATGATTAAATCAATGGTTATAACTTCATCTAATGCAAAATAAGAATTATGTCTTCATGGCATGAGATGTGTATCCAAAGCAATGAAACATTTTATTAGTTATCCTTTTGATTTTGCACTTAATCCTTTGTCATGACCAATAAAGGAGCAGAGATATTTGCTGCGTGCTTCCGATGATAATAACTAATTCTCTCTGAATAGGAATGCTGCATTGCAGAGGTATTTACAATACAAAATAGTCAATTGGTTTGTGCTTGCAGTTGTGTCCTGGGACATGCTGAGTAAGAACAATCACCAACAAATTAAAACTATCCCTTCAACTACGAAACACTTAAAGAGAGTGGAATCTATAATGATGCACAGGAAAAATAAATATTTTATTATCTTCTGTCCCTAGAGCAAACCAGATGAGTTCAAAAACATAATTAAGACTGTCGCATAAATGTCTTAATACTGGCTTGAGAAGGTGAAACATTGTTGGTTGCTTCTTGGCATCATACTTGGCATATCTTCATATCATTTCTGAAATGATGGTGATGTGCTAATAATATTTTAGATTATTTTGCTATAGGTTGGCATTAAAACACATCTCCTATTAACTAACATATGTCTGCTTCTGCACACAAGATCAGTAAATACAATACATGACTGGCAATAGTAATAAATGACTTGTTAAATTTTACTGTTATTGTGCAAAACTTTCAGGTGGATTCACTGTAGTTCTTGTAATCTGCACTTGTTGGCATTTGACTTTCCATTGAACAAGGGTATGGGAAACATCTGTAGAATCACAGAATCCCCACAGTGCAGAAAGAGGTCACTTGGCCCATTAAAACTGCACCGACTACAATCATATCCAGGCTCTATTCCCATAACCCTAAGTATTTACCCTGCTAATTTCCCTGACATTCAATTTAGCATGGCCAATCAACCTAGCACATACATCTTTGACTGTGGGAGGAAACCAGAGCACCCAGAGAAAACCCTCGCAGGCATGGGGAGAATTTGCAAACTCCACTTAGATGGTCACCCAGGGCTGGAATTCAATCCAGATTCCTGATGCTGTGAGGCATCAGTGCTAACCATTCTGCCAGTGTGCCATCCATGCTCACTGCGTACACCAGTACCTTCAACACTCAAAATAAAACTAACTATAGAAAAATACTGGGACGCCTGTGGCATTTCAAAAATAAAGTCACAGCATCTGCGCTACATAAAAATAGGAACAGAACGTAACCTTTCCTTACTAAAAATATTGGAACAAACACAGTACATTTAGTTCTTTTTGAAAAGCACAGGCTTTTAAAATGTAGAACAGAGGAGCAATCATCAAAAAGAAGGACGTTTTAAATAAAGAATAATTTCAAAATGCAAAAAAAGTACTTGCCAATGAATTAAAAAAAAAGCCATTGATTCACATCATTATTTCTTTGTGTTCAGGTCTATCACTGAGGCATCCATTGGGGTGATGGATAATATTGACATGAAACCTACTATCCTTCAGCCTGGAGCTAGGCCTGGTTGTCTGATACTGAGCTGGCCTGGAGCCCAGTGTGCTGCTCCAGTATACTTGGTTCCTGTCTGTGGCCACCAATCTGTTACAAATGAGGCCCAGTCCTTGAAATAAGCTTGATCTCCCAGCAGGAGGATTGGGCCATAAGGGAATCAACCATCTGACTATCATTCTTGGCAAAATTCAACTCTCAGAATGTTACTGCATTCAAAAGTGGCCCATCAGATCTGTGCCGATGTGTCTCTGTGTACGACTTACTCCAGCTAATCCAATTTATTGCCATTGCCCTTTAGAATGTTAATTCCCTTTGAATAGAATTTTTGGATTCTACTTCAATAGCTTCCATATGATTTCTTTTTACAATCTTGGCTTTAATTTTCTGTAGTGTCCTTACATTCTCACTAATCAGTAGAAAAACTCTATCACCACTTGCTAATTATGACCCTTGTTGCACCTTGAATCCCACTCGCCCTGCCTGAGACACTTTGCTTTAACCTTATCCTTTACTTTCCATTCTGCAACTTTGGCCATGTTCTCATACTCTTTGTCGTAACTCTGTGCTAATTCCTAAGTATTGACCAATCATTAAAGTGAACAGCGCACTCCATCTATGATTTTATTTGTGTTTGAATTTCCAATTGCCAATAGGTGATTCTTTATCTTTGTGTTTTAACACAATGCTGATTGCCACTTGGCAACAGAGCTACAAGCAGAGTCAGCGCTTGGGAGATGAGCCAAATGGTGAGTCATTCTTTTGTCAAGCAGCCAAATGGCACAAAACCGAAGTAGTTTCATAGAACAAGAGGCAGAGTTTCTGACAAACTTATTTATTCGCTTTTGTTAGCCAAAAAGACCTGTGGCATTATGTTCAAAAATCCAAAAGTGCTGATGCTGCTGCTGATATACTGGATAGAGTTTTGCTTTGCAAAGATCCTGCTGTTCTGTTCAAAGCAAAAAATTGCTTTGACTGATCTCAAGAATGGGATCCTCACAATAGCGTTTTTACATCAATATTCCTGCTTCTTGTCTCATGTCTATTCTGATGCTTGATATTTTCCTTAATGCACCATCATCATCAATTGCTGCACATACAGAATTGCTTTAAGTAAGAAGGATGTGCTACAGGACTGAAATTGTCAAGGAACCAAATGCAGCATTAGACCTAACATTAGATTATGATTCAACTCATAAAATCAAACATTTTGAATGTAATTACAACCATAAGTCCTTAAAATTTATTCTCTGGGTTAAAACTACTTCTGATGCCTTTACTAATAACTCTGGTTCTAAGATATTAGATACATGGACTTACCTAAAACCGCATGCACAACAGTATTTTTCCAGGAACACCTTTCTTCAGAATTAGGCCTTTTCTTGACTAAGTGACAAATGGTATAGGCGTCAAAGGTACTCAGCCAAGGCACTGGAAAAGAAAGGAACTTTGGATACTGAGAGACTAACAAGAGGATGAATTTTAGGTTTTGTGCCGTTGGTTCGAGTGAAATTGGCAGATATATTGTGATGATCTCTGAAGGTTATCCTACTTTCTGTTTGGATTTATCATTTGAGTGCTATGAAAATGGTATTGGCTTGTAGAGCTGTGTTAGTGTGAAAACTCATCGAGTAGAAAAGTGCTTTGTCAGCATTGCCAATGAGGTTGTTCCTGCAAATTGCAAACGATTAAACTGTGGAATGAACACTTATACTGGATTCTGAGTAGCGAATCCAACAGAATGAAACCGTTAGATGTAAATAATTGCAAAAAATGAAATAGATATGAAGCCACAAGGTATATCTGTGTGTTTTTTTTTTATATTGAGAGTTTGAGTTCCTGGACAGTTGATTAATTCATACAGTGGACCCTAAATGAATTAGCCAACATTTAATAAATGACGTGAGATCAAATAAGCATAGTAACAAGAAGATGGTGTAGCTAATAGGGGTGTGTGGTGGGGGTAGCTTTATTAAAATTCTTTTATGGGACATGGGTGGCTAATGCAATTAGCATTAATTGCTCAATCTTGGTTGTCCCTGAGTTGGTAGTGGTGAACAGTCCTCTTGAATCACTGCCATCCATATGGCATAGGTACACCCACAGCGCTGTTAGGGAGGGAGCTCCAGGATTTTTACAGGTAACAGAATGGCTATATATTTCCAAATCAGGATGGTGAATGGGTGTGTGGGTACAGGGTAATACAGACAGGACTGCCAGTCCATTAATGGATTTGACCATTGAATGAGAAGGTCAGAAGTTAGTCAGAGGCTAATCTGTACAGTTCTCATTAAAACCAAAGAGAATGGCTACTCTGTCCATGTAATGTGTTGGGAATTCACATGAAGATGTATAAATGAGAATCCCATTACACTTGCGTCAAATTGATGCAAGCTGACATCTCTGGCAAGGGGATGGGTTTCCTTGTTGTTTGCAAATTAAAATCAATGACCACAGAACCGTTTTAGTTTCTGACAAGGTTAAAATTGCTTCTGTAGTTATAAAATGCATGATATGTTTGGTATTATGTTGACTTGGTGTGTTGGAGCACTAAGATACCACTGACTGATAGCATAAGGCTGAAGCCAGGAATTTCTGGCCTCCATGACAAACATTCCCTAATATCAGAATTCCACAAAGTTCATTATTAGTCTGGCTTTTACTATCCATTTGGTTCATTGAAGTCACCCCAGGAAAATACACTTTCCTCAGTTGATTTGGATCAGGTTATTGTGAATTGGGTAGTCACTCAATTTCTAAGGTTCACTTCTTTTCAGATGCCTTTGATGTCTATAACATTCCTTGCTTCGCCAAGGAAAGGCCTAACTGTGAAGAATGATGTTCCTAGAAAAATATCTGTTGTCATGCAGCCATAAACTCTATGTGGTTTTAGGCAAGCACATGTGAGGGATATTCAGTACTATCGTAGGGAGAGGCTCACCTCTATACATCACCATGAACACAGGCTCAAGTTGGGATGAGGGCCATATGGAGACATTCACAATCATGGGGGAGGGTGGAAATGCCCAAAACACTCTCAATGGGCTCAGAGTTACAGGGGGAGAATGACCAGAGGGAGGTCTAGATGCATATCATAGGCTTGCAGGATGATTTGAGGGACTTAGATAGTGACAGTGAAAGGATTGCAGCTGGTCTGGAAGTGGAAGTGCAGCAGCCTTATGTTTAGACCCCAAATCAATAAAAGAGTTTAAAAATTAAATTGAGTGGAAGTCGATCCATGGCTGGGATTAGAGTTGCTTACTCATTAAAATGTCAACATGGACATGAAGATTAGGCGGATAGAACTCATAAAGACTTCATCGAAATTTTAGAGTTGGAACATTTCATGGTGAGGTTTTTACACGAGACTATGCAAAGTATTATGATTATATTAGAGGTGGTCTCATTGGGCATTCCAGAGCATCAGCGATATGTGAACAAGGCAGAGGCAGCCAATCATTAAGGAGTACAGCTGCTGGATATAAGCAATAAACTCTATCAAATCCTGCAAACTGCAGTGTCATTTGACATACGCTATGGGGCACAAAACATATAATCTTTCCAAAAGTGCAAGGTAGGGGTAATCTCAAATCAATATTAGGCAGCATGTGAATATTTTTAGTGAGGCTCATAATGATATGTCTGTGCCCAACTCTCTTCCATCCTGTCTGGGATTGTGATATCAATTTGCTGAGGTAGATTCTTAGATACTTATGATCAATGAAATAATGCCTCAGCTACAAGGGTGAAACAGAAAAAGTTTTCTATAAGGGCAATTTTAACTCTGGCAGATACTGGATAAATGAGTAGCTAGCTAAGATCAGTCAAGGAATCTTCCCTGTCAAAGTCCCCTTCTCTGTTTGCAGTTTTTGATGTTATCCTACCAATGATAAGGAACTCCACCCCAACCCAGGGTAATTTCATAACGTTGCTGAATGAGACTCTGATGAAATCATTAGTGCACAATCTTTTTTTTTTAACAGCATGAGGGAGAAAGCTGACATGTTTATTCTACCAGGTGAAGCTAACAGGAAGAAGAGTTACTCACACGCTCCCCACTGGTCAAAGAAAGTTGAGGCCTGAGCTCACCTCTCATGCTCTCAGTCAGTTACTCATCCAACAGCTGTAACAAGAGACAGCTGGCTGGTTTGTGAGAGTAAAATAATAGATGATAGATATCCACCAGCAGAGTCACACCCTGCTCACAGGAAGACCAGTTGGGATTAGAACAGGTTTAAAGAGATGAGATCTTTGAACATTTTACTTTTGCTGTGGTGCCAGAAGGAGCAGGAGAGTTGTACTATGCCTCTGTGGAACGTGCCTTCTCTGCCCTTCACTCCTTCCACTATCTGATTGCTAGACTCTCTCAGAATACCCAACTTGCACAGCCAAGGTCAGCCCTCAACCTCCAATGATTATAGAGTGGAGGGAGGTGGGAAGTAGGGGATATGCTATGCACCTCAGTTCACACTTGCCTGATTGTTGCCTGAAGTTAAATTAGAGCTGTATGGTCTTCCTATTTTTCAGAGTTGCTTCCAGTGAAAATAATGAAAAATAAGTTAGTGAAGAAGTGTAATTTAAGGACTTCTGAAGATCCATTCCAAGAAAGTAGTACAAAATTGACATTTAGGTATTGCAGGACCCTCTGCCTGCTCTAAAGGTTCTCATTTCTAGCTATCAATAACACACAATTTGAATGAAGTTCTACCTAAAGTGTACACCTTTATTAAACAATTGATGGGATACACCTCAGAATACTGAGACAAGCAAGGGAAGAAATTGCTGGAGCTTTGAGAGAAATCTCTGCATCCTCACTGGCTACAGGGGAGGTCCCAGAGGATTAGAGAATAGCCAATGTTATTTCTTTGTTTAAGAAGGGTAGCAAGAATAATCCAGGTAATTACAGGCCACTGAGCCTTACATCATTGGTAAGGAAATTATTGGAGAGGATTCTTTGAGACAGGATTTATTTCCACTTGGAAATAAGTGGATGCAGTAGTGAGAGGCAACATGGCTTTGTGAAGGGGAGGTCGTGTCTCACAAACTTGATCAAGTTTTTCGAGGGAGTGATGAAGATGATTAATGAGGGTAGGGCAATGGATGTTGTCTACATGGACTTCAGTAAGGCCTTTGACAAGGTCCGTCATGGCAGACTGATGCAGAAGGTGAAGTCGCATGGGATTAGAGGCGAGTTGGCAAGGTGAATACAAAACTGGCTCGATCAGAGAAGACAGAGGGTAGCAGAGAAAGTGTGCCTTTCTGAATGGAAGGCTGTGACAAGTGGTGTTCCTCAGGGATCGGTGCTGGTACCTTTGCTGTTTGTAATATATATAAATGATATGGAGGAAAATATATCTGGTTTGATTAGTAAGTTTGCGGACGCCACAAAGTTTGGTGGATTTGCGGATAACGATGAGGAACATCAAAGGACACAGCAGGATATAAATCAGTTAGAGACTTGGATGGACAGATGACTAATGGAGATTAATCTGGACAAATGTGAGGTGATGCATTTTGGAAGGTCTAATTCAGATAAGAAATATACAGTAAATGGCAGAACTCTTTAAAGTATTGATAAGGGAAGAAATCTGGGTATTCAGGTACTGAAAGTGGCAATGCAGATGGAGAAGGAAATCAAGAAGGCATATGGCATGCTTGCCTTCATTGGCCGGGTCATTTAGTTTAAAAATTGGCAAGTCATGTTGCAGCTTTACAGAACTTAGTTAGGCCACACTTGGAGTATAGTGTTCAAGTCTGGTCGACACACTACCAGAAGATTGTGGAGGCTTTGGAGAGAGTACAGAAAAGATTTACCAGGATGTTGCCTGGTATAGAGGGCATTAGCTATGAGAAGAGGTTGGAGAAACTTCGTTTGTTCTCAGTGGAATGACAAAGGTTGAGAGGTGACCTGGTAGAAGTCTACAAGATTATGAGAGGCATGGACAGAATGGATACTCAGAAGCTTTTTCCCAGGGTGGAAGAGTCAATTACTAAGGGGCACAGGTTTAAAGTGTGAGGAGCAAGGTTTAAAGGAGATGTATGAGGCAGATTTTTTACACAGAGAGTAGTGGGTGCCTGGAATTCATTACCAAAGGAGATAGTGAAAGTGGATACAATAGTGAATTTTAAGGGCGTCTTGACAAATACTTGAATAGGATAGGAATAGAGGGATATAGTCCCCAGAAGCGTAGGGAATTTTAATTAAGTCGGACAGCATAGTCAGTGCAGACTTGGAGGGATGAAGGGCCTGTTCCTGTGCTATAATTTTTTTTCTTTTTTTTGTTCGTTGTTCACTAAGCAATAATACATAATCACAATAATACTGGTTGCTTAGCTTCTTCCAATTCGGAGTTCATTTCAGTGTCAACCTGAAGACGTATCCTCCATGCATGACTTCTGAGTGACTGATCAAACCATTCTAAAGCACTGCAGCAAAGATGTTGTGGACGTTTTCTTTGGACCATCCTTTTGTTATGGTCCTACGCCATATAAGATAAAGTATGCTTTTAGTCCATTTAATTCGTTTTTAATTGCATCAATATTCATCTCCATGATTTCTCCAGATATCTCTCGGTCTTTGAAGGTCGCACTTGAGGTATTATTGATTCTACTTTGTTACTTCTTATAATCAATCCCCAGGTTATTTCAGACAGACATCTTTACTATCTCTGATTTGCCCAAAAGATGTCTATTCTTCTCACTATTCGAGACCAGTTCTCCTACACAGTTCAATTCATTTTACGGACCTTGTTTATTCTAACAGGATTGTGTCTTAACTAAATTAACCAGCCTGTTTTGCAGTACAGTTCTCCAGACGTCTTTGGCCTTGTTTCTTCTTTCATCTCAATGTTCTATGATACAAGCATGAGGCAGACTCCAGCCACACACAGAGCCACCAAGCAACAGGTCCATATTCATGAATATAAAAGGAAGAAAATAATTACATGGTTGAAAAGTAATTAATACATTAAAAGAAAGTAAATAATACATTGGCTTACAGCATAGAGGAGGGAACGGAATTGCAATTCAGAACAGTTTGCCAGTTGCACAAAGGAAGGGCAAGATTTAGAAATACCAGGACATCTGATGCTTATTCTTTCAAAATAATTTATATATAGAATCATAGAATGACAGAACACAAATCCATTATATACCTCTCAACTCTTTAAATGCTTTCTAATAATAAAACAATGTTAGACATACTTTGAGTTATAAATATTTCATATATCACCAGAATAATTTAATATCAATACGAGATTAAGTATGCGGCAATTTGTGCCCCCCCTCACCCACACCCCCTCCCCCAAGCCCTCCATTAAATCTTGCAAATATTGTAAATATTCAACAGTAGATTGTCTGATTGAAATGTGGGAATGTGTCATGGAATCAATTACACAGATGAGTCACATTAGTGATAAACTGGTAATATAATTAACTATGGATTGATTGCAGTGAATAAAATAGAACATCTAAACAGTTCAAGACCATTATTTCAAATAAACAGTGCCAACCATTTTTAGAAAGAGCCTTATTTCAACCTTGAAAGCCTTAGTGAATTTAACCTTTAATTATTGTAATGGAATAAAATAAATATCCAGGAGGGGGCAGGAGAGTATCTTGACTGATTTGAATGAATTGCAATCATTGTTGAATCAACAGATTCATTGCCAGTCAATTCAAAACTTTACAGATTAAAAAAAAATAGTTTTTTTAACCTTCTTCTGGGCTCAGTTTATTACTTGTGTCAATAAAATCTTCAATAAGAGGCTTATTGACTCTTATTTCAAAAAGGGGAATATACAGCCTTAGATTTCTCATCACTTCTTTCTGACTGATCTTCTCTGTTGATCCCTCCCTCTGGGCATTGCAAACTCAAGCCTTTCCCATGGAGCCTATTGCCCTTTCTTCACACAGCATCATCTTTGTGGATGAAGGCTTTCTCTCTCTGGGCAAGGTGTAGCATGTTAGTGAAAGACTGGATTCAGATTTTGCTGCATTGTACTCGAATCCCTGCCATCTTATCTTCTCATGGAATTTTTCCATCTCTCTTACTTGCTGATTCCACTCTCTATTGTTGTGCCTAAGTATATTTTGTTGAAGTGGATCTGCATGGCCTTTGCCTCGTGTTGGTACTTAGAGTGATTGATCTTGCAATATCATCTATTGATACCAGTTTCTTTATTAGATAACGGATCTGAATATCAGTCGCCATATACTTAATACTTTGATCTTGGCAAATGGAGCCAAATTGAAAGAAACTTGCTCTGTGCTCTCTTCCTGTCATCAGGACTTTAAATTAAGAATAAGTATTGTGGGAATAAGGTCTGTCAAGTGAATCAAGTATCACAAGTGGAACATTTAGAGAATAAGTTGCATCATAATGTTCAGGTTAGGACAAGGAACAATCCAGAGCAAGTATTATTAACTGAGAGAAAGCCAATTTCAATCGGGTAAGAATGGATCTGACCCAAATAAATTGGAATCTAAGGCCATGGCAGGCAAAACAGTCATTGAAGAATGGGCTACCTTTAAAGAAGAATTAAAGCAGCTTTATCTTCACAAAGTAGAAATGTAGGGCAAACAAATCTAGAGCTCATTGGGTGACAAAAGATGACAATAGGGATTAAGATGATGAAGAAAAAGTGTGTTTATGACAAACATCAGATAGATAATACAATGGAGAACCAGGTTGAATGTAGAAGATTTAGAGGGGAATTGTAAAAAAAAGCAAACAAAAGGAGCATAGTGAGTGTATAAGAGGCTGGCAGCTAGCATAAAATTGAAACAAAAGTCTGCTAAAGCCATATAAATAGTGAAAAGGTGATAAAAGGAGGAGGAGGGCCAAAAATGAACACAAAAGAGGATTTGTACAGGAGGCAGGGGATAGGACTGAATTATTAATTCAATACTTTACATCTGTCTTTACCACTTTAAAACTCAGAAAGCATGCTGGTTTAGTTAAAATTGACTGAGGTACAATACTGCAAACAGCAACTTTTCATAGTCCATGAACAAATCATGGGTAGCACGGTAGCACAGTGGTTAGCACTTGTGCTTTACAGCTCCAGGTACCAGGGTCCGATTTCTGGCTTAGGTCACTGTCTGTGTGGAGTTTGTACATTCTCCTTATATCTGCGTGGGTTTCCTCTGGGTGCTCCGGTTTACTCCCACAGGCCAAAGGTGCAGGTTAGGTTGATTGGCCATGCTAAAATTGCCCTTAGTGTCCTGAGTAGGTTAAAGGGATTAGCGGGTAAAATATGTAGCAGTTTGGGGGTAAGGGCCTAGGTAGGATTGTGGTTGGTGTGGACTCAATGGGCTGAATGGCTTCCTTTTGTACTTAGGGTTTTTATAATCTATGATAGCCATAGCTGCGAGATTATTTAGGTAGATAGCAACAGCATGTGCCAAACAATTTCAACAACACAAATAACGAATTACACATATTGTAGTTTCAGCTCTATGTTGTTAGTTCAGGTTAAGTCTGTTTTTGAGATCCTGTTCAAGTTCATCTCAAAATACGTTTTCAGTACAGGACTAGCAGAAAAAGCCAGTACATCTCTCTCTCTCTCTCGGTTTTTCTCTTTCTGTTCATTTTCTGTAATGATTTAATTTTGAGTTCTATTAATAAATGAAATTTATCATATCAAAGGAATGAATGGACACTACAAGTTCTTTAATGAGATAATAGAGAGGATTAATGCTGTTAATGTGGTGTACATGGACTTTCAAAAGGCCTTTGCTGCACAAAGACCTCTGAGCAAAGCTACAGCTCATGGAATAAATGGAATAGTGGCAACATGATTATGAAATTGGCTGAGTGATAGGAATCAGAAAGTGGTGATTAATCAATACTTTCAAACAGGAGGAGAGTATATACTCTAGGTCCCCAGGGTTGATGTGGGGTCTCCTTTCTCACTGATATATACTGATAACCTGCAGGGCACAGTTTCAAAATTTACAGATGATTCAAAACTTGAAATGACTGTGAGCACTGAGGAGAATAGTATAAAAATTGAAAAGGACATATTCAGGTTGAAGGAATGGATGATATAACAGTTACATTTCATGCAGAGAAGTGTGAAGTCATTAAGTTTGGGAGGAAAATACAGCGAGGCAACGCAAAATACAGGGTGTAATCTAAAAAGGTGGGACCTAGGTGTATAGGTATATAAATAATTGAAGGTGGCAGGACAGGCTCCGAATGTGGCAAATAAAGCATAGTTAAAGCATAGTCCTTAGCTTCAGTAATAAAGACACAAATTGCAAAGGCAAGGAAATTACCTCAATCCAGTTCTGGGCATCATGTTGGAAAAAGTTAAAAAAAATCACAAGAATGGTTACAGGGATAAGAAACTTCAGTGACATAGAAATTAGAGAAATTGGAACTGTTGTCTTTGGAGAAAAGACAGTTGGCAGGATGTTTGATAGATTGTAAGGCATTTGGACCGTGTAAATAGGGAAAGAATGTTCCCATACTTGGAGCAATTGAGAAAAGAGGGCACAGATTTGAGGCAATTGGCAAAAGAAAGCAATAGAGACGTGAGGGAAAGTTTTCATGCAGAGGGTGGTTAGAATCTAAAATGTATTGTTTGGGAGTATGGTGGAAATAAGTTCAATCAAGCTAGTCAACAGGGAATTGGATTGTTATCTGAAAATGAAGAATGTGTAGGGATTAGGAAAAGCATCAGGTGAGTTGCTCGTTGAGAGTGCAAGCACTGACATGATGAGCTGGATGTTCTCTATGCTATAATCATTCTGTCTGATAGTTATGATTTGGTAAAGAAAAGATTAAAAGCTTATGAAGAAAATAGTTTGAGTTTTCTTGAATATAAACACAGGATACTGCAGCCTTTTATGTGCAACTTGTAAGAATTTACAAATTGGCTCATAATAGAGATTTTAATCTGGCCAATTGATTTTTCTCAATGTCAGCTGTCCTATTTCATTCCACTGGAAGAGTGCATGACTCTTCTGTTGTTTAGTAATTTAAACATTGTCAGTGACTAATAGTTGATGTAAAATACTGCAATATTCAGCACTGTCTGAGAAAGATAAGCAAAGTTTACAATGAAAAGCTATCTTTTTAAGGAGGATAAATTGTAGCTCTAACTTTAATTCAGGACAGTAATCAGGTGGACCAGGTTTGAGGTAAACCTCAATCCTTTCAGACTTCACGTCACTTACTAATATCTTCAATACCCTTAGGCACATAGTTTAGGTAATTACGTAGCCTAATATCTATATGAGCATCTGCTGGGACAACTAAGCAAAAAAAACCCCTTCAATTTTGCAGTTGAACCAATGTCCATGCAGATTGAGCACAAACCTTTCCAATGCTAAATTATTATGGTTTGCATTCATTTTGCACCCAATAAACAGGCACAACACACACCAGTTTCTATTTCTTTGTGTTATTACATCCTCCCCATACTAATATTTCTCACTTAATCTTGCAGCAATAGAACCTTAGCATAATTTCAATTCTTGTACGTATTTTTAATGTTGACAGAAATTGCCACTTTCATGCTGTATTGACAGAGAAAAGCATCAAGTTCTTGACAGGATTTTGCATGTTGTTTTCCATATGCACATTTCAAATTGTTCACAAGATGAGCAACCACATCAACCAAGCTGGAAACAAATGATAGATTCAAAAATATAGGAGCCCCTAAGGTGAATTTTATTAACATCCGGTCCTGCCAACTGTCATTATTTTGTCGTTAATATGGAAAGTTTCATGGGACTATACTGGTAGCCAAAAAGTGTAGGAATTACAATATGTGATTAATCCATAACTGTTGATTGCAATATAGGCAGCATGTTAATTCATGTTGCCTATTCATACAAATTGATGAACTCAGAGGAACAAAAGGACATTTGGCCCCTTGAACCTACTCCACCTTTCAATAAGATCATGGCTGATTTGATTGTAGCTTCAGCTTTGCTGTCTACCCTCAAAAGCCTGTGACTTTCTTGTTAGTCAAGAATCTACCTGCACATGCCTTAAAAATATTCAGTGATGTGCCTCCATTATTCTCTTGAGGACAGAGTACCACAGGCTCATGACTATCTGAGAGAAAACATTACTTTCATCTCCATCTTAGATGGGCGATTTCTTGTTTGTAAATGATATCATATAGTTCTAGTTTCTCCAATAAAGGAAAAATTCTCTTAGCATTGACTTTATTAAGTCCCCTCAGCATCTTAAATGTTTCAGTATCATAGAATCAGTACAGTGCATAAGGAAGCCATTTGGCAAATTGAGCCTGCACCGACAACAATCCCAGCCAGGTCCTATCCCTGTAACACCTCGTATTTACCCTGCTAGTTCCCCTGACACTGAGGGGCAATTTGCTACTGGCCAATTCACCTAACTGCACATCTTTGTAGTATGGGAGGAATTTGGAGCACATAGAGGAAACCCACGCAGACACGAGAAGAACATGCAAACTCCACACAGACAGTCACCCAAGGCTGAATTTGAACCCAGGTCCCCTGGTGTTCTGAGGCAGCAATGCTAACCACTGTGTCACCATGCCATCCCAAAATGAAACCTTCGCCTCTGGATGGTCTCAAACCACCAACCTTTTGGCTTCCAGCCAAACATGCTAACCAATGGCACCACAGAAACAGTAAGGTCTCATTCTTCTTAAATTCTAATGGACACATGCCCAGTCTGTTCATCCTTTCTTCAAAAGAGAACCTCGTCATCCCAGGAATCAGTCCAGTGAACCTTTTCTGAATTGCTTTTGATATAATTATGTCCTTTCTTTTATTTTGTTTTTATTCCAATTCAATCAAATTAAGTCCAATTCAATAAGTTGAGACATTCCCAATCCAAGCTGACAAAACAGAGCTTTCACTTCCTGTCTAGCACTTGGTCGATATGACCCAAGCTGATTGGAGTAGGTATAGCTCCTCCTCCAAGGCTTAATCTCATTTGCCAAAAGGCCGAGATATCGCTTTTAAAAATTGCTTCAAATGAAGCTAAAGTGTAACCTAATGACTTCAATCAAGCATAGCATGTCGATACTATACTTGATCTTAGCCAAAAGGCTGAGAAGCAAGGTGACCAAAGCTGAACACAGTACTCTGGATGATGTACAACTATATCCAGTAAGAGGTCTGGCAACACCAATTTTAAATCCAACCGATTTATTTGATAGTAAACCTGCTAGCTTTTGGCTTTTGTGCCTTCGTCAGGCGAATGAGGTGTTCTGGTCTCCAAAAGCACACATATCAGCACAGACAGACTGCTGATTAAAATGCGATTCCTTACACCTAACCTGCTATTCAAGTCTTAAAGTGGCTAACAATATGAGTGGAAGGAATATTGAGCACTGAGGTTAGAGAGATGTGTATTGTCTCCAGACAGTACAGTAAGTGAGGTTTTTTGCTAACCCAGGCAAGTCATGGGGGTTACAGATAGTGTGACATGAAGCCAAGATCCCTGTTAAGACCGTCCTCATGTGTGCGGAACTTGGCTATCAGTTTCTGCTCAGCGGCTCTGCACTGTCGTGTGTCATGAAGGCCCCCTTGAAGAATGTTTACCCGAGAGTCAAGGGGGTAAAAGGGGAAATGCTGAAGAGTGCGGCTAAAGGAAACATTTGTCCTGAGAAATCAAGAATGGAAAACAAGAAAATGGCAAATTTTGAACAAATATTTTGTATTTGTCTTCCTGGTAAAAGAGATCGAAAATATTCCCAAAATGGTACAATATCAGAGGGCAAAACAGATACAGGATTTTAAAACAATAACTGTTGCTGGAGTAAATGTACAAGGAAAACTAATGGCTGACAAGTCGCCTGGACCTGATGCCTACATCTTAGGTCTTAAATTAATTAGCTGCAGAAATGATGGAAGCATTCGTTGTCATCTTCCAAAATTCCCAAGAGTCTTTCTGGAAAGTTCCAGCAGATTGGAAAACTGAAAACGGACATTTAGAAAATCATGATACATTAAACAGAGGCAATTTGGTTTCATGAAAGGAAATGCGTTTGACAAATTTATTCAGAGTTCTTTGAGGATGTGAAAAAAACAGGGTTGATAATGGGGAACCAGTGGATGTAGGCCAATTCACCTTGCTCAGAGCTGGGATTCTTAAACCCCCCCCCCCCCCCCCCCCCCCCCCCCCCCCCTGCTGTGAACAGAGATCTAGGTGAGTGCCAAATTCTCCATTCTAGCTGGCAGTGGCAACAGGGCATGTGAGACTGGATAATTATGGCCATTCAATAATGTATCACATTAAAGGTGACCACACAATGTAAGAGGTTATAGTGTTGCGGGTAATATATTAACAAGCGTAGGGCATTGGTTAACTAATAGAAGACAAAGCCAGGATAAACAGGTCATTTTCATGTTGCATACTGAAACTAATGGAGGGCTGCAGGGATCAGTGCTGGGACCTCAACTACTTACAATCTATATTAATGTCTTAGACGAAGAGATAGACTGTATGTGGCCATATTTCATGATGATATAAAACTAGGTAGGAAAGCAAATAGTTAGGAGGGCATAGTCTGGGAGTCACAGATTAAAAGAGGGAGTGTAAAAACCCTTGAAGGGCAGATAAGGCCTGTTTAATTGATATATGAAGTTATTTTGACTCCTCAGCTTTTAACAATTAAGAAAAACAGACTGCAACTGTCAGAGTTGAAAAATTAACACTAATTACTAGAGTGCATTGATTGACATGCCATCTGGTGGATCTTAAAATAAAATCACCATCTGTTTTTGCAGTTTCAATAAACTTGATTGTTGACATGTCCAATGGACTATTGCTACAGCTGAGCCCATTATGAATACCTGGCTGAGTTTCACAAATTTAAAACCACATATTTAATCAGGGTAGCTGAGGTCATATTTTGATTGACAGTTTTAAAAGGCTATTAAAGAATTAGCTCTCTTTGATGTGGTTCATTAAAAGATGTTTGTTTGTTTATAATGGATTAACCACTTGAATGGATATAAAATCCTTGAGTGGGTTTCATAAAAGTTTTTCTGTATCAAGTGTTTATGAATGAAAGGTCGTTGATTGATAGTTCTGTTTTCAGCTCCCTGTAGCTCCTGAGGTCTTCCCATTGTGGATACAAGGTGAGTAGCTATGGGAGTAATATGAGGATAGGAAATGACACAGAAGGGTCATGGGCATGAGGGGACATAGTGCGTAAGAGCTAAAGGGTCTAATAATCTTGTATAAAACTGGAAGTGTTAGGGAACTGATTCTGGGATTCTACCAATTCACCTTTCCACTTGTCTTTCATTTGCCTGCAGAGTCAGGAGGCCAGACTTGATCACGCTCTCAAAACTCTGCATCTCTTGTCTTGGAACAAAATAATGCACATGGAGTTTGTTTCCTTGGAGATGGGATTGCCATGTTGGGAGCTTTTCATTTGACAAATATTTGGTCCATAGATGCAGCAAAGGGAAATAGAAAGATTAAGTGTATGTTTAAAATATTGGCAGACATAGTGTAGTGTGGGAAAATGTGAGGTTGCCCACTTTGACAGGACTACTAGAAAAACAGAGCACTATTTAATGCAGGGAGACTGCAGAATATTGTTGTATTGAGAGATTTGTGTCTCCTTGGACATTATCACAAAAAGTCAGTGTGCAGTCACAGCAAGCAATTCTGAAGGCAAACAGAAAGTTAGCCTTTGTCGCAAGATGGAGTGGAGTATTATAGTTAGGAAATGTTGCCATAGCTATGGAAGGCATTAGTGAGATCACACCTGGAGTAATATATCTCCTTATTTAGGAAGGGATATACTTGCATTGGAAACAATTCAGAGGAGACTCATTATGTTGATTCCTATGAACTAAGAAGTATAATTCATTCAATTTAAATAATAAATTACACATTAAATAGCAGAAACAACCAAAATCCCATATTTTAATTAATTCTTTCTTGGAATATGTGTATCGCTGCTAAGGCCAGCATTGGTTGCCGATTCCTAACTGTCTTTGAACTGAGTGATTTGTTAGACCATTTCAGAGGGCAGTTAAGAGTTCATTACATTACTGTGGCCCTTTCATCAGATATAGGCCCGATTAGGTTACGTTAGCAGATTTATTTCCTTTAAGGCCTTTAGTGAAATGTCAGAGTGCACAGGCAGACTGGGAGCTTTATGTAGATCATCAATACAGATGAGAGTGGGTGTTGTTGGGACTTTGGCCCAATCTCCCAAAGGACGTGACCAAGAGTTGTACATTAGTTAGTGTTAGTGAGCTCTACGTGACCAAGGCTGTTTATGAAGATGAAGGAGGCACTGTACTGCAGCTTAAAAATGAAGGCTGGATTCAAGAGTTGGCAACAGGTGTTGTAGCTCTTTCTGTACTTGCAGTGATTGACATATGTTAACTAGCCAAAAAGGGTTTTCAAAAGGATGGTCCTGATGAATCTATGCTATCAAGACTGTCGTGAGCGACACTGAGGAGGTTCTGCAGGCATGCGTTATTTGGTTGAAGACTGTGTCTGTTGCGTGCTGCTGTTAATAATGAGACTGAATCCTCAAAGAAGAGAAGCTGGAATTTCTATCTGATGGTAAAGAACATTGATGTTCATTACAGCTAGCATTTGTACCATATATGCTAAGTGGACGGCCCAGGCAATATGTGGTGAAATGGTGGCATAATTATGATACTTATATCATGAGACTAGTAATCACCATGCCTAGGCTAATGGTTTGGTATTTCAATTTCCACATGGGCACTGGCAGAATTTAATAAAGTAAATCAGGAATTAGAAGCTACTCTCATTAGTGGTGACTATGAAACTATTATTGACTGTTGTAAAAATCCATTGGGTTCACTAAAGGCCTTTAAGGAAATAAATCTGCTATCCTAACCTAATCTGGCCTATATCTGATGGAAGAGTAATGTAGCTGACTCTTACCTGCCCTCTGAAATGGTCTAACAAGCCATTCAATTCAAAGGCAGTTAGGGATTGGCAACGAATGCTGGCCTTAGCAATAATACACTTATCCCAAGAAAGAATAAACTAAAATGTGCGATCTTGATTGTATAAGCTTAATGTGTAATTTATTGTTTAAATTGAATGAAATTTACCTCTTAGTTCACATTTAATTGTTTTTTTTGTTTTTTATATTCATTTGTTGAACATGGTGTCACTGGCTAGTCAGCATTTATTGCCCAACCCTAGTTTCCTTGAGAAGGTGGTGGTGAGCTGCCTTCTTGAATCACTGCAATCCATGTGCTGTATGTTGACCCACAATGCCATTAAGGAGGGAATTCCAGGATTTTGACCCAGCAACTGCCAAGGAACAACGATATATTTCCAAATCAGGATGGTGAGTGGTTTGGAGGGAAACTTGCAAGTAGTTTCCCTCCATTTATCTGCTGCTCTTGACCTTGCAGATGGAAGTGGTCACAGGTTTGGAAAGTACTATCGAAGGATCTTTGGTAAATTGCTACAGTGTATTTTTGTAGATAGTACACACTGCTGCTACTGATCATCGGTGATAGATTGAATGTTTGTAGATTTGGTGCCAATCAAGTGGGCTGTTTTATTCTGGATGATGTCAAGCTTGTTGAGTGTTGTTGAAGCTGCACTCATCCAGGCAAGGGATAGTATTCCATCACACTCCTGATTTGTGCTTTGCAGATGGTGATGAGGCTTTGGGGAGTTAGGAGGTGAGTTATTTGCTGCAATATTCCTAGCCTTTGACCTGCTTTTGTAGCCACCATGTTTAGGTAGTGAATCCAGTTGAGTTTCTGATCAATGATAATCCCAAGAATGTTGACAGTGGGGATTTAGTGATGGTCACACCATTGAATGTCAAGGTGATGGTTGGAGTGTCTCTTATTGATGATGGTTATTGCCTGGCACTTGTGAGGTGCCAATATCATTTGCCACTTGTCAGCCCAATCTGGATATTGTCCAATCTTATAGCATTTGAACATGGACTGCTTCAATTTCTGAGGCATCGCGAATGGTGCTGAACATTGTGCAGTCATTGGCGAATAACCCCACATCTGACCTCGATTTGATTTTGATTGTCAAAGAAATAAAGTTATAAAAAGTGGAATCTCATCCATAGATTATAGTTAGTGTCATTTGGCGGATTTGCTTCTTTAATTTTTTTGATTTCCATGAGGAGGTGGGGTTGGTGGTGATGTTAGGGGTTTATTGATAGAGGTTGGGGAAGTGGGGATGGTGGTGGTTATTGTTAAAGGTTGGGGGTGAGGTGGGGGTGATAGGTGTTGATGTTGAAGTGTGGAGGTGAGGGAAGGTAGGGATGGTAGGGGCTGTTAGTGGAGAGTGGGGGATGGTAAGAGTTGTTACTGGAGGGTAGAGGAAGGTGTAAATGAGAGGAGCTGTTGTTGGAGAGTGGGAGAGAGGAGGTGGGGATCATAGGGCTTGTTGTTGGAGGGTGGGAGGAGTGATGGCGATGGTAGGGTTGTTGTTGGAGAGTGGTTGGGGGAGGTGGGATGGTGGGGTTGTTATTGGAGGGTGGGGAGAGGTGTAAATGAGAGGGATTGTTGTTGGAAGGCGGGAAAGGGGAGGTGGGGATCGTGGAGGTTGTTGCTGGAGGGTAGGGAGGAGTGATAGGGATGGTAGGGGTTGTTATTGGAGAGTGGGAGTGGGGGAGGTGGGGATATAGGGGTTGTTATTGTAGGGGGGAGGTGTAAATGAGAGGGATTGTTGTTGGGGGGCAGGAGAGAGGAGGTGGGGATCATAGGGGTTGTTGTTGGAGGGTGGGGAGGAGTGATGGGGCTGGTAGGGTTGTTGTTGGAGGATGGAGGGGGAGGTGGGAATGGTGGGGGTTGTTATTGGAGGGTGAAGGAAGATGTAGATGGTGGGGTTGTTGTTGAAGGGTGGGACTGGGGAAGGTGGGATGGTAGGGATTGTTGTTGGAGGGTAGGGGAGGTAGGGATTGTTATTGGAGGATGGAGGCATGGAGGCAAATCATAACAATGAGAAGGAATTTCTTCTCTCAGAGGATTGTTAATTTTTGGCATTTTCTTCTTCAGCATGAAATGGAAGTTGGTTCACTGATTATGTTCATGGCTGACTTAGATAATCTTTTAATCAACAAAAGAGTCAGGGGTTATGGGGTAAGTCTTTGTTAAGTCCACATTTAGATCACAGAATGCTGCTGCAGGTGGGAGGGGCCAATTGGCCATCTTCTATTTCAATTTCCTTCCTTATTCTAGTTTCAGAACATGGGGTTTCCTCCAAACCTCTGCCGAAGTGACAGTGATGGAATGGGAAAAGCCTGGGAGAAATTTCCAGCATGTCCTCTCCTCGCAGGCTGAGCGATGAACAAGAAGTAATATTGTATAAGCAAGTGACATGGGTTACATGTAAATATGGAAGAGATGGACAGACTGTTAACAGTTTGTGTTCTGCAGACTTGTGTGCCTGGTATATGGTGCTGCTGGATAATTTTACCTTTGCAGCTTTCATATGGTTGTTTTGATATTTGCATTCATGTTATCTGTCTGAGAGGAACACAGCACTATCTCTGTCTGCCACCTCTTGTTGAGTTGCAGTACTGCTGTCCTTGGGAGATGGTATCTTTGCAATGCGAAACACGGGGACAATCCAACTCCATTTTAAGCTGAATCTCCTATGATTATTGAATTTTTACACGTTATGCTCCTTCCTGTATAGCAGAGCCAATTTGAACAGAAATTGGCTGTTATCCCCTGACAGGCCTTTCACCCCAAAAAATATCCAAAACAGTGTATCTGTTTTGCAGGGGAATAGCCACAGGAAATTACTGCACTGCCGATCTAGTCTTCTTTCTCTGCCTGGTAGTCACCCATTCCCTTCTTGCTTGTGGACTATGGCTACCTGTCTTTATGTGCTATCCACTATACTCTCTGCCTCCCAGATGTTCCAGTGTGCCCAGATGTTCCAGTGTCCTGCACACATGCTGGTCCTGGGAACTGGAGAGATTCCTGGTTTCCCACATGGAGCAAGAAGAGCAGGCCCAGCTTAGAGCTCTCTGGCCACATCTTATCCCTTTAAATTAAATGAATTCTTTTAGTGTCAAACAATAGCAAATGAGGCCTTTCTTCTCCTCTGGCTTCGAGCTTCATGTTCTCTTTATCTTCCTCTCCCAGAAGAGTGTTTCTTGTAGGTTGGTATTCTCCATTCCCTATGGTCATATCATTGAGAATGATCGTACCATTGAGAAGCATTTTCAGCCAAGAGTATGAGAGCATGGAATATCCATTTTATATTAATTAAATCAGGAAAAATGCACACTTAGGTGCAACTGTGAATGTCTGCTCACAGAGATTAAGCTATAACACAGGGTGGGGTAGTCAGTTTATTAGGTTTAGCTCGGAGATTTTAAAATTATAAAATAAAGTATAACATTCAGCTGCATTAGGACATATGAAGCCAGACAATCACAAATTTGGTTAAAGAGGTAGGTTTTAAGGATTGTTTTAAAGGAAGAATGTTAGGTAAGAGAGGGAAATATTTAAGAAGGGAATTCCAGAATTTGGAGCCTAGATAAATGAAGGTAAGGCTACCAACAGAGAAACATTGAGAATGTAGGAATTAAAACACGTTTATATTCCTTAAGGACTCCTCTTAGAAACCAAAGTCGCAAACTATGTGGTTTAGCCTCAAAACAGTTGCCACAGTGAAAAATACAGTTGTTAAGTAGAGAACAAAGTTTGGAGTGGAGACTGAAAATAATGGCTTCAGTCATCCCAACATTAACTTGGAGCAAATTTCTGCTCATCCAGTACTGGATGTCTGAAGACGTCTTATAATTTTGCAACAGTAGAGGACTTAGAAGAAGTAGTAGTCAGGTAAAGCTGGATGCTGCCAGTGTACATATGAAAATTAATGCTTTCTTTCCAGATGATGGTGTTGAGGGTTAGTAAGTAAATGGGAGATAGGAATGGATTACTGAGGGACATGAGAGGCAATGTCATGGAAGCAGGAAGAAAAGCCATTTAAGATATTTCACTTTCTGGCTGACAAGCTTTCATCTAAAATAGCAGAGTGCTATTTTTGTTCATCTCATGGACAGAGGCACAAGACAAAGTAATATTTGGATTATGTAATGTCTTGTGTGACCCCAGGACATCCCAAAGTGCTTTATACTCAGGGAAGTACTTTTGAAGAGTATTCATTGTTATAACCTAGCAAATATTTTGGTCATAGGAAGGCTCTGACAAAGGGTCATCTAGATGTGAAATGTTGGCTCTATTCTCTCTTCGTAGATGCTCTCAGACCTGTAGTGATTTTCCAGCATTTTCTGTTTTTGTTTCAGATTCCACTATCCACAGTATTTTGCTTTTATCTTAAGGACCTAAGTGCTCTGGGAGGAGTGCAAAAGGAGGTTTACAAGGATGTTGCTAGGGCTGGTAAAAAGTATAGCTATGAGAAAGTTGGGATAGACTGGGATTACTTTCCTTTCAACAAGAAGGCTGAGGGGTGATTTGATAAAGATGTTCAAAATGATGAGGGAAAGAGGTAGAGTGGACAGGAATAGTTTCCCTCAATGGAGAATTCTGGAACCAGAGGCATAGATTCATGACAGTTGGCTCAGTTGATGGATGTAATGAAGAGTTTCTGGTGTTGTTCTTAACACTTCTCTTGGATATATCTGGCAATGAAAATTGTGTCAAATGTTCTTCTGGAAAGTTGAACCACATTGTATGAGGACTTTGTCAACCAGAGGAAGTAGACAATTCAGGAGAATGCATGTCAGAATTTACTCTGCTGAAGACAAGAGGGAAATACCTTGATAGTTTTCACAACATGATCTATCTCACTTCTTGAAGATAATTACAATTTGTGACATTCCTGAAATTGGGGGGGTGGGTGTGAGGGGAGCACTGTTGTGAGTTTCTTTTCCTCTTAAATCCATAGGATGAGTGCATGGAGTCTTGTTGTGACCAAAATTCCACTGGCTTTGAAGACCTCAGCTGGAATACCATTGAGATCGCACACATTGTTGTTTCTCATCCATTAGATGCTTATTGCAGATCTCCCACCAATGGAGATTCAGCCATCGATTCTACTAGGGAGTACTAGGGAGTAGTCTGGAGAATATCAGCCGCAGCTGTGGATTCACGATTGAGGAGTTGTTGGAATTGTTTTAACTAGCACTGATGAAACATCCTCCCCTGAGCAAAGGGGATTTTGTCCATTTGACCTTGGTCTATAGATGGACATAGTGGCTTCAAAAGCTTTGCATGGCATGATGGTATTGCTGGATCTCTCAGACTTTCTCTTTCCTCTACATGTCTGATGTTTCCAGATGTGTTTCTGTACCTCAATCTGTTGGAATGCTGTCTTGCTGATATGTGACCTCTGGTTGTTCTGCTAGGTGTTGAAGGCTGCTTATTTGCGTTCTAGGAGTTCACACATTTCAGTTTTCATCAAATCAATGGTTATGATGAGGTAGCTTGAGAGCAATGGGTCTGGGCATTGGAGTCTAGGACAGTTGACTTTATTCAATTCCACTAGTCTGAAATTGAGTTTGACGTGTGAAGATTTTTCAGGTTAATCAGGAATTTCACTTTGCAGCAATTCCTAACCGCCCTGTGACAGGAAAGATGGTATGGGTGAGGTGTTCCTACCTAAAGTTGGGTTGGGCAGTGCAGTGAAAATATCTGCCTCATTGCATTATAGCCGAGAGCTACTTAAGCAAATGCTGAAGAAAGCCTATTAAAGTCAAGCTTAATTTGAAGATTAATTATAGACTGACAAGTAGAAATCGATCTTGAATAACAGTAAACAGTTGGAAACTTTATTCAGTTCCATGCTTTTTGTGAGGTTCTCATTCTAAACTCTTGAAGTGAAATCATTTGACTTCAAAATTCCAGCTGAGGTGAAAAAAATCTCTGCTCTCTTAATGTAACAATATGTTAAAAGCATTTTTAGAGATTTCCTCAAAAAGGAACAACACACAGGAGGAATTCTTCTGTTGCAAATCAAGGGCGATACCTTACCAAAAGATAGCAGTGTTGTTTCCGGCGTGAAAAACAGAGTGTTTTCTACTGACAGCACCAGCATGTTTTCGGACTGAATTTTAAGCGTCACTAACAATAATTTTTATGCCCACATGTTTCACGTTGCTCCGGAAATGTGCTTTCTCTGATTTGCCCCCAGCACAGCAATTTAACTGCAACAGGCACTGGGGAGCTCCATATAAACAGCTCCCAGCACATGTTCCACAATGACTACAAGGATGGCAGGCAAGGAGGCAACATTGCACTTTTCAGAGGAAGCCTGCACCAGGATACTGCATGGAGTGGAGCAGAGGGGGGACATACTCTATCCCTTCCCGCTCCTGGAAATGGCTGTCCAGCAGGGTCACCCACCCCTGCCTGGGATGCAGTCATAATCCTGGTCACTGCAAACATGCTGCAGAAGAGGACAGAGCAGCAGTGTCTGATGAAGGTGAATGATTTTCTTCGTTCAGACAGGGTAAGTGAGCCACCCCTAGTCTCTCACCCCTCGCAGCCCTAACTCTTTCTCCCATTCAGTCACCTTAGCCTTTGCCAATACCAGGCAGCCGGTTCCCCCCACCCTCCTGATTACTATGTTCCCCCAATTGGTGATGTGCTCCTGAAACTCCATCTAATTTCCACTGCCTACACTCTTCCTTTCTGTGTCATTGCGGGACAAATTCAACAATAACAGGCAACAGTGGAGTTGTGCCTGGGCTGTGAACCCTCACACAGTTTGAGGAGCGAGCACTCGAGCTGGCTGGAGAGGAGGAAGATTGGGTCTGCGCTGCTGGTGAATTAGAGGCAGCAGAGAAACATGAGAATCCTCATCACATATACTGTCATTCCTCAAGTCTCAAATGAATAATGAATATTCACTCTGTATCCCCTGTAATGCACTGATCCTCTGTCCCATCCCTTGCAGGCCAACCGGTAGAATAGGCCAGATCATCCTCATGCACTCTGAACCCACCAGACTTCAGAGGAGGACTTCCCTGAGTCCACTGTTGAAGATGTGTCGCAGCTGCCACCTACACCCAGTACCAGCACAGATACTCACACCTTGAGGTGTCCAGTAAGTAGGTATGCTTCTGGGTCATTCACTGGTGAGCTCCTCACAGCTAAAAATCCACAGCAGCTGAAAGCAGGGATATCTCAGGGAACTGGCACAGAGGATGCAAAGGCAGAGTTACAAGTATCAAGAATGGGTGACAGTAGCTCTCCTCAGAGTGCAAGGCCAATTGCAGAAGTCCCATCTTCTATCTGAAGAGATGGTGCACTGAGGCCAACACTGAGAGGGTAGTGACTGCAGTGGAGGTCCTGGTGCAGGACATGCACTCCATGCATGGTTTAGGGCTCCAGCTGCATGGTGCAGGCACTAGGGGAATCCACGAATATCAACACCAGAGAATGGTGGTGCTTCTGGATCTCAGTCCAGCTGTCTCCCTGTCCTGTGGTGGAGCCCAGATGCTCCCGGCAGGATTTCAGCCTGGGGTCCTCCAGCCAATGGACTCTGGGTGTCATTAGCCCATTTGATGACCTCTTCCCTGTGAGTGACACATCTCCAGCTCCTGACACTGAGGAGGGAAGCAGTTACACACTTGTGCTGCTAAAAGCAGGCCTGTCCCTCAAGGTCTTGCCATCCCCCTCCCCTGGGGAATGCCCACCAAGATCATCTCAGACAAGGTTATCTCACACTGGCACCAGCCGAATATCTGGTGGGAGGGGGTGGGGGTGGGGGTGGGGGAGGGAGGTGATGGGGGGTTGTGGTGGTGGAATGACACCCTGGGGACAGTGCTTGCTGATGACATGTTTAAATGTATTAAAATGAGCTTTCAGCAGTCCTGCAGCGTGTTTCAAGCCACTCTGCTGGTGAGGAGCTGGTAAGATTTGAACTCAGAAACTTGCCAGCGCAAATCACGGTCTCTGGATTTCGGGCATGCATCACCACTTCCGCAGATGGAGAGTGCGGGCTGAAACTTATCCCCGAATATACAATCCAAGCTAATCCTTCCGGTCTGTTATCAGAGTGGATTCCACATTTTGGTTTCGGCATGTGCTTTCTAAATACGTTAATCTACCAGGGAGAGAGAGAAAGAGAGGGAGAGAGAGAGAGAGAGAGACTACTTTTCAGTCTGATGTTCAAATACTTTCTAAACGAAAACAGCAGCCAGCAGCCCAAAACTGAAGATGAAAGAACTCCTGTTACCTGACCTGTCAATTATCCTTGACCTTAACAATGCAAAACTGAGTGCCCTCAGTTTTGTCAAGTATATACAGAGTAAACTCGAGTGGTTAATATAAAATTGACACCCTTACTTAAATGTTAAGACATTTCAACAGACTGATAGCACTGTATGCTTAATTTCCGAAGACTCTCAGTTGTTTTATAGCGACCTAAGCTAAAGTAATCAGCTTGCTCTAGTGGAGCTGCAGAATGGGGTTAAATTATCAGAGTATGTTGCTGAAATTTACTGATGTGATTCTTCTTATAAGAGGCTTGGAATGGATTGGTCATGTCACCAGGATGTTGTCAGAGGGCTTACCCAGGATTGTGATGGAACAGGAGAAGAAACCACCCCTACTAACATAACAAGGGTGCAGAAGATTATGTTACATCATTGGATTTTTACTCTTTGTATTTTTATGGTCTCATCAGTTCAGACTAGTCCGATAGTCCCTCTTTCTCTGTGACTCTAGCTCCACCTTCTCTATGTCCAGGGATTTCACATAACTGCCTGCTAATGTATCAAAAATCAAATACAGTGGATGCTGGAAAATCTGCAATAAAAACAGAAAATAATGGAAATATTCAGCAGGAATGTGAGTTTCCCATTTTCCACTCTATCAGATCCCTTCTCTTCTGTTCTTCATTCCATGAATCCCGCTAGGGCACTCTGCAGTGCTCAGAGTACAGGAGATTCATTTTGAAAATTGTGCTAAAAAAAACCAGCAGGAGTTACTCCAGTTTTAAGCGAATTTGGCACTTAGAATCTTTTTCGGAGAATCATCCTCACTAATTCGGTCTTGATCTCCTCATAGATACTGCCAGACCTTCAGCGCATTTCCAGCATTTTCAATTTTTAGCCCTGGCTACTGTATTTCAGATACTGCTTATATCACATGACCATGAAAAGAAGCAAGAGAGAGATATGTCATTAATCAATGGTTCAGGTTGGAAATTGACAAACTGACTTATTGAACAGTAAATAGATGAGTGAAGAAACACATTGGCACGTTATAGATTTACAATATTTGTACACTCAACTATGCTTAATGTTATAATTCAGGTCAGAAACTCCAAAGTGTTTCATGAAGTCCATCCGGATCAGAAGTTTTGCAATTTGAATTTAACTAGGATAAGCATGAGATGTTTCACTTCAGGTACAATTTAGATGACCCACTAGGGAGCTCTTATTAAACAAAATTTATTTAAGAATCAGTTAATATATAGCAATGACTTTTACCAATTACGAACAAGAAGAAAAGATAATCATGATATTATATAACCCTTAACAAATATATGAAATATTCCAATCCAACAAATCTCCTCAAAACATACCCTTGCCACTGGTTTAGCACAGAAAATATGAATGCTCACATGATGCTGAAACTTAGTCCTTTGGTTGGAGAATTGAAAATCTGATTTCTCAGCAACCTTCAAGTAACAATAATGCCACTACTGGCCTCTAACTTTCAGCCAGTGAACCATTGTAAATGATAGAATTCTCACTCCAGGAAGGCAAGAATACTGCTTCCAGATGACCAGCAGAATTTACAATACCAGGGAGAGATAGAGAAAGAGAGAGAGAGAGAGAGACTGCTTTTCAGTCTGATGTTCAAATACTTTCTAAACTAAAACAGCAGCCAGCAGCCCAAAACTGAAAATGAAAGAATTCCTGTCACTGGACCTGTCAATCATTCTTGACCCTAACAATGCAAAAATTCATAAAATTCCAGACACTGCATGAAGCTGAGTAAAAGTAAACTAAACACCATTTAAATCATAAATTGAAGCATCAATTAAAGAACTTCTAAGCAGACATCTTAGCAGCAATGAAATACAAAGCTGCTTATAACTGCAGAGAACATGATTAAAAATATGTTTCTTAAAGGCACTATCATACTAATCAGAATATAGAAAATAATAATCACAGAATTCTACTCTTAATTGAAATATAGACTGAGCCAGTCACAAAGTCCCTGACTATTAACCTTTGCAATTTTTCCTGAATATCCATGGCATATCACTGGCCTTGTCTAGTCATTTACAATGACTTTACTCAGAAAAGCTGCGAACCAAACATACACACAGAAATATATGATGGGTTATAATAGTAAATGGTTAAATTACTGGAATAATAATCTAGAGGCTTGAATTAATGATTATAGAATCCCTACAATACAGAAAGAGACCATTTGGTCTATTGGGTCTATACCAACCACAATCCCACCCCTATTCCCATAAGCCCTTACATTTACTTTGCTAATCCCTCTGATACTAGGGTCAATTTAGCATGGCCAATCAACCTAACATCTTCTGGACCCAAGGAAACCCACACAGACACAGGGTGAATGTGCAAGCTCCACAAAACAGTGACCCATGCCAGGAATTGAACCCAGGTCCCTGGCACTGTGAAGCAGCAGTGCTAACCATTGTGCCACCTGAAGACATGACGTCAAATCCTACAAAGGAGTGATGGGCAGTGCTGGTATTGCAACAGACCCTGGATCAGCAGCCATCAAGGCATGGAATGCAAGTAAAGGGATTGCCAAGGCCAATCAGACATATCCTGGACAGACAAAACCATGCAGACTGCTCCAGTGAGGGTGTCTTTGGCTGCTATGGTGAGTGAGCCTCCATGGATCACAGGGTTCCCACACTGGAGAGAACTCCACCATACCTGAGCCCATTAGGTGACCACCAGATCTTCATGGTGGTGAATCGCCTATCTGTCTCGGGGAGAGTGACCATTTATTAGCCATTGATGGGCCTCAAATGGCCTGAACATGACACCTGCCATCTACCCTGGCACTGGTACATGAACAGCTGCAGGAAGGCAACGGGTATGGCACCTTCACCCAATCTTACACTTCCACCTTCCCATAGCTCATTCTCGGGGATAAAGGGGGGAAGGTGGATTCCCAGCCAGTATGTGCCAGTTCTGTGCTTCTGCACCTCATTACTTCCAATGATCCTAAACTGGCTGATAGTTTTGACAGTGTAGATTCAGAGGGATTATTTGATCTGTGTATAAGTTCAGAACAGAGCAGAATATCTTACAGGAAGTACTTTTACATACAATTCTTTGACAGACTTGTTTTCACCTTGTGAGGAGATGATTTGTGTGTCTTTGTGGTCAGTTCTGCATTAAACATTGCCTGTGTGACAGAAAGGGTCATAGAAATCTGACATTTTCTGCTCCAAAAGATATAGTCGATTGAAATTTTCCACGCAGATTATTTGGCTTCTGTTCAGTAAGTTTATAAAGGGATATGGATCAAAGGCTGGCATGTGGATTTAAGATGCAGGTCAGCCATGGTCTAACTGAATGTCAGAACAGGCTTGAGGGGCTGAACATCCTATTCCTGCTCCTATATTCCCACGTTTCAATGGGGCATATACTGGAAATATAGCAAAATAATGATAAATAAAGATTTAGAAATATCAGAGAATGACAATATGCCTCCAGCCCCTAGTTGCTTTGTTCCTTCCGTTCTGTCTTACAGCTCACTGATTTTAAATTGCTTTTGCTATTACTTTCAAAAAGGCTGGATGCAGAAATGATATATATCATGGGAGGATGATGATTGTAGTAAAAGAATAGCTCTTCACTTCATTCCGACACAAAATCTTCCTGGTGTCTTAAGATGATATATTTTATGCTGCTGGTGGGATCTTTGTCTGCCAGTCGTGCTGCTGTCAATGTTCTTGACATTTTCTCCATTTCCCACATGTGCACCACACAGCCTTTCTCAATGACATTTTCAATTTAGTGCAAATTAGAGGCTAGTTTATCTTGTAGGAATGTGCCCACCAGGAACAAATATGAGACTCTGTAAACACATTTTGCAGTTAGCGGATTTGCATCCTATCAGTCTGAGTGAATGCAGCCTGTGCAATGAACCTGATAGCTCCTTCCAAAAGTAGATCTTTAATAGTCAAGCCCTCTGGTGGTTTTTAAATAAAGATGGGGTTGAAAACTGGTACTCTTCTCTCTCTCTCTCTGCAGATCCTGTTGACAGTCTATAGATAGTCCAGAATGTAAAATCAAATGATTCATGCTATAAGAAATCAATTTTAAAAATCAAATTTTAGGCCATTGATTTAATCTTCAATGCATGCTTGTTTTATAATTTACAGACATACAAAAGCAGATAAATAAATTACTTTCAAATTAATCTCGAAGGGCAGCATAGTTGCACAATGGTTGGCACTGCTGCCTCACAGTGCCGGAGACCCAGGTTCAATTCCGGCCTCAGGTGTTTGGAGTTTGCACTTTCTCACTATGTCAGAGTAGATCTCCTCTGAGTGCTCTGGTTTCCTCCCACAGCTGAGAGATGTGCGGGTTAGGTTGATTTGCCATGATAAAATGCGCCTTAGTATCAGGGGGTTATCAGAGTAAATGAGTGGGGTTGTGGGAATAGGCCCTGAATGGAATGTGTTTGATACAGACTTGATAGGCCGAATGGCCTCCTTCTGTACTATAAAGATTCTATGATTCATTGTTCAGTGTTCTACTTCTGCTTTGATAAATTAATTCTAAAAGTCATTGGGCTGAGTTTTGTGTACCTCTGCAGTAGGTAGGATTTTGTTTTGGAGATTGGAGCATTGCTGACTCCCTGCCTCTGTCTTTGGGAGATGTCAAAGACTGTGTATAATAGCCAATCAATTACAGCCTGGTGGGGAGCCAACCAACGTCTCCGGGAGCTGGCAGGCAGTGGCCCAATGGCTAATGAAAGTAGGATTCCAAGCACAGAAAGAGCAAGCCATGACCCAGAAGGAGGTCATAACTACTCATTTAAAGGGAACAGGATGGTGGCAGCAGTATCAAGAAACATTGTGTGGGGACAGCAAAACTTTATATTGGAGATTTTGAATATGATTTCACCATTGTAGTAGGTAAGTGATGATATCTAAATGTGTGTAATTGTTCTTAAACTTTCTCATTCTCCTCCCCCTCCTCCTCATTGGAACATGTATATTCCAAAGAATAAACAATGCTCATAGGGGGCCACCTTTTCCCACCACAATGACACTGAATAATGACCAGGTCATTATTATTTTTTGGACACTGCCCTGATGGATCATGCTGATGATGAACAGTGAAGCTTGACAAAAAAAGTTACTGCCAGCAGCCTCTCTGCTGAACTCGGGCCCAGCCTCCCCACTCCCCCCAGCTTTTATATTTTCACCCTTTCACGCGACCCTGAATAAAAATGAAGCTTCTCCTCAAGGTGTGTTTCACACCTATCCACTTTATTGTAGCATTAGGAACATATTATAGCGGTCACTTTGACTGCTAACTTGCTTAAATGGTCTTTAATGATTAATTTCAAAATGCTGTGTGCTCTGCTGATTTTGGAACCTTCCCACCCACTCCGCAGACCAGCGGGGTCATCAGATTAGTGACCTGATATTAAGCTTCTCTGGCAGTCCTGCTTTCTCAACAAAATATTTAGCTCATTATAACTTTCATTCACTTCGTCCAAACAACTACATACTTCTTAGCGAAGTTATGTAAAAGCGATTAAATGGTCTATGAAAAACTGAACTGTAAAAAATATCGTTTGTATTTCTTTCTTATTGTATGAATTGCTGATGTTAGTTTTCAAATTCCAGAACATATATTTCTGTCCCTGCTTGCAAAGTTTTGACTCTAACACTGATTTGTTGCCAAGTTAGTTTTTGGTTATATTTTTCATGAAGACCGATCAGTGTTAATCTTTTAACCTCACATGTTTCTGGTTGGGTGACTTCCTTACCCACTGCATATGCGTTATTACAAACGGTTGGGTTTAATGGTGTTAAGTCACTCTGGAACTTTAATACTGATGGTCGTTCACTCCCATAGCAAGCTCAGGATGTATCAATAGTGCCCTCTCCTGATCTTAACCAGAAACTCATGCTTTTTGCTCATGAACTCCCAATCTGTCTCAATGAACACATAGTTAGAAGTCACCAGATACAAATTATTAAATAGATTTATTTCAATATATGTCACAGACTGTGGTCATAATTTGCTACTAGCGTTTGGCTGTACCTTGCTTTCTGTGCATAATAATGAACTTCTGGGACCGCTTTTCTTATTTTGCTGTGTTTGACACAGATCACACTAATCCCAGAAACTCATATGTACGTTTAAAAATCAGTTCTGCGCCCAGTACCAAAGGATTTGTAATCGTCCCAGTTCCTTTCTATTGATGCAAACCAGATTGTGCCCAGAAAAGGTACAAAGCCGATTAGCATGCGATTGACTGGGTCTCAACCTCATTAGCGAGTTTGGCACGTTAATTCCACTTACCTCCTCCCGCCCCCCCATTCCTGGAATGTTCCACCTTTCCAATGGGACATTAGACAAGTACATATCACTTGGTCTCCACCAGAGGGAGCGGGAGAACATGCTGCCAATGGGAGAGAGGCATCCCAATGGGGAGGAGGGAGGGGATGGGGAGGAGGGTGGGGGGAATGTCCCAGTGCACTGTGAGATTGGAGCGTCCTTATGAAACAGCACCTGAGCTTTCTGCAGTCAGGTTCACCGGCGTGTTTAGGTCCTGTCCCCCTCAGTACTCACCACTCTTCCAAAAAAGTGACTGAGTGTAGTCCAGAATGGAACTGATGAGCCGATACAGATCATTTCAGTTTTCTCATTATTGATGTGGTATGGATGTGGTTTATTTAGGCTTTGAGAAGACTTCCAGCAAGATGTCACATAACAGACTACTATGTAACTATTTCACCTAGATCTCATGTAACACATACATGGGATTGCAGGTAATGTCTTGAGATGGATAGAAAGCTGGTTTGCAGATAAGAAGCAAAGAGTTGGCATAAATGAGTCTTTTACTGATTGGCAGTCAATCAGTGACTAGAGGGGTTCTGTGCTAGCACCCCAACTATTCACATTATATATTAATGAATTGAAGAGGGAATTGAATATATTACCTCCAAATTTGCAGATGATGCAAATTTGAGTGTGAAGCTGAGCTGTGAGGAGAATGCAGAGATGCTTCAGTATGATTTGGACATGTTGAGTGTATGGGCATTTGCATAGCAGATGTGTATAATGTGGATAAATGTAAGGTTTATCACTTTGGTAGCAGTAATAGGAAGACAGATTATTATTTGAATTGGTGTAAATTGAGAGAGATGGATACTCAGCAAGACTTTGGTGTCCTCGTGCATCAGACACTGAAAGTAAGCACATAGGTACAACAGGCAGTAAAGAAGGTAAATGGCATATTGGCCTTCATAGCAAATGGATTTGAGTATAAGGATAGGGATGTTTTGCTGCAATTGTATACGGTGTTGGTGAAGCACAACAGGAGTACTGTGTGCAGTTTTGGTGTCCTTATCTGAGGAAAGATGTCCTTGCCATAGAGGGAGTACAGTGAAGATTTACCAGTCTAATCCCTGGAATGGCGGGTCTGTCATATGGGGAGAGACTAAGTCAGTTAGGATCATGTTCACTGGAGTTTAGAAGAAGGGATCTGATAGAAACTTATAAAATTCTAACAGGGTTCGACAGGGTAGATTCAGAAAGCATGTTGTTAATGGAATTCAGAACTAGGGGTCATAGTTGGAGGATAAGAGATAATTTTTTTAGAACTGAGGTGTGCAGGAATTTCTTTACCCAGAGGATAGTGAATGTATGGAATTCACTACCACAGAAAGCAGTTGAGGCAAAACTTCGTTTGATTTCAAGAAAAAAATTAGATATGGCTTTTGGAGTTAAAGAGATCAAGGAATATAGAAAGGGGGAGGGGGAAATCAAGATATTGAATTCAATAATCAGTCATGATCAAAACGAATGGTGGTGCAGGCTCAAAGTGCTAAATGGTCTACTCCTAATTCTAGTTTCTATGACAATTTTTGGGGGAAAAATTCCACCCTCTATCTCTTTCTGTCACACTGGTGGATTGTCCCAGCCCTATTTTTAGAATTTTCTTATTTTCATTACAGCAACTGTGAGAAACTGACTCTAAGCATTGTGGCCTTCAACTCAAAATATAACGTTTTATTTCCTGCAGCCTTGTGAACATAACACTTCAAGTTAAGAGCAGTTCAGTGGTAATTCTTTTAACATACATCACACAAAGCTTCCCAATGGTTACGTAGAACATAGAACATAGAAAAACTGCAGCACAAAGAGGCCCCTTACCACACAAGTTGTGCTGAACAGATACCTACTTACTAGGCTTACCTATAACCCTCTATCTTACTAAGTCCCATGTACTCATCCAAAAGTCTCTTAAAAGACCCTATCAAATCCACCTCCACCACCAGGGCCGGCAGCCGATTCCACTCACCCACCACCCTCTGAGTAAAATACTTACCCCTGAAATCTCCTCTGTGTCCACTCACCAGCACCTTAACCTGTGTCCTCTTGAGACAGCCATTTCAGTCCTGGGAACAGGGCTGATTCTGAAAAATTCATAGGTTGAATTTTTAAGTGTTGACAGTTTGCCCACAGTATTTTGCATTCAAATTAATGTTGATAGACAGTGGGCGGGACTTACATCCCCATTTGGAAAGAAATCCTGCCTTAGAGAGGTATCATCCAATTAAATTGGCCATAAGTTCTCCAGTCCATCCAGGCACAATGCTGTAGTGGCTGGAAGACGCACTGCAGCCTTGTGCATGGGACTGAGTACAGGTACCAGTGTGAGATAAGTGGCAGAGGTCCCGCGGATGGGAGGGTAGGAATGGTTGGGTCACAGTGGAAAGGAATTTTGTGGATAATCAGGGGATAAGCTATGAGAGTGAGGGAGATCTGGAGACATCTTCCTATCTGCCTGAGATGCAGGCCAGTAAAAGTTTCTGTTTCTCACCTTGAGATACCTGATGCCCGTCAGTTTGAAAATCGAGACTGGGCCGGAAGCGGCCTTTAAGTGGCCACTAAGGCCTCAATGGGACAGTGGTGGTCTTCTTGTCCAATGCCCTGCCTGCCTCACTCCAGCTCAGGGTCGATCCTGGAGGGAATCTCATCTGTGCAATTCCACAAATCTTTCCCACCCACCACCTCAAAACCTGCCGGGTGGGAAGAGGCACATAAAATTCTGGCCACGGTCAAAATTCCTGAAATACCATCCGCACATTGGAATTCAACCTTCACTGCCCGCTCTTTGCACCCTAGATCCAAAAAAATGGAAAATCACGTACAGCAACCCCCTGAATTCCTACCACCAATAAACAAGAACCACAGAAGTGAATCGCTTCACAGGTGGAAAAGGATTGTGAATAAATGTGTAAAGCTACGCACCGGGTTCATTGTGAAGTAAGTATGATGACAGGGGGCATGCCTTAGTCCCCTTCCCCATTATGGAGCCGTGGTCACACACAGGGTGGCCCGATAAGCTGGCACTGGCTTTTCTCCAGATCGGAGTGGCTCAGCTGTGTCACCCAGCAACAGGCCAAAGATAAATTCCAATTAGCTTAATGTGGTTTAATATCTTGTCAGCAGATCTTTGGGCCTTAAGGCCGGCTGATCATTGCTATCCTGCAGCAGCCAGAAGACCCTGAGGCTGGTGATCACAGCTGACAACCTCTGATGCCTGGACAGGCCTGTGTTGAGGTGGGGGTTGGCTGGAGGGGGGAGGGTGGGCATCTGCCCTGCACCACATTAATGGTCTGGGACAGGAGCATTTGGCACAGCTAGGACAGTAAATTGCAGCCTCTTTGAAGAGAAATGGGGGTGGGCACTAAGACAAATCTTAAGGTGCAACAGCTACCCAATCAGAATAAACAAATCCAATTCTGCACACAGACTGGAGTTTAAAATGTCCTTGAGCTTCTTTATTAATATTTTGTTTGAAAGAAAAACCTTCAATGAAACAGTTCATTAATCACAAGTTTATGTAAGAAGGAGGTGTTTCGTGACACAAAGGCAGATCTATCTGTATGGGTCTTAATTCCGTGATGAAGATCCTATTCTTTCCCTGCTCAGTGCTGAGGTTTTGTGGTCCATACTTCATTTGTTCCTAATGTTGGATTTCCACACTGTGCCTAAGGTCACCTACGTCTAAATCTTTCCGTGTCTTTTGGTTGCCATGACTTTGATCCTAAAAAATGTTAGTTTTCTTCCATTCTGGACAACTCTGAGATGCATAAAAGTCATGGGTAAAATTGAATTTCTCCTGGACCCCCATCTCTTGTTTTGTGGGATTAATACATCTGATACACAAATACAAGAACATGTGCTGGTTGTAGCATATGCTTTGCCACCTCCATCTAGAAATGTGAACATACCAAACAAGCTGTAACCCTTCTAAATGGCCTACAAGACAAACATTTCCATCGTATAATTTCACTCAGTCCTGAAAAAAGGACAGAATAACGCAGGGAGTGTTTTACTTTCCATTCCGTTCAAATCAAAGCAAGATAAGGTCAGATACAAAATGGGCAGCCAATGTGGTCAATTTCCCCCCAGCTAGATATTGCTCTCTCCCTTGCCTATGGGCTATCGAAAGCCTTAAAAGTTCCCCTCTCACATAGGATCCTAAGGCCTGATGTAAAAGTAGTTATGGCCATGGAAGGAGCATTCAGCTAGATCAAGAATTCTTCTACTGCCATGTACTATTCTCCAAGCAAAGAACAGAAATTCATTTGCTGAAATTTTACAAGAAGCTTATTTGATCACCAGGTGGCAGTACAGCAGTCAAGCAACTGGCAATCCCTTTGTTAACCAGTTTATCGGCCAAAACTCCCCAGTAATAATCAGTTTTGAGAAATATTTGTCAAAGTCAGTACTATTAATTTCAAAAAATTAGACATTCAAAATGTAATACTCTACGAACACCAAGAAAACATTGTGTGGATTGTAAGCCCGAATGTGCCTTTCACCTGAATATATGATAAAAATGGAAAAAGTAAGATTTATTGAAGTAACCAATAGGTGTGGGAAATTGATCTGTACTGTAGGTAATAGAAATGTAGAAACATTGAAGATAGAAGCAGGAAGAGGCCACTTGGCCCTTTGATTCTGCTCTGCCATTCATCACAATCATGGCTGATCATCTAACTCAATAACCTAATTCTGCCTTTTCATTCACCCCAAGTGCTATACCCAGCTACCTCTTGAATACATTCAATATTTTGGCATCAGCTACTTCCTTATTCATCACTCTTTGGGTGAAGAAATGTCTGCTCCCCTCCGTCCTAAATGGTCTACGTTGAATCGTCAGATTGTGACCCCCTGATTCTGGACATCAAGAATATCGCCCCTGCGTTTATTCTGTTTAGTCCTGTTAAAATTTTATAAGTGACACTCATGAAAGTCTTGACTCGGCTTCATGAGTCAGAAATGTCTAATATATAAACTGGATTGTCAAAATTATATTTTAAAACAGTTATTTTTTCCTCTATATTAAAGATGGAGAAAATGAGTTCCATGAGGCAAGAACAGGATCTGCCAGGACTATGCTGGTTGTGGATTTTGGCAAGAAAATAGAAACAGACCTTACAGATTTGTAAGACTATGAGGTTGGCCACTGCGAAGAGAAGATCTCCAGAAGAGATGAGGTCAGTGGCAGTCCTGGAAACAATGGCTTGATATTCAGTGGTGGGGTCATGGTCTAGGTAGGAAGAAGAGATGGTCCTCAATCTCTGATCAGTATACCAGACAACAACAGCATGACCAAGTCAGGGTTCGGTTTGAAGGAGGATTTATATTACAGATATAGGAAAGGACAAGACCTTGAAGAGTTTTATATCAGAAGATGGGAATTTTAAACTGGCGGCATTGGGTAACCAAGACCTGTGGGTACAAAGCCGAGGTTGGATTTGGTGCTAATTAGAATACAGTCAGCAGCGTATTAGATGATCTGAATGTGGAAGGAGTCTGTTGGAATAAAAGAAACTAAAGGCACCAAAAGAATGGGTGAGGATTTCAGCAGCAAGTGGGTTGAGGTAAGTAGAATCAGGAGATACATAATGGATATGGGTATATGTGGTCCTGGTGAAAGAGATGGTATGGGTTCAGAATCTCAACTCAGGTCAAATAGAACACCAATGTTGAGATAACAACAAGTGGGGTAGAGGAGGCAGGGGAGGGAGTTATAGGGGAAGGATGGGTTGACATCAGTAGACGACAGCTCCAGTCTTCCCATTGCTTAACCGAAGTATAAAAGCAAAATAATGCAGATGTTGGAGATCTGAAATAACATCAGAAGATGCTGGAAATGCTCAACATGTCTGTCGGCATCGGTGGAGAAAGAGAAACCGGGCCAGAACTGGTCATTGAACTGAAATATTGGCTGTAATTCTCCAATGTCTTACACCCTACCACTACAGCCAATGAGCAGTATTGGAGAATGCTGGTTGTTATCTTTATTTCTTTCTCTCTCTCTACAGATGCTGCGTGGCCTTCTGAGTACTTTCAGCATTTTCTGCTTTTATTTAATCTGAATAAATTGCCGTTCATTCCATGTTGGAAGTCAGGCAAGCAATGTGAGTGTATCAAAGCAGTAGAAGGATTGAGTGAGACTGGTGGAGAGGTAGAGCTCGTGGTTGTCAATGTACATATGAATGGTGACACAAAGACTCAACTATTCCCTCAAGTGAAAATCATTCATTTTTTACTTACTCCATAACTTTGTAATTTTTAACAGGGTAAACCTTTGTCTTCACTATGTGGGCAATCATCTAGTGGTGTGGATTATCTGCCTGATATAGCAGCCATCTGGTTTACAATCCATTGAAAATACTGCCCTCACAATGAAGATGAATATTAACCCCATATTGGCAAGGATTTAAAACTTTGCTGCAGCAAATAATTAGTTCAATTTATTTCATGGTAAGCAGAGCAATTTGGCAACTATGGCCTAATGAAACAGTCTTCCATCTGCTTAGCTGTAGATAAATGCACAAATCTCCCTGCTGAATGTCACAGCAGTGCTCATGATTAGCAGAAGCACAGATTCCTGCTCATATGATGTATTGCACAGAGCTGATATTGCATTCTTTGGTGCAACAAAATTGTGACAGTAGCAATGCTGCTAACTTACTACACATCAGTGCTGATCTATGACTGAATTCTGTTGGGGATTTGAGATATGGACTTGACCGAAATGATGTCAAGTTATTTAACTCAGGATCAACATAGTTTTGCTGGAAGATGGAGGAGTTTGAATACTGGGCGGAATTTTCCCAGGCCACCCCACCACCAGTAGGTTCTATGGTGGGCATGGGGGTGAAAATGGTAGGAAGCCATTTGGTTTTATGCTGGTGTGAATTTACAATGGGATATTCCACTGGTGCCCACCATGTCGGGTCAGTAAAATTTACCAGAGGCTGTTGCAAATCTCATTTGCATCCCGTTATGTGTCTGTGATGCCACGCTAGATTCTCTGGTGGAAAACACATTTGGAACAAGGTGATGTGCAGATGTCGGAATTCACCTGAACAATGTCTGGGACTGCCTCTGGTGTTCAGGATGCAGGCCACCCTCAACCCTGGGCCCCAGAACACCAGAGCATCGTGTGAGGGGAGCATCTGCAGGTGGGCCTTCCAGTCTAGGTGTCCTAGAATGTCCACACTAGGAAATACTCCACTTTCCCATCCCTACCAAAGGCTTAGTTACAAAATGAGAGAAATCCATCCTACATGTTTGAATTGGATCCAGGTTCAAGTTTTATTGGTAAAAGGCAGTAATATAACCCATTGAACCATCCAGTCCACCTGTGGCTGATTGGTGGGTCACCTCTCTTTTATAGACAACACATGGAACATAAGAGTTTTGGAAAACTTGATGCTTTCTGTGGATCCTATAAAATGTTCAATGTATAACGAGCCCTATAATATGAATAGGAAATGTGCTTTGAGTGGGAATATCGTACAATTAACAGAGTTATACCCAATTCTGAAGTGTTGGATTTGACCTGTGCTCCAACAGCATATAAATATATCACCAGAAATAATCGTTGGCTTCAGTAAATCCAGAGGAAAATCCTGTTCCTGCGTTTCACGTTGCACAGCTGTATAGAAAAGAAAACCGCTGCAATTGTGGGTTTCTGGCCCAAGCATGTCTTACTTTGCATTTTGCTAACTGTTGGAACGAGAGGCAGTTATTCCCTTACTGTCACAATTGGCATCAAGGTCATTTCTCCTAACTTGAATTTGAAGCAAACAGTTGCACAATAAAAGTTTAATAATAGTTGGCACATTTGTCCCCCTTATCCCTAGACAGCCTGTCCCTCAAGTGCCTGCAGCCGTTTCCTCAGGCCAAGTCTATGGATATAGAGACTCGGCTTCCTTCAAAGTGTGGGAACCTCGACTGTCAGGTCATCCAGCTGTCCCACCAAACTGCTTTCTCATATTTGTCACAAGTGTCTAACTGGATCTATAATAAAACCGTAATGAACAATAAACCAGACTGGGTCTCAGGGGTAAACTGAGAGAATACAAATATTGTGCTCACCTGCCTGTCCCTTTCCTATTCACACAAATCCTCTAATACATTGTGAATGGAATTCCCTCTCTCAGCATAGAAATAACTTCCGTAAGGAAAATATCACAACAATTATTTACTTATTCCTTTGGAAATAATATTGGCACACAGGAAAGACATGGTCTTTTGAAGCCCAAAAGCAGCATTTATATGCCCCACTAATAAATAAAATCTGGCAGGTTATTCATTTCAGCTGAGAAAAAATATTAACCTCTTAAGGCAACTTCTCTCTTGCCTCTCCTAGCTGTACTATTTTTTATATTTTCCACATTCCAGTTGTAAACTGAAAGCATGGATTTGGAATATGTCAGTTTACTTTCATTTGATTCTTTTATATTGGGTAGAACTTAATGAGCCTCCCTTTCTTTCTCCTTTGGTGACTGTTTGATTGGGTGGGACAGTGTGGGGTGGAGATCCACCGTCCTCGCGCTTCTCCCTGAACAAACTCTGAGTGAGCAGGGTAGAGAATATTCTTTCTACCTAAAGGAGAACTGAGAATTTAAGTTGCTATCTAAGGGCCACTTGAGAGCTTTATCCCCCTGCTGTTTTTCAACCAGTGGTGAGCGGTTAACTTGCTATCCAAGAAGATTGGTCAGCAAACACCATTGGGCTTTTCTGTGGCCCTGTGTGTGGCAATGTGTGTCATGTATTCTGCATTAGATTGATGGACCTCATGATAGGAAGGAACATGGAACATAGTCACCACACCAGAATACCAGAGTAGCCCAATTTCTAGTCAGGAACATAGAACGTAGAACATTGCCATGCAGTACAGGCCCTTTGGCCCTCGATGTTGCACCGACCTGTGAAACCAATCTAAAACCCATTAACCTACACAATTCCAATATCATCCATATGTTTATTCAATGACCATTTAAATGCCCTTAAGTTGGTGAGTCTACTACTGTTGCAGGCAGGGCATTCCATCCCTTTACTACTCCCTGAGTAAAGAACTTACTTCTGACATCAGTCCTATATCAATCACCTCTCAATTTAAAGCTATGTCCCCTCCTGCTAGGCATCTTCATCTGAGGAAAAAGGCTCTCACTGTCCACCTATCTAATCCTCTGATCATCTTATATTCCTCTATTAAGTCACCTCTTAATCTTCTTCTCTCTAACGAAGTTCCTCAGCATTTCCTCATAAGATCTTCCCATCATACCAGGTAACATCCTGGTAAACTTCCTCTGCACATTTTCCATTGCTTCCACATCTTTCCTATAATGCAGTGGCCAGAACTGTGCGCAGTACTCCAAGTGCTGCCACACCAGAGTTTTGTACAGCTGCAACATGACCTCATGGCTCCGAAATTCAATCCCTCTACCAATAAGCCTTCTTAAAATCCTATCAACCTTCAGGGATCTATGCACATGGACACCAAGATCCCTCTGCTCATCTACACTACCAAGTAACTTACTATTATACCAGTGCTCTGAATTCCTGTTACTCCCTCCAAAGTGATTCACTTCATAGTTTTCTGCATTAAACTCCATTTGCCACTTCTCAGCCCAGCTCCGCAGTTTATCTATGTTTCTCTGTAATCTGCAGCATCCTTCCGATGTGTCCACAATTCCACCAACTTTAGTGTCATCCGCAAATTTACTAATCCATCCTCCTACACCCTCATCCAAGTAATTTATAAAAATGATATACAGCAATGGCCCCAAAACAGATCCTTGTAGTACACCACTAGTAATGAACTCCAGGATGAACATTTCCCATCAACCACTATTCTCTTGCAGGTAGCCAATTTCTGATCCAAACCGCATAATTACCTTCAATCCCATGCCTTTGTGCAGAACCATATCAAATGCTTTACTGAAATCAATACACACCACATCAACTGCTTTACGCTCATCCATTGTTTTGGTCACCTTCTCGAAGAACTCGATAATGTTTGTGAGGTATGACCTACCTTTCACAAAATCGTGTTGATTATCCCTAATCAAATTAAGAGAGGGCCATTGGAATACCAACTCCTCTTGCTTTGGACCCTCTTCCTTTCCTCTTTGCCAGATACTACCAACTCCTTCCACCCTGCATTACCCTGTCTGCAATGCCCATTCTGCCCACACTCATCTTCCTTCAAGGATCCATCAGCCACCCCTCCAGAAGATCTGTGTTGTAGTACAGACAGTGGCCATTTAGAAACATAGAAACATCATGACCATGGAACCATTATGATCATAGAATTCATTACATCATGGCTGATCATCCAACTCAAAAGCCCGGTCCTGCTTTTCCTTCATAACCTTTGATCCCATTTTTCCCAAGTGCTATATCCAGCCACCTCTTGAATAAATTCAATGTTTTGGCATCAACTATCTCCTATGAATTCCAGAGAGTCACCACTCTTTGGGTGAAGAAATGTCTCCTGACCTTTGTCCTAAATGGTCTACCCAGAATTCTCAGACTGTGACCTCAATTTCTGGACTTCCCACCATCAGGAAATCCTCCCTGCATCAACTTGGTCTCATCCAGTTAGAATTTTATAAGTGTCCATGAGATCCCCCCTCGTTTTTCTGAACTCTTGTGAAAACAATCCTAACCAAGTCAATCTCTCCTCATACATCAGTTCCGCTATCCTGGAAATCAGACTGCTAAACTTCACATGATGTCGCTGCCAGTACTGAAGAGTTGTTGTTCTCTGACTGGCAGGTAGCTCTCTGGGAGTGGATTTCTATCATGTTCAGAGCTTAATTTGAGCGGAAGTCTGTGCTGTCCAGATAAATGCCTGATAGCCTTGGAATAGCTGGGGCTCCTGAGCAAAAGTGGAATTGAGTTTATATCTGTTTTCCAGGTGGTAGGCAGGCTCTCATCTACAACACTAAATTATGTCTTGCCTGTGATTAGGGCAAACATTCCTGTGCCTGTTCCAGGAGTGCCTGTTTATTTTCTCATTTTTATTTTTGTAGCGCACAGATACTTTGTTTAAATGAGTTACTCCTTTAAAATTTTTACGAAGACTCACACATAATTTAATAATTTAAAGAGGCCAACATATACATGTCCCTTGTAGGAATGTTCAGGTTGCTGGGGGGCATGTGATTCAGAGAGAACATGTCCAGTTTTGGACCATACATATAGCACATACATTAGAACCTTTCCCCTGACAGGTTTGAGGGTCAACAAAAACGGTAGCAAAACATCTGTTGGGTCTTGCAAATGACAAAATGAAAAAAGACAACAGTCTTCCGATCAGATGTTGATCAGCACATCTCTACTGCAGGTAAACGCTTTGTGTTTGTGGATGGGGCTGGAGAATGGGCTAGAATTCTAACAGAGGTATAAAGCCCCTTCTGTGCATTTGCCAGCTATTTGACTATCTAGAGGTTATCAAATGATTAGATACAACATCCCTAGGGGCAAGGGCAATTAGGCATGGGCCACAAACGCTACTCTTACTATTATAATGCCCTCTATCGTATGAGTGAATATCAAAGTGTAACTGACTGTACTAATTATCAAGTGGAAGATTAGAGGAATAGGCAGGAGACTGGCCTGAGACCTGAAGTGTAAGTCCTATTTGTCCACAAACAACAACCAGAAGGTCTCTATCCCTCAGAATTTTACTGTTCACACAGAACAAGGGAAATACAACTTGTTCACCTCCACCTGATTTCCTCCGATCTAAATGAGCCTGAACACAGAGTCTAGTACCCACTTCTTCTGAACATACAAAGTACAAAGAAAATTATAGCACAGGAACAGGCCCTTCAGCCCTCCAAGCCTGCACCTGCTTGGAGGCTGCTGGATTGAACTAAAACCCCCTATCCTTCGAGGGACCATAATCCCTCTATTCCCAACCTATTCATGTATTTGTCACTGAAAATCACTATCGTATTTGTTTCCATTATCTTCCCCAGCAGTGAATTCCAGGTACCCACCACTCTCTGTGGAAAAAATGTGGCTCGTACATCTTCTTTAAACCTTGCCCTTGCACTTAAACCTATGCCCCCTAGTGATCAACTCTTCCATCCTGGGAAAAAGCTTCTCACTATCCACTCTGTCCATGCCCCTCATAATCTTGTAGACTTCTATCAGGTTGCCTCTCAAACCTCTGTTGTTCCAGTGAGAACAAAGCCTTTCTCATAAATACCCCAAAACAGCGCAAAGAGCAAATTCAGATGAAAAGCCCCATTATATGTCTCCTCCCCCAGCTGCTGTCCTCAACTAAATGAGAAAACAGAGAGTGCAAACCAAACAAAGATCCAGTTCTGTAGTTTCCACATCATTCTTTCCCTCTGCCCTGTACCCAGGAACTAAGCATTCCCAGGTTACAAAGCAAAATTGGCCCTAGTTGCCCAAGAAGGGGAATAGTTAGGTTGTGACCTGCATGGATAACCCACATTTTTAGGTGGTGCAACTGATTGCTGGGTTAGTACGTAATATTGAGGAGCTGTTTCTATGTCAGCGTGTGACAGGCACACTTCAACATTGCTCACAATGAGTAACTATACACTTGTAACAAAGCAACAAATTAAATAAAAATCGAGGTCGTTCATTTCAGGAGAAGTAGCAAAACATTTGTATTGTAATTGTCCCTGATTACTCATATGGAACAATATTTTATTGCTGATCAGCATGCAGACTGGAGAAATCTAATTATTGTAAATTAATGTCCTTCTGCATTGACTGGATACTGATTGACTTTTCGTTGGACTGGGGCTGTAAAGGAAAGCTTCCATGCCAAGTGAAAGCAGGTCAGTTGTTATCGAAAGGGCACTGTCTCTGTGCTGTCCTGTAGCCAGTGGCTGAGATTGAGTGTACCTCTCAGATATCCCCAGCTTCCTGTCTAGTTGGCTCTGGAGGATATAATGCTGCTATCTGCTTCATTTTCCTCCTCCAATGTGGCTGATTCCTTTCAGAAAGGATGACCAGATGCATAGAATGTCAGGTTCTGTGTCCTTCCCTGTTCAGATGGGAGAATCAGAGAGATGGAGGTAGCAAGTTTGTGAAGGCAATAATGGAATGTGTCACCTTTGTTCTGGAATAAGCAGCAACTTGCTAACACTCTTAAATAAACTTTTGAGTCTGTCAGATACCCAGCTGACATAAACCACATGTGCCTTGCCAGTGACTACTGGCTATTCAAATGTAGGAGGCATCATAAGAACTAGGAGCAGGAGTAGGCTATTGAGCCCTCGAGCCTGCTCTACTATTCAATAAGTTCATGGCTGATTATTTCATAGATTCAGTTCCATTTACCCACCTACTCACCGTAACCTTTAATTTCTTTACTATTCAAAATCTATATATCTTTGCTTTAAAAACTTTCAAAGTGGTACCCTCAGTTGCTTCACTGAGCAGGGAATTCCACAGATTCACAACTCTTTGGATGAAGAAATTCCTCCTCAACTCAGTCCTAAATCTGCCTCCCTTTATTTTGAAGCTTTACCCCCAGTTCTGATTCCAATGGAAACAATATCCCTGCTTTTATCTTATCCTTCATAATCTTCAATATTTCTATAAGATCTTCACTCATTCTTCTGAATTCCAATGCGTATTGCCCCAGTCTATTCAGTCTCTCCTCAAAAACCAACCCTCTCAATTCCAGTCTCAACCTAGTGGTTCTCCTCTGCATCCCTTCCAGTGCCAATATATCCCTTCTCAAATAAAGAGACCAAAACTGTACACAGTACTCCAGGTGTGGCCTCACCAGCACCTTATATAGCTGCAACATAACCTCCCTGTTTTTAAACTCCATCCCTCTAGCAATGAAGGACAAAATTCCATTTTCCTTCTTAATTGATACACCTGCAAACCTAATTTTTGTGATTCATGTACAAGGACATCGCGGTCCTTCTGCACTGCAGTATGTTGCAATTTTTTACCATTTAAATAATAATCCATTTTGCTGTTATTCCTACCAAATTGGATGACCGAACATTTATCAACATAGTACTCCATCAGCCAGACCCTTATCCACTCACTTAAAGTATCTATATCCCTTTGTAGATGTTCAGCATCCTCTGCACACTTCACTCTGCCACTCATCTTAGTGTCATCTGCAAACTTTGATGCACTACACTTGGTCCCCAACTCAAAATCATCTATGTAAATTGTAAACAATTGTGGTCCCAACACTGATGCCTGGGGCACACCTCTAGTCACTGATCGCCAACCCAAATAACACCCATTTATTCTGACTGTTTGCTTTCAGTTAGTTAACCAAACCTCTATCCGTGCTAATACATTCCACGTAACACTGTGCATCTTTATCTTAACTGCAGCCTTTTGTGCAGCACCTTTCCAGCAGAGATTGTTGGCATTCTCTTTTCCAACTACAGGGAAGGTTTGGGGGGAGGACTGGGATATGGTGATTGAAGTTGAATTCAATTGTAGTACTTCAAATTGATTGAGATCAATTAGTTCAGTAAAAGAACCTGAGAGCTTTGTGATATGTATTATTCACTCTGTAATTTTGTTGAGACATTGGAGAAACTCATCAGGGCATTTATAACTAAAAAGACCACTATAAAATCACATTGGGACCCTTTTGTTGACTTTTTTATACTTTCTTGAGAAAACATATTGATCTATTTAGCGTCTAATCAAAGAAAAACATTTTCATCTTTATAGCTCCACATATAAAAATCTGAAGACATGATCTAAAATACATGTTTGAGGTAGTATCAAACCATTACAAAAGAGTCGTTTATAAGTTTGTGTTCCAGGCAATGAGATTTATTTCAGAATGACATTTTATATAGATTTAAAAATCAGGACTGACACTTACCTGTGTTCATTCTGACGTTTGCTTTAAGTGGCAGCCTCTGCATGGTCTTCTGAATTGAATCAGTGCCACAGGGTGTTAGTTTTAATCAAACTTCTCATTAAAGCATTCAAACTGATAGGTTTGTGATTGTTTGTTTAGTTGCTGCACTCCTTGCTGGATTCATTTTTTCCTTAACTTCTGTTACATTTTATCAGCTTATTTTATTCAATTACCTCGACATCCTTGCCTTACTTTTCACAATTCTGTGTACTTAACTTTCTTTGCGCCACTGCTTATTCCTTGAACGGAGGAGGTTTATAAAGCAGGGCCAAGTCAATTGAACTGAGAGGCAGAGGGATAATTGAAGTCAGTTACACACGTCAGAAACCAGCTGCAGGTCCTTGGAATCTATTATTTGGGTTTCTACAATGGCTCCATTACATTCACAACACAATAGTGAGAGACTGGTAATCTTGATGGAGGAGAAGAAAGGGCCATGCTTTAATTCTGAGCAACGGAGTCTACATTAGGGAGGGACTTTCATGGTGTTGTCACATGGGTTTGTTGTTTAAAAACAAGTTGCCATCATAGATTAGCATGCAAGAGCAGACATCACCAGAAATGGTGATTATAGAGACTGAGATGGACAGCATCTTCAAGATATTTGTAGAAACCAAGTCAGAAACTGTCACATAGAGTGGAAGAGAATGTCAGTCATCCACATTTTATCTAATAACAATATATCTGAATAAATAATTTCAATAAAATCTTGCTTTATAAGCTGTCAATAACTTTCTTTATATTAAAAACACAGCTCTGAGCTGAAGTTTGAATGCACGTTCGAAACCTAACATTTAACAGATTTGTCATTGTGGTAACAGTTTAGACTGTCCTGTAATGACATCTCAATATACATCAAGTTATAAATTTTTACAAAATACTACCCATTACACATGCTTTTGCTCAACACTCTGTCAAATAATACAAGGGTTAGGGATTTGTTTGCACCTATAGGCTGTGTGAACTGGATGCAGAGAGCAAAAAAAAGTAAAGTAAAAATTAAAAGTTGAAGGCAGCACGGTGGCAGTGTGGCTAGCACTGCTGCATCACGGTGCCAGGGATCCAGGTTCGATTCTCAGTTTGGGTCACTCACTGTCTGTGTGTATTTTGCACACTCTCCCCAAAACCTGCGTGGATTTTCTCCAGGTGCTCCAATTTCCTCCCACAGTCTGGAAGATGTGCTAATTTTAGATGCATTCACCTGAACAGGAGTTGGACTGTGGCGAAAAGGGAAGTTTGTCAGTAACTTCATTGCAGTGTTAATGTAAGCCTTACTTGTGACGAATAAATAAACTTTATATTTTCTACATTAAATGCATAGAGACAATATGACAGCAGATGAAATAAGTCAAAGGACAAAAAGATAGGTGCGTAGTATAGTGAAGCAATGTTTTTAGTAGCTATCTTTTAACAGTTCTACTGTACAATATAAATATAAAGTGAATGTGACACTACACTCCTGAAGTAGGTTCAGGCACCATTTATATATACGACACTCATAGAATCATAGAATTCCTACAGTGCAGAAGGAAGCCATTCAGCTGTTTGATCCGGAACTGATAACAATCCCATCTAGGCCTCACAGCACCAGGGACCTGTGTGGAATTCCAGACTTGCGAAGTTTGTGTGCTTTGCCCATGTCTGCATAGATTTCCTCAGGTGCTCCGGTTTCCTTCCATATCTACTAACACTGTTGGGGGATATCAGCGTCTCAAACCCACTGCCCATTCGGGTTAGTCTGCGTTGGCTCAACTTCACAGCAACAGAAAAGTCCAGAACAATACTTGAATAGAATTTTTAGGAGCAATTTTTTAAATGTTATCTTTGTGTTATTTTATAGCCGTCCTGTCTCTGCATGAAATCAACTGACTGATGTATAAAGTGTAATCCAAAGCCTGGATTTTCAAGAAACAGAAAGCCTCTTTGCCATTGTGAAGATGGCAGAGGCCAAAATCTGGAAGTGAGCTCCCTGAAGACAGCAGTTCCTATTTTCACAGGGGGATGAATGGAGGTGAGTCAGGTCTTACACATGTACATTTTGTGGAGGCAGCAACCCATATAAAGCAGCAACTGCATTCAGTCATCTGATATTTGTTCCCAGGATTAGGAAACATGACTTGTGCAGATTAGAACTGGCAGTTCCATAACTAAATTTTGTGGAATCATTTGGAGAATTGGGCATCCTCTTGGAGAGGTGATACCCAATTTTGCCACTACCCAGCGAATGCGTACTTTGCACCTTTGATAGAGTTTTAAATTGGCCTTTTATTATACCATAAGGAGGAGCTCTGACTTCTACCAGGTGGCGTACAGACTTCCTGAGTGATACAGAGCGTGGTCAATTATATCTTTGCTTATCTTACAAGTAATTCACACATACCAATCAAAGGTATACATTTGTTCTGAAGTCATTGATATTCAATTCCAACTAATAGTTCTGACTACTTCATTTATGTCAGGTGAATATAGTTAACCAGTTATGGCCTCTGTATGCCTGTCTAACTATAATGACTAATTACGGACAAGGTACACCTACGTGGTTACACCATCCAAACAACCACTCCTGTTGTGGCTTGAGGTTATGAGAGTTCTCACCCTCTGTTCCTTGGTCAGTTTGTTTGTGCAGTCCAACTGTAAGTGTGAGAACCTATTCATAGCAGCTTCCCAGGAAACTCTGTGCTGTACTCAATTAATAGGGGAATTCTGTTGCATTCAATGACTTTAGTGCTTTTAACCCTTTTAAGAGGTATGGTACCTCTTTGGATAACATCTTAGGAGACTTTTCAGACAGGTGTCCTTTGAAAGAAGCTAAGCTGCTCTTTGGAGTTATTAAAAGTGGATCTGAATTTGAGTACAAAGTACATGGCCTCCTTGACAGTTCCAATTAGTTTATCAAAAGGAACTGTCAAATGCAGCTGTCTAGCTGTAAAGACATTTGAAACTCCTTCTCTTTAAAGTTTTGAAAAAAAAGTGTGGAGAATTAAAAAAGAATCATTGCTTCATATCTCCTTCTATTTATTGACATAGACCTAAGAGTTATTATTTCCAGATTAGCGCTGCATGATTGATTTCATAGACTTCCATTATCACAATTGGGTAGATGTCATTTCACCCTTTGATTGTTAGTTGCAATTATGTTCCAGATACTTAGAAATAGTACTATGAATTCAATGTTTATTGTTATAAGTGATTAATTATTTGTATGAAATGTCTGTTTTCATTAGGGGGTATGTAGTTGAAGGAATGCAAATGTAATGAGTGGATTTTTATGAATGGAAGTTTTTTTTTTAGTCACTTAGCATTTTATTTAATTGCATCTCAGCATGGGTCCTTATTCCTGCCCATGATGTATTCCGGATGATTTGACATAGAGGGTGTGAAGTTCAAACGGCAATGGGTGTTCGGCATAGGTTGATATGAGTTGGTACTAAACTGGCAAAGAGCTATGGAGCCGGGGGATGACTAGATAGGTAAGAGGGTTCATGTGGGTGGGTAGATAGGGATTGAGGGTGTGAAGGGCTATGAAAGTGGAAAGAGGGACATGGGTGGAGCATGGGGAGTGAGAGGGTGTGAGAGTGAGGGCTGGAAGGCTGCTTTATGTTTTATTTACTTTCTGAACAAATACCACATATTGCAACTTGCCCACCCCCTCTCCCCTGTACCTGACCCCCTTCTGCCCCCCCCACCACCACCACCACCACCACCACCACCACCACCACTACCAACTCCCAGCCCACCTACTGGTACACTTTCTCTTGGGTTGGTTTGCAGTTCCAGGAAATGTCCTGACTCTGTGCTCCAGAAGTTTCCTTTCCAGTTTGTTGCAAATCTAGATAATTATTCTGAAGCTAGTTGTTAAAGCAACAATTACACTTTCCAAACACTGCTATTTTTGACTTTATGATGACTCTTGAACTTTGCATATGTTCATGTCATTCACTATTCAGTCAATACTGTAGCCATGATGGCTGCAAAAGTGCTGTGCCATCTCTGTAATAATAATGACAGGAATAGAAATGTTCTGGATATTTCTTCTAACACCTTTAATATTATTAATTAGCCACTTAACATCAACTTTATCCAAAGTGAGCGACATCAGAAACTCTGCTGTACCTCTTTTTTGCATTAGACATATTCAACACAAGAAATTAAAAGTTACTTGTTAAAAGTTAGGTATTCAGGGTTGAGTTTCATGAATTGGAAACTCTTTTGGGTCACTGTTTAACCAGGAACACATCAGGTGAAATTCTCTAGCTTCCTAGGAGTGTGTTTCCCACGGGTAGGAGGTGGTGCGATGTTTGCCAGCAGCAGGATTCTCTGGTCCCAGTGCTGTCAATGGGAATCCCCACGAATATTGGAGAATCCCACCAGCATCAACAGCCTAAAAATTCCTATTATTACATCATCTGAAGAGTGACCCTGGAAAATGCAGATCCTATCACCTTAACACTGATTAATTTTTGTGAGTGATTTAAGCAGGCATTAAGCTCCTCGTTGAGATATTCAAAGGGTTGTAAAGCCTGTTCAAAGTGGATACTCTGAATATTGGGTGGGATTCTCCCAAAAAAAATCTAAATTCACGTGAAACTAGAATAAATCCCATTGTTTTTCCCAGCGGGATTTTCAAAATGAATCTCTCGCATTCTGTGCACTGCAGAGTGCACCAGCATGATTTTCATTAAAAATGCAGGGGCTGGGCCTATCCTTGCTGAAGTGGCTGGCAGCATAGTGCTGAGTGGGCACTGTGCACGTGCCAATCTGTCAGCACCAAGATCAGCACAAGTGCAGTAGATCACTGGCCAGCACAGCAACCCCCATTACAGCCCCACCAATCCCCCATGACTGGATTGTTGGCCCACATCCCACCTCGATCTCCCCTTCACCTGTGCAGTCGAGCCCATCACCACCAGCAGCCCAGAACCCCTCCCCCCCTGCAGTCCTGCCCTACAGCTCCGAATGCACACCTCCTCTCTCACAGATCTGACTACTCCCAGCAAGCTGACTCCACCCTTCCCTCACACCCCGGTATCTAGCCCCGATCACTCACCTCCCTCCTTCTGTCATTGTCAAATGCACAGTAGCAGTGGGATCCCCTCCCACCATCTCCCCCCCCCCCACCCACAGAACCCTCACCCCTACAGGCCCTGCCCCCTCAGCATTTAAGTAATTTATGCAGATCCAAGCTGATCTCTGGTCCAGAGCTGACGGTGTCAGAAATCTGGCAGCTGGAGATGTGCGCAGGCTGTGGCACCCAGTGGGAAGTCTGCTACACAGCCTCAGCTTGAGTCTCCCAGCCGTCTACACTGCTAAAGTAGCACAGTGGGCTGGGAGAATCACTCCCCCTTTTGTCTGAGGTTTTGGGGAGCAGGACAGAGCCCTATGAATTCATTTCTTATTGTCCCTGTTTTCCAACTGCTGAAGAGGCGCACCAACCTTGACTTTATTCGATAAAGTTTCGACTTTATTCGATAGGTTTCCATTTTTAATGTCAATGTACGGCACCTATTTAAAAGGATGTTGCCATAAATAGAAGTAAATACATTACAATGATCTGTGATACAATCTGCTACAGTGATGTACATCACTATCAATTTATGTTTTATATTTTTACACTTTGGTAAATTTAGAATGAAAACCATAATGTTAAAAACAAAAGTCAAAACTCACAGGAGGTGAAATTGGTTGACACGTACAGTGTGAAATGAGCTCATGTTGATTTTTCACCATACTGCTTATTTATTTCCAATTGACTTGGAAAATATTGTCAGGATTTTTAACTTCAAACCAAGTGAAAATAGCAATGAGGTTAGGAAACAATCCTTAAGAGCTTGAACTGTTTTTCTGTGAATTTCAGTGGAAAAATGATCAGGCATGATGATAAATCAGCCAATGATTCATTACTGTGTCTCATGCTGCTGGCATAGACTAATTTCGTTCCCTGAATGCTGGATAATGTGCTCGTGTTATACTGGCAATTTCACCTTGCTGCCAGAAACTAAGTCTCTCCAAATAGTGTACAGAGCTTGCAACGCATAATCAACGGAAACAGCAATTTACTAGCTTCCAGCTCAGTTTGTAAAGACCTTCTTAAAGTTTTAATTAAGCTAAACTCTGACATGGTATTAAACATAAACAAATATCTTCCTTTTTGGATCAAACTGAGCAGAGGCTTGGATTACACTATTTCCACTAGAGACCAGAATAATGTTGCTTGGCAGAAAATGACCCTCTGATTTTAAAGAAGGGTGTTGGGGAAAAGCGAGTAAGATTTGTGGGAGCTGTTGCTGCCTGGCCGGGATTGTGTCTGGGGGCAGGGATGGGAGGGTGTGATTGTGGAAATCAACAAAATCAGAGTCTGAAATTCTGTGCTCTGATCATATTAAATTAAATTACTTTGTTTAGGTTGTCAATAAGAATATAAATCATTAGCAATTAAATGATATACTGCCTATTAAGATTTGCTTGACTTTCATAAAAAATATTTCAGAGCTAAAGATACAATTATCTTTTATTTATAAAACAGTTTCTGTTTTTAAATAGACAATATGGAAATATCTGTATATCCTTTCAACTTGAAGTGACCTGTGCTGAAAAACATAGAATGTGATTAATAAATGGGTACATAAATTAAAGGTCCAAATTTTTGTTGTGATTATACTGTAAATAGATCTAACTACAATCAACACTTATGAAGTCTTGAACATCATATGTGAATTAGGAGAAATTTGATTCAGATGATTTTATTGTATAGTTACAAATTAAAAAATAATGTTTAAAGGGTGAGTGATCTTTGATATATTGGCACCTGATATTATCATAGAATTGTAAAGTTCTTTCAGTGCAGAAGAAGCCTTTCAGCGTTTTAAGTTTGCATCGACTCTCTGAAAGAGCACCCAATCCACTGCTCTAACTCTGTAAATCTGCACTTTAATCATGGCTATTCCACCTAATCTGCATATACTGGACACTGAGGGGCAATATTAGCATGGTCAATCCACCTAATCTGCACATTGCTGTACTCTGGGAAGGAACTGGAGCACCCAAAGAATACCCACACAGACATGGGAAGAATGCATATACTCCACATGGACAGTGACCTAAGGGCTGAAATTGAATTCAGATCCCTGGTGCTGTGAGGCAGCAGCGCTACCCATTGTGCTACTATACCATCCCACTTTAATTCTGCTTTGAAATCCAACAGTCACCTTTAAAATCACTGACTGCTTTAATCTGCCAAATGTAAATTCCTGGTCAAGCTGCTCCCCTGGCCTCTTGTTCATTGCTATTTCAACTACCTGAAATCTCAAATTTCATGGATCAGCTCAGTTGTATCTTTATTTATAAATATTGGTGCAGATTTGGGAAAGAGTAGGGAACACGCTATTAATCAGAATGGGACTTCACAGAAAAAGTTATGACTAAAGCTATAGGGACAATTACAGGGGAATATCATTATGGAAAACAACAATTGCTACAACAGAACAAGGTACACCTAATCTAAATGGATGGGTGGGAGTTCTCTTTAGGTATTTCACATAGTCAGGATCAATTGGATGTGGAGAGCTATTCATAAAGGCTGTGATCCTCCCAAAAAATTCTAAGTGTCGAATTCATATGAAAACTGGAGTAAATCCCACAGGATTTTCAGTGAGATTTTGAAAATGAATCATGGAGTCACACAGCACAGAAGAGACCTTTCAGCCCATTGAGTTCACACTGACTCATTAGAAACTGAACTGCTACCTGACTCCATACTTTATAAAGGATGTGAGGAAACCTGCCTCAATCATCCTCCCAGGCAGTGCATTCCAGACCATCAGCAGCCTCTAGGCAAAAACGCTTTTCTTCACATCTCCCCGAAATCTGCCCTTCACCTTGAACCTATGTCCCCTCATGACTGACCCTTCAACTAAGGGGAACAGCTGCTCCTTATCCACTCTGTCCATGTCTCATATAATCTTGTGTAACCCAATCAGGTCACTTCTCAGTCTTTCTGCTCCAATGAAAACAACACAAGTCTATCCAACCCCTTTTTATAACTTAAATGTTCCATCTCTGGCAGCATTCTGGTGAATCTTTGTACCACCTCCATTGCAATCACATCCTTCCTATAATGTGGCAAACAGTATTCTAGCTGTGGCCTCACTAAAATTCTGCATGGATCGCCTACATTCTATGCAACATAGAGGCCTAGCGTGAATCCTGCTAAAAATTAGTGAGCTATTCCTGCCGGACAGGCTGAGACCATAGTGCTGAGCGGGCCACCGTGTATGTGCTGATCTGTCAGTGCTGAGATCAGTACATGCACAATAGCTTCACACTGCTGGCTTCCCGATCGTTGGCCAACCCGATTGCTGGCCAGCGCTACAACCCCATGTCACTGGCCATGTGACCAACAGCAGTCTGATCACTAGCTCTCTGTTATCCTGACCACCCTTCCTTCCTCCATGCTCTGCCTTGATCTCCTCCCCATCCCTCATGTATGGGAAGGAGACCCAATCCCCCACCACTCCCCCCATTTCTGAACTCCCTCTCCCCTGCAGTCCTGACCCTTCTTTCCTCCACAGGCGGGCTGGGAGAATCGCCTTCATAATGTTTTTGGGTCTGCATCTCAGGAAATATAATCCATCATATTAATAACAATTTCAATGCCAGTACAAAATTAAGCTAACCATGTATGGATTAGGGCACATTTTCAAACCTAGAGTTACACCAAAGGTTGCTTCCTCTAATACTCAAACACTTAGATTTACTGACCCAATTAATCTTACCGAAAAATGCCAGACAAAATGTATCAATGCCTCCTCTTAGGAAGAGAGAATGTGGTTGAACTATAGGCATTTGCTGCAAGCTTTTCTGCACACAGATCAAAGACTAGTGTGGTTCTCTCCAAAGAAATAAACATCACTAAGGCATTAAGCTTTTATGTCATTGAGTCAACTCATTGAAGTCATGGGGACTTCAAGCCAGTACACAATTTATTTGTCTCAGTTCTGCTGACCAGGTACATTAACATAGTATCTCTCTCATTAATGCTGCCAGAATAGCTGAATATTTCTAGCATTTTCTGTTTATTTCTTCCAATGGTGGCACAATGATTAGCACTGCTGTCCCACAGCACCAGTGACCTAGGTTCAATTCCCCAACTTGGGTTATTGTCTGCATGAAGCCTGCACATTCTCCCCATGTCTGCATGGGTTTCCTCAAGGTGCATCAGTTTCCTCCCAAAAAATCCAAAAAATATGCTGCTTAGGTGAATTGGCCATGCTAAATTCTCCCTCAGTGTACCTGAACAGGCTGAAGAGCATGGCAATCAGGGGATTTTCACAGTAACTTCATTGCAGTGTTAATGTAAACCTACCTGCAATTAATAATTAAATTTAAGTATTTAATCTTTGCACAATTTACTAATACCTAGAATTCATGACTGATGCCAGTTTTCTGGGAACTACATTTATCTTGTATGAGGAAAATGAGAGTTTACTAGAAAACAAAGTAATATGTGTGAACATGGCTGTGACTGGTTTAATTAAACTGAAGAAAAGTAGGCCACAAAAGTCAAAACATCAATAAACGGAGGTATGAAGAAAAGTGGTTGAAATGGCAATGAACGGGGTGGGGGAGTGGTGGGGGGATTGTGGTGGTGGGGCACTGCAGAGTGGCAGGAAAGCCGTTTCACTAGAAATTTACATTTGGTAGATGAGAGCAGTGATTTTAAAATTCACTGAAAAGTGAACTTTAAAATTATTGCTCTCATCTGCCTAATATAAATCAAAGGAAATTTATACAATTGGCAGATCGTAAATGTGTGAGGCAAAATAGTAGCAAAAAATTTACTTTATAAATATAGTAGCCAGAAATTAACAAAATAAAGTTGATCTATTCTAGGAAGAGGAGCTTTAGAGGAATGTAGAAATAATAGAGTAGAAGATCAAAGGGAAAAACATACTTCATGAGACTAAAAACTGTTATGTCTGGCTCTGAGATCTTGAACAAGATTTTGCGTTGAAGCCAATCTGTGCACACCGGTTTTCTCATCAGAGAGGAGAAACCTGTGTAAAATTCTCTTCCAGCAGCAGGGTATTGTGTGGTAATATCACTAGAATTTCCTACAGATTAAAACATTATTATCATCAAAATGTGGATTAGCTCTGAATTCATTTAATCCAATACCTCATAGGAAATATTTGTAAGGTACTGTTAACTGTATAAGGTATTTTAAGTGTTGTTTTCTTTTGCTTTATTTTAATTGTTTGACTTTAATATTTATAGTCATCACATGTAGTTGGAAAATTACTTGATTTTTTTTGTTCTTTCATGGGGTGTGGGCCTCACCTATCTTTAAGTGCTCTTGACCTGAAAAGCTTGCTAGACCATTTTAGTATCAGCCACATTGTTGTGGGGATGGATTCATATGTAGGCCAGACCAGGGAAGGATGGCAGATTTCCGTTCCTGGAGGTCATTAATGAATTAGATTGTTTTTTACAATAATTACTGACAGTTTTACATAGAACATAGAACATAGAACAATACAGCACAGAACAGGCCCTTCGGCCTTCGATGTTGTGCCGACCAAAATAAAAAGCAATGCCCCTCCAAACTAAACCATTCCCTTCTCTTCCATATACTTATCAACTAACCTCTTAAACGCCACAAAACTTGGCGCATCTACAACTGCTGCAGGCAGGGCATTCCACTCCCGAACCACCCTTTGGGTAAAGAACCTACCTCTGATATCCGTCCTATAACTATCACCCCTTAATTTAAAGCTGTGTCCCCTCGTGCTAGCTTTCTCCATCCTAGGAAAAAGGTATCACTGTCCACCCTATCTAAACCTCTAATCATCTTATATGCTTCAATAAGATCCCCTCTTAGCCGCCTCCTTTCTAACGAAAACAACCTCAAATCCTTCAACCTCTCTTCATAGGACCTGCCCTCCATACCAGGCCACATCCTAGTAACCCTCCTCTGTACCCTCTCCAATGCCTCCACATCTTTCTTATAATGTGGCGACCAGAACTGCACACAATACTCCAAGTGCGGCCGCACTAGAGTTTTGTACAGTTGCAACATGATGCTGCGGCTCCTAAATTCAATCCCCCTAACCAATAAAAGCTAAGACTCCATATGCCTTCTTAACAACTTTATCCACTTGACTGCCTACTTTCAGGGATCTATTGACACATACACCACGATCCTTCTGTTCCTCAACACTATTAAGAGCCCTACCATTAGCCCTATACTCTACACATTTATTGTTCCTGCCAAAGTGCATTACATCACACTTTTCCACATTAAACTCCATTTGCCACCTCTCGGCCCAGCTCTGCAACTTGTCCAAGTCACTCTGTAAACTAAAAAACCCCTCTTCACTATCTACCACACCACCAACTTTAGTATCATCTGCAAATTTACTGATCCATCCCTCAATACCCTCATCCAGATCATTTATAAAAATTACAACAGCAGGGGCCCCAAAACAGACCCCTGAGGCACACCACTTGTCACCGAACTCCACGATGAATATCTCCCATCAACCACCACCCTCTGTCTTCTATCTGCCAGCCAATTCCTAATCCAATTAGCTAAATCACCCTCTCTTCCACACATCTTCATTTTCTGTAGAAGTCTACCATGGGCCACCTTATCAAACGCCTTACTAAAGTCCATATATACTACATCAACCGCCTTACCCCCATCCACCTCTCTGGTCACTTTCTCACAAAACTCAATGAGGTTAGTAAGGCATGACCTACCCTTCACGAAACCATGCTGACTATCCCCAATCCATTCATTTCTCTCTCAATAACTATAAATCCTATCCCTAATAATTCTCTCCAATACCTTGCCCACAACAGAAGTAAGACTCACTGGCCTATAATTCCCAGGAAGGTCTCTCTTCCCCCTCTTAAACAATGGGACCACATTCGCTATCCTCCAGTCCTCCGGAACCACACCCGTCACCAACGAGGACCTGAAGATCAGAGCCAGAGGCTCTGCAATCTCCTCTCTTGCCTCCCAGAGAATCCTAGGGTAAATCCCGTCCGGCCCAGGGAACTTATCCAACTTCAAACCCTCGAGAATTTCTAGCACATCCTCCCTATCTACTACAATACTTCCCAATTTGCAACCCTGTACCTCAGTGTTCTCCATAGCTACATTTCCAGCACTCTGCGTGAATACCGAAGAGAAATATTTAGTCAGTGCCTCACCAATCTCTTCAGGCTCCACGCACAACTTCCCACTGCTGTCTATGACTGGCCCTAATCTTGCCCTAACCAATCTTCTATTCTTAACATATCGAAAGAAAGCTTTAGGATTCTCCGTAATCCTATCAGCCAACATCTTCTCGTGTCCCCTCTTAGCTCTCCTCAATTCACTTTTTACCTCCTTCCTAGCTAATCTATAGCTATCCATTGCACTACCTGAGCCTTCAAGCCTCATCCTGACATAAGCCTCCTTTTTCTTCTTAACCAGCAAATCAACTCTTTTCGTACAACTCTTTTTGTGGTCTTTTAATTCCAGATTTTCATTACAATCAAAATTTTAAAATTGCCATGGTGTGATTTAAATCTTTTTGCCCAGAGCATTGCCCTGGTCTCTGGATTACTGGTCCAGTGACAATACCACTATGCAACTGGCTCCTCATAATATACAAATTGCAAATTGTGTGGCAGCTTGTCTCAAATTTCTCTTTGGGGTTTAGACAGTCTGATACTTACCATTGACTACATCGTAACAGTAGTCCTCAGTAAAGGAGACACCGATCGGAAAGGAGATGGAAGATTTATCACTTGGTAAGCTTCTCAACGGCCCATGTTATAAATGGAGCCCAGTATTCTTAGGGCACCACATTAACTGCAATGCATATGTTAAGTGATATCAATCTATAGTAATGGAGATTGTTACATCAATGCATTATCCTGCAAGCAATCATGATTTTTTAAAAAAATTCTGCAACAGGCCATATGTTAGTATTATTAAGATCAGACTCAAAGAATGGTAATACCCTTTGCAACTATAACTGACAAAGTACTCAGAGGTAGAATACAAATACAATAAGACTTTAACCAGCCCCAGAAGCATACCGGCAAGATACTGAAGCAATGAAATTCATTCACAACAAAATACAGAAAATGCTGGAAAATTTTAGGAGGTCTGACAGCATCTGTGGAGAGAGAACAGAGCTAACACTTCGAGTCTGGATGACTCTTTGTCAGAGTTTTGTCAGCAATTGTCAGTGACTGCCAATGCCTGCCTACTCTCTGACATTTTTCAGTCATTTGTGGGCCTTGGGGAGAATATGTAGACACCTAGGGTGGATGTCACTTTCCTTGAAACCTCCTCATACCACTTCCCCAGTGTTGGGAATCCCAGCTGCACATCTGTCAAATTGTATGAGAGTGGTCAGCAGAGACTTGTTCTTCTTTCAGACAAGGCAATGACCAATCTATAAGTTCAGTTGCTGAACCCTCAGAGAAGTAAGCTGCAACTCATTGCTTAAAAGCACTGTGCTTCTTGAAATATATGAAATCAATCGTGTCACTTTGATTGTTTTCTTGTAAGTTTTTTTTAAAGCACTCCTTGAGTAGGAAGAACTGCCTCTTTAAATTGAGATCCATATCCCCGCCCCTAAAGACAGCTGCTTCCTCTGTTACTTCCTTTCATTTATTAGGTATAAAAAACATTGTAGAAAGATAAGTAAATCTCAAGAGATTGTATGGGAAATCAAATGGGGCCAAAAATTCATTTTCCATTGAAAACATTTCTAACACGCTTCATAATGCAACATTATTGGTTGTCAGGTTTGTTCATGTGACAATTTTTACTTTTGGGACTTTTAATCAAGAAAATAAATATCAAACTCTCCCAAAACTAACTCCAAAATTTCACTGGTTATTTCTATCAGAATTATATCTGCCCGCACAGGCATGATGGGTTGAAGATCATTTCCAGGCTGCAAAGACCACATATTTTTCTTCAAAACTCATTTCTAGCACTAGTCAACTGCTGGCTTCTCCTGCTCACTCATTGAAATGCTGGAAGGTGATCAATGGAAGCCTCTCAATAATGGCATCAACAGCAATTATGATGCATCTTCAGGGATTCAGGCAGTTAATAAGAACAGTCCTTTAGCATATTCCACCATCCCATACACCAGCATTCATTGAAACCATGCCTGTTCCTGGTATTTTCCACCATAGTTATAATGGGAGATCCAGAGATCTCAGCCAACATTCTATCCTTAGGCCTCAAACTTGTGGCTTTTTCCTGCACTGACACTTGAATGTCTCCCTTGGATCCTGTCAATCAAAACAAGACTTATTGCTCAAAGTGTGGTCTGGCCAGAGCACTGTACAAGTTGACTATGACTTAAGGGGCTGCCCTTCTTGCTTTGTCCTTCAGGTTATTTGGTTTTATTTAATTTGTTTAGCTAAAAAGAATGGTGTCCAAAGGATTCATGATGAAGATTCATCCTGTTCCAGAACCTGGAGGACTTTGGGATAAACATCATCACCATCTTAAAAATATCATAATATTTTGCAACAGCAACACTCATGTGACAAGTACGAGTTATTTATTGGTTTAGGGCATCTATAGGGTTGAACAGTACGATACAACCAAATTAAGTATGTTTAAAAAATTGTTGTAATAATTCACTGGAATATTTCATGAAAGGAGTCTATGTTTAGAATCCTCCCAAGCCCCCACCAGCGGGCTCAATGGCGAGCAAAGGAGATAGGATTTGAAGGGAGACTGCAATGGTAGCTCTATGTCGGTGTGAATTTCCTATGGGATCTTCCACTGGTGCCCATTATAGTAGATCAGGAAACCTGCTGGAGGAACGTATGAAATTTATTTGCTTTTCACTAAGAGGATGCGGATGAATGTTGGACTACACCACATTTGATTCTCTGTGATGCCAGCAGGAAAACATGCCAGTGCAGAACGTGTCTGGAACAAGGTGACATGCAGATGTTGGACTCACCTGAACAATACCTGGGATTGCCTCCGCAATTCAGGATGGACGCTGTCAGCAACCCAGGACACTGGAATACCACAGCAGTGGATCAGAGGAACATCTGCAGGTGGACACTGCAGATTTGATGTCCCTGGAGGGAGTCCATTTTCCAGTCTCAGAATGTATCTGGAAATCCATGCTTTCAGGAGGTCCAGCCTTTTTCTTCAATAGTGGGTCAGGGGTGTTGGGCGACTTTTCAATCTGGTAAATTGAATTTTGATAGGTCGGCTGACTGCACTCCATAAGGCCCACCCCACCACACAAAACGCTTAGTTGCATAAATGGTGAGGTCAGAGCCAGAAGATTGTGCGTGTTTTCTTGCCAGCCTCTGCAATGAAATAGATGTCCCTGCCTACTGTCCTGGAACTGAACTCCCAGGTGGGAGAATTCTGCCCTTTGTGTTTGGGTCTTTGGTATTACAATGAGGAAAAGGTATTGTGCCATTAGTAAAGCTCAGAATTAAATGTTATGGCTAGCGCTGAAGAGCTGAGATTTAATTAGATCATAGTGAAGTTGGCACAAGAAGGCGAGTCCAAACATTTATAAGCTATGTACCTCTGACAATGTATGTTTATTCTCAACAGACAACAGCTGTTGCCACTCCACTTTTTCCCGTTTTATGTAATCAGGCATTCTGAAATACTCTGGGCTATTTACTTATTGCAGAGTTGTGAAACACACAACATGAATGTCTCGTCCCATGCTTGCTCCACTTGGCTCCTTTCCAAGATAGTGAGCTCCCTCTTTTCAAGTATGTGTGCAAACTCTTCTTTCTCCGGTGCCTGTTAGTTGTCTATTGCTGTGTCCCACCTTCTGCAGGAAGGAAATGTTTTAGAGAGTGTTTTGCCAGGTGTTTGGAGTACATGGACTGTCTTGGTGGAGAATTTGATAGTTTGTGTGTGACGGTGTCAGCTGCGGCTCAGTTAGTTAGACACGGGTCTCTGAGTCAGAAAGTTTTGTTCAAGTTCCACTCCAGGACTAAATTGACACTCCAGTACATCACTGAGGAAGCGCTGTACTATCAAGATGCCATCTTTCAGATGAAATATTAAACTGAGGGCCAATTGACCCTTACAAGTGGATGTAAAAGATGCAAGGGGCAGAATTTTCTGCTGGTTTTTCAAGGTGTTGCTTTCAGCAGGGAAATGGGACAGAATCACCGACCAGAAAAATCATCAGCTACTTCAAAAAACAACTTTCACAAGTTTCACACCACGCTCATTTTAGCCTACCTCTCATTTGCTCAACCTGGCATCACTTGATCTCAACCATTGGAAGGAGCAACTTTGAAATTCCTCCCTAGCATTCCTCAGCAATTGTTCCAATTCCAGTTGGGGAGATGGCAGCCAGGGGAGACAGTTCCACAATTTTCTGATAGAACTCTGATGCTGAATGAGGTTGAGCAGAGGCGTGACATACTGTAACCTCGCATAAGCGGACGGCTGGCCAGCCAGCAAGGTCGCCAACCCTGCTTGTCATGCTGATATAATCTTGATCATGGGCACCATTCCACTCCCTACTCCAGGCCAACACACAGACCTTTCAGCTGTGGAAACTATCAGCTGAAAGCCTGTGAGATTCTGTCCATCTGCACAATGGCTGCAGACCCACCCAGCCCCCAAACCTCAGGGGGGGCATCAGCAGCAGAGATGTGTCATTCAGTGACTCATTGTTCACAGATCACCCAGTTCAGTGGGAAGTTGTGCTCAGGTTTCTATCAGGCAGGGTCAGACATTCACAGGAGATTTGAAGAACATTGCTTTGTCCCCACTGCAAGTCATCATCATTCTCCTGCATCATCTGGTTACTGCAACCTGTCCAGGAAAAGAGCAATCACCAGGAAGACCTCCTGGCACTACACAGTAAGAAGGTCTCAGACCAATGTGAAGGGGGGGGGGGTATATTTGCCCATCCCAATGCTGGTCCTCTGCAATGTAGGAGGCTATCAGGATGTCCCTAGCCCTGTGTCTTATTCAGGCCATGGCCATTACCCAAAGTCCTTCATCTGCCTCCTCTAGGGGTTGTCCTCGCTGCTCTTTTCAACTTCACCCTCATCTGAGGAGATGTAGTGGTCCTCCATTCAGCTCCTTGCCCTATTGCAATGCCAGATTATGGCATACACAATACATTATGACGATGCATGCGATCCGCTGGGGACTGTACTGGGTGGTCCCTCCAACAACATCTTTAGTAGACTCGTCTACCAGTACGTGCGTAGCAGCATGAACCTCATTGTAATGTACTCATTATGTGTTGTGGAATTATCAGCCACCTTCCAATGAGATAGACTTTGATCCAAGATGCCATCCCTCCGGCAGATGCTCACCCTCAAAGATGGCTGGAGTCTGAGAGCATTTGCGAACGTAGCTGTCATAGATGCTCCCCTGGAAATGGGGACACACTTGCATAGTTATAGACAACCTGCCTATTGAAGGATATAGAATCCCTTGTGGTTTAAGAAGGGTGCCCCGTGCTGCCATGGGAAACGCAGAGCCATGTGGCCTCAGGATATCCTGAACTTGGGGCAAGCCAGCCATGTGGGCAAAGCCCATGGCTCTGGTGTCCTGATTAGCCTGGTCCTAGTCATTGTTGATGTAGTTGTGAGACCTCACAAATGGTGAATCGGTCACCTCCCTCATGCTTTTATATGTGGTGGATGGGAAGATGCCACACAGGTCTCTGCTGCTGTGGGCATGAAAGTTCAGAGCAGCAGTGATCTTCAGGGCCACACTCAATGGGCGACCTCCCGGTCCATGTGATGCCAGTTCCTGCATCGCCTGGCACAGGTGGTCCACCAGCCCTTGAGGCAGACGTAGTTCTTTTTGACAATGGATCTCCATCACTTGGAGGTATGTAGCTCTCATTCAGTGAACCTGTGCCCAATAGTGTCTCCTCTGAGTCCCTCAATGTGTCACTCTGCCCCTGGTAATTCTGGGTGCACTGCCATTCTCTTTACTATAGGACACTGATCCTGCCTCCAGTAACTCTGAGTGCCCTGCCACCCCCTCCATTACAGGACACTGGTCCTGCCCATATACAGGCACATGGTGACCTTTTCTCTCCAGTTCCACTGTGATCAAATGCACAGCCAATTCCATTGTCTCTATCATCCTCATATTCTAAGAACCATATATATAGAAACATAGAAACTAGAAGCAGTAGTGGGCCATTCAGCCCTTTGAATCTGCTCCGCCATTCTTTTTGATCATGGCTGATCATCGAATTCATTATCCTGATTCCTCCTTTCGCCCCATATTCCTTGGGTAAAGGAGGACATAGATGTGTAAGCAATGAAGAATGCTGTTCATGCTCTAACCCATTGTTCTATCCAGACATGGGACATCCACTTATGCACATTCCCTTATGTGAGTGCTTTTCCAATGACCTTCATTCCCTTACTCTCTCACACAAATGGGTGGCACGGTAGCACAGTGATAAGCACTGCTGCTTCACAGCTCCAAGATCCTGGTTTTGATTCCTGGCTCGCATCACTGTCTGTGTGGAGTTTGCACATTCCTGTTGTGTCTGCGTGTGTTTCCTCTGGGTATCTGGTTTCCTCCCACAATCCAAAGATGTGCGGGTTAGATTGATTGGCCGTGCTAAGAAATTGCTCCTTAGTGTTCAGGGGTGAATAGGTTAGAGGGATTAGTGAATATAAAATGTGGGGATATGGGGGTAAGGCCTGGGTGGGATTGTGTTCGGTGCAGAGTTGATGGGCCGAAGAGCCTGTTTCTGCACTGTAGGGTTCTATGCTCTATGTTCTAAATCCCCTCACAAACCTTTCCCAATTCCATGTGACAAATGAACATCTACAACGGATAACTTTAGTGGCCCGCAGATCATGCCAAGGATGAGGATTGCTCCCTGGAGGAGGATGCTCCCCCTCTCGCCTTCATCAATATCTTCAGTGCAGTTTCATGGGAAACATTTGAACTGCACCTGCACTTACCTTCAGTTAATTTTTAATCAGGCTTCCCCTTGTTTTGTGTGGCGAGAAAACCCCTCTTTCACTCTGGAACGTGCATTGGCAGTGTTTTTTTAGACTCCTGATTGTTATACCTGTAATAAATGTGCAGCCAATGACTTGCACAGCTAGAACTGGCTGCATGCCTGGATGAAAAGAATCAGCAGGTAGCTGCCTGTGTGCATGATAACTGGCATGTGCAGTGTACGGCCCAACCCCTCTGCACTCAGCTCTGATCTCTAAGCCATGAATTGTAACTGGCATAACTTTCACAGTCACAAAGTTGTCAGCCCTTTGGTGACACAAAACAGACACTTCCTGGGAAGAAAGGCTTCCTCCATTGCTGTGCCATTCTCTGATTCGATCATCCATGGCTTTGGTAACAATTAGTTGACACAAGAATAATTGTGCACATACAAAGCAAATTTTATATTTCTGGTGAAGATGACAAATTTACATTAATCATTCAGCTTGATATAAACTGGATAGAACATCCCAGGGTACTAAAGGAGGTGGCCATGGAAATAATGGATTAATTGGTCGTCTTCTTCCAAAATTCCTTAGATTCTGGAACAGTCCTGACAGATAGGAGGGTTGCAAATGTAAGCCACTAACTAAAGGAAGGAGAGAAGGATAAAACCAGGAATTACAGAGTGGTTAGCCTAACATCAGTAGTAGCAAAAATGCTAGAGTCTATTATAAAGGATGTGATAACAAGACATTTAGAAAATATCAACGAGAAGAAAATATCAAGATGATTAGACAAAGTCAACATGGATTTATGAAAAGGAAATTGCATTTGTCAAACCGACTGGAGTTTTTTGCGAATGTAATAGCAGAATAGACAAGGATGATGATGATGTGGAGAAAACTTTTGATAAAATTCCACACAAGAGTTAATGTGTGTGCAAAATTAAAATGCATGGGACTGGGGATAATACATTGGTATGGATTGAAAATTGATTAGGAAGCAGGAAACAAAGAGTAGGAATAATTTATTCTTTTTTGAAATGGCAAGCAGTCATTAAATTATTTAATTTACTTAGGAACCCATCATAGACTTTCCTCCAGAAAAGCTAAAATGTTAACTTATGTATGCTATCATGGAATAATTGAGAGGATCCAGAGACTGATATGCTGCATGGTAAACAGGTAACCACACAGAGATGCACAAGTTAGTCAAGGAGGAATGTCTGTAAAGTTAATATGGTGAATCACATTTTAAACTTGCTGTCTGCCAGGTACATGTTGGTTACACTGGTTGGGCAGAGTTTTAAATTGATAATTCATCAGCTGATAAACTGAAACAAAGACAGAAGATGCCAGAAAACCTCAGCAGCTCTGCAGCATCTGATGAAGAGTCAAATGACTCAAAGCATTAACTCTGCTTCTTCGCCTCGTAGATGTTGCAAGACCTGCTGAGTTTCTCAGCATCCTCTGTCCTTGTTTCAGTTTCCAACTTCCACACTATTTTGCTTATTTTAGCTGATAAGCTGATCTTTCTTCCAGGTTTCAAAATCACCCAAGGATTATGAACAGAATATCTGATTTATCAATGAATCACAGAATCCAAGTGCTTTAAGGAACTTACCCATGGCACGTTTGATGTGCAGTACCATTTAATCAGGTGACCATGAAGGGATGGCTTTCCTCTTCCATCCCGATTAACAGAATGATGGGAAGGCTGGAGAATGACCTTCCCACCCTACCACCGGCTGAGGCCCTTAAGAAAACAATTGAGGCTCACCAAAGGGCCTCATCCAAGGCCTTGCCATGTGGGGAGCATAACGAGCAAACCTGTTTTAGGCATGGAATCTAGTGATGCTGTGAGACCTCAGGCAGGCGTACTACCAGCGGCAGCCACTGTCTTCCCAGTGGCACTGATGTCCAATTGAGCTATCATCTGATTGGCCGGCAGCTCTCATCAGGTAGGACTTCTACTTCTGGGGTCCTTGATTTCAGAACAGGGCCTGCTGCTGTCCATCCATTTAAGTATCTTGAATGTCACTTCATTTGGTGTAACTTTCTTTCATAGAGGTGAGAAGGGAATCTTATTAACTTTCGAGCCAGTGAGTGAGACCCCTGTCACCACCAGTAAATAACACCCGTAGTCATCGTTACAGCACAGAAAAAGGCCATTGAGTTCATCTAGTTCCCTACAGAGAAATTCAGTTAGTCCCATTCCTCCTTCTGTCATCATAGCCCTGCACGTTTATTTCACTCAAATGTCCATCTAATTTCCTTTCAAAAATCATTGAAAAATTAACAATACTGAATTAAAGAAACCATGCATTGTTAAGGAAGACACAACCAGTTCTGGATTCCTGAGGCTGTGGTGCCACCAGAGTGGAAATGAGACCTGGGAATGCAGTTCCATGGTTCTCTTACTCTTTTTGGAGTTCGCGCTGTGGAATCTGAGGGATTGATGCGAGGTGAGATTGCCCAAGGATGAAAGGGAAAGGAAACCTCTCCAAACCTCCCTGACTGGTCTCGAGGGCATTAGCTATGAGGAGAAGTTGAATAAACTAGGATTGTTCTTACGAAACAAGAGACTGAGGGGAGACCTGAGAGAGGTCTGCAAAATTATAAGAGGCATAGACAGGGTGGATAGTCAGAGGTTTTTCCTTAAGGTTAAAGTGTCAGTTACATGGGGCCCAGCATCAAGGTGAGAAGGGGAAAGTTTAAAAGAAATGTGCGGGGGGAGTTTTTCACGCAGAGTGTGAAGGGTGACCTAGAATGCACTACCAGAGGAGGTGGTGGAAGCAAGCACCTTAGCAACATTTAAGGGCCATCTGGCTGGGGACGTGAATAGGGAGAGAATAGAGGGTTATGGACTGATTAAGGACAGAAGTTTTTTTTAGTTTAGTTAAGGCATCATGATTGGCATAGTGCTTGGCGAAATCTTTGGTCAAGGAAATCTGCAGCATGATTGTGCTTCCACTGACCTAGAGGCAGGGCACAAAAATGATCCATGATTCTGTAGGCCAAGAACGATGAGTGGTGTAACAACTTCAGATGTCAAATCCCACACTCTGACTTTACCTGCATTTTCCTGCACAGCGTGTTCAGAATAACACACCTTGTAACTGCACTCCCTCCTGAAACGTCATATCCCCATTGAACAGCCAATACCCTCTCTCACTCATGCCTCAAAGTTACCCACTTCCTCTCTACACAAGTCACTTCTAACATTCTTTCCCCTCTACTTTGTCTCCTTGCAAGAAAAAAAACACACAACTTCAGGGAGAGGCAAAGGCCCTGACAGCCAATTTCCTTTCATATAGGACATCAATGGATTAAGTGGGTTATTATGACAATCAATGGTAGCTTCATGGTCATTAAAATCATAGAATCATAGAATTGCTGCAGTGCAGAAGGAAGCCATTTGGCCCTTTGAGTCTGCACTGACCACAATCCCACCCAGGCACTATTGCAACCCCACACATTTACCCTGTTAATCCTCTGGGGATGAATTTAGCATGACCAGTCAACCTAACCCACACATCTTTGGATGTGGGAGGAAACTGGAGTACCTGGAGGAAAATCTTACAGACTCAGGGAGAATGTGCGAACTTCACGTACACACTGTTATTGAGACTAGCTTTCACATCCTGATTTTATTAATTGAATTTTTTAATTTTTTATTTATTAGTGCCACAAGTAAACTTACATTAACATTGAAATGAAGTTACTATGAAAATCTCCTAGTTGCCACTCTCTTATTTGGATACGCTGAGGGATAATTTAGCATGGGCCTTGCACCTAACCAGCACGTCTTTCAGACTGTGGGAGGAAACCAGAGCACCCAGAGGAAACCCAAACAGACACGGGGAGAATTGTACACTGCTCAGACAGTGACCCAAGCTGGGAATTGGACCTGGATCCCTAGTGCTGTGTGATGGTGATGCTAACCACTGTGCCATCGTGCCATCCATAATTGAATTTAAATCCACCAGTTGCAGAATTGGGATTTGAGCCATGTTCCCTGGGCTTTAGCCCAGGCTTCTGGATTACTAATCCAATGACATTACCACTAAACCACCATCTTCCCTGGTCTCCTGCTGTTGGTGTTTCTAACCCACTTGCTCTTCATCAGAGCACAAAGGAGAACTGAATAAGCTGCTCTTGTGTCATGGTGAAGGCTGGCAGTAAAAAGCACAGCTGAGTGGCAGGCAGGAAAGCTGGAAAAATTCCCTCTCTGATATTTTTTTCAATTTACTTTGAAATTAAAAGTTCAGTTCGGGAGGCTTCTGACTCAGACATTGGCGCCCAAAAGAAAGAGTTGTAGCGGAATACTGGGCAGAACAACAAATCGAAAGAGTGGTTTAAAAAAATGTTTATCAAATTTAAAATGAGAGCTCAGAACAGGAACCTGGACCTGTACAATAGGCTGGACAGCAACTTGCAAACTGAAGTGTTGTGTTATTACCTGTATTTTCTGTATTTTCTGTTTGCATTATAATTTCTGTCATTTGACAATATTTCAGTTTTACCTTTAGAAATGGAGCACATGTTAATAAGTCAGAAAATTTGTTCATTGTTAAGTGTTCACTACCTCCAGAACAGCTCATTTCTTGAGTCCTGTTTGTGTGTAATCTGAAACCTGCATTTCCTATTCAGCCTGTGTTCATTGAAGCAAAATACGAAAGGAAATTGTGGTTAAAAATAATCCTCATCAGTTAATTTCTCTTTCCCATGCTCCTACTTGCAGATTACTGAAATGTTTTGGGAAGGGGAGATGAAAGACAAAACGTGTTGTGTGCCCTGTTTGGATCCCAGATGTTCCCTTTATGGAAGCAAAAAGGGGAGACTTCCTTCCTTCTCCAGAACAATGCTCACCTGTTGTTGTTTACTTAATATTATCTACTTTAACAGCCTGTTTTCACATGAGACTTACAAAAACAATGAAAGAAATGAAAGAATGATTTGCATTTACAAAGTGCCTTTCATGACCTCAGGACATCCCATAGCAATTTATAGCCAATTAATTACTTAAAAAGTATACGGGTTGTAGCACTGAGCAAATAGTCTGTCCTAAAATATTTAACAAAGCAAGTGTATGGAAATATGTGTCTAAGTGGCACCACACTCGAAGCTATAAAGACCTGCTCTTATTCTTTTTCCCATACAACTTATACACATATTGTGAGTTTGAACTACCAGCAGGTGGAGCTTGAGGCCTCTGCTAGAGCTTTAGATGCTGATGTTGGAAACAGTTGGATTACATATTCAAACATGTTCTCTATGAATGAGTCACCAACTCATTATTACTTTTTAAAATTCAGTTCCTCTCATCTGGCTGCTTTAATCACCTTACATGGTTTTTCAAACTGGTTCACCAAAGCTGCACAATTATTGATCAGCTCAGTGTTTAACTCCAACAAATCTGCTATGAAATCAACCTTTATGACTTTTTTCCTCCCAATCTGTATCTTAAAGTTTCCCCTTAAGAATCATCTCCCAACTGTTGAGTTACTTTCCTTTTTTTATCTGATTTTTCATGTTATCATTTAGCATAATTAAATAAAATAAATCTATATTTGAACAGCAGTAACATCAGATCATATATAATTTCAAAGAATTCAATAATCCAAAATCAAGAATGTGCATAATACAGTTGTCTTGCGTGGTGTTTTGATAAAGTATTACTTTGGTATAATTTGTTGTACTGATATTTTGCAATTTTTTCCTTTGGTTAATATTGTACTTTCATTCTATTTTCACACACAAGCCACATACAAACTTGAAAATATCTTAAATATGGAGAATTGGCTGGTAATTTTCCATTGACAAGTGATATCACTATTAAGTTGCCGATCTTGGTTCAGTGGTAGCACTCTCACTTATAAATCAAAATCTCATGGGTTTAAGCTTTAATCTAGTGATGAGATTGACATTTCATTGCAGTGCTGAGCAAGTTCTGCATAGTCAGTCATGTCATCTTTAAGTCGAAACATTAAATTAAGACCTCATCTGCCCATTTTGGGTGGCATAAGCATATATGAATGTAGGAGTTCTCATGATCTTGGCCAAGGTTTATCTCTGAACCAACATCACTAAAACAGGTGAACTGGTCATTTATTTCTGCTTGTTTATCTATTGCTGATTCATAGAATCCCTACAGTGCAGAAGGAGGCCATTCAACCCATCGAGTCTGCACCGACAACAATCGCATCTGTACCCCATCCCCATAACCCCATGTAGTTATCCTACTAATCCCCCTAATGCTAAGGGGCAATTCTAATATAGCCAATCAACCTAACCTGCACACCTTTGGATTGTGGCAGCTTGCTGTTTAGTAGTTGGTTGCTCCACATATCCAGACTCCTAACTAGCAATGAAAACCCATGTTCAGCACCCGGATTTGTGCATTCTGACCTGATTGGCTGAATAGATCACATGACCCTCCAAGAGCTTGCCCCACAAAAGGCACGCTGCCACTTGTGGTTTCCTTCAACTATCTGTCACCTAACTCGATGGACCAGGGAGCACTTTACTGACCATACAAGGTTAAATGACTGTCACTATTCATTATAATGGAAGAGAAATTACTGAAGCCCTTTACATAATCCATAATCAGGAATCCTCCCCACTGAGCTACAGAGCTTGCACTGACTTGAATTTAATTTGCAAAATAGATGAACTAGTCAATCAAGATAAATCTGTCAAATTCACAAGAAAATTCTCTAAAATGTTCACTGGGCTGGGGAAGCTGTCAATATTATACCACATCGACTTAAAATCAACTGCCAAGCCAGTGTGTTTATTTATCTCACAGAAAGTTGACACTGAGTCTTACAAAAGGTCAGAAAGGAGATAGATGTCATGCAACACAAGGAATGATATCATCTGTCATCCAGTGCACTTTCTAGTGCTTCTCGTATTTGAACCATAGAATCATGGAATCCCTACAATGCAGAAAGAGGCCATTCATCCTATCACATCTGCACTGACTCTCTGAAAGAGCATTGCACGCAGGGCCCCCCCCCCCCCCGCTCTATCTCTGTAAGGTCACACATTTACCATAGTTAATTCACTGAACTGACACATCCCTGGACACTAAGGAGAAATTTAACATGACTAATCCACCAAACCTAATGATTCTTTACATCGATCTTACACAATTAAAAGAAGAATTCATCCCAAAGTCAACAAGAGTTTGGTGAAACTTTCTAGGACTTCAGACTCATAAAAATTAAATACTAGCAGTAGCTTTTGGCAGCTTCCATTTGATGAAATAAATCTCTTAATTAAATATATCATTCGTTTTGAGAGATATTGAGTGTGGTTTTCTGGTCATGCCCACCCTGAGACTAGAAATTCCAGGCCAAGGTCAACAGACCTTCAAATGATCCATCAAATTGCCCAGTGTCTGTGATAATCCCCATGGTATGTAGAATCAGAAAATTTTAATTGGCTTCTGTTTGGAATCATCTCAGCAGCAAAACACAATGACACACAACTTAGATACCTTATTGGTGTCATCTGTCATATGAGTAACATTCTCATCCATGGCTCCACCATGATGGGTCACAATATCAGAATATGGGAATACAGTAAGAACTGCAGCCTGTGGGTCTCACACTAAATTACAAGTGTGAGTTTTCCAAACCCACCATAAACTTCCTAAGCCATGTTGTCAACACCTTAGGAGTCAAGGCAAATGTCCAAAAGATAGTATTCATCAAAACCTTTCTGTCACACTTTAATGTGATCAAACTCCAATGTATTATGGGACTGGTTAATCAGTTGGGCGTGTTTTTCATCAATGAGCCTCTGAAACAACTTTTAATTCAGGACCAGGCTTTGTATGGGGAAACACATCAGCAACGGCCCTTTGATACAATGCTCATGTCTACCCAATTCTTCTCTCACTACAATTTAGAATTCCCTATTATTATTCAGCTGACACCTTCTCTAGTGGTCCAGGAGCAGTTTTATTTCAAATCCAGCTAATGGTTCCTGATGTACGATCAACTGCACTTCTTTCTCATCTTGGGATGGAGCTGTTTGTCTTTCAGGGTCGAACCTTTCTCATTGACTATTGTTTCTGATGAATTGAAATCAAGTGATTACTTGGGCCCAACTCGATGTCCGTTATTGCTGTACTTTAAAATATTCTTACCATACATTTCATCTTGGATATGACAATTTCAGGTAACAGCCATGGTTTGCTAATTACCGCTTCCAATGTTTCACTGAGTTGTAAAGTTTTGTATGTGTCACCAGCTCACCTAGAAACATATAGGCCCAAGGCAAGACCAAATTGGTGTCAGTATGTTCAAGGCCCTGTTAAAGAAAAATTAAACATTCACTTGGCTTGCTTAGTTATCAGTCCACACTTCTACACAATGATCTGACTTCTTCGGAGTTGCTAATGGCTAGGAGGTTATGTACTTGTCTCCTGAATCTCCCACATACTCTTCAGCCAGATATCACAGAGACTGACTTGGATAAGGTCTGTCAAAGGAGGATCACTATCAGGCAAACCAGACTGATACCTTCAACTGTTGTAATAAGAACAAAAAAGAACAAAGAAAATTTCAGCACAGGAATATGCCTTTCGGCCCCCCAAGCCTGCACCGACCATGCTGCCTAACCTAACTAAAGCCCCCTACACTTCTGGGGACCATATCCCTCTATTCCCATCTCATTCGTGTACTTGTCAAGACACCCTTTAAAAGTCACTACCATATCCGATTCCACTACCTCCCCTGGCAATGAGTTCCAGGTACCCACCATTCTTTCTATAAAAAATCTGCTTTGTAGATCTCTTAAAATTTGCCCCTCACACCTTAAATCTATGCCCCCTAGCGATTAGTATAGGTTCTAATATATTGATAAGTCCTTACATTAGATCAGTAGCATGACCAGCCTCCCACTCTGTTCACGCCTTTCATAATCTTGTAGATTTCTATCGGGTCTCCCTTCAACGTCTGTCGTGGTGAGAACAAACCAAGTTTCTCCAACCTCTCCTCATAGCTAATGCCCTCCATAACAGGCAATATCCTAGTAAATATTTTCTATACTTTTTCCAAAGCCTACACATCCTTCTGGTAGTGTGGTGACCAGCATTGAACACTATATTCCAAGTACGGCCTCACTAAGTTTTTGTAAAGTGTCAACATGACTTACCAAGTTTTAAATTCAATGCCCCGGCTGATGAAGGCAAATATGCTGTATACCTTCTTGACTACCTTCTCAGCTGCATTGCCACTTTCAGTGACCTGTGTATCTGTACACCCAGGTTCCTTTGCCTGTCAATACTCCTTAGGGTTCTCCCATTTAGTGTATATTTTCTATTTGTATTAGATCTTCCAAAATGCATTACCTCACATTTGTCTGGATTAAACTCCAATGTTGCTGGTCCGACTTCTCCCAGAATGCAGTCCCTCAGCTGCTTCTACTGGAATAAGGTGCAGGAACTGTCAGCATCCAATCTTGCAGTATTTGACTTGCCCTGGGGCTAGAACCAACTTTGAATCCCTTGGTTCATCATTCCTTGTACTCAGTCAACACTAAGTTATGGTGAGTAGGAGTAGGACAAAAAAGTAAAAAATTTATGGATAGAATGAAAGATTTGGAGTGGGAAATGTAAGGGTTTAATATGCTAATTTTTAGACTGCATCATCAGTAGTGTCAGATGATGTCATATTACATGTAGCTGGCCTGAGACAGAAAGGTTCTTATAAAGTTGAGTGACAGTCTTTTTTGTAAATAATGTAAATAACCAACGAATATCTATTTGCTTATAATGGCATAATTTCCACTTCCTACCCTCAATAGCATGCAGCCTCCAGCCATGGTTTTAGTGCAGATGTAAGAGAAAGAGACATCTAGGTGCATTCTCAATCTGGTTGATGAACTCTGATTATTTTTTCCCTCGGGATGAACAGAGTTTATATAGGTAAATTGTACAACTAATGTTTGGAAAAAATACACAAATCTTGATGTTCTTCTGGATCAATCAAAGATGTGTGGGGTTAGGTAGATTAGCCATGTTAAATTGCCCCCTAGTTTCAGGGGACGAGGGTAAATTCATGGGGTTATGGGGTTAGGGCCTGGGTGGTATTATAGTTGAAGCAGACTCAATGGGCCAATGGCCTCCTTCTGCACCATAGGATTCTGTGATTCTATAACTTGTCATTTAATTTTTGCCAGTTTTGGTGCTTTGGCACACAGCATGTAACATCTGACCATTATAACATGCCGAAGATGTTATGTGCTATCATGGTGCAAATTTTTGACAAGTCTAGTTTCAATACTTCAGCCTGCAGAACACAAAGCCACACCCTGGCATGATTTCAGTGCAAATTTAAAACGGAGACAATGCCTTTTTAAAAATTACATGTAGATGTTTTCTATCCTTAATCTGTCAATTAGGAAAAATGAGAAAAAGGATAATGTCTGGGACAAATCATGAGAAATCGATATTTCGCATTCAGAACCTATTTCAATAGTATTATGAAATTAATTGAATATTTTTAACTGAAGCACTTAGAGAAATTGACTCTCTTACTTTCTGCTCTTTCTGCTCTAATCTTCCATTTCTTTCTGTACATGAAATTGGTGCAAGTGAATTGCTTTTAAATTTAATTTTAATATTTTTATGAAGGCTGGTCATGCTACTGATCTAATGTGTGGACTTATTAACATATCAGAACCTATACCACCAAAAGACATAAATAATGCTCAATCGAAAATATTACTTAGCATCTTCTCTTTTGGACATGTTTATTAGCAAGATTAGATTAGAAACTGGATAACAAAGCTAATGGAATTTTAAATTACATAACCATAATGATTTTATATGAACCACCTTACTTACGATATCCTTGCAAATATTTATTTGTGAGTACAATATTTTTGCAAACTGCTTTAAGAATTATAGCCTTCTCTTGCTCTTCATATCAGTCCTGAGTTGCTACTTTACAATTACATTCATGCCTTGCCTTGTGCTTTTTTTAAGCATTTCTTTCAGTTTACCTGCTAGGTGTAGTGAGCATGCATTTCATATTCTCTCAAGATATAACATTTTCAATTTAATTGCTAAGGCATTACATAACAATTTGGGGTACTTGGCATTAAAGAAATGTTATCATTTACCCCAATTAAGAGGTTAAGTAACTGCTTGGAAAATGTCCAAACTCCATTCCAGTACAAAGAATGATAAGATCATAAGTTTTCTCAGTAGTGATTGTTACTCTTAAGCAGATGAATTGGGTTTAGACATCCCACTAAACTGAAGGGTTGCACTGTAGACATGATTGAAGCGTAATTGACTCCCAGGGGGTCATTAGGTTTGTCCAGGTCACAAGAGTCACAACTTCTGCTCTATAATCTCCTATATCCATATAGTGGTATGCCAAATGTTGTCTTTAAGGAAAGGGAAATAATATTTCTTAGGACAAAAATAGTGGTTAGTTTCTCAAAGATGGACTGAAATCTATCACCGTACTTTAATTTTTGCTTTCCTTCTTGGTTCAAAGCTCCCAGGAAGTAATAAAAACACTTCATCGCATAATTTGGAATCTTATCATAGCTCTTACAAATTTTTACTGTGCTCTTACAAATTTTGACTCACTATGAGCAATGTCACAGCGATCTACTTAAAATATAAAGATGGTTGATCATATATAGAAACTGAGATCTAGACATCGTTCGTGTCATTTGGAGATATGTCTGGCTGCTTCGAATATCATAAAATCCCAGAATCATACAGGTCAGAAGAGATCTTTGGGCCCGTTGAGTCTGCAGTGACATATTAGAATCACCTGAACTTCCATCTATTCCCATTTGTCAGCATGTGGCCCATAGCCCTGAATATTATGATGTGCCAAATTTTCGTCCAAGTACTTTTTAAAGGATATGAGGCTGCCCACCTTTACCACCCTCCCAGACAGCACACTCCAACTGTCACCTGTCTGGTAAAAAGGTTTTTCCTCACATCTCCCCTAAATTTCTTGTCTCTCATCTTGAACTTGCGTTCCCTTGAGACTGATCCTTCAACTAAGGGGAACAACTGCTCCTTATCCACTCTGTCCACGTCCCTCATAATCTTGAACACCTCGATCAGTTCACCCCTCAGTCTTCCCTGCTCCATCAAAAACAACCCAAGACTATCCAACCTCTCTCCATAACTTAAATGTTCCATCCTGGGCAGCATCCTAGTGAATGTCCTTTGCATCCCCTCCAGTGCAATCACATCCTTTCTATGATGTGACCAGAACTGCACACAGTACTCCAGCTGTGGCCTCACCAATGTTCCAAACAGCTCCAACATGACTGGCTAGCAATTAGACCATTGCATCATCAGCTGTGCGACACCACTCCTTCCCTCCCCCCACCAAGGCTCAATTGCTGACCCCCAGATGTATCTGGGCCAGCCTGCACCTACCCCACCATCACCTCCCCCAGCGTGCCTTGATCTTCCCCTTCCACCTCGCAGTCCAGATCTGCAAATTCCCCCCCTACAGCCCCCACCTCCCTCAGCAGGCTGACAGCTGTCCCTCCCAACCCTAGTGGCTAATCCTGATCGTTGGCTCCTTCTGTCACGTAGCCCAAATGCAAAGTTGGAGCAGAATCCCCTATTCCTACAGATTGCCCCAAATGCTCCAACCATCACTAGGTCCTATCCCCTCAGCCCTGATCGATACCCAGTGGGCAGTGCCAAGGTTCCCCCTGGGCATTGGCATTTTGCTCCTCAGGTGGAACCGGGGGTGGGGTTCCAGTCTGGCACTGCCAGGCTGACAATGCCGGGGAGCAGTTCCCTTATCTCCGACCTTCTCTGGGGCTTCCCCCTTCACTCCAGTGAGGTCAGGCCATCAGTTCCCCACAAATGGGGAGCTACAATAAACCCTGCTGGAGTGAACCATTCCTAACATGGAAGAGGAAATGCTGGCGGGCTTGGAGATTTTACTAATCAAATGTAAAATAGACTCAAACATCCACTAGCATAAATTATGCAGCTCCATGCTGATTTCTCCAACCTCCGTTTGAGTCTCTCATCCCTTTGTGCTACAAAAGCAGCACAGTGAGCCAGGAGAATTGCCCCACTCTCTCAGACTTACAGAATTAAAGAATTGTCACGGCATGGAAGGTAACATTTGGCCAATTGTGTCTGCACTGGTTCTTCAAATGAGCTTCATGATTTAGTGCCATTCCCCTGCCCCATTTCCTACACTAATGATGCACGCAGGGTTTGTGGAGCTGTCCAAAATATGTCCTTCAGAGGAGATGTTAACCTGTTTACTCTCTTAGGTAAATATACAATATTCCATAGCACTATTTTGAAGGAGATCAGGGGATTTATCACTGGTCAATAATTATCCCTTCTTCACCATTACTAAAGAAACATAGTATGAGGTCATTAACACATTGCTGTTTGTGCTAGCGTCTGTGTGCTAATTGGGTTCTAACTTACAACAGTGACTAAAGTTCAAAAGTACCTCATTCTTTGTAAAACACTTTGGAACATCCTGAGGTTGTCAGAGCTGCTTGATAAATACAAACCTTTCCTGTTTTCTTATGAAATTAATGGTCTCCTCATCACATCTTTAAGCAAGGGATTCACTCGAAGGAAGCTAACTGCAATATATTTATTTAGGAAATATTTTTATTCATTAAACAGAATAATTAAGGATTGTAAGTTCACTTACACTTTGAGGAAAATGTGCAGTTTGTTGCTTTCGCTGCCTGGGCTGTAGTAGTTACTGAGTAATGAGGTGTACAAACGGAATCATTTAGAGGAACAATTAATAGATTAGCATTTTAAAGGTGATAAATTGGGCCCATTAATCTCTCTCCTACTAAACTGTAAATTGTGTGCATGTGGTATAAACTGTACATATAAATGGATGCGACCATTCACATGACCAGAGAAAAAGAATGAAAGTATTTTCAATCTTAAACTAAGGCTTTCAACAGCTTTCAACTTGCATGAAATAGTTTAGAGTGCTGTAATATTTATAGTGTGGTAAAGTAAACTCTTTTTGTCCCAGGAATATCTGTCTAATTTTATGTGACTATTATGATGAAAATTAGTGAATAATTTTCTCAAAAATTAGCTAAAAGAAATGGTTTGATTTATTATTGTCACATATTTTAGCATACAGTAAAAAATATTGTTTCTTGCATGCTATAACAGACAAAGCATACCATTCATAAAGTACATGGGAAGAAGGCAAGGAGAGGTGCAGAATATAATGTTACAGTCACAGATAGAGATGTAGAGAAAGATCAGCTTAATATATGATAGGTCCATTCAAGAATCTGATGGTATTAGGGAAGAAGCTGTCCTTGAGTTGGTGGGTAAATGATTTGTATCTTTTCCCGACAGAAGAAGGTGAAAGAAAATATGACATTTTGCTGGTAGAGGGCTATTTCATTCTCCACCTTCTCTCTGCCCCCTGCCCCTGCCATATTGCCAGCCTCCCACCTTCCAGTCTGTCAACAATCAGCACAGTAAGAAGTCTCACAACATCAGGTTAAAGTCCAACAAGTTTATTTGAAATCACAAGCTTTGAGATGCCGACATTTCCATATCACCAATAGGCTGGGTATGTCAACATTTAAGAATAGATTAGATGGCTGGTTAAAAGAAAGGGATAGAAGAACATGGAAAGCATGTTTGAAGACGACTACTCCTCATATGTAGAACTGGTTGGACTGAATTGTTTGCCTGTGGAATCTGAGGGGTCACCTGTTGGCCTTACCTTCTCTTCATGTTGTGATGCCCTTTTCTTTAAAGGGGATGTGAAGGCCAGTATGCAGGCAGCGGTTCTCATATCCTCTGTCCTGGGTACCTATCCATATCACAGCTCAGGGAGTGCCCTTTCTTTGTAGGGGATGGTCAGAGGGTGGGAGGGCTTGAAAACAAGAGGCTGAGTACTGGAGTTGATTGTGAGTTGTCCAGGTGGGGTCCCATGACCAGACTGTGGGAACAGAGTGGGGAAATCAGGAATTCATGTGGTCTGAAGGGCCAGGCACTCAGGTGAGAATGACTGCAGTGTGATTGGAAGCCACACTCAGGCAGCGGTGTAAGAGCAAAGGGGAGAAGCTGTCTGTCACCGTACCTGCAGATATCAGCGATGCAGTGCTGTAGAAGGCTGTGTTCTGGAACATGGTAGATCTGATCCTGTAAGAGCTGACACCACATGGAATGGGGGGACACCCACTGTCCATGGCACTTAAAGTCAAAGCCGCTCTATGCAATTGGTTCAATCCAAGGCAGGACAGGCAATCTACGTGACATCGGCCATTCAATGCATTCAGGAGCTTACAGGTACTCTTTATCAAGAGCTCACATGTACAGGAGCAGGCAGCCAGATGCCAGGGCCTCAGGCTTCGCCACCTTAGCAGGCTTATCCCAGTTGCAAGATTTGATTGACTGCACCCATGTGGCCCTGTGCACTTCGTAGAGCCAGCAGCACCATTCACGAACCACAAGGACTTTCTACTTCCTCAATGTGCAGCCTGTTTGTAACCACACAAGCATGTGCCTGCCAGTTTCCTTGGGAGTATCATGGCAGTGACATCATGGGCACTCTCGACCCCGGCCATCTTTGAGAGAGAGTGGCGACTGGAGGAATGGCTTCTTAGGGTCAAGGGGTCCCCACTCAGAAGGTGGCTGGCAATGCCAGTGTGAAAGCCAGGAAGACCAGCGGAGGCACATTATAATGCATGTGCTAGTCAAGTAGGTGATTGACCTGCTGATGATGTGATTTTATTCCCTGTCTGAAGTGTTCAGGGGATGCCTCACAATACAGTCCCCAGAGCATCTCTCACATTGATGTAGTCGGTTGTGCTCTCCATAACTTAGTGCTGCAGAGGGGAGACCACCTAGATCTGGAGGAGATGGAGGAGTGCCATATTGCTTCAGATAAGGAGGATGTTGAGGGGCAGTGAGGATGACCACACAGAGCAGGATGTAGAAGAAGCTTGGGCAGTGTTCAGGGCCCAACTGGACCAATGCACTAGGGATGGCCTCATAGCAGTTTGCTTCGCAGAGGAGCAAGAATAGTGTTGACTAGCTCTCCCACCATGGGGGCTAACATCTATATGTCACGCTGGTCAGCCTACAATAGAGGGGATCTGGCATCAGTTGATTACAGGGGATACAGAGGAAATACTGATTACTCACTTGAGACTTGAGGAATGACAACATATGTGTTGAGGATTCTCATGTTTCTCTGCTACCTCCACTTCACCAGCAGTGCAGATACACTCTTCCTCCTTCCCGGCCAACTTGAGGGCTCGCTCATCAATCCGTGTGAGGGTTCTCAGCCTGAAAACGACTCCAGCTGATGCACCCACTCTTGCCATGTTATGATTGAGTTGTCCTGTAATGACACAGATAGGAAGGGCACAGTAAGAAGTCTCACAACACCTGGTTAAAGTCCAACAAGCTTATTTGAAATCACAAGCTTTCTGAGTGCTGCTCCTTCATGAGCTAGAGTGTGATGAACATAGCAGTACTGGGGGAGCATGGTGATTGTGGGAGGGAGGGGGGAATCTGATGCCTGGTGTTGGCAGAGGCCAAGGTGGCTGAGTGGGAGAAAGGGTTGGGCACGGGAGGAGTGTACAAGGGGGTCTCCTGGGAGACTCACTCACCTTGGTTGAGCAAAGAGGATTGTTCTTCTTCGGACACTGCTGCCCTGTCCTCTTCTGGAGTGCATTTGCACTGACCAGGGCTGCCACTGCATCCCAAGCAGGAGTGTTCACCCTGCTGGAAGGCTGTCTCCAAGAGTATGGGTAGAGGGGGATCTCACCTCTGCTCCACTCGGTCCAGCATCCTGGTGAAGCACCCTCCAAGAAGCTCAGTGCTGCCTTCTTGTTTCCGTGGTGATGCTTGCTCATGGGGTGCCTTACAATCTCTGACAAAGTGGCCTGTACTCCCACAGTTATAGCATATTCCCTGTGTTGGTTACTGCCTACGACCTTCCTGCTGTGGGTCCCAACCTCTCACTGCAGGAGGAGTATGAGGGTGGGTAACTCCATGATAGCCTCTCCTATTCTGTCACTCTCTTTGTTCCACCACAAAGGATCTGGGTGTTGCCCTGCGGAGTTGGGGTACGCGAGGTTGAGCTGAGCAGAGTTTGGGTATGCAGGGTTGGGGTATGCAATGTTTGGGTATGCAGTGTTGGAGTATGCAAGGTTTGGGTACACAGGGTCTGGGGATGCTTAGTTGGGTTATAAAGGGTTTGGGGACACACGGTTATGGTATGTGGAGTTTGGTGCCACATTTCCAGCACTCACGAGATTGATCTTGCCTCCCTTGCTCTGTTTAGGGTGCTCTAACTCCTGAACCTCTTTCTCCCAGCCCAACCCCATCCTTCTAAGTAGTCAAAATTCAATGCAGGCATCACTAGCTGAGTCAAAATTCTCACACACATTTTTTGCCACTTTGGTGGCATGCAAAACAGATGTCCGTGTTCAGTTGGCCCTTTCTGGTACTGTTAGCTTGGTTCTGTCATGTCACCAAAGACCGCAGTGAACGGTGTCCACAGGTGCTTCGCAAATACACTCTTTTCCTTTGCCTGTATTTATTCAATCCTTCCACAGGGGCCACCTACTGTAACTCGCTGTGCTCAGGATTGTTCTCTTCATGTTCACCAAAGTGCCTCCCTCTACATTCTGGTGACTTGGAATGGACAACTGGACTCAGACATTATAAAATTCATTTTATCTCTTTGGGGTCATTCAGCCTGTGCAGGATCCTACAGTGTGATCGAAGAGCACAACAGGGTATGTTGACAGCTCAAACACAGGGATTTTCATAGTAATCTCTGAAAGCTTAGTGATGGAGAAAGGGATGGTGTACATGATGAGGGCGTTGTTCTAGCTGCTGGTGATCAGAGGGTTCATCAGGGTAGGAGTAGGAAGAGGAGGCTGTGGGGACTGGAGGTTCGGGTTACTTTGGGGTGAGAGTTTCCAGTGGGACAGGAGGCTGAGATGGAAGCAGGTGGTGGAGGTACAAGGGTAGGGCTCTCGTGGGTGTGGAACCGGGTTCAGATTGTTCCAAAAAGGGAGATGAGGGTCTCCATTCACTATTCAAGGTGGCATACCTGTGTGCCCTCTTAGTCTATGAAATGGGTGCTATCCCCCACAGCAACCACAGTGCTGAAGGCCCTTTTGGACAGATAGTAATGATTTACGTTTGTTGGTCTTGCTCTGGCAGTTTGAGTGATCAGCAGAGCAGGCTTTATTTCCTTTATCTGCTTAGTGCAGGTCTTTACGCAGCCATGTTTCTCTGGGCAGCATTCCCTGATCTCTGATCGCCTGCTCCTGCTGATAGGCTTTCTCAGGCTGGATCTGAAACTGCCCCATGTGCAGTAGGTTTGCATTGTTGTGGTACTCCTGCTCCAGGAGCTTTAAATTCATTCTGTCTAATTCTAACCAAGTGTCCTCTAACTTCTCATTAAGTCTGAGGATCTCTGTCTCTCTGCCTCTCTCTCTCCCTCCAGCTTTTCAATTTCTCATCTAGAACTAATTGCTTTTTCTCCCGCTCTCTCTGTTTCTTTCTTCCAATTGAGACCTCACCTTCTTTACCGTGGTACAGTTCCATATAACCAGGTATGGCTCCGGCTTTTATACTTTGAAAGCGCGCTTCCCTAAAAAGCAATACACTTCCTCCCAGCAATTCTGGCCCTCAGACCCCTCACTCAAGGTTTATTTCAAAATTTTACTCAGAGCTTATTTTCAGTTTAAGTTTAAGTTTATTTATTAAATTGTGTCATAAATAAGTTTACATTTACACAGCAATGAAGTAACTGTGAAAATCCCCTAGTTGCCACATACCAGTGCCTGTTCGGATACACTGAAGGAGAATTTAGCATGGCCAATACACCTAATCATTCAGCTCTCTCACTGCTGAGTCAGAACAGTGAGGGCTCAAGCCCTACTCCGGAAATGATACGTCACAACACAACCAAGAGAGCGCCAGACTGTTAGAGGTCATCTTTTAGATGAGATATTAAGCTGTAATCCAGTCTGCTGTCTCAGGTGGATGTAAGAGATCCCTTGGCATTATTCTGAAGAACAGCAAGGGAGTTCTGCCCAGTGTTCTTGTCAATATTTATTCCTCAACCAACATCACATACAACATTGGATGTTCTATTTAAATGCAATTTGTTTCACTGTTGTTTGTGGGGGGAACCATTTCTACATTTTAATTGGCTGACACGTTTCCCAATATTACTACAGTGGCGATACTTCAAAGGTACAGAACAGTTTGTGAAACATTTTGGAATGTCTTGAAGGTGTGGAAAGTACTTTATAAATGCAAATTCTTTCTTTGTCCAGTGTTTGTGTAATAGAATTATTTCTCATTGTGATTCATTCAATTCCTACAGTGCAAAAGGAAGCCTTTTGGCCCATTGAGCCTGCACCAACAATATTCCCACAGAGGCCCTATCCCCATAACCCAATGGATTCATCTTGTTAATCCTCTTGATATTAACAGTCAATTTAGCATGGCCAATCAACATAACCAACACATCTTTGAACAATGAGAGGAATTGGAGCACCTGGAGGAAACCTACCCAGACATGGGAAGAATGTGCAAACTCCACACAGACAGTCACCCAAGGCTGCAATTGAACCTAGGTCTCTGGCGCTGTGAAGCAGCAGTGCTAATTGAAGGAACACAATGACCCAAAGTTAACATAATCTATCTGGTGGAAATTAGCAGGGGGCAATTAAAATGAATGATTTATCTTGTGCTCCGAACTGCTTTGCTGCTATGTCAGGATATAAACCTGCTCTTTTGATGCTATTGGGATCCAATCTGCTGTTTTAGTTGGAGGCCTGAGTGGGAGCAGTAGCAGCTTCCTCAATAGGCCAGATATGCTGGGAACTGGATCATGGGTCAGAAAATAAAAAGGCAGTCTTCTCCTGGAATCTCCATTGTCTGCCTAATCCCATCCAGAGCCTGCCCCCCTCACTATTTACACGGATCCCCTACTGCAACCCGCTGCCACCTCATTCCTGTTCCTGCCTCCAGGCAGGCAGTGAGTCTAACCAGACAAGGGTGAGTCAGTGAAATAATTTACAGTAAACGATACCTAGCCATTAAAATCAACTGAGCCTCCCAAACAGGTCTGTCATATGAACATAGAACACTACGGCACAGAACAGGCCCTTCGGCCTTCGATGTTGTGCCGACCAATATAAAAAGCAATGCCCCTCCAAACTAAACCATTCCCTTCTCTTCCATATACTTATCAACTAACCTCTTAAACGCCACCAAACTTGGCGCATCCACAACTGCGGCAGGCAGGGCATTCCACTCCCGAACCACCCTTTGGGTAAAGAACCTACCTCTGATATCCGTCCTATAACTATCACCCCTTAATTTAAAGCTGTGTCCCCTTGTGCTAGCTTTCTCCATCCTAGGAAAAAGGCTATCACTGTCCAGTGATATGAGGGGAGAATAAGTTGGTTAGGATTGTATTCATCGTAATTTAGAAAACTGAGAGGGATTTACATTGAAAGTTATAACATTCTAACAGGGTAGATTCAGAAAGAATGTTCTGAATGATGGGCGAGTCCAGAACTAGGGGCTCATAGTTTGAGGATAAGGGGTAAATTTTTTAGGACTGAGGTAAGGAAAGATTTCTTCACCCAGAGGGTGATAAATGTATGGAATTCACTACCACAGAAAGTAGTTGAGGCCAAAACATTGTAAGATATCAAGAAAAATTTAGATTTAGCTCTTGGGGTTAAAGGGATCAATGGATATGGGGGGGAAGGCAGGATCAGGATATTGAATTTGATGATCAGCCATGTTCAAAATGAATTTGGAGCAGGCTCGAAGGGCCAAATGGCCTACCCCTATTTCTTTTTTTTTGTAACATCAGACTCCTTATATCCATTGTTTTCTTCAGGTGCATTGGATTCATCACCTCTCCCACTCCTGGATTAAAACTGGGGCTGATAGAGAAGTAAAAGAGTTGTGCAGAATAAACACTGAAGAAAGCAAGCTTTCAACGGGGAGGAAGAAAAGCCTGTAGAAAATGTCCCCTCATTCTCCGCTGTACGCAGTCACCTGCAGCAGAAGGTAAAGTTGGCTGTGATCTTTACTTCAGTGAAGTAATATTAAGAATTGTTTTGTCAGCTTTTGGCTGTGCCAGCATTTGGCATATGATCAATAGAAGTGACACCAATTATTTGTGCCATGTGTCCACTGGAAGTTGGAGATATATGAAACATCAGTGGAAGACCATCAATCATAGGACCACTGAGGCTCTAGCCTTATCAAGCTGACAGAATATTGAGAATGCAGGAGGACCCCTGAGGGCTGAGCGCTCCCTGAACAGTAGATCATCAAAATCAGTACTTTCAAAATCAAAAAGTAAAATGAAAATAAAGTCTATGACATAAAAACTTTTAAAATTATCCTCAGTAAAAACAATACAATAATAACTCAGAATATAAGTAATATAATGTAACAAAAATGCAATCCAGCTGAACTGAGACCTGTACTTGCAACCATTTAGTTTCAAGTTGATGTATTGTCCCAGAGTTATTATTAATGATTTTGTGATTTTACCTTTAAAATTTTGGGTGGATTATTTATTATGTCAGCACTATGTAGGCATGATCTATGAAAGGCAGCAAATAATCTTTGTTCTTGGCCTTACCAGTTTAATGCACTCTGACTATTAATTATATTAATCAAAAAGGAATGGGGGAAGCTGCAGCATAGAGATAGGTGAATCCCATTTGCAATCATTTTATAAAATGTAATAGAATTACAAGTAATGAAAACAAAATAAAATATTATCAATAAGTAATTTCAAAAGCTGCAGCACTGCAGACTACTTTCCATGCTGCAAAGATAAGGCAGCTCTTTTAGAAGTGCGGGTTTGCTCCTAGTAAAATTGTAATTCAATTTTGGACTCTGTTACTCCATTGTTCAATCTGTATTATTTGTGAAAAAAATGAACTGGGCTCATTTTCACCCTCCCTGTTTGGATGCTTAACTGAAGAATTACATCACCTGTCCATGGCAGAACATGCCTTGTGTTCATTTTCAGTGAGTTCAATAGATCAGATAGGTTCTATAGCAGGCACACAATCTATCGTCGCTCCTAGGTCAAAAGGGCCTCCTCAATGGGATAAATAGATAAAGTGACTTGAAAACATTTCTGCATCCCTTTGCTTAAATTTTAATCACAATGGTTATCCAACTTTTCAAAGATTTGAGGATGTGTTCATGGAGTACATTCAGGACAGTTTCTTAGAACAATGCATTCTGGAATCAACCTTGGAACAGGCTGTTCTAGACCTGGCAGTGTGTTATGGAACAGAATTAAATAATGATCTAACTGTAAAGAATCCTCCAGGGATGAGTGATCTTAATATTTTAGAGTTTCAAGTTCAGCTTGAAGCTGAGAAACATGAGTCTGAAACTAATGTCTTAAGCCTAAATAAAGGTGAAGAATAGTGGAAGAAAATGGGGGAAGGAGCAAATAACAATCACAATCACTACAGGAAAATTACTAGGAAAACTAATGGAACTAAAGGCTGACAAGCCCCCTGGCCTATATCTTGGAGTTTTAAAAGAAATGGCAGTGAAGATAGAATAGGCATCATCCGTAAACTTCCAAAACTCTGTAGATTCTGGAAAGGTCCCAGCAGAATGGAAAACCAGAAAGTTAATGCCTCTTTTCAAGATGTGAAGGAAGCAGAAAGCAAAAGGTTATGGGCCAGTTAAAGCAACATTTGTAATTGGGAAAATGCTGGAATCCATTATGAAGAAAGTAACAGCAGGACATTTAGAAACTAATAATACAATCAAGCAATCTGCTTGGTTTTATGAAAGGAAAATAGCATTTGACAAATTTATTAGACAGATTTTGGTTGTACAGAACCTGGGTATTGCTGAAAAATAATACATTTTTGTCAAAGTTTTTTCACCTGCATATATCAGGACATTTCATAAAAATACCAATAGAAAGGAGTGAACAAATTTATGCTGTATGAGAAGGGAGTGCTGATCTATTTGATGGGTTATATGCTGGTTCATTCTTCAGGGCAATGCTTTGATCAATCAGAATCAATCTACCTAGCTCAAATTTCGACAATGCATTGGAGTTAATCGTCAGCCACTATCAACTGGTGCATTCTCCATGGCGACCCATTTACCAATCAGAGTTCACTTGCCGAGAATCAGTACTCTCTTCTTGTATAGTATTAAGTTGTTGTTACCCTTAGATTTGAATTTTTGTGAAACATCCTGATGAGTGTACAATTAAAAGTTTTAACAAAAGTATATTCAAGGCCAAGTTAAATAGATTTTCGACTTGCAACGAATAAAGGTTTTTGTGTGTTTGTGAGGTTGGATAGAGGGGAGTTGGGTGTGATGATAACAGGCTGGAAAGTGAAGTTAAGGCCACAATTAAGGAGTAGAGTTAAGACAGAAATCAGGAGGGCAAAAAGGGAACACGAGATTGTTTTGGCAGATAAGGCGAATGACAATCCAAAGACTTCTACAAATACATAAAGGGCAAAAGAGTAACTAGGGAGACAATAGGGCTTCTTAAGGACCAACAAAGTCATCTGTGCGCGGGTCCACAAGAAATGAGTGAGATCCTAAATGAATATTTCTCATTAGTATTTACTGTTAAGAAAAGCATGGATGTTATGGAACTTGGGGAAATAAATAGTGATGTTTTGAGGAGTGTACATATTACAGAGAAGAAGGTACTGGAAGTCTTAAAATGCATCAAGGTAGATAAATCCCTGGAACCTGATGAAGTGTATCTCAGAACAATGTGAGAGGCTAGGGAAGAAATTGCAGGTTCTACCAGCAGAGATATTTGAATCATTGATAGTCACAGGTGAGGTGTCTGAAGATTGGAGGGTGGCAAATGTTGTGCCCTTTGTTTAAAAAAGGCTGCAGGGAAAAGCCTGAGAAGTACAGGTACATCTGTAGCGGATAAGTTGTTGGAAAGTATTATGACAGACATGATCTATAAGCATTTAGAGACACAAGGACTGATTAGGGACAGTCAGCATGGCTTTGTGAGTGGAAAATCAGGTCTCACAAATTTGATTGAGTTTTTTGAAGGGGTAACTAAGAAGGTAAATGAGGATATGCAGTTGATGTTGTCTTCCTGGGCTTTAGCAAAGCCTTTGACGAGGTACCTCATGGTAGGTAGTTGCATAAGGTCAATTTTCATGGGATGCAGGGTGAAATAGCTAAATGGATAAAAAGTTGGCTTGATGACAGAGCAAAAGGGGCTTCTAGAGGGTTGTTTTTCAAACTGAAGGCCTGTGACAAGCGGTGTGCCTCAGGGATCAGTGTTGGGTCCACTGTTACTTGTCATTTATATTAATGATTTGGATGAGAATATAGGAGGCACAGTTAGTAAGTTTGCAGATGACACCAAGATTGGTAGCATAGTGGAGAGTGAAGAAGGTTATCTTGGATTGCAATAGGATCTTGATCAATTGGGCTAATGGGCTGATGAATGGCAGATGGAGTTTAATTTAGATAAATGTGAGTTGATGCATTTTGGTAGATCGAACCAGGGCAGGACTTACTCAGTTAACAGTAGGGGATTGAGGAGAGTTACAGAACAAAGAGATCTAGGGTCACATGTTCATAGCACCTTGAAAGTGGAGTCACAGATGGACAGAGCGGTGAAGAAGGCATTCAGTATGCTTGGTTTCATTGGCCAGAACATTGAATACCGGAGTTGAAGTCTTGTTGAAGTCATACAAAATATTGATAAGGCCACACTTGGAATACTGTGTTCAGTTCTGGTCACCTTGTTATAGAAAAAGTATTATTAAACTAGAAAGAGCACAAAAAAGATTTACTAGGATGTTACCTACCGGGACTTGATGGTTTGAATTATAAGGAGAGGCTGGATAGACTGGGACTACTTTCTCTGGAGCGTAGGAGGCTGAGGGATAATTTTATAGAGGCCTATAAAATAATGAGGAGCACAGATCAGCTAGATAGTCAGTATTTTTCCCTGAATTTAGGGGAGTCTAAAACTAGAGGGCATAGGTTTAAGGTGAGAGGGGAGAAATATAAAAGGGTCGAGAGGGGCAGTTTTTCACCCAAGGGTGGTGAGTGTCTGGAACAAGCTGTTAGAGGTACTAGTAGAGGCGGATACAATTTTGTCTTTTAAAAAGCGTTTAGAGAGTTACGTAGGTAAGATGGGTATAGAGGAATAATGGGCCAGATATGGGCAATTGGAACTAACTTTCGGGTTAAAAAAAGGGTGGTGTGGATAAGTTGGACTGATGGGCCTATTTCCATGTTGTAAACCTCTATAACTCAATGACTCTAATTCAAACAGCTATGACCTGATTGGATGGCACTGCAGGTTTGAAGGGATGAGTGCTTGATCCCTGCTCTTATTTCTTGTGTTCTTCTGTCATTTCTTGTATTATGATTTCCTGGCTGGGTTACTCTGGGCTTTCTGAGGGTGCCTTCAGGTTAGCAAGTGTAGTATTTCGTTGGATAGCAGTCAGATAGAATTCTAACCTCAGCACATTGGTTAATATCAGCCATCCAGCAATTTTCCCTCAAAACTGTTCATGTCCTCCTGTCTCACGCTGGGGTTTCAGCATGTTTGTTTTAAAGGACAGAAGTGACTCCACAAACAGTGCACATTTCAGCACTTTATCTAGACGGCATTAACTCTCTGTGAAAGCAAATACTCCCTGGCAGCTAACACTTTAGAGTGTGTGTGTGTGTGTGTGTGTGTGTGTGTGATGAAGGCTGTGGGGGCGAGGGTGACGCGGAGAATGGGGAACAAGAGAATAATGAGCATATCCATGTGGGAGAGAGAGAGAGAGTTAGTGCGTGTCAGCCTTTTTTCTCATTCACACTCACCCACCGCACATCAACACAAACCTCTTACAGTGGATGATGGTGAATGAGCGAGCACCCTGAGATTGGGAATAAGCTTGGCACACACACTCTGAGCCTCACACACTTACTTTTTTTTTAACTGAATGTATTGCAATGACATTGCTTCATTTTTGTTCAGGAATAGTTTATTTTTCTTAATACCTCAGATTCTTTTTGAAACTCGGTTTAAATTTGTGCGTAACCTTGTCTTTCCAAAATTTGTTCATCAGCCCCTTGAATGAGAAAATTTGGAAACGAGCTCCTCAGTGGAAAAGATTGAGCAAGATAGGATGGCACAGTGGCACAGTATTTAACACTGCTTCCTCACAGTGCCAGGGACCCAGGTTCAATTCCAGCCTTGGATGACTGCCTATGTGGAATTTGCATATTCTCCCTGTTCCTGTGTGGTTCCCTCTGAGTGCTCTGGTTTCCTCCCATAGCCAAAGATGTGCTAGTTACTTAAATTAGCTATGATAAATGTGTGGGGTTACATGGGATACAGCAGGGGAAAAGGTGTGGATAAGATATTCTGTTGGTGTGGGGTCGATGGGTCAAATGGCCTCTTCCGGAATATTGGGATTCTATAATTCCAAACCTGAATTCAAGGTTAAAAAAAAGGCTCCTCAGTTTGATAAATAAAGGCATTGAATATAGAGAGGAAAGGATTACGCTAAATTTGAATGAAGCATTGGTTAGATGCGGAATTAAATATTGCAACTAGTGTTGCATATCTGTGGAATGAAGGTCAAGTTCGTGGCGCAGATGAAAAAGAGCCATTAAAAGGAAAACACTAATTACATAAAAATAAAACTTCAGAGAAAAGTTATGTGCTTCTTTAGAACAAAGAAGATGAGGAGATCAGATAGAGTTAAGATAAAAAATTTGGATAAATAAATAAGGAATGACTATGTTATAAAATTCATCAACCTTACGTAATGGACCGTTATATAATGTCACAGCTAGTAGCTGAGAATACCTAATAATCTGTCAGCGTATCGAGGTTCTTTACCTAAGGTAGCTTCAAACAGATGAGGCAAAGTCATTGTCAGCTGACCAACTGGTTTCTCCTTGTGCTTAATCCCCAGGATAAGTATAAGTACATCCGATCAGAAATGCATCAGATTATTCAGACAGCCAATTGGATTCAATGTATATTTCCACTGACTTGATAATTCATTAACATCAAAACCATTAATGAGTTATAACCATGTTACCTAATAGAGATTTGGATCACATTGCATTGCATTTCCCTACAGTGTGTTCACTCACACTCGAATATGGGAATGGTTCGAAAGCAGCTATTATCCTATGATGTATTATTCAAACAGCAGGTCTTCTGAGTGAGCTTTAACAATAGAGGATATAATAATCCTGCTCTTCTCCATACTGCCCTCCCCCACTCCATGATATTCATATATATGCGTTTCATTAATGGAAAACCTGTATGATTTCTATAAACCCTTAACCTAGGCATAGTGAGTCCATCTGTGGTGCATCTGCATTCACCCAGCTGATGTTGGTTAATACAGTACAAAGTGGCACTTGAACTTGAGAGTTTTCTGATATATTTACACAGGAGTTGTTCATGTTTGTAGCCCAGTGCCGCTGGCTGAATGCTGGCTGAACATTGGTGAGTATTTTACTGGGGAGGAAGTGCTGCTTGATATCATGGTTGATGATATCTTCCACCACTTTGTTGATGTTTGAGAGTAGCCTGACAGTCAGAATATTATTTGAGGTTAATCGTCTAATGCTAATTCCAAGATGAACATACACAATTGGTCCAGAAGAAATCAGATTCTCATGCCTGCTTATAAATTCTCTCATGGTCTGAACATCCGCCTTGAAATTAGGGAGAGTATTTAAATAGATAATCCTGCTCCACTTCACACTCTAGACTGGATTTGTCTGATAAATTCCACTGAATTTAACAGAGCATCAAGGCAGGCTGGAAGAATAAATGGAGGAGGATTTCTACCCATTCTTGCTGGCTTTCAATCCCTCATCCTGCCATATTTGGATCTTCCTGCTCTAAGCACAGCTCACGTTAGAGGGAGTCTTTCGCTTGTTTTTGCATCAGTTTTCTGTCTCCAGATAGTACCACCTCTATAGAAGTTCTATTAAAATCAGTACAATGCTTCAGAGGCAAGAGACAGTGATGACTGTCAGATTATCTTTCAGGATTTTGAATGTGGTATGTTCCTTCCATTGTGATATTGGAGTTTAAAGTTAGTTGCTGAAATCTGAATGGAATATAAAATCAGATAGCTTTGCTGGAGAGTTTACATACCAAGACATTTTTATATATGAGGGCTACAGTTTCCTCTAAAAACACAGTGAATTATACTAACTATTGGCACTAGGCTTACTACCCCTACTAGAGGTACAGCTCTATTAGTGGCTGTAAAACAGCTTTAAATTTTAATATTAGCTGATATGCCTGGCCAGCTTCTGGTGACAGAGGTCACATAAATCAATCAGTGGGTGCACTACTGCATTGAACAGGTAACTGATGGCTTTTTTCAGACAGGGCACAGATTATCATCTCTTTCCCTATGGACTCTCCAAAGCAGAGAGAGCAAGAACTGGATTTTTATTGACTGGTGAAATTCCCATGTTCAGGGTAAAATTGATATTGTCCAAGTGCCTCCTTCTAAAATGTTTAAAACCTGATTTGTCTCAAGTGTTATAGACAAAAAATACAAAGAGTAGAATCATAGAATCCCAACAGCACAGCTGGATGTCATTCGACCCATTGAGTCTGCACCAACTCTTATCCAGTCCCTATTGCCTTAATCCTATCCCCTGTAACCATGTGTACTTACCCCACAAATCACCCTAAGGAGCAATTTAATATGGCCAATCCACCTAACCTACACATCTTTGGGTAATGGGAGGAAACCTGATTACTGAGAAAAAATCCCCACATGGGGAGAACATGTAAACACCGCATAGACAGTCACCCAAGGCCGGATTGATCCCATATTCCTGGAACAGAGACAACAGTGCTAACCACTGCGCCACTGTGCCACATAGATAAGAGTTCTATAGTTACACATTAATCTTGATTTGTGCAACAGCATGGCGTGGAGCTTAAAAATTTTTTTTGTTAGAAAGTTGCTAAAGAGGCTAGAATATTTTAAAGATGAATTTTAATTTGTTATGTTTCCAATGGGTGCTGCATGCTGGAGGAATTTTGATTCTCTGATCCATTGGAAAGGAACAGATGTGCAGTTAAAAAGGAGCATTCCCACAATCATTCCCTGTTCCCATTTTAATGCAGCTGGTGTTGATGGTTGGTAAGATTCCTCATTCAGGAATGTGAATTGGCTTCCTGCGACGTATATGGGACTCTGATGCAATTTTAACCCGCTCCTCCTGAACAGGATATGTCGTCACAGACACCTCTGTCAGGCAAAGCTGTCAGTAAGCCGGCGAGAACTCTCGAGGTAAGTTAAACAAGAGCTGACAGGTGAGGGCAGGATTTCCAGAAGCACCGTGAGATAAGGAGACTGAAGGAAGGCAGGGTCATTGAAGACGTTGCTGAGCTTCCTGATGCCACAAAGAAGATAAAAAAAGACTTCTGCTTCCAATCATCTCCCAACTGGGCCTGTACCTAATAGGAAAGCCACAATGGTTTCCCAGCTCAGGCTGGAATTAAAATGCAGGGTCCAATGATGCCAGCAGAACCTAATCTGCATTTTTGGATAATTGGCTTTGCTGCCTGACCAGAAATGCCGACAAAATATTAGTCCCATTCTCAGCCATTTGGTTCAGTTCTTACTTTTATCTGTCCAACAGTACCTTTAATTATTTTAATAAAGTAGGCAATGGTTTTTATATCCTTGCATGAAAAGCAGGGTGGCACAGTAGCACAGTAGTTAGCACTGCTACTTCACAGCTCCAGGGACCTGGGTGCGATTTCCAGCTTGGGTCACTGTCTGTGTGGAGTTTTTACATTCTTCTTGTGTCTGCATGAATTTCCTCCGGGTGCTCCGGTTTCCTCTCGCAGTCCAAAAATGTGTAGGTTAGATTGATTGAGCATGCTAAAATTGTCCTTTAGTATCCTGGAATGCGGAAGTTATGGGGATTAATGGGTTAAATATGTAGGAATATGGGGGTAGGACCTGGTTGGGATTGTGTTTGGTGCAGATTCAATGGGCCGAAGGGCCTCTTTCTGCACTGTAGGGTTCTTTGATTCTATGAAAATTGGAAAAGTGAGATTATGGTCAGAACATCAGTGACCAAATCACCCAATGGATTCCTTGGATGAGTAGGATTGATGTTTTTTCCCTTTACTCAAACGCCAAAAAACAACCTTAAAGACATACTAAAAAAACTCTATGTGACTTTATACTTAATTGTCATTGGACTAGTATTCCAGAGACCCAGGCTAATGTTCAGGAACCCAGGTTCAATCCCATCATAGCAGATGGTAAAATTTAAATTCAGTAAAAATCTGGAATTAAGTGTCTAATGATAACTGTGATAATAGTTATTGATTGTTATTAAAAAACCATCTAGTTCACTATTGTCCTTCAGGGAAGGAAATCTGCTCCCCTCACCTGATCTGAATTATATGTGACTCCAAACTCACAGCAATGTGGTTGACTCTTAAAATGGTCTAGCAAGCCACTCAGTTCAGGTACAATTAAGAAAGAGCAATAAATGCTGGTCCAACCAACGCTGTCCACATTGAATGAATTATAAAAAATCCATGTAGAATTCATGACCCTTGCTTTTCATGCAAGGATATAATAATTATTGCCTACTTTATTAAAGTAATTAAAGATAATGTTGGACAGAAAGAAGTAAGAATTGATCCAATAGCTGAGGATGGAACTAATAGTTTGCAGCACAGTTTCAAGATCTTTCTTCCTAGGCATCTGAATGGAAGACATCATCAGTTGCTACGCATTTTTAAAATAAACTAATGCTTAACCTGCATTGTGAGTGCAGAATTAAATGATTCGAATTCAGGATTCATAATGTTCAAGGGCAACTAGAAAATATTTCACCTTGGCTTATATAGTCTGTGTTCAGGCCTCTGTGTCTGAAGATTGTGGATTCAAGATTTATCCTGAGGCTTAATCAAAAAAGGGAATGAATTTGCACAGACTTATTCCCATTCCTACCTCATGTAGATTAGTGATCAAACTGTGCAGTTTTTCCTTGGCTGTAAAGCGCAATCTTTAAAGTTAAAGTTTATTTATTAGAATGACAAGTAGGCTTACATTAATACTGCAATGAAGTTACTGTGAAAATCCCCTAGACGCCACACTCTGATACCTATTTGAGTACACTGAGGGAGAATTTAGCATAGCCAATGCACCACATAATGAGATGCCTTTCAGACTATGGGAGAAACCCTCGCAGATATGTGCAGACTCCACATAGACAGTGACCCAAACTGGGAATCATATCCAGGTCCCTGTGCTGTGAGGCAGCAGTGTTCACCATTGTGCCACACTCAAAAGTCTTGTTGTTGTGAAGGTGCTATATAAAATTCAAGTCTTTGTTCTTTCCTTGTTGGTAAAAGGAAAAACCAAGTTTACAGCAATTCCCAGGATTTACAAAGATCTGCAGCTAAAGCTAAGAGAAGGATTAAGAGTAGACTTGCTGAAAGTAACCCCCATAATATATAATTCACAGCGGTTAAGTATGGGAGTGTGGCATTGTCAGAGATGTTTATGAATGAGATGTTAAGTAGAGATTCCACCTATCTGTTCCAGTAATCTTCCCGTGTACTGAAAGTTCCCTGGAGTCTTGGCCATCTTGGGGAAGTGATGGCCTAGTCATATTATCGTTAGACAATTAATCCAGAAACTCAGTGAATATTCTGGAAACCTGATTCAAAACCTGTCATGGAAGATGGTGGAATTCAATAAAAAATATCCCGAATTGCAAATCTACTGTGATCATTGGTGATTGTTGGAAAACCCATCTGGTTTGCTAAGGTTCTTTAGAGAAGGAAATCTGCTGTCCTTAACTGATATAGCCTACATGTGATTCCAGAGTCACAGCAGTGTGGTTGACTTTTAAATCCCTTCCAAGGGCATATAGGGGTGAGCAATAAGTGTTGGTTAGACAGCCACACCCATGTCCCATGAATGAATATTAAAAAATCCTCCACAGACCAAAAGTGGATTATCTGGACATTCATTTGCCTTTCACAGTATGGTGCTATGCACTGTATTTGCCTGTGCAATTTCAGATGCCCCATTTGTGTAACAAAGTGTAATATAAATGTGTGTTCTTTCTTCTTTCACCAGTCGGTATTCTCCCAAGTACTAAATGGATTATGAAATTTATTGTGAAATAACAGAACGTAGGCACTGATGTGATAAATAATTTTTATTTTTTGATGAAAATCTTCATTGTAGAACCCATTAAATATTCCTGGTTCATGTCAAGTAACATTTCTGTGAGAGAGCTAATGAGGAAATTCAAATAATGTTACACAATAAAAAGACAAGGATCCACATACCTATTTATTTAAAATTCTGAAAATAGAGTGCAAATTCTAGGCAAAATAGTGAGACATAGCTGCAGGAACTGCCACTGCTCTTACTTTACAAAGCCATTACACACATTACAGGATGATAATAGTAATGGAGACAAAATTCAAGCACAAGAGTCAGAATTTTCCAGCCACTCATGGCAGTGGTGTTTTCTGGTCCCACTGCAGTGAATGAAGATTTGGCTGAGCGCCAAATTCTCCATCCTCACTTTCAGTGGCGGTGGGACATGAGTGGCCAGAGAATTACGGCTATCATTTCTAGGTACTCAGAGAAGAATGTACTGCCAAGTGAATAACTATAAAATCACACATAATTACTCCAAGATAAAACTATCTGGGTAGCAGCATTCCAATTCGTGCAATTAGATCATTAATAAAAAGTTGGCAAGTTTAAATAATTATTGTCTAGAGCTGTGGAATGCCAATGTGCTTCCGAGGTCCTATTCATTGAAACGTGTAAGATTCTGAAAAGGATGGACATCGAGAGATTGTTTTCTTTGGCTGGGAGACACTGGGACATAGCTTCAGGATATAAGATTGTTGATTATTTAAGACAGAGATGAAGAGAAATTTCTCCATTCAGAAAATTGTGAATCTTTGAAAATCTTCATTGCAAGGAGTTGTCAATACTTCACCATTGATATTCAAGGCTGAGCTTGACAGACTTTTGATCATTCAGGGTAGCAAATAGTTTGGGGAACTGACAGAAATGTGTTGAGGCAGGAGATTAGCCATAATTGTATTGCATGACACACCAGGCATGCAGGGCTAATGAGATGCCGCTCCTATTTTTTATACTCTTATATTCTTAAGTGCAATGGAGAGAAAAGAGACTTGCTAAAGCAGATGTTATGGGTCCAGGCTGCTCCAGCATTGAATACTTTTAAGGCTGGAATGTAGAGATCTTTGGTCTCTCAGGGAATGTATGGAAATGGGGAGCAGGTGGGAAAATGGAGTTAAAACCCAAAAATCAGCTATGATTGTATTGAATGGTGGAGCAGGTTCAATGGGTCTGAAGTCCAGTGCTGCTCCTACTTTTTGTGTTCTCATTCTTGTGGGACATAAAGCATAAATGTGACCAAAACACTGATGATGAGAACAATGTGAGGACATAACTCGAGTAGGACAATTTGTGGAGAGCTGCGTCCAAATCAAAATGGAACAGTACATCGGGCAAGAATGATTTCTTTCCTCGGGGCTTTCTAGTTGCTGCAGTTCTCTTATGCTGCTTTCATGCACCTCTGTTTCCATTCTTGGTTCCAATGCAACCGTTTATAGTGTGTGTGAGACAGAATAATTGGATGGATTGAAGTTTTGGGATATAATTGACAATGCAGCTATTTATTTCTGGGAGGAGTTAGTAGAAAAGGAAAAATGTCTCCAGTAGGCTGAATTTTGCCACGAACAACAGGAAGCTGATGTCAGGGTCATTACAAAGTTGTGAATATACAGCATGCCTTCCGGCTGAATTTCATGGGAGGTGGTCTATTTCCCATGCTGTGTTGTTCTTTGTTCTTTGTAGAATTGGGAGATGAGTTCTGGAGGCAAGGGCAGCAGGTTGTGTGGCTCACAGTACCAGAGACCACTGTTTTCACTGTGTGTAATCAATGGGAGCACTGCTGGGACTAAGGTAGCAGCAGTGACAAGAAGGCATGTTACATCTGCCTTTAGCATCAGGGAAGCAGCTGAGTCATCATTGGGTCCATGATAATCAAAGACATATGGAAATTCCATACTCAGTGCAAGCTGTAACATGGGAAGACTGTAGCCATTTTCTGCTGGTAATTATTAAAGCTCCTTCAGTTCTCTTGTACCTCCAACTCCTGCTATGAAACCACTTCCTCCCAGTTGCTCAGCTGCAGGCAAATGGATTGCTGGTATTGATCGTCCTGCTCCTGGGAAAAGTGGCTGGAGACAGGGCCTAATTGCCAAACCAGTCTAATGATGTCTTGTTTACAGAATTTGCTGGTGTTCTAAACTCCAAAGACCTGGTAAAATTCAGCCCAATAAGTCTGAAAATTCTACAGCCTAATCCACATATTACAGGGAATCTTAGCAAGAATTCAGAGCAGGAGGAATTGAGAATAAAAGGAAAAGACAGTAAGAGAATGAGAAAAGTGATAGGCAGAGAACTCAAGGGCCAGAGTCAGCTAAGGACGGAGCAAAAAGTAGAAGGAAAAGGAAACAAAATATTAAAAGTGTTCACCTTAGGGCTTTGTAACTGAATGCTTAGAGCATTCAAAACAAAATGGGTAAATTAATTACACAGATAGGTGTAAAGGGGTAATGGTATCATTGGCGTTACAGATATATTGCTCCAACGTGAGCAAGGATGGGAACTAAACATTGAGGGCAATTCACTGTTTAGGAAGGACAGATGGAAAGGAAAAGATGGTGGAGTTGCATTGTTGATTAAAGAGGATATTGATATGATATTGAGGAAAATATTAGCATAGATGATGTGGCATCTGAATGGATCAAGTTAAGAAACAAAAGGGGCAAAACTCTTTGGTGGCGGTGGTGTACAGACTACCAAACTGTAGAAGTAATGTTGAAAAAAGCTTAAAATAAGAAATCAGAGATGCGTGTGTTAAAAGAACATCTGTGATTATGGGCGACTTTAATCTGCATATAGATTGAGAGAGCCAAATTAGTCACAGTACAATAGAGGAAGAATTTCTGGAGTGCATACAAGGTGGTTTTCCGGAGCAATACGTTGAGGAACCAACATGGGAGCGGCCATTTAGGCTGGGTGTTGTGCAATGAAAAATGATTAGTTGACAATCTAGTTGCGAGAGAATTCTTGGGGATAAGTGATCATAATATAGTAGAATTCTTTGTCAAGGTGGATAAGGATGTAGTTGATTCTGAGACCAGGGTCCTGAATCTCAATAAAGGTAGGTATGATAGTATGAGGCATGAACTGGCCATGATGGATTGGGAAACATTACTGAAAGGAAAGACAGTGGACACGCAATGGTGGGAATTTAAAGAACAAGTAGGTGAACTCCAGAAGTTATTTATTCGTGTTGGTGCAGGAGCTATAAGGGATTTGTGGCTAAACCATGACTTACAAGTGAAATTAGAAATAGTATCAGATTCAAGGAACAAGCATATAATTTGACAAGAAAAAGCAATAAGCCTGAGGATTAGGAGCAGTGTAAAATTCAGCAAAGGCGGACCAAGGGATTGATTAAGAAGAGAAAAATAGATTATGAAAATAAACTGGTGTGGAACATAAAAGCTGACTATAAAAGTTCTACAGAAATGTAAAGAGAAAAAGATTGACAAAAACAAATATAGGCTCCTTACATTCAGAAACAGGTGAATTAAAACAAGGCTTAAAGAAATGGATAAAGAATTAAATTTGTACTTTACTTCAGCCTTCATAACAGAAAACATGAATAATGTACCAGAAGTGCTGAGAGAAACATGTTTTAGTGAGGCGCTGAAGGAAATTAACGTTAGTAGAGAAATGGTGTTGGGAAAATTGATTGGATTGAAGGTGGATAAGTTTCCAGTTCCTGATAATCTTCATCCCAGTTTGCTTAAGGAAGTGATCCTGGAAATAATGGATCCATTGATGGTTGTTTTCCAAACTTCTTTGGGCTCTAGAATAGTTGCTATGGATTGGAGGCTAACTAATATAAACTAGCTATTCAAAAAGGAAGGTAGAAAGAAAACAGGGAACTACAAACCAGTGAGCCTACATTTGATACTAGAGAAATTGCTAGATTCTATTATCAAGGATTTCATAAGTTGGCATTTGGAAGGTAGTGACATAATCAGACAGATTCAGCATGAATTTACAGAAAGGAAATCATGCTTGACGAATCTATTGGAATTTTTTGAGGATATAACTAGTAGAGTTGACTGAGGAGAACTAGTGGATGTGGCTTATTGAGACTTTCAGAAGGCTTTCGACAAGTTCTCACATAACAGACCATCATGTAAAGTTAAGGCACATGGGATTTTAGATAATATCTTGAGATGGATAGAAAGCTAGTTAGCAGATAGGAAGCAAAGAGTTGGCATAAATGGGCAATCAATGAGTAGTGGGATTCCATGGGGATCTGTGCCAGGACCCCAACCATTCACATTACATATTAATGATTTAGAAAAGAGAACTGACTGTATTATCTCTGAATTTGCAGATGATACAAAGTTGGGTGGGAGGGTGAGCTGTGAGAAGGATGCAGAGATGCTTCAGTGTGATTTGGACAGGCTGAGTATGTGGGCATCTACATGGCAGATGCAGTATAATGTGGATAAATGTGAGGTTATCCATTTTGGTAGCAATAATAAGATACAAGTTATTACTTGAATGGGTATAAATTGAGAGAGGCGGATACTTAACGAGACCTCGGACTCCTCGTGCATCAGTCATTGAAAATAAGTGTGCAGGTACAGCAAGAAGTAAAGATGATAAATGATATGTTGGCCTTCATAGCGAGAGAATTTGAGTATAGGGATATCTTGCTGCAATTGTATAGTGTGTTGGTGAGGCCACACCTGGAGTATTGTGCACAGTTTTGATGTCCTTATCTGAGGAAAGATATCCTTGCTATTGAGGGAGTACAACGAAGGTTTACCAGGCTGATTCCTGGGATTGCAGGTCTGTCATGTGAGGAGAGACTAAATTGGTTAAGATTATATTCACTGGAGTTTAGAGGAGTGAGAGGAGATCTCATAGAAATTTATAAAATTCTAACAAAGTTAGAATGCTGGAGGAATCCAGAACTAGGGGTCATAGTTTGAGGATCAAGGATAAACCTTTTAGAACTGAGATGAGAAGAAATTTCTTACCCAGAGAGTGGTGAATATTTGAAATTCACTACCACAGAATGTAGTTGCAGCCAAAATATTGTCTGATTTCAAGAAGAATTAAATATAGCTCTCGGGGCTAAAGAGATCAAGGGATATGGGGGAAGGGAGGGAATCAGGATATTGAATTCGATGATCAACCATGATCAAAATGAATGGCAGAGCAGACTCAAAAGGCTGAATGGCCTATTCCTGCTTCTAATTTCTACATTTCTATGTTTCTACATAGAATTAGATGGAACGTACAGAAATAGACCGTTTGGTTCAGTCCATTCATGCTGGCCTCCCTGCTGTATTCAAACCTTACCCCATTCTTCGCCATTTAGCTCTTTCAGCACTAGTATTTGATTTGATTTGACTTGATTTCATTTATTATTGTCACGTGTATTAGCATACAGTGAAAAGTATTGTTTCTTGTGCATTATACAGACAAAGCATACCGTTCCTAGAGAAGGAAACAAGAGAATGCAGAATGTAGTATTACAGTCATAGCTAGGATATAGAGAAAAATTAAGTTAATGCAAGATAAGTCCATTCAAAAGTCTGACAGCAGCAGGAAAGGAGCTATTCTTGAGTCAATTGGTACATGATCTCAGTCTTTTGTATCTTTTTTCCTGAAGGAAGAAGGTGGAAGAGAAAATATCCGCGGTGCGTGGGGTCCTTAATTATGCTGGCTGCTTTGCCAAGGCAGTTGGAAGTATAGACAGAGTTAATGGATGGGAGGCTGGTTTGCGTGATGGATTGGGTTACATTCATGACATTTTGTAGTTCCTTGCAGTCTTGGGCAGAGCAGGAGCCTTACCAAGCTGTGATATAACCAGAAAGAATACTTTCTACAGTGCAGATGTAATGTAAGTGAGAGTCGTAGCTGATATGCCAAGTTCCTTAGTTTTCTGAGAAAGTAGGGGCATCGGTAGGCTTTCTTAACTATAGTGTCAGCATGGGGGACCAGGACATGTTGTTGGTGATCCGGACACCTAAAAACAGGAAGCTCTTATTGGTTCTTTTTGCAATTTCATTGATCAATTCCTTACAAATAATGGAAATGCATTGTGCTTAAGTCTCTTCATCCACTGTTTTAAATTACTGTATACAAGGTTTCAAGTACCGTTACTGGACTTCTCTTGTCGTACAAACAAGTATTCTATTGTCTGTTGAAAGCATTTTTAAATTGCTAAGTTAAGATGATTTGAATCAACATAAGCATTCTGATTAGAATCACTGTAAAAGTTGCTTTTTTGAATACTTAAAAATCCAAATCATCCTCATCAAACTCTGCGTTATCAGGTTTCTTTGATCTGGTGTTTATTGAAGCCTCCTGATCTGAATTGTTCCCTGCATCTTTCTCGATTTCAGTTGCTTCAGGACTAGTGCAGCTACTTTTTGTATCTTCATCTGATGAGCTTTCTGGATACATTTGAGAAGATTTGTTTCCTGAACTGTTTGAACAGCTACCTGAAGCTTCTTTAATGTAAATCTGATTATCACCTTCACTGTTCTCTTTTGCAGCATCCTCTGGTGATCCTTCATCAGAGTGTTGAGGGCAACTACTAACATCTAAGGAATCACTCTGTTCTGGAGATAACCTTGCATTCATGGTTTCTACCAGCTCTTCATTTTGGCTTTTAATAATATTAGATGTTACAAGATCATCAGAAAGTTCTGAAACACTATTACTCAAATTTTTAGCCTCATGTAGCTCACTACTATTATTCTCCATGGTATCACTTGCATTGTTTCCGGACATCTCATATTCTTGTAGACTATCACCAGAAACTGGCTCTTCCAATTTATTGTTTCCCATCTCAGGATCTACATCGTTACACAACACATTATTTTCTTTATCCTGCCCCTTGTATTTGTCAGCTCCAGTGCTGGTCATTTCATTATTGTGTTCAGTGTGGTCATTTTCTTCTTTGTCATTTTCATGTTCATTTTCATCTTTATAAACATCACCCTCTTCATCTTCATTAGGCTCAAGAGCATCTTTGGATGTTACGCTTGCTAATTCTCCGTCTTCTGCACTTTCATCTTCTAGATTGCCTTTGCATTTATCCACATGTTCCTTATCAATATCCTCCAAATTCAGGCCCACTGTGTTATTATCAGCTGACACGCTTTCCTCATCCTGATCAACCATTTTATCTAATTTGTGAGTTTGACTTTCAGTGTTCATACCAACATTTTCTTGATTCAGATTCATGGGTTCATCATTTTGAATCGCATGTTTGATTTCATTTTCAGCAAGTTCTGTGGATTCACTGTCAGCACTATCATGCTTATTAATTTTTTTATCCAATAATTCTTTAGCTCTATTTGCATCAGTGGCATGTTTCTTTATGGACTCTTTAGGTCTACTCATTTTGTTCATTAGGATTTCCCTCAGATCAAAGGCTTTAACAATAGGGATATTTGTCTGCATTGATTTTTTTGCAAATATTGGAGATTTGCTTTTTTCTGTGCAGGAATCACAAGGACAGAATTGATCAGAATTAAATTGTTCACGTGAATCAAAATCTTCATCCAACCTTTTGCTGAAAATCAATTCCTCATCACTTATCAAAGATGAAACACTTTTTGTGTTGTCTTCTTGACCCGCTCCATCAGAATGTGGGGAAAATGTTTGCATCTTATACATAGCTTTTAATCGCTTCCGTCTTTGTTCTGTTTGCTCAGATGATTCACTTCTACGTGATTCCTGTGGAGGTGATGGATATTTTCTTCCTGCTCTACTTTGAACTTTTTTTAGTTCTCTTTCTACTCTTCCTTGGATTCTCCTACTAACATCTTCTCTTAAATCTTCAATCATCTGATCTAATCTATCATCAGATTCTAAGTTCCATCTAATTTTGAATTCATTAATTGCATCTACATGATCTGTAATAAACTGCTTTTCCATTTTTTTCAGCAGTTTCATTAACCAAGTTGGATCAGGATTATATGATTTAAATCTTGTTGGTTTAGGTTCTTGGTCTGTTATGACAGCTTGTGCTGCACAGTGGTGACCTGATGTTATTTGCTGTGGTGTTTTTATTACCTCAGTATTATCGCATTTTTCTGGTACCTTGTTATGCACAATTTTCTCTTCCTCGGAATAATCTACACCCACTGACTCAACATGGTCTTGTGTCTTAGATTGATGAACTATTTCTTCCAAGTCACAGCTGGCTCCAGCTGATGGTTTCATTCCCTCCACCTCTGAAGTGGATGGTTCCTTTACGTTTTGGTCTGTGTCCTGTGGGCTTTTCCCAGTACTTCTGTCTATATTGTCATCCAGGTCCTCACTCTTTTCACCACAGCTCCATTGAACACGACAAGCTATGTCTGGAGTGACTGGACTGGATACTGCAACATCTGATTGTGATGATTTTGAGTCTCTTGAAAAGGATCTTTTTTCAATGTTATCATTATCCTCTGACTTGTTCTTTGCATTAAAGTTTGTTAGCTCTGGTTTGCTACAAGGGGCATCGGTCATTGCTGAATCTGCAGATGATATTGAGCATTCTTCTTTTCTCTTATTCTGTTCAATATGTATCTCAGAATTATCATCAAATGAGTTCTTTCTGTAAGAAGGTTGAGTTTGTTTTGATGCATCATCCTTCTTGTTAGTATAGGTTTTTAAATACAAGTTACCATTTTTTTTCTCTGTTGCAAGAGGGATATCAGTTACTCCACCCATACTCCCATCTCCTGAACCCCCTGATCCACTATTGATGTCAACTCCAGAGGAAGATAGTGGAGTGACATTATCATCTGCTGAATTGTGGCCCTTAAATGTTTTGGAATGTTTGCCTGAAGTTTGCGAAATCTCTTCCTCAACTTCTTTCACAATATCAGTAAACCAGAGTGACTTTAAGATACTTAAAAGCTCTTTTGATGTAGAATTATTCACATTAATCAACTTGTTTTCAGAATCCAAGGATTCTTTACCAAAGAATTGCATACTGGTCAGGCATGTCAACAGAGCCTTAGCTGAATTGCTTAGTTTTGTTTCAAGTGTAGCATTTAAACTTGGCAGACTGTTTGACCTCTCCAATTTTACCCTCTGTCTAGAAGAAAGAAGAACTTTTACAGCCTCAACAGAAGAATGCACATTGTTTGGCAAAACTTCCTTATGCAGCTGATTGGTCGTAGCCAACACAGAAGAGCAAGAATTAATTGGTTTTGACTGTAAAGTCTCCACCTCTTGGACAATCTCTTGGTCAGAAGTCTCGTCTTCTGCTATTGGGCTTCCACTATTCTCCAACTTTACAGTTTTCAAGTCATTTTTCTCCTTTGATCTCTGGTTGCTTATAGTAGATTCAACTCCATCTAGTTTGTCTCCTAATGTAACAGCCTTTGTTTCACTTTTCTCCCCTGCTGGCATCATGTCTATCGCAAGCTCTTCATGCTTATCTTGGAATTCTTCTGTGTTGTCATATTTCACAAGCATGTTTTCAGATGGAATTTTTTTCAGCCATTCATGAACAATATCTTCAAATGATGCATTTGGCAGTACACCAGGTATTAGATCATTCTTCTCATAGTCAATTGCACCATCATGTGTAGATTTTTTACTTTTATTCTTTTCATTATTATCAGTAGTCTTACATTTTCCTTTGCTCTTCGCTTTTTCACTGCTTTTGCCATTTTCACTTTTATTGCCTTTTCCTTTGTGAGTTTTTCCAATAGAACTCTTTTCACTTAAGTTGGTTGTTGATGTAGTTGGTCTAGAAGCAGAAAGTTTGCCACTTGTTACTTTATCAGAACTTGTGGTGCTTTTAACCTGGAGACCGGGATCCATTAATAGCTGCCCAGTACTTTTACCACCAGCCATTTTCTTTTGTGCAAGTGACTGTGCCCTACTCTCAACAGAAGCTTCTTCAGTAACAGAGACTGCTTGAGTTACTGTACTTTCATCTATTTTACATGGTGAAAGTTCTATGTTTGCTAGGTTTGACAGTTTTGAACTATTGGTTTGATCTAATTCATCTATTTGTTCTTGTTTTTGATTTTCAGCTGCAGCTTTGTCTCCAGATGTTTTAGAAATGACTGAGCAGATGCTACCAGCTGTTTCACCTCTCTCACACTCTATTTTTATTTTGTCTTCTCTTTGTAAAACTTCTAACAAATCTGATGTACATATAGCTGTTGTATTATCCTCATTGCTTGTCTTTCCTTCTTCACCAACGTCAATATTTGGGTTCAAAATACCAGAGGCAGATGTGGACAGCCTGCATTCATCATCTGACTTGACATTTTTAGTTCTGCTTGTACTCCGGGAGCTGCTGCAATGTAATGATTCAGACTCTGAGGATCTCCTACTTTTGCGAACAGAGTTTGTCACAATAATTTCTGTATAGTTGCTCAGTGACGATGTTTCGGAGCGAATGGAAGGAGGTGCTTTCACTCCGCCCTTTTCACTGAGGTTTTCTGAACATGAATCATCGCCACCTTTACCTGCAGTGAGTGATGGCATCTTCTTCTGTGCTGCTGAGGATGTGGACAAATAAGAGTTAGCAGAATGTGCGCGGTCTTCACCTGCATCCCTATTCTTTGTGTATTTATTGCTCTTTTTGGAAGATGAAGACATTGCCTTGCTTCCTGGTCTTCCATTGGTGTCATTATTTGGTAAATGTAGTTCAACATTGATACCCTGAACTTCAGGAAAAGACTGTCTTCCTGATATATTCAAATCTTGTTGAATGTGACTGCCAGTATTGGATTTTCCTGAAGATAATGAAACATTGCTGCTTGGCCTCTTGTCTTCATATATTTCTCTGTTTGAATTTTTATCATTGTTCAGGGAGCCACCAGATACAATTGAATATGCTTGATCTTCTTCAGCATCCCCAATGGCATTTGTTTTCCCATTGAATTGATTGGAACAGCTTGATGCAGCACTTGAATGTAAATGATTCAATGCAATTGATTCTTTACTACTATCAATTGAATGTTTTGAACAGCTTGAAAATACATTTTGAGCTCTTCCTTCTGAATCCCACTCATCTTTGATCTGTTTATTGCATTCCAAATGATTAAATGGTTCAGAGCTATTACTTACCAGCTTATCAAATCCAACTGTGCTATCAGTTTCTTTTAAATCAACCAAAGCCTGTTCTGAGTTGGTGTCTGATGTTGCTGTCCTGACATTTTCCTCTATATCTATTGTTCTGTCTGCAACCTTCCTCTTTGAGGAAGCTGTGGAATTGATTGGTGTAACACCAGAGGTGGGGTCATCATGTGAATTTTGGTGACTAATGTTTGATGAACTACATGATGAGATATAGCGGCTAATAGTGCTATAGCTCCTGGAAAAGGATGCTCTACTTTTGTGATAGCTCCCAGTTTTAGAAGCAGATGTGAAGCTTTCACTTTGACTACTGCAATGACTGACAGAGCAATATTCTACCCCTCCGTCTCCATTTTCCACAGTTTCTGAGTGATTTTCTACCTGACGTACAAAATGTTGGGAATATTCTTCGCTCGATGTTGTCTGGATGCTTTCAGCGTATTTTCTTTGAAATGCAGCTTTCTGGTAACGTGGTGGACTTGGGAAAGGGGAATGAGTGTACGTGCCCTTTCTAGAATTTGATTTTACAACCTGATCAGCATACATTGGATTTTTCCAAATATCGTACCCTTGCCCATGGTTGCAGTTCTCACAGTGGTTTTCTTCAGGTTCCACACCATTGAGCTTTGAAACATAAAAGCCATCTGTATCACATGTATCATCAAAACCATTGTCAGCATTTCTTTGATCACCTTGCTCTGTGGCACAATCTTCTACTGAACATAAATGTTCATTACTGGTTTGCAATGTAACATTAGACTTCCTGATTTGTGTTGACCACTGAAGTGTCTCACGATTGAGTAAACGGAAGCGAACCTTCATTTCCAATGAAAGGCTCCCATCCTTGTTCACATGCACTTTTTTCTCAATGTCATCATCTATCATTGAATTGATGAACGCTTCATCATTATTGTGTGGAAGAGAGTTTGCAAATGAAGCATAACCACTGTTGCTCGAGGACATGTTTGAACCCTTAGTGTAGGATTTATCTGGTGAGAATGAAAATCTGGATGATCTAGAAGGTGATCTGGGATGTATTACACTTTTCTTGGCCTCTAATCCAAAGTTAGCTATCAAAATACAGAATGATATTTTACCAGGGAAATCCACGAAGCCCAGAAGTACCATAGAAGGAATATGTTTGCCGAGCAAAATTTGACATGGCAAAGGGAGAGAAAAAGACAAAAAGAAAATGTATTAGATTTTGGAAACAATCATATCATAATTAGCTCCAATAATATTGAATCCTTAAGTGATATAATAATTTGAATTGTTCTGTAAAGTGAAGCAAGGACAAAATTGCAAATATGGGACACAAAATTGGTTTCTGTGGCACTGCTGTTACGAGTGTGACAGAAGCCATGAGGCCTTTTTTGGAGGAGCAAGGAAAGATACAGAAGCTACAAAAGTTTTCAGGCTATCAATGTCCACCAACAGTGGGATTTCAGTGAATGCTTGCTATCTCTGCAGCAGCCATGATGCATTCATTCTCTGTCCGTCAGCCTTACCCACCATGTTCTGGCTTCCATGGACAACTAGAAGCTGGCTCATCAGAAATGAAGGCTACCTTCTGCACTTATGGATGGTAACTATGGTAACTCCCCCCCCCCCACCCCCGAGCAATGTGAGAGCAGCAGGAATATGATGAGAAACAGAGAACCACAAGAAACAGCTTGGAGGCAGGCAATTGACCTGCTCATGCAATGTTTCTGCTGTCTTAACTAGTCAGAGCAGAGGTGGGTGGGCAGAGTGGGGGTGAGGGAAGCTCCTCAATACATCACTCGGTGGGTAACCTGTAGCATCATCCATAATATCACCAACATGAGGGCACAACTATATTCTTTAGGAGTCCAGAAGCCACACTGATGGAAGGAGAAGAAGAGAGGCAGGGAGGCTGCATCCTAAACATTCTTAGTTTTGATCATCTATGCTTACAGTCCATATCAGATAACTGGACAAGGATGGGGAAAAGTTTGAGGAATGGCATCAAATATAAGATGCCAATATCTTGAATATTTGAGGTGATGTTGCATTCTACTTGCTCTGGCCAGACCATCATAGAGCATTTTCTCAGACCCCATTTTAATAAAACTATATCCGTTGACAAGCTTGAACTCATCCGGTTACATCATCCTGAAACACCCCGAACAACATCTCTTTGTACATGTACTGTACCATCATCACACACCATCAGAAAGTCTCTAGCAGTCAGGACTCAGGTCTAACATAACGTCACTATTGCAGACGTCAGTCAAACCTTCTCAAAGGTCAACTTACGGAAAGCAACTTACGGCCTGGATGGGGTACCCGGACGAGCACTCAGATTCTGTGTGGAACAGCTGCAAGGACATTCACACACATTTTCAACCTCTTTTTACAGCAATCCGTATCTACTTCAAGAAGATGACCATCATCACAGTGCTAAAGAGAAACCAGGTACCGTGTCTTAATGATTTTCATCCAGTGGCTCTAACATCCATCATCACGAAATGCTTCAAAAGGTTAGTCTTGGCATAAATCAATTCTGGCCTCCCAAATTGCCTGGATTCACTCCAATTTGCCTACCATCACAACAGGTCCACAGCAGATGCTATCTCCCTGGCCCTACATTCAATCCTGGAATATCTAGATAATAAAGATACCTATGTCAAACTCCTATTCATTGACTACAGCTCAGCCTTCAACACCATTATTCCTACAAAACTCATCTTTAAACTCTGTTGCCAAATGCTCGGCTCCTCACTATGCAACTGGATCCTGAACTTCCTAATCCACAGACCATAATAAGGAAGGATAGGTAATAACACTATCTCCACATCATCCTCAAAACCAGTGTCCCACAAGGCTGTGTCCAGAGCCCTTTACTGTATTCCTTATATACTTCTAACTATATGGCCAAATTCCCTTCCAACTCGAGTTTCAAGTTTGCTAACGACACCACCATAATGGGTTGGATTTCAAACAGTGAAGTGATGGAGTACAGGAATGAGATGGAGAATCTGGTAATCTTGTGGCTCCCATCCATTGACTCTGTCTTTACTTCCCGCTGCCTCAGAATCCTACGCATCCTGGACATACACTCTTCCACCTTCTGAGGTCACATGCTAATTGATTTAAGAACGGCTTCTTATTTACTCAGATTTTTGAATGGACCTACCTCACATTAAATTGATCTTTCTCTATACCCTGGCTATGACTGTAACATTACATTCTGCACTCTCTCCTTTCCTTCTCTATGTATGGTATTCTCTGTCTGTAAAGCACGCAAGAAACAATACTTTTCACTGTGTACTAATACATGTGATAATAATAAATCTAAATCAAAATAATTCAGATTGTCTACATCAACTTTATACAACTTCCAATACTATCAGCATTTTACCCACTTCTAACTGCTTCCACATAGCTTCAGTGATATAGTCATGGCAGATATATCATTCAAACACATTGCGATCCAAACACTGACATTTCTCCCATTCCCTTACAGGACAAAATGGCTCATAGCAGGAGGGAGTAAAGCAGAACCAGAGGGGAAAGGCTTTCATCTGAGCTCCTAGAGAGGATGGTATTCCACATCATGAGGACAACCATGTTGTATCTGGTATTACCTGAAACATTCAGAATGATGGTATGTAACTATCAAATGCTGTTTCTCAATAATCTCCTTCATTCTCTTCCTATTATCTGGCATGAAATGCAAAAGCTGCAGATGATGTGACCAGCGACCTTCAATGCACTTCCTTTCCTTCAACTCCCTACCTCTGCACTTAAGCTTTCAGATACCCAAAAACTGGACAGCCATTACAATTCCATGAGGAAAGAGTTGTACCACATGCCTACTGAAGAAGCTCCATTGCATGATCTGCCTCTTGAATATGAGAGGACATTAACTGGACATCTGTGATCCAGATTGGCAGAGCCAAATCAACATTAGATAGGCCCATCTGAGTACTTCCAGTGCACATGCACAAAATTATATTTTAGAAAGTTCTGTTGTCTGGAATTTTGATTAGGGGATTTGAAATAAACAGGTAATGTGTTGTTTAAAAAAGTAGAGGAATATTTGGCAAGTATATTAATATTCATGTTTGAATATTTGAATAGCCAAAATGCTGATGAACTAGATTTGAAACATTGGTTGTATTCTCTCCCCACAGATGCTGTCAGACCTGCTGAGATTTTTCAGCATTTTCTGTTTTTGTTCCTTTAAAAATCCAGCTCACCCAAACTTGCAACATGCAGTAATCCAGCTTCCAAACTAGGTGCACATTTTCCACATGTAGACGATTAAAGAAATTTCAAAACTCAGTTTGATCAGCCAGAGGCCAAGTGCATCACTCACTTTGTTGGACATTGACAACTAGCCATTTCCAAATTAATGCCATGTCCCACTTTCATTGACAGGTTTAGTTCATAGTAGCATTGCATTTTTCACTTTTTTAAAAGAGGAAATAAAAGCACATTACTAACCTATTCTCTTTGTAACTTTGGATTTGTTATTAATGTTGGCACGAGATTGCCTTGACAGGCCAGGCATCCTTTCAGAGTGTCTCCTCCTGAATTTCTCAATGGCAATTGGTTTGAATGGTTCATGGCCAACACACACCAGAACATTAGGGCAATGAAAAAGAGTCTGCAGGGTGTCAATCTGTAAAACACAAGCGTTATCTTCTTCAGATTAAGGAATAGATTGACATTTAGATCACTTATTTCATCTTTAGCAATACATCACCTTCCAATGAACGAAGTGCCACCTTTCTTTCATCCCATTCTCTTCTACCCAACTCCCTCACCCAACCCCTATTGCCAGCCAAAGAACCTCCAATATAAGCAGCCTGTTACAGGCTACTGCCACGAGAGCTTTTGGCTAGAAACTGAGGCACACAGAATGAAATCTGATGGACAACACATTAGCCTGAAATTCCATGGAATCTTCCAGGGGGATGGAAGTGCAGTGGTGCAGGATTTCTGGCTACAAGTTTACTCTGTCAGTGAGCCTATCCAAAATCCCAGGGATGAAGCAATTTAAATGTGCAGAGTAAAGGGTGGGGATAAGACAGAGATGCGCATCTTATTAAAGTGGTGGAAATCTCTGTGAAAAAGATCCCAAACACTGAAGAATAGGAATTAAATTATTTATTTACAGGGAAATACTTTAAGATGTGATTGGTCTCTCTGGAAACAATTGTTTTGTGATAGCAGTGAGATCTTCTTTCTGCTGGGCCTATGAGACATTATTGATGAACATAATGGTAAAACAGCACTTGTCTCTTTAGGATGAGATTTGCAGCAACACTTAGAGTGGTGAGGTGGAGAGAGTTAGAATTGGGACACAGTATGGGGGAGGATAAATCCTATTGGATTTATTGGGCTCTCAGCAGAATAGCATCACAGCTCTGTCTTCCTGCCCCCCGGATTTCAGAGTGATTCCTAATTTTCTTGGCCTTTCCCATAAAACAGATTGCTTTGTCATTTGGTGTAGCTGACATTAGGAAGTCTCTCAATTGAGGATATGAACTCACACATTGCATAGCATTGTGTTGTGTTCAGACTATGATTTGAGTACAACATATGACTTCTTGATGATTATTCTATAAATGTAATAACATAAAATTAAAAATGTAGAAATGCCAGATTGCTCAAAATAGTTCTCACATCAAGACAAGGCTATCCATGGAACATAGCAAGGCAATCATATAATTTAACTTCAATACTTCCAATGTAAACACATGAATAGCAATCAAATAATGCAATGCACTGAATGTTTAATTCTACTGAATGACATTAGCCAAGATTTATCAATGCATATAGCTATAGATGTAAATTTGGACCCATGGGTAAGCACGTGATAGGAGCAGAAAACTGGACGCAAATGGAAGTTAAAGTAGTTGGAATAGCTGAAAAAGTTGACAATTATTCCAACAATCTTGGGGAAAGGCACAAAAGATATAGGGAGCATTTGGAATTGATTCAGCAGGGTAATGCCATGGAAGGAAAATTGTATTCCTGAAAAGAAATGTATGATATTGGTAGCATATCCAATTAACGCAAGTGGTTATAAGGAATTTTAATAGAGATTTTTAAAATTTTGAAAGGTTTTATAGAATCATTATAGCACTGAAGGAGGTCATTTGGGGCATTGTGCCAGCCTCAATCCTGCAGGGCCAGTTCAACTAGTCCCACTCAACCATCCACCATTCCTGCTAGTTCTGCAACTTGTTATTCAATACTGTATTGACACACACAATTGAACTTGCCTCTATCACATTCGCTTGTCAGTATGTTCAGATCCTAAGCATTCACTGCGTAGTCAAGATTTTTCTTCTACCGCAACTTGTTCTGTCACTGATCACCTTAAATCAATTTCCTCTGGTTCTCGGCCCTTTCACCAAATTTCTTGACCCCTCGTGATTTTAAATATCACAATCAAATCTCTTAACCTTCACTTCTCTAAAGAAAACAACTTCAGCTTCCCCAATCTACTTTCATAACTGAAGTCCCTCAACCTTAAAGTGTGCTGCTCAGAATGGACACAGTACCCTAGCTAAGGTCAAACCAGTGCTTTATAAAGGTTTACCATAATCATCTTTCTTTTGTATTCACAGTCTCTATTTATAAATGCCAGGATCCCTGGAGCTATACAGCTTATTAACCACTGTCTCAATCTGCCCTGCCATTTTCACCAATTTGTGCCTGGATCTCTCTGCTCCTGCGCCGTTGTAAAAATTATATTCTTTATTCTGTATTGCCTTTCCTCATTCTGCCTCCTCAAATATTCATACTTCTCTATGTTAAATTCCATCCGCCATGTACCCACTCATTCCATCAACCTGTCTATTTTCTCTTGCGATCTATCGCTGTTTTCTTCACATTTCACAATGTTGCCAAGTTTTGTGTTATTTGCCAATTTTGAAATTGTGCTCTGCTCCCTTTTGAAAGGGTGAAGGTGTTAAGATTATTTCCTCTAATTGGGAAGTCAGTTGTAAGGGGTCATCAATTTAAAACTGTCACTTGAGAGTGAGGTGAATGATTGAAAGGTTTTATTTTCACAAAGTTGTTGGAGCATGGAATGCTTTGAGGCAGGGAATACCTGAGCAAAGCTCATTGCTATTTTAAGCAAAAGCTGGAAAAATATTTGAAACAGAAAAGTATACAAGGCTAATGTACTGTTAAACACAATAAAAAATCCACCTGACATCCTATAACCCGCATTTAATGAGTTCTGCTTATTAATTTAACACTACCTCTAATTCTGCATGTTAAATATGATTTTTTTACGTTCAGTTAAAAGTTTTATGGAAGATAGGACTGAAGACTTGATTTATCTAGCTTGGAAAGATGGAGGCATAGTGATAATGTCATTGGACAAATAATCCAAAGGCCCAGACTAAGGACATGGGTTCAAATGCCACCCCAGGAGCTAGTAGAATTGAAATTCAGTTAATACATTTGAAATATAAAGTTTTCTGTGATGATCATAAGTTTATAAAAGCCCATCTGTTTTTGTTTTAGGAAAAGAAATCTGCCATCCTTATCTGATCTGGCCTTCCTGTGACTCCAGCCTCACAGCAGTGTGGTTCACTCTCAACTGCCTTTTCAAATGGCCTAGCAAGCTGCTCAGTCCTAGGCTAATTAAGGATGGGCAGCAAATGCCCACATCCCATGATAAAAATAATTTAAAAAGGCTAGCTACTAAATAATGAGAGCTGGACATATTCCCAATGCATCTGGAATTCCAGAATCAGGAATTCCTTTTATAGAACTGTTATGCAAACATTTTAGGAAATTTCTATTACAATTGTTACATGCTTCACTGTACCTCAAGGACTTCATGGAAAAATATACTTTGTGAAAAACATATTCATCTGAAGGAAAATCGTAACAGTTCAATCAGAATTAATGTGCTGCTTGGAATTGAGAAAGAGCAGTGCCTCCTTTTTCTCCTTTTCAAATTGGAGACTGGAGTCTGTCAGGAGGTAAGTCTCTTTCTCTGAGATTCTACTGTATGAGAGTGTTTCTTTCTCTGAGAGTTGTTGTTTGAGGACATATCCTTGTCTAGAAACTACTACCTGGCTCTCTGTCCAGAAGTGTTAAAAGGTTGGGGATCTAGCACCATGTGAACATACTTATTTTTTGTGCAAACTAATTCTGTAGAAGATGTATGTCTATGAGCATATTGCTTTAAATTGGAACAGATATTACTAGCTATTGAGAATTATATGTTGTCATGTTCAAGTATTCTAATTGATAAAAGTTATGCTAATTCTTTTCATAATATTCTAACTGTATTCTTAAATAAAGTTTGTTTTGATAAGAGCTTCCTAGTGGGTCACCTGAATCATACCTGGGGTGAAACACATTATGCTCATCCTAATGCCAAAATCAAATGCAAAAGTTGAGATCTACTGCATAACGTACCTTGGAATTTCAGGTTTGGCAGTACATGGTTAGCACAGCTGCCTCACAGTGTCAGGGATCCTGGTTCAATTCCAGCCTTGCGTGACTGCTACGTTGAGTTTGTATGTTCTCAATATGTTTGCATGAGTTTCATCTGGATGCTCTGGTTTTCTTCCACATTCCAAAGATGTGCCCAGCACGTGAATTGGCCACGTAAATTGTCCCTTAGTGTCCCAAGATGTGTAGATTAGGGAGATTAGTGGGGCTATGGGGATAGGGCCTTGATGGAATGCTCTGTCAGAAAGTCAGTGCGGACTCAATGGGCCAAATGGACTCTTTCTGCACTCTAAGGATTCTTTGATTCTATAAAAATCAAAGATTGACATTTTACACCGCTCCAAATCTTTTTTGGTTGCTTTTAAAAATTAGATTTTTTCAACTTTCCTTGGTCAATTGACTTTTCCCCCCGGTGAGCACCTCTCATTGAGTATTAGAGTTTTTTTGAGGGTAGATAAGGAGAAACCAGTGAATGTAGTACATTTGGATTTTCAGAAGGCATTTCAAAAGTTTTACACAGATTAGTGCTCATGGATTGAGGACAAGATATTAACATGGATTGAGGATTAGTTAATAGACATAAAATAAAGAATGGGAATAACTAAGTCATTTTCTAAATGGCAAAATGCAACTAGTGGAATGTTGTAAGATGCAGTGCTTAGGCCTCAGCTATTTATAATCTATACCAATGATTTTTATGGGGAAATGTATTCAAGTCTGCTGATAATGCAAGCTTTGTGTGAAAGTAAGCTGTGATGAAGGTGAAAAAAGTTGAAAAGGAATGTAGACAAGTTATATGGTTGGGGAGGAACTGGCAGTTGGGGAATAATGTGGATTGATCATTTGCTAGTGCACGTTATGGTGAGTGGGAGAACAGAGTGAAAGGGGATATTGCCAATTAGTTCTGGTACAGAGAATTGCGATGAGGGGATCCTGTTAGGGCAGCGTACAGAAGAACATTGACAGCCATGCATGTCAAGGTACTGGTGAACTTGCTGACCTGCCAGACAGAATTTTATCTTCATCAACTAGCATGGTAGAATCCAATTCCAGTGTTACAGAACATGTTGTATAGAGCTTCTCCACAGCCTCTCTTCCACCTCCCAGTCAACCCTAAGGCATTGCCAATATTGTCCACTATCTGTTGCTGGCTTTGTGTGGACAAGTACACTACTCCTGCAAATGCAGCACCATTCTGCAGTACTTCCAGTAACTCAGCACAAAAGACTCCTGGAACATTCCAAAGTACTCCAGACATTTTGCAATAGAAACAGTTGTGAAAAACGACCTTTCCTCATTTTGAGAGCCTGTTTCTTTAAGGAATGTGGACGGGTTCAGGGCCTATCCTCAAGTCAGATATTGGAAGAGTGATGAATGCATACACACACAGAACACATATCATCCAAATTTGGAATCCAAGTGTCACATCAGCCAACTGCATGCTGTTAGGTAGCACAGATGCAGAACGTTTTAGCACGTGCACCTGAACATGCCCTTTCAATCTGCAACAAATCTGGGCCATGTAGGAAGTGGCACAGGGTGCACCATTGAATTTGCAGCAAGCCTCCATGGTGCCCCTGGAATTGGCACAATGGAAGGGTATTTCTTGCAATTATTCAGGGCTTCAGTGAGATTATCTCTGAAGAACTATGTACAATTTTTGTCCCATTACCCAATGGAGGATATACTTGTTTAAGAAGAAGTACAACAAAATGTAACTATATTGATCCTTGGGATGATAGAGCTGCCTAATGGGGAGAGATTGAGTGGCATGGGCTTATATTCCCTGGAATTGGAAAGAACGAGATATGTGATTTCACTGAAATGTAGTGCTTGGCAAGGTAGATACTGAGAGTCCTTTTCCCTGGTTAAAGATTCTTAACTAGGAGGCATAATCTCAGGATAAGGGATCAATCATTTAGAATTGAGGTGAGCAAAAATTTCTTCATTCAGTGAAACTTTGGTACTCTTATCATAGAGAGAACTAAGGGAATCAAGGATAATGGGGAAGAGCAGGTAAATGAAGTTGATGCAGCAGTTCAGCTATGATCTTAGTGAATGAAACAGGCTCCAGGATTTCAGTAGACCACTCCTGCTTACTTCATGCATTTTTATATCCACATTGAAAATTGATCCAGGGTTCCATACAAATATCAAAATATCAAGACATGCTTTGGCTAAGAAACATTCAGTTAGCTCTTTTTCAACTGACTGATGTATTACTTCGAAAAACTAGAATCAGCATCCAAGACTGGAAAGAATGCAGATCCCAAAGTCATGACTATTGACACATGTATACCTCTTTAACTTGTGCTTAATCTTCTCTCCATTCATGCTGTCTGCACCTGTGACGGCTTGGTTACTTATAAAGACTTGCATTCCAATCATTATCTTGTAATTGAGTTTGTGACTATATATGTCCTGTTTGTGAAACAAATCCTGCACTCACCTGATGAAGGAGTGAGACTCCGAAAGCTCGTGCTACCAAATAAACCTGTTAGACTTTAACCTGGTGTTGTGAGACTACTTAATGTATCAGACACCTTATGGATGGCTTTCACCTTATTGTCAAAGTTTCTGTTTACTCCCAAGTGCACAGTGTTACAAACATAAATTGTAAAATTGGCCAAAACTAAATCAGTACTTACATTTGTTCCATCCACTGTATAAAGTTTTCTCACACTGAACTGCATGAGTTCAGATATTTCATCAAGAAATCCCCTGAAACTTTGTGTCTTCCTCTTATGGAGAACAATTGAGTAATGAATGTCAGCATTCCCATTTTTAATGAGCATTATATTTTTATGTGCCACCTGAGCACGGTGTACATGACTGTCTTCCTGGTTTGCTCTCTGTGTGCTATGTCGACGGACACTCATTGGTTTGTTGCTCTGCCTTGTAACTTTCCCAGCTGGGATTGGCTTAACATGTTTTTTATGGGAACAGATATACGAGCCTCCATCTTCCAGCTGCTCCAAGCTGTTGATGCTGTGAACTCCATGAGGGGTTGTTACAGTCCTCACGGCAAATGGAAGTGAAATCTTCTGGGTGAGGTCATCCAAGAGGGCATCAAAAGTCTTGAAGGTCCGTTTGTTTACAGTCATTTTTACCCCACTGAGCTGAGGTTCTCCACTCTTGTAAAAGGTTATTTTCTTAGCTGGAGTTACCTCAGCGAGGTTGGTAGTCTTGGTTGCCAAAGACAGAGGCTGCTCAGAGTTGAATGGATAAAGAGCAGAGAAGTACTTCAGAGAAGATTTGTTCATCTTGATCTTTTTGGAAAATCTGAAAACAGAAACAATGTCACTTCTCTTAAATCTCAATTCAGAGGAATTCACTTTCTGTACATCCCAGCTTTACAGCCCCAGTTTTTCTCCCCTTTTCCTTAACAATGCTGATTCATACCAGATCCAGCCATCATCAACCATTTACCCAAGTGCCAATTGTTCAGATATGGACCTTAATATTTGTGGGATGGACTGTAATATTTGTGGACTGAATTACCTCAACACCATGGTGTCAGTCTTGGAGATGGAGAGATCAGAAAATGGGAAGAATCGCAGCTGGACAGTTCCCCAAAGAATTTCCACTGCCAGAGAACTCTTGCAGAGGCAGGTAGAAATAGAATCACTGGCAGGCAGCCAATTAAGATGATTAAGGTACCAAATTGGACAACCAGTGGTTAGCACTGCTGTCTCATAGCATCAGGGACCCATGTTCGATTCCCAGTTTGGATCACTCTCTGTGCAGTCAGCACATTCTCCCCGTATCTGTATGGGTTTCTTCCAGATACTCCAGTTTCTCCCACAACCTGAAAGACGCGTTGGTTAGATGTATTGGACATGCTAAATTCTTCCACAATGTATCCGAACAGAGTGTAACTTCATTCCAGTGTTAATGTAACTCTATTTGTGACAATAATAAATAAACTTAAACCATAACGTCATGCTGGCATTTTCCAGCCAATAGCAGCTCCCATTGCAATCCAATAGGCATTGGATCCAACGACCCCACTAACAGGGCTGTGAGCATGAAAGGAACCAAAGGCTTTCTAAACCATTTCTCTATAAAATATTTTCCTTTAGCTCCATAGGACTGGCTGTTTGATTTGGATCCACACCTACTACAGGTGTCTCCATGTTTAGTCTCCCCTTAGCTCTCCAACTGACCTCAGTAGTACCTACCTCTCCTGGTGGGGCTGCGAGGCTCCAGAGTTGTCATCCCTTTGGTTGTGCCAGCAACACTGGGAGCCCACCCACTGTCCTTAATTGGATGATGAGTGTGAAGGCAGCCAATTAGGAGACTGATTCTGGGAGGTTTGCTGAGTTGGTCAAGGTGCTGGCAAGTGAGGTTTGGGACCCCATTTTATCCTGAAGTGAGGATCCTGAAGCCCTTGGAAAATCAGTCCCAGTGTGATGATAGATTATTGGGACCATCCTGCCCAACTTCAATGCTATAATCACTTAATGCTCAAACTTGTATACCTTCTTGCATTGTTCACTGGAGAATAAATTAGAATTAGATTCATGTTCAGAAACGGTGTTGAATGTTGTAGAAACCTAAATGGTTCAATATTCTGCATTGGGGATGGGAACCTGTCATTATTCTCTATTTCTCGCTCCACAAATGCTAGCAGACTTCCTGAATTTTTCCAGTGTTTTCTGTTTTTATTAACCTGCCACTTTTATCTGCTCTGCTTGTCCTATAAGTTTATTTATTAGTGTCACATGTTGGCTTATGTTACTGCACTGAAATTACAGTGAAAATTTCTTAGCTGCCACACTTAGGTGCCTGTTTGGGACCTAAGAATGATAATTTAGCATAGCCAATGCACCTAAACAATACATCTTTTTGACTGTGGGAGGAAACCAGCGCACCCAGAGGAAACCTATGCAGAAGCAGAAAGAACATGCAGACTCTGCACAGATGATGATCCAAGCTGGGTATCAAACCTGGGTCCCTGGTGCTGTGAGGCAACAGTGCAAACCACTGTGCACTATGCTGTCCCGTGCCATCATGTTGTTGACTTTAATGGATCAAGCACAACTAGAAATGTACAATAAATATTGTTTCACCAGTATGGGCACTATTCCAAGAATGATGAAAAAAACTATGAGAGACGAACATATGGAATGCAATGCAAGTGTAAACCCTGGAATAAGGCAGAAGTAGCAGTTATATGTTTATGAATAGATTAACTCACATGGGATGAATGGCCTCCAGTATCTATGTACATCCATTAATCTTGCAAGAGGTACAAATAAGAAAAGGCCATTCAGCTCATTGTGTTCAATCCTTATAACATTTTATTAATGAATTGGGATGTGTCTGGGAGGCGAAGTCTCAATTTTTAAAACAGTGTTGTTTATTTTTTAATCTTGTGTATTCCTTACCTAGCTGCTTTTTCAGCAACTTGGCTGAAATTACTGTATGAATAAGTCTGGCTAAGATGGCCCGGACAGGCCAACTGTACTTCAATTTTACATTTTTGGCTGTTGATGAAAATCATTTATTCTGCTCTATAATTATTCAATAAAAAGAGAAAAAAGACTTCAGATAGGTCTTAGTATAAGGACAGATAATGACACCAACTATGCTACAGCCACTGTATCTAAACAGTATTGGCTTGCTGATGTATAGCTATTTGATTAAAAAGGTATAAAGCCAGTTTTTCCTCTGCCTCGTACAACTCCAGGAGTTGATGGGTTACTTTGGAAACCATTTGATACATAACAGTGGCCCTCTGGCAGATTAGGTTTAGGTTAGGATAGTTGTTGATTACTGCCATGATAATTATTTTACAACCAGTATATTCCCAAATAGTTTGCTCTATCTGTTAATGAATCTGGGTCGTGAATTTTATTAATTATTATATTAGATATCTTCAGGAGTCCTCCAAATCCCCCACACAAAAGAAGTTGGCATTTTTTAATTTTAGCTGATTAAGGAAATCTGCCTGCTATTGGATTTCTAAGAGGATGTGACTACTGCGATAGACAGAGGGGAACTGGTGGATGTGGTGTTTTTAGATTTCCAAAAGGCGTTTGATAAGGTGCCTCACAAAAGATTGCTGCAAAAGGTTAGGGTGCACGGAGTTGGGGGTAAGGTTTTGGCATGGATACAGGATTGGTTGTCTAATAGGAAGCAGAGAGTTGGAATCAATGGATGCTATTCTGATTGGCAGCTGGTGACTAGTGGAGTGCCGCAGGGATCGGGGCCTGAACTGTTTACCATTTACATTGATAATCTGGAGGAGGGGCTGAATGTAGGGTAATGAAATTTGCTGATGACACAAAGATGACTGGAAAAGCAAATTATGTGGAAGATGCGGAAAGTTTGCAGAGAGATCTGGATGGGCTGAGTGAGTGGGCAAGGACCTGGCAGATGGAGTATATACTGTTAGCAAATGTGAGGTTATCCACTTTGTAGAAATAATAGTAGGAGGGATTATTATTTAAAAGGCAAAAAGCTGCAGCATGCTACAGTACAGAGGGATCTGGGGGTTCCTTGTGCATGAATTGCAAAAACCCAGCCTGCAGGTGCAGCAGGTGATCAAGAAGGCGAATGGAATGTTGGCCTTTATAGTGAAGAGGATAGAATATAAAAGCAGAGAGGTCTTGCTGCAACTGTGCAGGGCACTGGTGAGGCTGAAACTGGAGGACTGTGTTCAGTTTTGGTCGCCACATTTGCGAAAGGATATATTAGCCTTGGAGGAAGTGCAGAGAAGGTTCACTAGGCTGATACTGGAGATAAGGGAGTTAGCCTATGAAGAGAGATTGAATAGATTGGGTACTCATTGGAGTTTAAAAGGCTGAGGGGGATCTTATAGAGATATATAAGATAATGATGGGAATAGATAGAGTAGAGGTAGAGAGATTCTTTCCATTAGAAAGGATAGCAGAACTAAGGGCACAGCTTCAAAATAAATGGGGGGAGGACAGTTTACATCGGAGTTGAGGAGGAACTTCTTCACTCAAAGGGTGGTGAGCCTCTGGCATTCTTTGACTTTGAAGTGGTAGAGGCTACCTCGCTGAATATATTTAAGTTACGGGTAGACAGATTTCTGATAGACAAGGGAATTAAGGGTTATGGGGAGAAAGCAGGAAAGTGGAACTGATCCACTTCAGATCAGCCATGTTCTTATTGAATGTGGGGCAGGCTCGAAGGGCTAGATGGCCTACTGCTCCTATTTCTTATATTCTTACATTTTTATGTTCTTATTATGGGCTGGAATTTTTCCAGTTTCATTTAGTCTGTTGTAAGCACTGTCCCCTGTATTTGAAAATGTACACACAATGTTTTTGCATAGTTCACTCCACCATGATGTAAGTATACTACCATTCTTCTTTAGTTTTCTACCAAAATAATATCAGGAAAGATCATTTCTGCGTAAAAGATTACCGTTGCTGGAGTTTTCATAGTCATGATTGCAAGAACTTTTCTGTAACATATTTAAGGGTGAGTTTTAACTGAAGGTTTAAACTCAAATATCAAGATTCCTGAAGGTTAGGTTGTAATGTGTCTACTTTCATTGACAATTAGTGCTTCTTTTTATGTTCATCGGGATGAGAGATTTTGGTGCATAATTCTGAAATTAATACATTTCAAAACTGGCCACTTAATGTGCGAATCAAGAATTTATTTATTACTGTCACAAGTAGGCTTACATTAACACTGTAATGAAGTTACTTTGAGAATTGTCTAGTCGCCATGTTCTCGCTCCTGTTCAGGTATACTGAGGGAGAATTTAGCAAGGCCAATATACCAGAACATCTTTCAAACTGTGGGAGGAAACCGGAGCACCCAAAGGAAACCCACACAGACATAGGGAGAACGTGCAGACTTCATGCAGATAGTGACCCAAGCCGGGGATGGAACCCAGGCCCCTGATGTTGTGAGGTAGCAGAGCTAACCACTGTACCACCATGGTTGGTATTTATTTGAAGTGGAACTCCCACTGTGCTTTAATGCCAACGTCACAGATAAGCTGTACTTCACAATGAAATTAAAACTAAGCTACAGAACTCTCTAGCTATCACAGGTGGAAATGCATTACTCCATCTAAGCTGAATCAATAGATCAGAAAGGACATGTACTCCATGATACTGTGACAACATGTAGGCTACAATTGTCCCAATGTCATGAGGGAAAATAATCAGCCAGATTTTCCACATTTGTCTCTGTCTCTAGACCACACTGAAAAGGGAATGGTGCAGGTACCTAGGATCAACTTTCCCTCAATAATATCCACAGCAAAATGGTCTCTGCCACTTAAGGACCACCTGGGAAAGGCATCAGAATATGACCAGTACCTTGACTGCTGTACCCCACCTGAATAAGTGTTTCAGGGAGTGGCTTGGCAGATTGTGATTTGAGAGCAATGGGGAGGGGGGTGGAGAGGGGGTGGATGGTGAATAGGAGAGAGTCTGTGGGGTGGGAGAGTGTTGTTGGGGAAGAAAAAAATCAAATAAAAATGCAAACCACAGCAAAGTGATTTCTTGCACAATAATACACAGATTGAATATATCACAGCAGAAAGGTGAAGTAAAATGATCCTTTTTTTGCTAATGATTGCTTTATGATGGTGCCATAGGTACTTTAGAGTATTATTGCTTCACATATCAATCTGCATATACTGTGGCAAACCATTTCAATCATAACACTGTACCCACAAATCAAAACATCTCTTTTGTGGTTTTGTATGATTTATCTTTACACAGTTTTGAGGATTCTTTGTGGATTTCTTTGCAACACAAATTACACACAAAGATGCAATTTCTGCGTACCTTCTCCCGATGATCCAGGGAACTGATCCATCCTTTCAATCACCATCTCAAAGATTTCTCCCCACTGGGTATTAAATAATATATATATATATATATATATATCCAGAATGGGGTGGGTGCATTCAAATTAGAGGCAACCAATAATTGAAGATATCTCTTCATTAAAATGCCTCAGAATTGCAAGGTATTAGGAACACCCTGTGTTTTACAATAATTTAGCATTGAAGTCGCTAAGGGGAAGGAGAATGTGTTTCAAATTTAGAGGGACGCCATACCGAGAGGTCTAAATCTCAATTTACTTTTTGTTGGGCAGCATCGCTGACCATGCTGGGTCATGCTGCAGCCAATTGCCCTACTGGCAGGACTTGCACAAGTGAGGTAGGCAATTCAGCAGCAGCAAAGGTACTGCCAGCTCTCTGCCACGTGCTGTGGTCAGCATTTACCAGAAGTGCTGACAACAGGCACTGCCCCATCTCTAACTCAGCAGGGGTCCTGCCAGAAAATCAGCTTTAGAGGTTGATATATTAAATAATTAGGTTGGAAAGTGCTTAAGTTAACATCATACAGATAGTTTTTTTTCGCAATGATACTAGTTACCTGCTAAATATGCCCAATAACGTTAACAGCTTTTGACCCAAGTATTATTGCCTTCTGGGTTACATTGTCATTAGTCCTATTTTGTAGCTGTAATGGAAGTCGACTTTTCAAAAAGTCCTCTAAATATCAAGTTGATGAAATACAAAATTAAAGAAACTGCGTTTTAAAATTCTACACTGGCTTCACGAATACAGGGCAAACTCTAATCAACTTAAGCTACTTGAAAACTATTCTTGAACTGCTTTAAGGAATATCTGCAGCGAAAAGTTGATACATCTGTTCTGCATTGTAGACAATATTACAATGGCTATATTTTAATTAATGACAAATCGTTCTTGTATGCAAAACCTCTTGCAATAAACAATGGTAAGAAATGACAGGAATTCTTTGTGTGCAATTTGAAGATTTTTAAAAAAACTCAAATTGTATGGTGAAATTCAACTTACTTCCCAAGTATTCATGATTCTTCAGTCGTGCAATTTTACAATAAAAACGAATTTGTGTGTTTCAGTCTGCAATGAACATTACAGCCTGACGTGCAGCACAGAAGTGAAGGCCAACCCAACTGCATACTTCAACATGGCTGACGTTTATGATGATCTAATCAGTCTTCTAATGCCGGTCACTGAACTGGAAGAATCTAAACTCTCAGCTCAAGCTTCAGAAGCTCTGGAACAATTAATACATTGGTTGCAATGTGAGTTCACAGAAATTGCAACTGAATTTTACTTTTGTTAATATCTATTTTTCAGTGAGGGCAAATTAATTTAATAGCCAGTAAAACAAAACGTAAAGTAAAAGCTATGCAGTTAACCTTAGCTTTGAGAAAAGAGGAGAAATAATGGGTTACATTTGGAAATGCAGTTCATTATTATGACATTTTATAGATATTTCTGTAACTTTAGGTCCTACTCACCTCTCATTTGGATTCAGTTCAATTCCCAAGCCATTTTTTCTCTATTGTCCTTTTCTTTGTGTGGCCACCGATCAAGATTAGAACTCAGCTAAACTGTCATTTAACATTAGATGAATAAGTGTGAGTTTTAACTTATATGGTATTCCTAGCTATGCAAGATTTTGCAACATTTCTAAAAATAATAAAATATTTCTTATAACCCAATGAAAAAAAAACTCAAACAATAAATTTTTATCTTATAAATGTATCTGTTTCTTCTTTGGTCAGGTCCTTCTGAGAAGATTATCTTGTGCATAAAGGAGATTAATACTTGAGACAGCTGGACACTGCATAATTAACTCATAGATTACAGCATCTCAATGCAACTCAAAGCCTGTAGACCCAATACTCTCAACCTGTTTGCATGTTACAAAAATTCCACAGGCCCTCTGAAATGCAACACAACTATTTTTTCACGTGAAAATACCCTCAGCATAGTGCTGCTCCCACTCACCATGTTACTGCTGCTGCTAATATCACAACACTGCAGAAGTACTGGACCCATCTACACCAATCCCAACTGCTGACTCAAGCTTGTCTCCCATTACCCCTCAGCCCCATCAAACATCCTTTATTGACTGATTTTCAGTACATCAACTGGTCCCAGTCCTCTGTCAGATTGTTGGTCAGGTAAGATTTTTACCTCATCTCCAATTGTTGTAAACTAATAAAAGTGTGTAATGAAAATGAAAATGTTAAAGGCTTTCATTTTTTATCTCCCAAATTGCTTACATCTGAATCTCGAATAATGTTTTATTCCTAGGAGAATGGTGAAAGGTTAAAATTCTAGCTGGATAGCAACATTGGGTGTGAACAATCAGGTTTGTTTGCAATGCCATCCTTGGTAAAGAAAGACTGCTAATACTCAAGTGATGGGCTTACAAATGAGAAATGAATGAGGTTAAACACCAATGGACAGCCAGCACCCTATATTACAATGTGCTTCAACACTTTGAAGACAGCAGGAGAGAAAATGGGTTGGTGGGGGGTTAAGAATTTGGCAAATATTGACAAATATTACAGTAAATTTGTAAATGGTTTCAGTTTTAATGGTACTGAGTCTCAGTTGATACACTTCGGTTTTCTTCTCCAACAAGACAGTGGCTGACCATTTGATCCAGCTCCTTATTTCCTCCCGGCAGCTATTTCCTTGTTCGTCCTTCATTTGATGGACAATATCCAAATCTGAAGTGGGACTGACATTGTTGCAGACATAGAGCTGCCATTGACTGATTTCAACAGAAACAAAGAAAGATTTGTGGCACAAGAGAAGGCCAATAGTCACATAATACTTGAACTGGATGGGTTACAATTGTTTCTGTTGACAAATAACAATGGGAGGATTCAGCGACTGAGGGGTGAAAGTAGAACAGAATAAGGCCAAGAGAGGGGAAACAATAAACCATCCAATGTGATGTATAGGAGTTTCAGAGGTGATGGTCGGAAAGACTTCCTCATAAAAAAAGATGGTGGAAATTTGAAATGTTCTCCTGTAAAATGCTAAGCAATTGAAAATTTCTATACTGGGACTAATAGATTTTTGTTCAACAAGAAGTTAAGGAATCAATGGAGCTGATCCAGATTAGCCATGATCTACTGAACAGTGGATAAGTTTTGAGGGGCCATTCTCTCTTTCCTTGCTTCAATTGTGGAATGGCTTGGAGGTACCATTGGTGGTGTAGAAAGAATTTCAAGTTTGTTATCTCATTTTTGAGATCTCGATGATGGTTATAAATGATTTGAAATTTCACTTGCTGCTATGTCGTTGCCTGAGCCTCTCAATGACTTGTGATCAATTTCACTCTTCATGTACAAGGGATTGTGAATGGAGCCCAGTCCATCATGCAAACCAGTTTCCCATTCATTGACTCTGTCTACACTTCCCACCGCCTCAGCAAAACAGCCAGCATAATTCAGGACCCCATGCAGCCCGGACATTCTCTCTTCCACGTTCTTCTGTCAAGAAAAAGATACAAAAGTCTGAGGTCACGTACCAACCGACTCAAGAACACCTTCTTCCCCGCTGCCACCATCTATTAAGCTGATTGTAGTCTACACCCTACCATGCATTAAGCTCCCTCACCTCTTGAAGGAACAGTAGTCCGAAAGCTTGTGATGCCAAATAAATGTGTTAGACTTTAACCCGGTGTTGTGAGGCTTTTTACCGTGTTTCACTGTATACTAATACATGGGACCATAATAAATCAAATCATATGATAGTAAAAACTTTGCTCCTCGAATCACTGGGAAAAGAGTAGCCACAAATTCCTTAAACCATTGACTATTAATGAATTACTGAGATGAGGAGCAGATGGATGTTTATTCTGTGTAGTTAATGGGGTAGAAAATGTTTCTTGTCAGAAGTGGGATTCGAACCCACGCCTCCAGGGGAGACTGCGACCTGAACGCAGCGCCTTAGACCGCTCGGCCATCCTGACTTACGGACAGAGCGGCGGAATCAATGTTTTTAACATCTCTCGCGAGATCCGCCTGGTCCCGGATGTCTTGTTGACGGCGTTGCTTAGTAACCATGAGCGCGTTGGAGGCGGAGGAGGTGCGGCAGGTGGCGGAGCTGCAGGTAAAGGGCCGGGTGTGAGGGAAGCTCTGCACTGGAGCACCCGGTGCAGAGTGAGCCTGCTGCACCATTGCCCGGTCTATATCTGCACTCTGCTGGACTGCTTCATGGGAATGAGCTGGGCCGCTTGAACTTCTGATCGGCAATTCACCCGCTGGAAAAATCTCCCAACTTTGAGTTGTTGTCGGAGAGCTCAGGCAGTTCAGTGGAACTCACCTGTTTTATTACCCAGGAAATGTTGACACCGAAAGAGCCCCGTCTAACTCCTGGGTAACTCCACAGCTGCCCTCCCCCCCACCCACTCGTCCCTCTCGCCTCCCCAACCGCCCCCCCCCCCGCCCCAAAAAAACCCAACCTCCGAAACCATCCCCAAAACTAACCTCCAATCCCCAAACAAATCTCCCAAAACAATCCCCGATCCCAAACCCCAAAACAACCCCTCAAACAAACCCCCAACCTCCCCCCACCCACCAATCCCCATTCCCCAAACAAACCCAGAGACAAATCCCTCAAACCAACCCCCAATCCCTAAACAAACTCCCCAAACCATCCCCAAACCCAAAAACAAAACCCCAAACAAGTCCCTAACCTTCCAAACCAATCCTCCAAATAAACCCCCAGTCCTCCGAACAAACCCCCAACACCCCTCAAACCAACCTTCCAAACAAACCCCCAACTCCCAAAGAAACCCCCAAGCCCCCAACCTCCCAAACCAACCCAAAAACAAATCCAAAAAACAAACTCCCAAACACTCAGATCTGACTACCCCCCCCCCCGACCATGCTAATCCCAACTACCTCCCCACCTTTGAAAGACCTAACTAGTACCCACCATTTGACCACCTCCTGCCCTGACCTACCAACTCACCCATGTATCACCTCACCCATCTGCTACCCTGCCCACTTGCCACCTCATCCACCTACTGTTTCACCCATCTTCCATCCTATCAACCTGATATCTTGCCAACCAATCACCCATTCCACTTACCTCAGCTACCTGTTTGCCCTACTAATCTGCTCATTCACTAACATTCATTAATTCGCCCATTCACTCATATTTAAATGAAGATGTGAACTTATCTTACAGCAGCTGTTTGCTCCATATTTCTGAAGAGACTGAATCTGGAAAGGCTCTTTCAATTTGGTTTGATTATTATAGTCACATGTATTGGGGTACAGTGAAAAGTTTTGTTTCTTGTGCACAATATAGACAAAATATACCAATTATAGAATTAATAGGTCGAAGAAAAGGAGACATTGCAGAATATAGTGTTACAGTCATAACTAGATTGTACAGAAAAATTAGTTTAATATATGGTAGGTCCGTTCAGAAGTCTAATGGCAGCAGAGAAGAAACTGTTCTTGAGCCAGTACCAAGAACAGACCTTTATATCTTTTTCATGACAGAAGAAGGTGGAAGAGGGTACGTCCTTGATTATACTGGCAGAGAAAAATATAGGCTGATATGTGGAGCACCATTGAAAAGTTCATACGGTATAGTAATTAACAATAATTGCAACTTTGTGGAAGATCAGGACTAATGTTATCAATCACCTTTGCAAGGAAATTTCAGACCAAATAGATTGTGCCTGTTCCCTCAATCTGACCATCTCCCATTGTTCAGTTTAAATACAACAGCCTCTTTAAATTTAAGTTACTTTTGCTCTCATATTTACGTGTGAGCCTACAAAAAATTCGTACTTCCAGAAAAACATTGTGGTGAGTAGTTTCATAATAATATATTGAATATTAACAAATTAGTGAAGAATCTTAATCGATATTTTAGTTACATTTGCCTATTATTGTTCCTCAGTTAACTGTCGATAACTTTTTTGTCGAGTTTGAATATTCTTGAAAAGAGAGCATGTTGCTGAAGCTTTTTGTCTGGTATCCATCAGGACAAACACAAGAATGCCAGATTTTAAACAACCACAACAATTTATACTACACGAGAAACACACCTTTGATAGAATGAACTTTCACTTCCTATCCTGAGCATATTTCCAATATATACATGATACATTTGGAATCTTTGAATCTGCAACCATGTACAAGAATTTCCTTACTTTAATACACTCCATTACATGCCCAAATTCTCTTTTGAAATGGAGCAATTTAATGCATTCTCTTTCTTCAATGTGCTAGTTGAGAAATACGCTGGTGATTTCTCTATGACTGTAAGCCTATCTTCACCAATCAGTGTATACATTAGAATTTGTATAGCTCCACACACTTTAAGATTGGCTTTATTAACAATCTTGTAAATAGGGCCCTAGCCCTATGCTCACCTGGCACACTTGATATTGAAATAGAGTTGATCAAAGCTATCCTGTGAAACCACTGTTATCCTGATCAGACCATTGTTCGCTATGTGTCTCTCAAACTCACAAATGAGCCAAAAGTTGCCACTTTGGATCTGAAAAATGCTCTGTCTGTCTCAAATTACCTTGGAAAATATCTCAAAAAAATTGGACAATACATTAAAAAAAGCCATTTCATGCTGTTATTATACAATGGCTACGTGAGTGAGATTTTCCACCATAGAATGCTGCCTGCAGTGTAAAATGTGGTTCTGCCTACCACATTGCTGAACAACATTGTCTATGAATTTCAGTGCTGCTATTATTGCCAGATGGTCTATTTCTATGAATGGCTGATTGAATCAAACAATGTGCATGTTACTTTGGTGGCACCATACCGAACCAGCTTGCAATTTCAAATTTCAAAACAAAATATCTACTATTAGATTAGGCAACATTGCTGAGCAATCCTGAGTGTGAGTTACATTAACAATCAATTTAAGATGATCAGTGGAGTTTGTAATGTGCCTCACTTGTGCTTGCTAAAAGTGACCCTGTTCAAGGCCCTGTTCTCTGTAAACAAAAGGTATATGTTCAAGTCTTCTGCCTTTTTCAAATTCCCAGGAGCTTGTGGATGTTATAATTAATTGCCTGTTGTTTTTTCCATGGCAATATCTAGGCCAATCTAGGTTGCTGAACTAGTAACCCAGAGACCCAGAGTAATGTTTTGGCAACCTTCAAATCCTGCCCCTATGAATGTTGAAATTTGAATTTAGACATTCAATTCCAGAATTAAAAGTCTAATGATTACCATGAAACCATTGTCAATTGTCACCCAGTTCACTAATGACCTTTAGGGAAGGAAATCTGCCATTCTCACCTGGTCTGGCCTACGTATGACTTCAGATCCACAGCAATGTGGTTGACTCTTAACTTGTCCTTTCAAGAACAATTAGGGATGGGCAATAAATGCTTGCTCAGCCAATGATGCCCACCTACCATGAATGAATGAATACAATCTGAGTCAATTTGCCAGTCAATCAGCATGCATTTCTCCTGTAGTAGGTTGTTGAGATTGTTTGAAAGTTAGAACATAGAATAATACAGTGCAGTACAAGCCCTTCGGCCCTTAATGTTGCGCTGACCATTGGAACGAATCTAATGACCCTCTAACCTAAACTATTATCCATGTGCCTATCCACTAACCATTTGAACGCCCTCAAAGTTGGTGAGTCCACAACTGCTGCAGTTGGGGCATTCCATGCCCTTACTACCCTCTGAGAAAAGAACCTACCTCTGACATCTGTCCTATAACTACCACTCCTTAATTTAAAGCTATGTCCCCTCGTGTTAGCCATCAAGTTAGTGTTTTTGAATTTTCAAAATGAAAATTATTGGAAATAATTTTGTAGATGCAGAAAAATTCAAGCTCTGTTGCAAGGACTTTTTTCTAACTTTCAGCTCACAGGCTAATATTGTGATAATAAAAGTAATGGCAAGTATATATTATTTTAGCTATTCTATATAATTAAAATAAAATATCCTAAATATAAATTAAAAATACAAAAGCATTACCGCAGTTCATTCACTGCCTTCCTTTCATTTTCTTTTGATATTTGCTGTACTACTTGGCATCACCACAACTGATCACTCTTTCCATCTCCTCTTGTGAGTTACCCATTCTTCCAATCCCATTGTGTTTAAATCCTCACTGCCACATTTTTCCAGCTGGTCTTAGGCCTTCTTATCTCCATCATTTGTATTGTCACATGTCCTCTCTTCATAATATGCAATCATACCATTTCAATCTCTTCCTGGCTCCTTCCTATCTGCTCCCACAATTTTCACTGACACTCTGACGTGCTAGTTCCCAATTTTGTCCTTTCTTGTCACTCCCTACATCCATCTCAGCATCTGCATTGATTAATTTTCAATTGTTGTTACTCTCTTGATGTTGTCAAAGTTTCTGCACCATGAGACAAGGCTGGTTTCAGAAAATGTTTCAACACATTTTCTATTACGTAACACTCCATCACTGTTTTCCAGTTTACTCCAACCAGGCCTAATCCACTATCTAATCTCTAGTTCTATCATTTTCAGATCCACTTCCTTTCATATCATTCTTCTCCATAGTGGAATCGTCCTTTGCTTTATGGTAGGTTATATGAGAAGGGACTGACATTGGTTACATTGAGTTGTGCAAAATCTTGGGAAATTGCGTCCAGTTTGAAATGGTCCATAGGCCATATTTTAAGAAGCGATGTGAAAAGTTGGCCTGCACCCACCTACAAAAAGCTAGCTGGTGATAGCACACTCAACTATCTGAAAATAAATGCTTTCAGATATTGTATCAGTTCATTTTAAAAAATTATGTTCCGCTAGTTGTTCAGAGATTTTATGGAAATACTCAATTGCATGGCTGTTTTACATCCAATTACATCCGTATCTCAGGGCAAAAATTCTGCTCCAATTTGGTGAGGAAGAGTTGTTGGCCATCACATTGCCAACAGTTCTGTGGTCCCAGCAATGCCAGGTTTGAATGAGGCCACAGTTGGAATTACAGGTGATCCCAAAGAGGAGGGGTGAAGAAAAACTAGAATTAATGCAAGTCTCAAGTATAGGAGAGGCTAGGCTGCCAGGCTCCATGAAGGAGATGGAGGGCCAGGTTTAAGTGGCCAGTGAAAAGGAGTGTTAAAGAGAAATATGATCTCAGGGGGTACTATTGATGGACAAAAGAGATACCTAAAGGAGATCCCCACCTTGCCTGCCATTAGCCCACCCAGTAAAAGCTGCTGGGTTACTCACTTGGCATGGGCCTTCTTCTGCAGCAGAGAAAATAACGTCACAATGGGTGAAACATTTCAGTGGCCATTAAGGACATAATTATCTCAAGTACTTTTTGCAAAGTGGGAGATGGGTCACTAGTGGACAGGAAGTCACCAGACAGGCTTCGTGCTGCATTTTACAAAATATCCACCTTCAACACAACAGCAGATACCGTAAGATCCAACCGCATATTTTGTTATATACTCGTAATTCAATTTAAGATTTGTTTGAAAAGTTTAACTGGAAACAAACTTTTTAATTGCTTGGTTTTAGAAAGAAGATGGTCGCTGTCATTTAATTAAATTATTAAAATGGGAAGCTTTTGATGAAGAGAAAGATTTAAAACCAGGCATTCTTCTTGACTATCTGTACAACACTATTATATTTGCTGCTGAGAAAGGCTTTCCATGGCCCAGTGTAGCACTTGCTGTATGTTTTGCAGAGGAGCTACTTTATGAAACTAAAGGTAATACTAAAATGCAAGTTATTGTCAAGATTTTGTTTACATTGCTGTTTAAATTGCTGTTCCTGATTACTGATCAAGAAACATAGCACAATTGCTTCTGTTTAAAACATTTAATGTTTAATAATAAAAAATTTAAATACAATTTAATTTTCTAAAAAATTTTCTAAAAATTTTCTAAATTTTAAAATTTTGTAATAATTTTGTAAAAAAATTCTAAGTTTAAAATGGGTATGAGAACAGGAGGTTTCCTCACCCATTTTATCAGCGAGGTAAATAATGGTAATTTACAGCAGTCTATGCAATAGAGGCCATACTGTGAATCCCGCCAGTAGGAGGAATTGGAGTCTCAGTCTGCCCGTAAGACCTGTTGCTGAGCTCTAAGAACGCCATTGTGCAGGCACCCGATTTCCCCAGAATATTGTGTATACAGGTCTGTCAATAAGAACATAAGAAAAAGGAGCAGGAGTAGGCCATCTTGCCCTTCGAGCCTGTCCCGCTATTCAGTAAGATGATGGCTGATCTGAAATGGATTAGTTCCACTTATCCACCTGCTTCCCATAATCCTTAATTCCCTCGCCTATCAGAAATCTATCTACCCGTGACTTTAACATATTCAACAAGGTAGTCTCCTTCAATGGGCAGAGAATTCCAGAGAATCACCACCCTTTGAGTGAAGAAGTTCCTCCTCAACTCTGTTCTAAACTGCCCACTCCCCCTTATTTTGAGGTTGTGCCCTCTAGTCCTGGTTTCCTTTCTACGTGGAAAGTATCTTTCTACCTCTACACTATCTAGTCCCTTCATTATCTTGTAAGTCTCTGAAAGATCCCCCCTCAGCCTTCTAAACTCCAGCGAGTACAGGCTCTGTCTATTTAATCTCTCCTCATAAGCTAACCCTCTCATGTCTGGTATCAGCCTGGTGAACCTTCTCTGTACTCACTCCAAGGACAATATATCCTTTTGCAAATAAGGGGACCAAAACTGCACACAGTACTCCAGTTGCAGCCTCACTCGTGCCTTGCACAGTTGCAGCAAGACCTCCCTGCTTTTATACATCACCCCCCTCACTATAAAGGCCAACATTCCATTCGCCTTCTTGATCACCTGCTGCACCTGCAGACTGAGTTTTTGCGATTTGTGCACAAGGACCCCCAGGTCCCTCTGCTGCAACTTTTCACCATTTAAATAATAATTCATCCTACTATTATTTCTTCCAAAGTGGATAACCTCACAATTGCTAACATTATATTCCATCTGCCAGGTCCTCACCCACTCACTCAGCCTGTCCAGATCTCTCTGCAAACTTTCTGCTTTCTCCACACAATTCGCTTTTCCACTCATTTTTGTGTCATCAGCAAATTTTGTTACCTATGCTCAGCCCCCTCCTCCAGGTCGTCTTTGAAAATGGTAAATAGTTGAGGCCCCAGCATTGATCCTTGCGGCATGCCTCTAGACAACAACTGCCAACCAGAAAAGCATCCATTTATTCCAACTCTCTGCTTCCTGTTAGTTAGCCAATCCTCAATCTACGCTAACACTTTACCCCCAACTCTGTGTACCCTAACCTTCTGCAGCAACCTTTTGTGAAGCACCTTATCGAATGCCTTCTGGAAATCTAAAAACACCACATCCACCGGTTCCCCTCTGTCTACCACACCAGTCACATCATCATAAAAACCCAATAAATTTGTCAAACACGACTTCCCCTTCAGGAATCCATGCTACGCCTGTTTGATCGAATCTTTATTTTCTAGGTGTCCTGCTCTTTCTTCTTTAATGATGGTTTCTGGCATTTTTCCAACTATGGACACTAAGCTAACTGGCCTGTAGTTACCCGGCTTTTGTCTGCTACCTTTTTTAAACAACAGCATAACAGTAGCTGTTTTCCAATCCGCCGGCACTTACCCAGAGTCGAGCGAATTTTGGTAAATAAATACTATCACATCTGCCATTACTTCTGCCATTTCTTTCAGAACTCTGGGATGCATTCCATCCCGTCCCGGGGACTTGTCTACCTTTAGTCCCGTTAGTTTACCAAGCACTACCTCTCTAGTAACAGTAATTGCATTAAGGACCTCATCTCCTACCAACCCTCTCTCTTTAAAATTTGGCAAGCTGTTTGTGTCCTCCTCCGTGAAAACTGATACAAAAAACTTGTTTAAAGTCTCAGCTATTTCCTCATTTCCCACCATTAACTGTGAAAACCTCCTATTCCTCCACCCCTTGGACATTGTCACCCCAACCCTTCCAATACTCCCCCCCCCCCCCTAAAAGATTTGGACCCCAGCTGATCATCCTTCCCTGACTGCTGTCCCATATGATTGTCCTCCCACCTTCCCATCCCAAATGGAGGTCCCACCTTGAATCCCTCTTGCCCCCTCAGCCCCTCTCCTTTTGATGCAAGGCTCACAACTACTGCTGCTTTTTAGGCTTTCTCTCTAAACTCCATTTGTTTTATGGGTTCTCTCTCTGAGTTCTTGCTGCTTTATTGGCTGTCCCTCTGAGCATGTGCTGTTTCATGGGCTCTCTCCTGAACTACCTCTGAACAGTTTAGGATTGGGCTAATTTGTGACCTACATTTTCTACCCAAGTTCTCCTTCCCACATGATTGTTGAACCATCTCCCTTTCTCTACAACCTTTGTTTCTCACTAAATGTGGAATGAACAGCTTCTGTAATGTGAGTTCAAGGAACCTTCAATTATTCTATCTCCTTGTGACACTTCTTACACTAATTGTTTTAGATAGCCATGTTATGTATGTTCTGCATAACGCAGTTGTTCTACAGTGTTAAATGGGCTCGGAAGCTTACTAAGCTACATTCCCACACTGACTTTGATTTCCATCCTATTACCTCTTTTACCATCCTTTATTTCTAATCCTTCTAAAATTGTTGTCAATGACCAAAATTATCATGGAACAAACTGAGAAATCAAACAGTAAATAATTTTGATTTGTTTCCATTTTCAGGGAAATCTATGCAAGATGCTCTTCGAAAATTGAGAGATAAATGTGAAGAGTACCAACATAAACTGAATCCTAATTACCTCCAACATTTAGTCAATTACTTATCTGGAACTTTCTTTAAACATTATCGTCTCTACCAGTTCGTACTGTGTAAAGCCAGAGAGATTGACCAAACCATATATAATCTTGAGGTCCACATACCCCAGGAGGTCCCAGTTCTGAAAGACGGTGTAGATGCTGAGCTTTGGAAATACGAGAAATGCATGGCTGAGCTCAATCAGGCAGAAGATCAGTTACGGGCCGAGCTGTCAGCTTTCCGGGAGACGGTGCAGCTGAAAAGTGAGGAAGAACTGGAGAAATTTTACAAGGATCTCAAATTTCAAGATAAAGAAGTTTTAGAAAGAGCAGTAAGTGAGCCCATCTCTTCTTTTAATCAACCACCACCAGGGTTTTAGTGCACAAATCTTTGCTTGAAACAATTTTCTGGGGTAAGTAAATGGGAGGAACTAGGAGTAGGCAGACAACAAATTGCAGTATTGCTGTAAGCTTCCAACAGGAACAGATGAGCTATCCCATAAAAAAATTATTTCGTGATGACCTTGCCTCCTATTTTCTATTTAATGTAAAATGTGTTGGCAAATATGGTTAAATGAGGGTCAGTTAGAAGTGGACCATTAAAGCAATCTCAGTCAACTTAGACCATAATTATTACTTTTTAGCATTGCCAAAGCAAAACTGCTTTATGCTGTTACAAATTGCAGTGTCAATGTAGCCTTAATGTACATTCAGAAGGCATAAGTACACATTCACTATGTTAGCAGTGCTCCCTCACGGCGCCAGGGACCCGGGTTCAAATCCTGGTTGGGGTACTGTCTGTGTGGAGTTTGCAGATTATTCCTGTGTCTGTGTGCGTTTCCTCTGGATGTTTTGTTTTCCTCCCATAGTCCAAAGATGTGCAGGTTGGGTAAATTGGCCATACTGGGTTCTCCTTGGTGTGCCCAAGTAGGAAACAGAGTGTGGCGACCAGGGGATTTTCACAGTAACTTCATTGCAGTGTTTATCTAAAACTACTTGTAACTAATGAATAAACTTTATTTATTGTCTATTCAGTCAAATGTCAAAAGCATTGAGGTAAGTTGAGGTTGAATTAGATAGCTTACAAAAACTGATTTGGAGATCACAATATGAGATTGATTCATGTCTGTTTATTGCATTGCTGGAAACATGTTAAATTTGTGATGACTGCTGTTTTAAATGATTACTGTCTGAAGCCAGCTGAACTCATACTGTCCACTAGTACGGCTAATGCATCAAGCCAGTATTTCAGCGAATATAACATCAGAACAAGGAGCTATAGTAAAGATGCAATAAGGGAGAGTTTATTTACAGAGGTGAACGTTATGCACAAGTGTTTAGCACCCATGCCAGTGCTGTACATGTAGAGCTTTTTGACCTATCTATCCCTGCCGTTACATTTTGGTGCGTTCCTAACATCCACAGCAGAGATGGAGGCAGTTTGCTGTCTGCCACACCCTGTTGCCTCTGATGACCTTGGCAGATATCCTCTGGAGGCCTTGGTCTACTTTCAGGGTCCTACTGTGTGGCTGTGCCACCCTCCATGGCTCTAGAGCTGGAAAGGTCACAGGAAGAGGGGTTGTAAATGAGTGGGACAGTCCCGGAGTCACTTGGGTGGATGGCCCCAGGAGGTGCACCAACTGATCTTTCTCCCTATTGATGTCTGAGGGGCCCTCACTTTTTCCTTGGGTTAGAGAGGCAGTTGGAGTGAGCTTGAGAAGCCTTGACATCTTCTGGCTTTGACAGTCAAGGATGCTCACAAGTGCCTGAACCATGAAGTGCATGTTCTGCAGCAGTACAGGGCAAAGGTCTTGCACCAAGATCTGCACAATGGCCATCACCCCTAGTTGTATTGACCTTGTTACATTGGAATATTGACACAATAACCTCTGACATAAAGTGGACAAACTCCTCCATGCAATCTGAGGAGTATATTAGACATCCCTTCCTAATTTTCCCAAATTTGTCTTTGGAACTCCAACAATTGAGGCATAACTGAGTCCAGAAACTCATCATCTCAGTGGGACTCAGCAGATTTCCTGGACTCCAGCAATCCTCTGAGTGCCAGAACCCTGGAATATTCCTGCCTCTGCTGTAGGTTTGAGAGTTGATATACTCACCAGATTGTGACCATGAGCCTACATTGGAACTAGGCCCCACCAAGGTGTTTGTCTCTGTGCTGTGTTGGAGGGCATGGGTAAGCGCTCTGATAGTTCTTCTATTATCAGGGTCCGTAAATCCGTCCTCTGTGCTGCGGACCTGGCTGATGGACTTCCTGGGATGTTGCCAGACTTCCCTCTGAAATAAAGGAGAGGTCATTAGTGCATGGCAGGGGATGAGGAAAAGGAGATATCAGAAATTATGCCAATTGTTGTCTGTTTCAGTGCTGAATCCTCACTTAGTTTATCACTACTGATCTCACCATCAGCATAGGAGCAATCATTGTTTTCCCAGCCAGTTCTGTCTTTGAAGTCTGTGAGGATCTTGTGTTTTGGCATTCCTCCATCTGTCTGGGATCTCTCCCTGTTGTGTCAGTTTCCCCTGCATGGAAACAGATGGAGGGAGTGTAAGCAGAACCCATATCAGGGCAGATGATAAGGATGCTTGGCAAGTATGAATAATGAGAGGGACCAGTGAGGGAGAGATTGCAACATTGGATGGTAGTCCTCTTCTGCAGTGCTTTGGCACTCATAACACTGCCACTGTCTCCCCACTCTGGGCTTGTGACCTTGCTGCTAGATTTCTGCCCTGAGTCTGTGTTGAATACGTTGTGGCAAACCTCAACAGCATCGAAAGTCCTTCCAAGCAGGCATTGGGGAGTTTTGGTGCAGATTTCCTGGCAGTCTTCACTTCCTGGTGACCTGTGAAGTGTGACTAATGCGCGCTTTATGGCACTCTGATGATTGCAGCACTGAAGAGATGGCGGTGTGGGCAAGTTAGAGGCCATTCTACCAGCTGGGATCAGGAAATCTTCCAGTCATATTGTTTAGGAGGCAGTGGGAAGAAATAGCTGCAGAGGTCAATATCGGGAGCATGAATAAGTGCCAGAAGTTTAACCACCTCGACCCAAGTTGTTGAAGATGATGAATTCAGTCTTCAGTAGCATATTCTATTCCTTCAAGTCATCACCTGAACCATGATAGGATTAGTGTTCTGGGGAATCATAGAAGTAGGGTGATAAAGACAGCTTTGGATTTAGTGAGGGGAAGGGATCAAATGACAGGAGATTAGTGAATCAAAGGCATACAATATAGTAATAGAGCAGAGTAGCAATGATAACCAAAGTGTGACACGGAATGACAGAGGTTACAATCTTTAAAGTATACCACCAAATAAGGCCAGAGAATGCAAATGGTAAAAAGACAGAATGTATGTGAGTGTGTGCAGCATTCATAACAAAATGGAAGAATTATTAGCACAGATAGAAATAAATATGAATGACCCAATAGCCATTATAAAGATATAGTTGCAGGGTGACCAAAGCTTGGATTTGAATATTGACTTTTCAAAAAAAACAGGAAGCTACTAAAGGGCAGTGGAAAAGTTTTATTAATCATAAAATCCCTACAGTGTAGAAGGAGGCCATTCGCTCCATCAAATCTGCACTGACAACAATCCCACCCAGGCCCAATCCCTATATCCCCATTCTGCTGATATTCCTGACATTAATGGACAATTTAGCATTGCCAATGCACCTAACTTGCACATCTTTGGACTGTGGGAGGAAACCGGAGCATCCAGAGTAAATCCACGCAGACACGAAGATAATGTGCAAAATCCGCACAGGCAGTGATCTGAGCCCGGAATTGATCCTGGGTCCCTGGCGCTGTGAAGCAGCAATGCTAATCATTGTGCCACCGTAATTAAGGATGTCACTCATACAGTAATGAGGGTTGACCTTGATTCAAAAGAACAAGATGTATAATCAGTTCGAGTAGGGATAAGAAATAGTGAGAAGAGGTCACTTGTGGGAGTAGTTTATAGCCCCATAACAGATGGAGAAGATATAGAGGAAGAAATAGAGGGTGTGTGTAGAAAAGGTACCACAATAATTGTGGGCAGCTTTAGTCTACACATAAATCAGATTGGCAAAGATAGTCAAGAAAATTAGTTCATAGAATGCATTGGAGACAATTTCCTGAATTGGTATACTCTAGAGCCCACCAGAGAGCAAACTGTTCTGGACTTGGTAATGAGCAATGAGACAGCATTAATCATTAACCTTATAGTATAGGAGCCATCGGTGACAGCGATCATAACATGATAGAATTCTATGTTTGGCTTGAAGGGAAGAAGTGTGTATCTAAGACTGTCTTAAATTTAAATAAATACAATTGTAAGGGTATAAAATCAGATCTAGTTAAAGTGAATTGAGAAATTAGGTTAAAAGGAAGGATGTACAATGCAGAGGCAAATGTTTAAGCAGATATTTAGTAACTCTCAGTAAAGATTTATCCCAATAAGGAAGAAAGACTCTTTGAGAAAGAAGTACCATCCATGGCTGAATACGAAAGTTAAGGATACTATGAAACTGAAAGACATCACAAAAATCTGCAAAAGTTAGTGATAGGTCAGATGATTGGTCAAACTTTAAAAACCAGCAAAAAAGAATGACTGAAAAAGTAATAATGAAGGAGAAAAATAGAGTATGAGAGAAAGATAGCTAGTAATATAAAAGTAGATAATAAGTTTTTCTACAAATATTTAAATAAGAAAAGAATAACTAGAGTTAATTTTAGCCCTTCAGAAAGTGAGTCTGGGGAATTGATAATGGGAAAAAAAGAAATGGTAGAGGCACTGAGTAGGTATTTTGTCTGTCTTCACAGTAAAATATGTGGAAAATGTCCCAAAGATACAATAATCCAGAGGTGAATGGGAGGGTGAAATTTAAAATAATCACCATAATGAGAGAAAAGCAGCTGGAGAAATAGTTAGACTTAAAGGCTGAAAGATCCCCAGGAACAGATGGCCAGCATCTGATATTCTTAAAAGAAGTGGCTGCAGAGATAGTACTTGCATTAATTGTAATTTTCTAAAATTCCTAGAAGGGCCCCAGCAGATTAGAAAAAGCTAATTTGATATTTTTATTTAAGAAATGAGGGAGACAGAAAGCAGGAAATCACAGGCCAATTAGCCCAACATCTCTTATAGAGAATTGCTAGAATCCATTAATAAGGAGGCTGCAGCAGGAGTCTTGGAAAATCATAATGTGATCAAGTAGAGTCAACATTGGCTTTCAGAAAGGAAGATCATGTTTAATTAATTTATTAGAGTGTTTTTGAAGAAGTAACAAGCAAGGTTGATAAAGGGAGCCTCTAGATGTGGTGCATTTGGATTTCCAAAAGGCATTTGATAAGGTGTCACAATTAAGATAAGATTTAGAAACATAGAAATTTGAAGCAAGAGTAGACCATGCTGCTCTTCGAGCTTGCTCCACCATTCATTTTGATCATGGTAGATCATCAAATTCAATGTCCTTTCTTTGTTCTTTGATAGTGACTTTTAAAAGGCGTCTTGACAAATACATGAATAGGATGGGAATGGAGGGATGTGGTCCCTGGAAGGGTAGGGGTATTTGTTCAGTTGGGGCAGCATTGTCAATGCAGGCTTTGAGGACTGAAGGATCTATTCCTGTGCTGTAATTTTCTTTCTTCTTTGTTCTTTGTTTTATCCTGATCCTCCCTTCCCCCATATCCGTTGATCCCTTTAGCCCCAAGAACTAGATCTAATTTATTCTTGAAATCACACAATGTTTTGGCCTTATCTACTTTCTGTGGTAATAAATTCCACACATCCACCACCTTCTGAGTGAAGAAATTACTCTTTACAGTTCTAAAAGGTTTACCCCTTATCCTCAAATTGTGACCCCCTAATTCTGGACTCCCTCATTGGGAATATTCTGAACCTATCCTGTCTCACCCTGTTAGAAATTTTTTAAGTTTCTATGAGCTCCCCTCTTACTATTCTCTAATGAATATAATCATAACCATCTTAGTCAGTCCTCATATGACAGATCTGATATCCCAGGATTTCGTGGTATAGGAGTAACATATTTACATGGATGAAGAATTGGTTAACTAACAGAAAGCAGAGAGTTGGGATAAATGGGTCTTATTTGGATTGACAAACTATAACTAAGGGAAGGCCATAGGGATCAGTGGTGGGGCCTCAATTAGTTACAATCTACATCGATAATTTGGGTGGCACAATGGTTAGCAATGCTATCTCACAGCACCAAGGACCAGGTTTGATTCTGGCCTTGGGTGATTGTCTGTGTGGAGTTTGTATGTTTTTCCTGTGTCTGTGTAGATTTCTCCTCAGTGCTCTGTTTTCCTCCCACAATGCAAAGATGTGCAGGTTAGGCGGATTGGCTATACTAAATTGTCCAAAGATGCTTTTTTGCAGAGTTGGTGCAGCCTCAGTGGGCCAAATGGTTTCCTGCACTGCAAGTGTTTTTTTTTAATGGAAGGCACTGAATATACAGTGGCTACATTTGCTGGTGACATCATATAGATACAAAAGGAAGTGTAGAATTGGCAAAAAGATATAGCCTGGTGAAGTGAGTGGACAAAAGTTTGACAGATGGAAGATAAATGTGAACTTGTCCACCTTGCAGGGAGAATAGAATGGAGAAGGATTGCAGAACTCTAGTGCAGAGGGATCTGAGTCTGTTCCATGTCTGGGTATCTGAATCACAAAAGTCAGTGTGCAGGTACAGCAAGTGATTAGAAAGACAAATGAAATATTGGCACTCACTCCATCCTCCATCCTCTAACACTTGATATCAACCTGTACTCAATCCTTCAATTTGTCACATACATAGCACTGGTTCAAATCTCGATGACATTTCATAGCTTGCACATAAGCGTCACCCAAACATTTTGCAGAACACCCACTGACATACTTCTTTCTCAAGAGAAACAGGTGACTAACAGATTGCAGCAGGAGAGACTTGGAGAAAGGCATGTGAACCTGCATCTTTTAACTCTCATGAGACAATGTCAACTTTCATAGAAAGGGACATTGCTGAGGTGATAGTTATTGGTACCGAATCTAATCCTCCTCTTCCAATTTCTCTCTCATTTCACCTCTCCTTATCACACAATCTCCACTGACTTGCACATTGTGTAAGCATGCACTTCTTACTTCCTCCTTTTCCCTCATCACAACCCAAGTGTGTTCCTTTTTCATTTCTGATATCCAAAATCTGGAATCTTCCCAGTCAGAGGAAGAAGGAGAAGAAAATATTGAAGATAAAAAGACACCATCATTCAGTCTTACACTTACAGCCATCAGCTGAGAGACTAATCACTTATTGAGGCTAGAATAAAGGAGGTGGTGAGGCATGTGTGAGGCACTATGCACAAGTTCACAGGAGCTAGGACAAAGGAAAACAATGGCACAAGTTCTTGCTCACAAGAGGAAAAAAATCATACAACAGTTCTGCTACAGAGGAATCAGATGAGAGTTTCTTTAGGTAATGCTACAGGAAAAGGCAGGTGCAAGCCTGCCAGAAAGGCTGCATGTAATGCTCAGGAGCACAGACAAGTACAGCTCCAACTTTGCATAGGGCTTTGTGCAGAGCTGGAAGCCTGTCCTTTTCAACATGGAACAGATAGTCACCTCCATCAGCACACTTGTGGAGCCCACCATAATACAATGTCAGATATAACAGCTTTCATCAAATGTTGATGTGCAAACTGAGAATTTCATGGTGTGTTTTAGATGTCACTGTTCAAAGAGAATTCAAGGACATAGCAGCTGAATTATATGAGGTACCACTTTGTGATAGTGGCAGTGACTCCATGGAACACAAACCTGTGAACTTTCAGGATGGTAACACTCCTTCTCCCATGCCTGCACTATGTTGTCTGCTCACCAGCCAGCTGACACATGGTGTAATCTAAAACCAAATTCTCTCAACACAAGGCAACTCAAGATTTTGAACATGGTACAGCTCAGCAGATGTATAATATTGGACTTAGTAAGTGGATCGAATATTCATTTGATAATACCACAAAACATAACTATAAGTTTCAATTTTAGTTCTGAAAAATCTATGTTTGTTGTTGCATTTGACAACTTTAACAGTAGAGGGCAGGACTGACCTGCCTGCAAACTTCCTCACAGACAATCCCAGTAACAAGCACTTTGCGAAACATGCACTTGATTGTTCTTCCTTCTTAATTCCTTTCTCACCAAGTGGATTTTCATCCTTCTTCAGCTGATGTAATAAAGACCTTAATATGAAAGTTAATGCTACAGGTTGATGAACAATGTTCTATGTATGAAATACTATCTTTTTGCTATTATTCTGAGAACATAATAGTAATCTTAATGAAAATGTATACATGTCATAATGAATTACCTTGTTAGCCTTGTATTATTGTTTGTAAATTATTTATTAGAAGATTCTTTGTGTTCACTTATTAAGCATATAGAATCAGAATCCCAATAGCATGAGAAGTTTGAGGCACTGGAGACCTGAAATCCTTCTCACACAAAAGTTTCCAGGGCCCAGATGCTTTAAGTAAAGAAGGTGGATGCTTACACCAGTAGGACACAGCTCAGGCACTCAATCGCAGGCATGTAGGAGCAGGAAAGATAGAACCGCATTGTTGTGTGAGAGTGCAGCTGCTTGGTCTATCTTAAAAATTCAAGAGTATTTGCTAAATTGTCCCTTCATTCAGTGTGGTCTGAAAGTTTTATGCCTACAAATTCTGGAGTATTCCTGGAACATGACTCTGATCTGGAAATGGCTCTGGACATCACTTCAGCTACTCTCTTAATCTTAATGCCAAAATTACACCTGACATCCAACTCAGTTGAGGAAAGGAGACAGACTTAGTGTGAAATTTATCGCAAAATGTCATTTTTGTCACATTTTCTGTCTCCTTCTTTGCATCAGACTTTCAATAGAATATGGTGGATTATGTACCCAGCTCTGCAACCAGCAGGAATTTCTGGCAAATTTTCTTCAGGTTGGAGACCTAGGACCTTAAGGACATTTGGAACCATTCACTTTTACCAAGCTGCCCAATTCCTTTTACCATATCTCACAAGTATGCACTACTTGAGGTCAAAAGATCCGAAACCAAGATCTCGCTGTAAATTCTGTTATGGCTTCCTTATGAAATTTAGTGGCCATAATGGTATTTGTACTCACAGTTAATGGGCCCACAAAATCACACCCGTAGAGTTTCACGAGTACAGCTCATTGAAGCTCCAGATTAACAGCAAGAATTAACTCTCTTCCAGTCAATTAGTTTAGCGTTTACTTGATGATTTGGAAACTGCTTGTTATTTTTACTACAATAATTTGTTTAATTTTCAGAATCTGGAAAAAATTATCAAGGATGCTTCCAATATACAGATGACAGCAACTTCTGAAATTCTGCAAAAAGAGATTGAAACTTCATTTCAAATCCTAGACTTAAAAGTTCAGAAGACAGCCATACCCCTTCCAGTTTCCGCATCAGCTCACTTATCCACAACAAAGGAAACTAAAAGTGGGATAATGAAGAGAAAGAAATAGAAACATTTTAAGAATGCAATTTATTAATTGTGACATTTTCAACAAGAAAATAATCTTTATACATAGTGAGAAAATCCAATTATTTCATTGAGTGAAAGTCAACAAAGTCACCTTTGTTAGCACATTTATTGAAAATTTCTGGTTAATTGGCTTGTGAGATTCTGTATGAGAGATTGCATTCTGTATGTCATGCTTTTACACTTCGTCATCATTTTTCCTGTTAACCAAACTTCCAATTTCTAAAGTAAACACTTGAAGTAAGTTATAAACTTCTGGCATCTTTAAAGCCACGCCAGAAACAAATTGCATTTCATAATGAAATTTCTGTCTGTGGCAAACAAATCATTGGTCTGAAAATTACTCTTATTAATTACTGTTTGGATGCACTGTTGAATTCAGTTGCCCTGATTCTTCATCCAAATTTTCCAGCATGATAGGCCTGATTTTAACTCTAATAACTGGGTGGGATTTGAATGAGTTAAAATCTTGTCCTAAATATCTTTTTTTAACTTCATGCATTTTTATACCTTATTGAATTGCTTACACTTCAAATTAATTTGGAATAAGCGTGTGATTTCATCATACTAAGGAATTCTCAATTTTATGATACTTGATGAGAAAAAGTATTTTTATAACCTATGCAAATTTACCAATAAGTCAGTGTACTACAGTATGCAATATCCTTGGAATATCATCAGTATTTGTTCCTTCACCATTTATGGGCCTTATGAATCATAAATATGCAGTTCCGTTAATACTTAAATTGGTAGCAAAAAAATCCTTTCTTAATCTCCTGATGGGGTCAGTAAGTTTTTTTCTCCAGATTGACATCACCAAGTGTTCATTCCTCAGTCTGATGATTGCAGTAAAATAACTACAAACATCCTGATGGAGAGGCAATGCAGAGTAGAAGCTGTGTTATCAGGCAGGAAGCAGAACTCTGTCCATATCCGTCAGTTTCAGAATCAAATTCCCAAACTCAGGAAAACAGACAGTGACCACGGTTAGTTGATTGCGTTCCATTTTATTCTAAAATCAGTTAAACAGATCTCAGTACAATCTGGCTCTGTGAACAGACTTTAAATTGCAATATTGATAAAGCTATACTAACTAAGCAAGAGATAATTTTCTGAATTTCTATGTATTATTAGTAGCTTCATCAGCAATTACAATCCAGTTGTAGAACTGCCAGAAATATCAGTTTTAACTAATGCATTTCATCAAACACTTTTTAAAATGAATTGAATCATCAGAACAGGGAAAAGTACTATACATGTTCAGGAATATATACCAAAAGTTAGGACATCTCAAACAAGATATGAATAAATTTCAATACTAATATAAATTCTACATATTTAACATTTTGTTTTAAATACATTTTTCATTAAGCAGGTAACAGTATTTGTGGAAAGTTAACCACGGTATGATTTAAGAAAAAAATTACTGATGATCAATTGACATATCAATGTAAGATTTTTCTACCGACATGAATCAATTACAAGAATGAATTTGAAAAAGGCTGACTCACTAAATGACTAATTGAGCACTGATAATCGTTCAAGAAATAAGAAAATAAACTTGCATTCATATGATGCTTTTCTTGACCACTGGACGCCTCCATGTACATTACAGCCAGTGAATTACTCTTGAAGTAATAAAATAGGATCTAAATGTTGTGATGATTTCAATCTAGCAGTCTCCTAAAAACATTTCATTTTAATTGTATGTTTCAAGAACTCTAAAACATCTTTAATAAGCCCAATATAACTTTGACTAACAAAACTATTAATAAAGTGCATAAGGCAACGTCTCGTTTTCAAATATTTTCAAAAGGTTGTCTGCCCCTCTCCTAAAGCATATACAGTAGTACATTTTCTGAGTACCCAGAGGCGAATAAATTCTATCGAAGCTTTGCAGACTTTGTTCAGCAATTATCTTTTATTATCTAGGCCATACAAAAAGTTTGTATTCTCTCAGTATACAGCATTTCTTTCAGGCAATTAAAAGCTCTCAAGTGTGACCTCTGGATTTCATTGAGGTGTTAGAAATAGAATGTTACATCAGTGTGATTTTTTTTCCATATTAAATCTAAATGCACCTTGTATATCTAAAATTATCAGCTATATTTAAAAGAAATTTTATTTTTAATTTTTAAGGCTGTTAAGCTTGGGTTTGACATAAAAGGGAAGAATTTAAAACTCTTATGAAAAGCTAATTTTATGAACCAGCATTTTATTCAGTGACATGCCAGTTACATTCTTTCTTAAACTCTTAGTTTTTAATGTAAATAGGGCAATGACTATTTTTTTCCATTATTAATGATATGAGTAACTAATGACATTGTGGTTTTGAAATGTGCACCCCCTGAGACTGTGATTTATAGAGAAACATTGACACACTATTGTTTTTAATTGGGCAAACTCCCATTTGCTTTGGATGCAATAAAACAATCAAGATAGTGACAAACAAGATGGCCGATATTTATGAATTCATTAGGGATTATACGTAAAGGTTTACAAGCCAACAAGTTTTAAAAAGTCACTGGAATTAAATACGTCTTAAACTATTTACAAAAATACACAAGGTACAAAAACAAGAAACAGCTACGGAAATGAAGTGGACAGAGTCAAGTAGCTTTCTGATTTTGAAGATGTTAGAATTTATTTACATAAATATCTTGATAGTCCTTCATAATGAAAATTATTACAACATTTTGCTATCCTGAGGATATTTCAATGTCCAGAGATCTTTATGAATAATACTGTTGTTACTCAGAAAAGTTCAAGTCTATTTGTTTGGTCTAGGAGCTACTGTAGCTATTGTAATATGCTGCAGTAGCATCTGCTAACACAGATATAAGGCTCCTCTCTGAACTCGTCTCTCCTGATGAACCAATGTCAGGTAGATGTAAATTAATTACCATCCCAGCTTGATTTAGCTGACTAGAGGTGTTCAGATACTGATCAAATTCATTGCGGTCCACTTCTCCTAAAAGCTCAGCCTGGCTGATATGTTCCAGGTTATCTAGATGATGGTGGTCATGAGGGGGAGAAAGATGGACAGATGTGCTCGAGTTCATGGACTGGAAGGCTGAATGCTGGATCCGGTTATAATAAGGAGGCGGAGGAGGATGGCTAGATGTTGGGTGCACCGTGGTAGATGTACTCTGGGGGATTGAAATCTGACTGAGATGTCCACATCGGATGGGGCTTTGATTGTAGTCAGAGCGATACATTATACCATTCATCTGAGAAGGTGAATCTTCTGTACACTGAGGTGGAAAGAAACTATGATCAGCATCAATCACATCTAAAGGGGACATCTCAGGAGTGGGCAGCCCGTAGTTGTCAAAGCTGTTGTTTGTTGTCTGTGTTTCCCTGAATCTGCTGATTGCAGGAAGTCTTGAGGCTGGTGGATAACCTTTATCTTCTTCTTCCTCCAGAGGTCTCCTACACAGCCTTCCACCATGGACAGGAGGCTGATCATGGGGGAAGTTGTTAAGCAGGAAGCTCGGGTCTACACGTTTGCAGAGACGTTTGATCTGTTTTTTCCTCCGAGGTCTGTATTTGTAATTAGGATGATCCTGCATATGCTGAACTCGCAATCTTTCCGCTTCTTCCACAAAAGGCCTCTTCTGGGAAGGCGTAAGTGCCTTCCATGATTTACCTAAAATATATCCATGATTTCAATCAGAAGTATAACAACATATTCATTTACAGCTTATAGTTAAACATCATTCCTTTATAGTTTACTTGTTCGATTATGACAATTGTTATAGCCTAAACATTTTCAAAATGTTTGAAATAGTATGCATTTTTTCTCCGTGCTAAGATTTTTTAAAAATTAAAACCTCGCTAATAGTCAATTGTAGTGAATGAAATGAGGTTAACGTCAGATGAGCAAGACATTGGGCTAGCGTAGATAGTTCATTGTACTGAGAATCACGGTTTATGGCCACTTCTCCCCAAACAAATGAAGGCTAATCTGACTGAGAGAGGAGAGAGCAGAACTAAGCAAATGCCAGGTACTTATTGGCTAGCTTTAATTTAGAATCTGCCTGCATTGTCAATTGGGCTTAGAATTGAAAAAAAATTTAATACATAGGAAAGCATGATTCTGGCATTAACAGAATTTAATTCGAATAACTTCTTTATCTTGCCTTCGTAGAGGTAAGCGTTATTAACAATAACCATAGCTCTATTACAACAGCATAAAGTTAATTTTTAATTCCTGTAGTTATAAAATGCTAAATGAATTTCTTAGCAAACATTAGTTCACAACTTCTCAGTTCAGTTGTCATTTGAAGGAGATTTCAACTTCATTTAAACTCCATCCAGGATGTGTCTTCACAGATCAAATCATTACTTCTTTCTACAGTTTGTATTCTTATTGGTTCCTATTTACTTCTAAACTTATCTTATTCACTTACCAAAATTGCCAGAATGTCGATTTATTTTATTTATTTTTTTTTCTATTTATGTAAACAAAATCCAAGATGTTGTTACCGTAAAATTCCAAGCCTCAAATTATTATTGTTTTTTTCATTCATTTTATGTTCTATGCCTGTTATTAAAAACATTTACTGCCGAAGTGAAGGGCATTGTGCATGTGCTGTGTTGACCAACAAAAGTCTCTTTTGCTCTCACTGCAGATTTCAATGGAGAATTCTCCAAATGATCTGATGTGTGGATGTACTGACAAATGTGATACTGAGTCATATAAGTCACTCTGATTCTTGTCCTTGTGCTTATCAAGTTGATCTCAGTTAATGATTATGATTCCATTCAGAATACAGGGTACTCATGCAAAATAGGAAATTTACATTTTCATGAAATTTCTGACCATTGAGGCTCATGCTACTTTCATGAAGATTTCTGTCGGAACACATGGCAAAATATGTTTTAACAGGGATGGGTATCCAAAGTCTAATATTTATAAATGTTAAATGGGAAACTTACTGAAACTGTCTCATTCGAAAGAGGAGGAAAATTGTCTTTCAATATCTGTTCTAAAGTAGCTGGGCAGCTAATGTAGTTCAGCAAAATATTTGTTTTAAATCACATCTTCAAATTTATCCATTTCCTTCCCTCATTTTATCTATACAGTCTCCTGCAGTTTTACATTCTTGTGATTCTCTGATTTACCTTTCTATACAAAGCCTTCCTTTCATCCCACCATTAGTACAACTAATGGTGTATTTTCGTAAAGTTGGGATGACTTTAAAAATGGTGGCCAGGTCCCGATTACAGGATTGCCGACTCCATTCCTGAAGTTTCCCATTTTCAGGAGTGCTGGTTCAAGTCACAAGCCTGTTGGGAGTTGACCCAGCTGACATCAGTGTGGGGATAAGCATGATCTCATCTCCTCATGCTCTTCATCCACAACCTAGCTCCCACCTATCCCTTGATCTTCATGCTCTCTGTGCTTAGGTGTGCTCCCCATCCACCCCCAAGGTCCTTGATGCAACCCTGTCATATAATTCATCCTGACTCTTGATCTTTGCTGAACAAGTTGATCTCAGCTAGTGATTGTGAGTCACAGCACCTATGAGTTAGGAAGATAAAGAATCAATTCTTCGTATGTGATTACTGTCCAGTGACTCAGCAGATAGTCAGCCTATGTAGTTATCAGAAGAAAACTGTTTTGAGTTCAGCAGTAAATCACACAGTGGAAAAATAGTTTGCTGCAAATAATTGCCTAGAATGAATGGCCAAATGATGAGATATTGGAAGGCACATGATACCTAAGGCTTACTTTTCTTAGGTTCAAAGTGTGACAGGAAGACTCCTAAGATCTGTAGTGCATACAACTGTGTACAAAGACCATAGTCAGAGAGCCATAAGATGTTGGCAGGAATGTGGCCCCACATACTCCTGTGCCAAGGTATGCCCCTTGAAACAACCCTTAAGACCCCTCATGCCTCCCATGCCAAGCTACGACACTTACATGTCCATTTATCACAATATATTGTATAGAAGCAATGAATGCTATGGTGACAGTAGGATGTGTTTTTAAAAAGTAATTCATTGATAACTTTCGACTTTCTGAAAAAAAAACTAATTTTTACAAGAGCCGATTAACAATGTGAATTCTCTAGCCCTTTAAAGTAGCAGTAGCAGAAATTGCAACCAATTGAAACTTCTTCATGTTGTGTAAACTTTGTGAAATTATTAGCATAGAGCAGAGAGCCAATCAAGCAATATTTACCTGAGGACTTAGGTGTTTCAGCAAGTTAGTGATTTTGGAGGACTCAGCCTATAAAGGCTCAGCTGCATGTTCATAATTCCATTAGTCCGTTGAAAACCCAAATGCTATGGGATGTGTGAAGGGTCATAGAGGGTGGGAGGGGGTGGCATGAAGTAGTATGAATGAAGCATGAGGAATGTGTGTAGTAGGAACTGGTGTGCGGGTTGAGGGCTAGAAGGCTTTCCTGTGATGACGTTTCACAGCACCAAGGTGAGCTTTTTAAACTACTCGCTTCTGCACCCACAGCCCCTGTGGCTGCCTCTAAACTTTATCACTGGTTGACTACCCTGACAGAAGCTATCTCCCTCCTAGCTTTCTTGGAAGTGCTTTTCCCTGAGGTAGACAGGCCAAACTGGTGATTTTCCCAAGCCCCTGCTACCTGCTTTGAGGATGTAAGTCCAGTCCAAATTCTTCAGCCACTTGTGAAATCTTTCCTATCTTTTTATTCACTTATTTCCATAGTTGTGCCTATAGAAAATCCCTTGGGATGGATTCTACATTAAAAGTGCATAATAAATATAGATAGTGATCTTAAATGGATAAATAGCTTACCTATGCTTTATGCTCATATGTATCATAATTTTAGCCAGTTAAACTGTACATAATTAGTCCTTAAGTTCATGCAAACATGTTACAAAACTTTATGGACATTGTTAAATGGACTGTGTCTAAATTGGGAGAAAATGACCACTGCATATAGGGGAAAGAAAATTTCTACCTGTCTAGAATTTTCAATAATACACACAACAAACCAAAAATAAATCTTCAATAGAAGCTGAAAATTTGCTGTGCTACCTTAACTAATATTTATTATTAAAAACATGATCATTGACAGCCTGAATCCTGTTGATGCTCCTGACCTGATTTCATAGAGTCCTACAATACAGAAGGAGGCCATTCAACCCATCAAGTTTACACCAACCACAATTCCACCCAGGCCCTATCCTCATAACTCCATGCATTTACCCTAGTTAGTCCCCCAACATTGAGGGACAATTTAGCACGGCTAGTCCAACTAACCTGCATATTTTTGGACTGTGAAAGGAAATTGGAGCACCCGGAGGAAACCCACGCAGACACAAGGAGAACATGCAAACTCCACACAGACAGTGACCCAAGGCAGGAACCGAACCTGGATCCTTACTGTGCCACCGTATTGCTCCGAGTAACTTTAGACTTTAAAGTGACTTCAGCTGATTGTTCTTTTGATTATGCAAACTATCTTACAAATCTCCCAAGAGTCTCTATCCTTAACTGACTTAACTGCTTTTTTTTTGTTATAGAAGTGGAATTTCTGGGTCCCAACTTCACATTGTACCTGAAACTTGATCTAATTTTTGATCAGCAGGACAATTATTGAATAAAGTGCATGTTCACTATCCAATTATAGATGCCGAGTGGGTTCCTAAGGCTGGTGGGTCAGTTGAAGATCTAACAGCATCCGCAACCCCATCATCCTCATGATTGAGGCACGCTCTAAAGAAAATTTGAAACATTAAAACAGCCAAAGCTTGCAGACTGTCATTGTGGAGTGGCAACTCCACTTGATGCCCGAGTTGTGGCCAACAGTCCAATGGGTGTGAGTTGCAGGTGTGTTTTGGGGGGAGTTGCAATGTTCCCTAACAGCATCAAGCACTGCCCTGATTGAAATCCCACATTTCAACTTGAACAGGACAGAGGCGCTGAGTTTTGCCTTTTCTAGCTAATTTTATACTGCTCTAACTACTGCGCTAATTTTGTTACCAAAGACTGGGTCTCACATAACTAACAATTGCAGAATAGGTTACACAAAAGTGAAAAATGTTGTGAGTAATTGATCGGTCAGTATCTATAGAGTAAATGAATTAAAGTTTCAGAATGTGGACCCTGAATTGATAAAGAGTCCACTTCCAAAAGCATTAACTGACCAACTATGAACTCATTCACCTTTTCCATGAATTCCATGAATTCTGCTGATGGTTTCTAGCATCTTTTTTACTGTTTTTTTCAGATTTCCAACATCTGCAGTTGTTTATTTTTTATTTTTGTTTCCAGAATAAGCTTGCTGGAAAATTTTCAGCTGCTTTCGGGTTGTTTCTGCTTCTCTGCTGACTGATCAACAAAGCACCATTAACTTGTTCCAGTTAAATGTGACAATGTAGATGTTCCAGCTATATCCCAAGAACATCCACTAACTCCATTCTGCACACAACAGCAAAGTAAGGCTTAAATGAAACAAAAGCACGCAATCAGTTTTATTCATGATGACACTTGGGGCTACGTTTTCTACTAATATACTTTAGTGCAATCAGATTGCAAGACAAGAAGGAAAACACTACTATATTTTCCAAACCCAAGCTGGTGCCATCAAGAGTGGACCTTCTGAATCACACTACTATACTGAAGGGAATTCAAATTATGTGTTTAATATATATAAGAGCAACATTTCTCTTGGAATTAGCAAAACAATGTTTTACATGTTATATCTGGAGCAGTTGGGCGATATTGTCAGCAAATAACCTTTGAAGATCTGAGCTGATATCTTCGATACAAGGAAGAAAGAAATTGATTGATTGTAAGTGATATTAATATTGTTACATCATTTTACCACATTCCAAAATCTCCTCTTTTGAATACAGTAGAGAGAGGCACATTGTTCTTTTGAAATAGAACAGGTATCTCACCTATCGTTTTGATTCATTTTGTGAAATTGTGCAGTACAGTTTTGGAGCTCAAAGCTTTCCTAGAGCTTGTTAAATTGCTCATGTTGTCTTATGATTTTCTTTTATTTTTATGGTAGCATTGAAAAGGAAATTAATCTACTGAGAGATTGTAAATGTCCAGAAAAAGAGGTGAATTTAGTGCCAATCCCATTTCCGTATATCACTGAACAGTCATTGATTTTAACAACTTTAACTTTTCTGAAGCAACCTCGTCTCTTTTGCTGCCTATTTTCTTTGCAGTATGTGTATTCTGGGATTTAACTATGCTATTCTCCCACAAGATAATGGGACAACAGTGCAATATCTGGATGTTTCCTTCCAGTTTCATCCCCAATTATCCTCTTTCCTGTGTTTTTTCTCTTTGCTGCAGCAAATACACTTTCCTGAAATAATACATTTTGCATACTTGTCCACTTTTCGATACTAAAAGCTGTTTGTAGAATTTAAAATATTTATAGTTATATTAAGAGGGAACTATTTGTATGTGACAATATATTGTTAATGTATTTGTCAATTTAAATCAAAACAGGAAACTGTAATATGATCTAAAATATCTATATTGTTGATTGCCACTTTGTGCTTTGACTGGAGGAATTATTGGGAGAAAGTAGTCTGTTCAAGAATAAGCTTGGTGTACTTTAAAGTTGAGCACAAACATTTAAATATTATGGTTCCATTTGAATGTATGAAAAAGTGCTCATTCTAATAATATTCTGCTCCTGATTAGATGTTTTCTTCATTATAGAGCTGATTAAAATCATTTGCAGAGCACCAGTACAGGCAAAGTCAATAATTTGTGCTGATTTCAGCCACAGTTATCGATGAGTAGACATACTGCAATCAGGCTCACTATCTGTGTGTTAGTTTTCCTACACCTGATCATTAAATTACTCCTGCAAAATATGCTTTAGTGTGGACTTTGCTGAGGACAAGCTCTGATGCACATTGGGGTGGAATATCCTACTGATAATCACCCCAGCGACATTCATGAAGAATGACTGCTTGGGTGAAATACCAAACAGTGGGTGAGACTATCCTCATAGAAATTCATGGCACAGGAGATGAAACGGCCATCATGGCAATGCCAGCCAAAACAGAGCTATCTAGCGTAATCCCACTTTCCATCTCTTGGTCCATAGACTTGTAGATTATAGCCCTTCAAGTGCGCATCTAAATGCTTTTTAAGTGTAATGAGAGGTATTGCTTCGACAAATTTCTAGCTCCCCACTATTCTCTGGGTAAAAAATAATTCTCAACCTTCCTTAGTCCTCCTAGAAATTATTTTAAATCTAGGCTCCCTGATTATTGACCTTCTGCCAAGGAAAATAGGTTCTTCTTATCCATTCTGTCTAGGCCCTTCAAATTTCCTACACCACAACTAAATCTCATCTAAACCTCCTCTATTCCAAAAAAAACAAGCCCAACCTTTTCAATCTTTCTTCATTGCTAAAGCTTCCCATTCCTGGCAGTATCCTCATCAATCTCTTCGAACATCTAAAAAGAGTGAAAACTTCAGAAAAGAAAAGCAGAAAGAAATGAAACAAAACTAAATCACCCGCATTGTTAGAGACATTGTTGGAAGTGCAAAGTACAGATTTTCTCCTGGAAATTGGACTCATAAAATCATTACCAAGAAAACACTTTATCTGGAATAATTTGTTTCTAATTGATTCATATCACTGGGTCATTCAAAAAGAGTGAGGAATTGCCATTCTCATTGCTAGATTTTTAAGATTAAGCCATCGTCCTCTTTACTGTTTAATCCTTCTTCTGTTAGAAAATTTCCTTATTTTAGAACTATTTTGGAGGAAGGCCATTGCATAATTCTTTCATTTTTTTTATGTTTTCTTGGTTATTTATTTCTTGGAAATTCTATTTGAAATTATCTAGGTTCTGACAATATTGTCAGACAATATCGTTGGTGCAGGCAATGCCATATGAAACTAAAATTAAAGTTAATCATTGGATACACTGCAGGTACTATGTCAGCTGTAGATGTTAGAAAATAGTGTCTAAAGATTCTTTTTTAGTTTGAGCACATGAGCTTGAGGCGATCCAAATACCGCTGGCTAATCAGTTGAACCACTTCAACATCAGTGTGAGTGCAGTGCTTGGTTTTGGGAAGAAACTGAGTGTCATCTCCAACAAGCTGAACATGGCATTCAATAAAATACAGCAGGTCATTTCAATAGTGTTTACTGATTGTGTATGTTTACTATATCTTAAAAATATTGTTCAAGTGCTTTTTTGTTTTGATTCAGATTTAAAGAAAGTAACAAATATACTCCCTTGAAACAGCTGGATATAAAAGTATTCTGCATTTAAAACCCTATTTACCTTCTGCTAAGCAAACTAAACACTGGCAAGTTTTTCTGGTCAATTATTCCATCCTGCAGCCAGCAAAATTCAGCAGATTGTTGAAGCATTTTAATATATTCCATTTCTAAAACACCTACGCATTTTGGTTGTATAAAATCTTTCTTTCATAAGGCTGAAATGAAAAATGATCCTTACAAAAAATGTGAACATACCTGATTTAAAAAAAAACAAAATTAAGTAGAGCTCAATAATTGTTATGTCATGTACCTAAACTCCACAGTGGGTAATGAAATTTTAATTATCAAAGAGAATTTTTTTCACCTTTTTGGCTCGTCATAATCGTTTGTGCCTACCTTAGTGTAGTAAATACTATTTGGTGGCATTTTCCTTTTAGAAACCAATAAACAAGTAAGGATCGATCCTGTGACAAAACTGCTATTTGATTAATCTTCAGATGTTTCAGATAGTTTTCTTGTATTTATGCTAAACAAACTTTCAACTCAAAACTGACAAACACATTTTGTAGATGTTAAAATCTAAGAATCCCTCTCTCTGCCTTTCTCTCCCTCTCTCAAATTTAAATAACACTTTTAATCATGATTAAAATTTATATTTAACATCTGCTTTTTATGTATACTTACCCAGCATTTTGCTGAGTTCTGCATTGTGTAGATCAGGGTTTTGGATTGCTAGTTTTTTCCTCTCATCCTTAGCCCAGACCATGAAAGCATTCATGGGTCTCCGGATTCGTGGCTCAGCTTTGTTCCTGCCTGAAGATTCGTGAACTGTGAGCCCAGCCCTGGGCTTTCCTTCCCCAGTGGGGGAGTCCAAGCCCTCTGTCCATGCGTATGGGCTCATTATTGTAGCCATCACTGTGGATCAGATCACTCTAATCAAAAATAGTCCGGACACCTTTTGGAAATGAATATAAAAGTCAGTCAGATTAAATCACAGCGGTGTTGATGCTTAAAGCTGGTGAGATCAACTCCCAGATCAGGAAGAGAGTCCCAGATTCATTTATTCCCCCAGTGTCAGTTGGTAGCACATTTAACCAATGACCATGAGGCTGTTTTTAATAGAAACTCCTCCCTTTTACTGGCCTGTAATCAAACAGCTCAGACTTGTAGCAACAAACTTAAAACTACAGAGCAATAAAAAAGTTTTCCTTTAGAGTTTTCCAACTTTCAATCAGGTTATTTTCCAACAATCAACATTAGACTGAAGCAGGTGTGTTAAAACTAGCTTCTTAAAGATTGTTCCATCCTATTATGGCAGTATTCTGTTATGAATATATTACTCATATTGCTTTTATGAATCTGTGCATAAGAATGTGGCAGCATGATGGCACTGCTGTCTCACAATGCCAGGGATCCATGTTCGATTCTGGCCTCAGGTCACTGCCCGTGTGGAGTTTCCACATTTTCCCCGTGAGTTTCTAATATTAGCAATCGACTAGCAATAGTGACTGCCACTGGACACGGGCAGAAACAATGTCATACAGGAGAGAGGGAGGCTGGGCCTATTGCTGTTCTCAGAGCAGAACCACATCAGAGAAACTATCGGCAAGGGTCTTTTGATATCGAACATCCTACCCCCAGGTGCCGGAGAAAAATGCATCTGAAGGTTGATGACTTTTGCCAGGGTATGCAAGAGCTGGCATCACCGGGACTGGAAGATTACCTATTATCTGTGACACTTAAAGTTACTGCGGCTCTGAATTTGTATGTCAGACGCACATAAAGGGATAAGGGAGGGAACAGATCTGCGCTAATTGCTAATGCCCACTTGTACATCAATTTGGATCAGGACCGGGCAAGCGAGGATTCCAGGGCCATGGGAATTGCCAACCTAACAAGCATGTCCCTGGTTCAGCATGTAATTAATTGCACCCTCATGGCACTCTGCTCCTTGCGGTGGCATGTGGTACCATTCATGAACTACAAGGGATATCACTCCCTCAATTTCTGTGATCTTGCAATATATGTCTTCAGGTGTGTGCCTGTTTCCTGGGAACATCTATGGCAGTTACATCTTGGGGCACTTGTCGATCCTAGCTGTCTTTCCATACGATCCTTACAGTGCAGATCTTTAAGAATAAGGCTAACTGTGGAAGATCATGGCTACTCACCTCTCTAAGGGATTCCTAGAGAGAGGCATAGAAGTAATATGACCATTGAAACAGACTCACCAAGTAAAACCACCACTGATCAGGTCATTGGACTTCTTAAGGTGCAATTCCAGTGTCTGGACTGGTTGGGTGATATTTTCCAATGTCTTTCTGCAGGAGTCTTTGACATTCTGGTGGTTTGCTGCACTCTCCATAACATGGTCCTTTAGAGAGGCTTGGACCTTGTTAAAGTGATAAGGTTTATAAAACTATTATATTTTGGGACTGTCTCTTTAAATTTAGGGTAAACAAAGAAGTCACGTGACTTGGTCTGACAACCGCCTGACAATATGCCTGGATGGTTTAATTGCTAGAGATCCAAGGAAAATGCAGTTAGTTTATTGAGCAAAAGGTGCAAGATACTTATGCTTGGAAACAATGTCTGCAGTTTCAGAAATTCCACACAGATATACGGGGGTGATTCTCATAGCCTGTTGCACTTTTCTCCCAGTCCCATTGCCACTCTGAGGTGACAGAGGGAGAGAGCGATTGGAGCTGGACATTGGGGTGCGCTGGAGAGGTTGACCTGCCAGTGGGGACAGATGGTCAGCGCACAGGGGACTGTGAGGGAAGGTGGGGGAATTGAGAGATTGGCATTGCCAAGGGGAGATGTGGGGGATGGTGTTCAGTCCTGGCCGACATATGTCGGGGAGCCCAGCAATTGGGGTTGGGAAGGTCATATGGGCGGTGATGCAGGATCATGGGTCTGGCCAGAGAACGAGCTGGCTAACGATTAGGAGGCCGGCACTGCGGGACTACTGAGCATGCATCGATCTCGGCAATGACAGATTGGCACATGCACAGTGGCCTGCTCAGCGCTATGCTATTGGCCTCTCCAGTGGGGATAGCCCCACTCGCTAGTTTTAATGAAACTCACACTCGTGCACTCTGCAGTGCATGGAGATTCATTTTGAAAATCCCGCTGGAAAAACCAACAGGATTTATTCCAGTTTTTATTTGAATTCGACACTTCAAATTTTTTGGGGAGAATCCTATCTACTATGCCATCCCTGAGAGTGGGATTTTATGGCCTCACTTGTCCCAAAACCATAAAAGCCCACCCAAAGTCAATGAAGCTTTCTGTTGTCTGCCCCGGTCCATTCTGATTCCTGTGGCAGATGGGTGGTAAAATTCAAACCCGATTCTCCCAAAATCCAAGAAAGGTGTTAAAGAATTAGGTTGTAGTCAATTGTTCTGTTAACTATCCATTTACTTCATAATGAAAGAACTTTGAGATTAAGAATAGATAATTAGCATTTCTACTTAGATACAAAACTAATATATCTCCCATTGCCATACAAGGGCAGTAGAAGAATTTCATTTAAGATCAGATTACAGGCTTCCCTATAAGACCATGCATATAACAGAAAGCGGGGTTTGCAGTTTCACCTTATGAGGTCTGTGAGGTAGAGAGCAAGACACAAAAGCACCCAGGCCTGCATCTTAGATAGAGAAAATGCTGATTCTATTGGTCATCATGCAGAATGTGGGTGGGAGTTCCCACTCAGGTTGAGGACTAAGTTTGTGCAGATTTCAAGGTGGCTAGAAGATTCACCAAACTTGGAACTAGAGTGAGGCATGTGAAGTATAATCCTCACTGTGAAAGGCAGTTTTGAGATTCGAAGCTATTTGGCTGGGAGAGTAAAAAGAATGCATGCCACTGGGAGCTAAGAATAATTTTTAGACTAGTTCCTGGAGGATGAAGCGTCCATTTAAGAGACAGTAATCTATAACCATAGCAGGAGATTTTTGGTTGTGTTAAAAGTTAAAACAGGAATCTCTTTTCTGGAGCTTGAAATATAAGTTGCCTACGGAAAGTAAATTGTGTTTAGTTCAATAGTATATTTTGTTACAGTATAAGTTTTAAAACATTAATTATTGATCTCTGAAGATGTTGTAAGGGAATGGTGGAATCTTGAAGAGATTTCATCAGGGGAGGAACAGGAGATGGGAGAGGAGGGGGAATTGGAAGTAGAGGGAGATGACATTGAACAGGGAGATACCTCTGCTCTATGACATTTAGGCCTCTTTCCACCACCCCTTTAAGAAAAAGATGTCCCTCCTCCCCACCATGGCATCCAACATTAATTCTAGGTTAGCATGGTAACAGACTCTGAGGACATCCCAAAAGAAGGAAGAACTTAAATCAATTATCATTACGGGCAAAATACCAGGTAGACTAATGGGACTAAAAGCTGACAAGTCCCCAAGGATCTTCCTGACTTGAAGGATCATCCTGACTTGAAATGTTGGCTCTATTCCCTCTCCACAGATACTGTCAGACCTGCTGAGATTTTCCGGCATTTTCTGTTTTTGTAGAAGAATACCCAGTCTGTAGTTTGCTGACTCAGCTGTGTTCAGGCTGAATTCAATGGCCCCAGTGTTCCCGATTTAAAAATAAAGATGACTGAGCTGGTTGTTCTTCAGAAGTGCTGGGCTGGATTTTTTTACAAATGCTTTGTCTGCAGTAGGATATCCCAGGATGATCACAGTAAACAAACGGGGCTTGATGTTTACCAGGTGGGTTGGAAACAGAGCCAGGCAGGAGGGGCTGCTTGTCCTCAGTTTTGCTGAGAAAACACATGCTTAAAACAGAGAAAAGGTTGATTTGTCATGTAACCTTCCTTCTTCAACGGCCAGGGGGTTTCATAAAAGGACATTGTCCATATATTCATGGCACTGTAGATACGAAAGAGGTAAAATGGTGATCAAAGTGGAAACTTGAGCTGAAACTCCAGTTTGGCCCTTGTTTAACGCAAGATGCCATCTTCATAAAGAAATTGAAGCAAGCACTAGGAACACCCGCCTACAACTTTGTAAACAGTTGATTTCCCCTAAAAGTGCCTGCTCGTGCTCATTAAAGAAGGTGCATCCCATTTTGTGACCAATGTTTTAAACAAAGCCCTCCCCTAACCAGCCAGCTGTTTTGGAATAACCGTAGTGTTGATTTCCATTTCAAGCGCTACTTAAAGAGGTACTCACCATTTCATGGTCATTGTTGCTAGAGCTGCGGAGAGCACCAATGCATCAGAAGACATTTTGGGATTTTTATCAAGACTTCGGCAACACTCTCAAAACATTTATTTTGGAACATTTTCACATAAAAAAAAAAATCAGTTCTCTGCTGCTGTACAGAAGTAGCCAGCGGAAAGGCAATGGTTGTTTTTGACCTCTTACTAGGACCCTGGTGGCCTATGTGAGGAATGGTCAGACACAGCATCAACAATTCCTGCAGAGAAGAAGGATAGAAGGACAAAGTAGCGAGGCATTTTATTTCCCCCTGCAGATATAGGACATCAGTCTAATTCTGGACTTTCCCCATGAATTTGTCCAGTGCCAATCCGAGAACTTGCGTACCCTATTTTTTTAAGGCAAGTTTAAACTGATAATCAGCAATTAGGACAAAAATTGTGGCCAAATCCAGATAAACAGACAGGATAGCATTATTAGTGTTTATTATGAAGAAGCTCTTTCCACAATTTAAATCCATGTGCATGTTTTAAATGTAACAGAATTAACCAATAGATGGCGCCACATTGATAATTTTTCTATTGGGAAGGTCAAAGTTGTACATTCCATTTACTTTTGCTGAGCTAGTGCATGTTATGCAACGAATTATAGAGTGATGGTGGTATAGTGATGAGTATAGCTGCCTTCCTGGTTTCAATTTCTGGCCATTGCATTGATAATTTATTTTACTCTGGATTTTACCATCAAAAACTTGTGCAATGAATTATATACCATGACTGAGTCTTCTAAAGAGTGGCAATCATCCTCGGAATGCCACTCAAGGGCAAGATTTTCCAGGCATGCTCTTTTCCAAACCGGAGAATCAACAGACCCTTGCATTATCCACCACCCCCCCCCCCCCCCCCCCCCCCCCCCGTCTGTTACCACTTCCACAGGGGGCTGGATGGGAAAATTCTGACCTACTCCTATTTTTTTATATATAGCATCAGAGATCCACATTTCCTGCCTTACCTTCCAAACCAGGCCAGTTCAGAAATATAGGCCTATCTGTTCTTCAAGTCCTTCCTCCTGGCATAAGACCATTGGCAGAGGCCAAGCCAAACTCTCTTTTAAGGCATTAGCTGTCATATTCTGGTACACCTTCCTTTACCAATAATCTGAAAAGCTTGGGCAAATTTATGTAGTTTTGCAGTGTGTTAATGAATGAATGCCAATGAGGTAAGAAGGTAGGTGGGTAGGGCAGGTAGATTGGTAGAATGCCAGCTAGGTAGGATGGCACAGTGGTAGGTAGGAGAGGTAGTAAGTTGAGTAGGGTGGCAGGATCATAGGCTGGAAAATTGGGTAGAGCAGTGAAATTGGATCGGATCATGATGGGGGGAATCAGGGGGTGAGGGGATTAAGAAGATGGGTGGGGTTAGAAGATTGGTGGTCAAAGGATCAAGAGCAATCAGAGAATTGGAGGGCTGTGGATATCGGAGGGGAATGAGTTAGAGAGTTGTGTGGGAGGTTGGAGGCTGGGGGGGGTGTCGGAAGATTAGGGAAGTCGGAGGATCAAGGAGGTGTTGGATGTTTGAGGGGGGGTCCGAAAGTCTAGGGGAGTCGGACAGTCATTGAGGGTCAGAGATTCGGGAGAGTCCAGGTGCAGGTTGATGGGAGTTGGAGAGGAGTTGATGGGATGCAGGAGGGCTGAGTGGCGGAGGACATAGAAGTAGTTACTCTGGAGTTGGATATTTCTTTTGTTTAAAATTTCCTGGATAATTATCCAGGTAAGTAAATTGGAATCATCTAAAATCCCCAACTATAATTGAGAAATCGAGGAATTTTCAGAGGATCCTGGAGAATCGGAGGATTACTCATTGAAATTGCAATTTCCTAGGCAATTTCCATTGAGCTGTTACTTTGGGAGTTCTGATGGGACGGAGAGTACATCCTCCAGGGTATGTCCAATCTCCAATCATGTGGACATAGAAAATCTAGCCCAATATTTCTAAATTCAAATTGCATTACTGCATTTTTAACAAAGTAATTTGTAGAAGGTATTTTATGTGAAATTACTTGTCTGTAAAAATGATACATTCATTCAGGGCGCAATTTTGATAGTATTCTTCGCAATATTTATAAATAACAGCCAATGGGTAGTAGCACACAAGCAAATCACTAATTTCAATGGTCTGCTTGGAGAGTATCTTTTGTGAGAAATGTTGCTATTGTTTCAATCCATCTAATAGAAATGAATGTGAGTAGACTATTTGTTCCTGTATAAATTAACATTTTTGACTTTGCTTTCAGGACATTCACCTGACTTTGGGAAATAATCCAAATACAAAAGAACAGAAATAAGATATTTATAAAAGTTATTTTTCTTTTAAATTGAAACTGAGCTAAAGCGATAAGGTACATAGTACAGGACAGGAAAAAAAAGTTTATTTATTAGTCATGAGTAAAGTTTACATTAACACTGCCTTGAAGTTACTGTGAAATTCCCCTAGCCACCACAGTCCAGTACCAGTTCAAGTTAACACTTCCAACTGGCATGTCTTTCAGAATGTGGGAGAAAACCAGAGCACCTGGAAGAACCCCAAGCAGGCACAGAGAGAATGTGCAACTCCTTATAGAAATAATCCAAGCCGGCAATTAAACCTGGGTCCCTGGCTCTATGAGATGGCAGTACTAACAATTGTGCCACCCTGACTAAACATAGAACAGATGAAATAAATGGCAAGTAATGACTAATTGATGTGCGTGATTATAGGCAGAAGAAAAAGAATTCCAAGTTTTGCAGTGGTAGAAAAGATTGACAGACTAAAGTACTCTGAAGAACCTTGATTACAACACAATGAAATGCAGGGAGAAGAAAAATATGCAAAGTAATGTATTTGAAATTTACATGGGACAAGACAGGAAATCTCAAAGAAACACAAACTGTGGTGATGTTAAAAAATGAAAGGGTGAGAAGTTGTGGCAGATAGGTACAGGAATTAGACTGGCCAGAGACCTAGAAGGTCTGAAAATCTTTTTGTGACAGGGAATCATTTGCACATTGTAGCACAACTGACAAACCCATTGCACTTTTTAAAGTTTATTTATTATTGCTACAAGTAGGCTGAAACGAAGTTACTATGAAAATCCTCGAGTTGCCACACTCTGACGTTTGTTCGGTACACAGAGGGAGAATTTGGCATGACCAATGCATCCAACTAGCACATAAATCGGACCGTGGGAGGAAACCAGAGGATCTGGAGGAAATAGGAAAAGTGTGCAAACTTCACACAGAGAGTGATCCAAGCCAGGAACCAAACCTGACTCCCTGCCACTGTGAGGCAATAGTGCTAACCATTGTGCTGCTCTGCAGTGTGAGGAGCCAGAAAGTCATAGCACTTTCTACTATCTGTCACGAAATTCAAATACTTTAAGATCCCTTCATCGGGTTTGATTTGTATTGGAGGAATAGACAAAGAATCAACGCATCCCGAAGGAAATACCTTGTCAAGTAGACAACATAATTATGAATGTTTAAGTCTTAAATCCAGATATTTTTATCTTGACAATGTTAACATGATAACTTGTATATTGTAAATTGTAAATCTTAACCCACACAAAAATCATTGCACAGACAAGGGAAGATTATAGCTCCTATAAAATCATTTACAAGTATATCATGGCTGCACTGTGAATAAAGTGTTACCTGTATATTTGCAGGTGGTTAAAGACAGTTTCTAATCAAATTGCTCAAAAATGTTTTCTCAAAAATGCTCAGGAAGACAAATATTTTGAACTACTCGAAGATAAAAGAGAGAGCAGCAAAATCATGGGAAGTATTTGTATCGATCACTTTCTATGTAACTATGTGTTTTGCTCCAAACATGGTAGCAACCATTTAATGATGACTGCAGTTGATAGTAATTTAATGAATAGTTTTGTTCACCTATTAATGGCTGTAAAGTGGTATCTTGGATTGAATGTCTGAGCCATGAGGAATTGTAAGAGTACCTGAGATGAATGTAGTTGGACTCATTTCTGGAATCTAGCAACCACCTGCTCTGACTGAGATGCTGACTTTCCAGTTAGTGCATTACAAAGGAAGAGAAGACAAACCCTTCCAGGTGGTGAGAATGGGCAGTGCCTCCTTCACTTGACAACTTGCAAAGGTATTGCGGTCCGTTCAAAAATATCAACTATAGTGATGCATGCCATTTGCACATCAGAATTTGCAGTTTCTTAAAAATGATGAGGTATTGATGACACAAAATTCAAGGGGCCAAATTTGAATCTCACAAAATACTCCTCTTACATGAATGTAAAATGGTGGTCTAATTTGTTGCATTAGATGAGGTGAAAGTGTTCTGGATGGCACCCAGAGTGGTGCAGATAACAGGACTAAACTACAGGACTGAGAGACAGATAAGCAGTGTTGGTTGGTTTCTCTTTCAATTCTTCCCATGAGGTCGTCAAACGCTGCTTCATATCAATCATCATTTTTGGATTTGGCGGAGCTTTTACAGGCAAATGCCCTTCCTGTAAGTAAGGCTTCCCATTTATCTTGGCTGGGGTTCAGCACTGATTCATGCTGACTTACCTGCTCCAGTGGCTGGATTATTTCATAGCCAACAAGCCCTGGGCTGGGACTTGAATCCTCAATGGCAAAACAGCTACTCACTCTCACCAGCCAATAACCATTACCAACGCTATATTAGCAGTGAACCAGCTTGAGCTGTGAAAACAGGCCTGGGTTGCTGGTAAAGAGTCAAGTTATGGCAGCCAGGTCTTCTCCCAGTCTTGTTGCCCTCAGAGATTTTTCCAGCTGATGCTCTCTCTCCCCAGTGTAGGCTATGTTGTAAGGGGAAGGGAAACTCAGATAGAAAGTAAAAGAACATAATTCCATGATCCAAAAGCTGGAATTCTGCCATGCGTTTTGCAGCATTTTCTCAGCCCTGTACAAGTGTTGGAGGCAAGAGATGTGAGAGTGTTTGTACATTTAATCCTGCCCAGCATTTCAGAAGATGCAACTGAACCCCCACAGAATGACAAACTTCTGGAAATGACATGATAAGTATTACATCTGTATAGTGTGCAAGAAACAATAATTTTCACTACACTAATACATGTGACAATAATAAATCAAATCAAATCAAATGACTCATCTGAATATTTAAGGGGAAAGATTTAACAGGAAATTAATATAAGTCACATGGAAGAGGCATGCTAAAAATTAAGAAAGCAGAGATGTGACAGAAGGGGAAATGAAAGGAGTGGGGGAGTTACATTGTTGAAAAGGGAGCACATCACAGCTGAGCTGAGGAGACATCAAAGGGATCTCGTAGTGAGGCATTATGAGTGGAGCTCAGAAATAAGGAGGGTGAAATCACAATGTTGGGAGTGTACCATAGGCCTCTCAAAAGCCTGCAGAAGATAGAGGAGCGGCCGTGTAGTCAGATGCTGAAAAGATGTGAAAAAAGCAGGGTAGTTGTGATGGGTGACTTTAACATCCCCCATATGGACTGGGGAGTCCCTTACAGCCATGGACTCAGATAGAGAACAATTTATGCAATATGTGCATTGGGGTTTTTTGATACAGTATGTTGACAATCCAACCGGAGAGGTGGCCATACCATATTGGAGAATGAGCCAGGCCATGTGATCAATATTTCAGTGGGGAAGCATTTTGTATTTAGCGATCTTAATTCCACAAGATTTCAGGTGGTCATGGATAGGGACCAGAGTGGTCCTTAGGCGAGGATGCTTAATTGGGCAAGGGCCAATTACATTCAAGTTAGACAGGAACTGAGGAATGTGGGAATCAAGTCCTTCTGATAGTAACTGAACTAAAATTAAAGTTTATTTATTAGTCACAAGTAGGTTTACATTGATACTGCAATGAAGTTATTGTGAAAATCCCCTAGTCGCTATACTCCATCGCCTGTTCAGGTACACTGAGGGAAAATTCAGCATGGCCAATGCACCTAACCAGCATATCTTTGGACTGTGGGAGGAAATCAGACACGGAGAAAATGCAGATTTCGCACAATGACCAAAGCAGGGAATCGAACCTGGATCCCTGATGCTGTAAGGCAACAAGCAATAAGTTGTTTAAAATATACAGCTGAGTTTGAAGCCAGGGAGTAGCAGCACCATCCCTTTACCTCAATTACTGTTTCTATGCTCTGTTCTCCCTCAGCCCTTCTCAATTGCCCACTTACTGATCCCTTTAAATCATTTACCTGAGATCAACAAAGGATGTCGCAGCATCTGATTTTCTGCCTATTGCTGTCCGCATTACTTACTCACAGGACAAGTGATTTACACCCTGCCAGATTATTGACTCCATTAATTTCACTGGAGCATAAAATCAGCTGTCTGACACAATAATGCCCCACTCTCAGATTGTGTTAAAACTGTGATTTAGGTGTGGAAGAGGGAAATGTTCGTGCTGGTTATCATGTTAATCCTCCTCCTATGGAAGTGTAGCAACACCCAGTGGGTACCATAACAACTCACACCACATGAGTATAAGACAGGAGAAAACCTGGCAGCTACAACTCCTTGTAGGAGATTCTCTAAGAAAAGAAGAGAGAAATAGATCATCTGCATCTTCCCACTGTGGCAAGTTCCAGGGTGCATTCACCAAGATGTTCTGCATTACTTTTACTGATTCCATAAGTTAGAAATAAACACACTTTGAATTAAAATTACTGGAACTTTATCAAAAGTATTTATTTCAAGCTTCCCATGTGGCTTGTGGACTGATAGGCTAATACATCGTTACTCGGCACATGATTGCAGTGCGACAGCAAATGTGACACAGAGGGATATATTCACATAACAATTAGTTCCTAGCTGTTTACGAATAAAACAATATAATAATCTTCTTTAAAACTGTGTATAATGCCTCTGTATTAATATTACATCTAATCATTTATTAAAGAAGATTAACAATTGACTTTAATAATTAAACTGAACACCTTAAGATGTTTTTATAGCTTGTTTCCTTTTCTCAAAATATTAATCATGGGTTTGCTTAGGTGATAGAATATTATTCATTCATCTTGTAAATTTGGTACTTATTCCTCTCAGTGGTGAGTTGGCAAGCTGCACAGACAACTGCTTCTGTAAGTGTTGAAGGAGTTGTCCTTGATATTGCCAATACTGTCACTTGCTGGCCTTGTTGTTTTGCTACTTGTTGGTGAGTTGTTGATGTTGTCTCGCTGGGTAATGAAGTTTCTGGTGATATTAATGATGTCTGGTGATGTCTGTTTTCCCAGCTCAAGTGTAAGGAGAATGTGGAATCTGTTCCTTCTCATTTCCTTACCAGTTCTGGTCTCAATGATGATGACCTTGGAGTCTCAGTTTCACCACAACTTTTACTGGTTCCCGTACATTTACAGAGTGTTCCCTTCAACAACTCGGATAGTTGTTTGACATGTTTGTTGAAGTGTTTTTACCTTCTACCTGTGCATCAGTGATTTGTTGCATTACTTCCTCCTGGTTATTTGCAGGGATATCTTTTTTTAGCCGAGTTGTCTTTTACTTTCTTCCATTCAATACCTATATCAGCCATGAGAGGATTAGATCAGAGTTATAATAAGCTAAGGTTTGGGCCTTCCTTTGCCTCTCAGCATTTTAAAAAATATTTCGTGGGCTTTAGGCTTTGCTAGCTAGACCAGCATTTATTGCCCATCCCAAATTGACCTTGAGAATATGATGATGAGACACACTCTTGAGTCACTGCATTCCATGTGATACAGGCACTCCTTTGCTGCTGTTAGGGAGGGAGTTCCAGGATTTTCACTTAGTGACAGTGAAGGAACAGCAGATACGATCTAAGGAAATGTCAAAAGAAGTACCAAACCAAGCGAAAGTCCCAGGCTAACCACAAGGATCCCATCAATTATGGCAAAGTCTGCAAGAGATAGCAGCTGCAAGATGAAGACAAGTAAAACCACGGGCTGCAACACACCTCGCCCTGAGCAAAAGATCAGCAAAAACATGCCCTCCACCCTGGAAGGCTCAGATGAACCTGTATCTGGGATCACCATTGCAGATATCAGAGCAGCCTTGTCGAAGGTCAACCCACAGAAAGCGACTGGCCCGGATAGCGTACTTGGATGAACACTCAGATCCTGCGTGGATCAGCTGACAGGGATATTCACATACATCTTTACAATAATCTTAGGTCGCTATCCACTTCAAGAACACGACCATCATCCTAATACCAAAAAAAGGCCAAGCAATGTGAATTAATGGGTATTGTCCGGTGCTCTGACATCCATCACTATGAAGTACTTCGAAAAGGCTAGTCACAGCACATATCAATTCCAGCTTCCCAGACTGCCCAGGCCTAGTACAGTTTGCCTACCAACTGCCAGTATTCCAGGCCTTGGAATACTGAGATAACAAAGACATCTATGTCAGACTCCTATTTATTGATGATAGCTCAGCCTTCAACACAATTATTTCTGTGAAATTCATCTCCAAACTCCATGGCCTGGGGCTTGGCTCCTCCCTCTGCAACTAGATCCTGAACTTCCCAATCTACAGACTACAATCAGTAAGAATAAGCAACAACACCTCACCCACGATCATCCTCAACACCAATATCCCACAAGGCTGTGTTCTCAGCCCCTACTATACACCCATGACCGATTTTCAAGTCTGCTGATGACACCACCAAAGTTGGTTGGATCTCCAACAATGACACGATATGAGATTGAGAATTTGGTGGACTGGTGTGGTGACAATAATCTAAAGTTTATTTATTAGTCACAAGTAAGGGTGTATCACAGTTTGGTGTGGTTCCTGCTCCGCCAAGACTGCAAGAAACTATAAAAGATCGTGAATGTAGCCCAATCCATCACGCAAACCAGTCTACCATCCATTGACTTTGTTTACACTTCCAACTACCTCAGCAAAGCAGCCAGAATAGTTAAGGACCCTATGCACTCTGCACCTTTTCTCTTCCACCTTCTTCCGCTAGGAAAAGATACAGAAGTCTGAGATTATGTACCAATTGATTCAAGAACAGTTTCTTCTCTGCTGCCATCAGACTTTTGAATGGATTTACCTTGCATTAAGTTGATCTTTCTCTACACTATATTCTGCACCCTCTCCTTTCCTTCTCTATGAATAGTATACTTGTATGTATAACGTGTAAGAAACAATACTTTTCACTGTATACTAATATAAGTGACAATAATAAATTAAATTAAATCAAAAGTCAGGATGGTGTGTGCCTTGAAGGGGAACTTCCAAGTGCTGGTGTATCCATGCATCTGCTATCCTTGATCTTCTAGTTGGTAGAGGTCACCGGTTTGGAAGGTGCTGTTTAAGGAGCCTTGGTTAGTTGCTGCATTGCGTATTGTAGCTGGAAAATACTGCTGCCACTGTGCATCAGTGGTGAAGAACGTGATTGTTGAACGTTTGTGGATGGAGTGCCAATCAAGAAAGCTGCTTTGTCCTAGATGGTGTTGAGCCTCTTGAGTGTTGTTGGAGCAACACTCATCCAGGCGATTGGAGAGTATTCCATCACATTCCTGACTTGTGCTTTGTAGATGATGGACAAGCTTTGGAGAAACAAGGGGTGAGTTGCATACCTTTGCTAAGGTGAGCTTGATTGTTTTGACACGTACTTCTATAAATCACATCCCCTTGGGCAATGTGATGATGAAGTGATGATGTTGAACCAAAAGCCAAATTTCACGGAACCAAAGAAGAATGCTGGCTTAGCCAAAATCCCACCAGAGCCCCAATTCCAAAAGGCCCATGTCTAACCCGGCACCTACCACTTTCACCAGGGAGGATTTCAGAAGGTTGTAATAAGCACATCAGTGGTTCATGGAAGCAGTTGCATGTGTCAAAGTGGAGCTGTCTCAGTCAGATCCAATTTTCATCAGTCAAGTTTTTGAAGTATGACTCATGGTGCAATTTAACAAAAAATATTCCAAATGCCGAACAAGCGAGAAAACGCATGTTTCAAGATCTGTTTTTTGGGTGAGTTTGAAAATACAATCTTATAGCACTTAGAGCAAAAAAAGTGCCAGGATGTGATTCTTGCCAGCCAAGGGAAGGGATTGGTGGAGGCTTAACTCACCATGGAAGCTGCCTGCTGCACTCTTGGAGCATCGTTGTGCAGCTGCACTGATCTCCCAGTATATCAGCAGATCGCCTTACCAACTGTCAGTCAGAAAGTTGTAAAATCACACCTATGGTCTTCTTATACTTATCAGGAGAAAGTCTAAGCTTTCCAGAGTTCTTTGGAGAGGTCGGATACACTTTTAAATAGGCCCTGGGACCCCATTTGGAAGAGGAATTATATTCTTTTGGGAGAGGTTGGGTGCCCTTTGGGATTATTAAAAGGAGACATGAATGTGCAGAAAAAGTGGGCCCAGCTCCCAATAGCATCTGCTCCCTTGGAATGTAAATGAAAATGCCCAGGGCACTTTTCCCCCAGTTGGGTTTATGGAATTTGCCAACTCTGTATTCCTGATTTGAGTGAAAATTCACCTCAAATTGTTGAACAAATCCTTTAAATCCTGTCAAGATTAATTGGGTTCTATTGTCTTTCAGGAATCTCTTGCTTAGTAAACAGAGTTCATACTGTTGAAACGATTCTTGTAACTCTCAAATCTTTCACATTTCAGATAACCGGGAATTTCTAATACTTGTCTGTAACTATGAGCTACTGGTCCTGTTTGTGTCTGAATGAATCAGGTATGATCTGTGTAGTACTTTAGCAACTATCATCTTTTTCTGCTGCATATTTCTGTACTTCTGGCAAATCTTGAATGTAGACATCATTCTTCTGATGTCTTTGTAAATGCGTATTCAATGCAACACTGATCTGGCTTCGAGACTACACTTCTTCATTCCTCGATAGCCTTCATGTATCTTCTGGGGAAGTTTCTCCTGCATTATTTCTGATATGATTATTCTGCTACTAACTAGCAGAACACCATCTGCTGGTGAGATGTCATCTCTGATAAACCAGTTGTGCCATATTGCCATCTGTGTTTGCTGCATCTTATCCAGCCATCTCTCAATCACTTGCTGAGAGAGCATCTGTACACCTTCATCTTTGCTGGTCTCCTCTCTAATTTGATTCAGTTCTTGGTTCTTTATACTTAGATATTTTATTCCATGTTTCTCTTGTGGTAATAAGACATCTGCTAGCACCATTTCTCCTCTTGCCTTATATTTCAGATTGAAATCATTACTCTGAAGCCAGAGTAACCCGTGTGTACCTTCTTGTAGATTTGCTCCAATGGACAATGATCATTCTCTGTGACGAATGTTCTCCTGTAGAGAAACATATAGAATTTCTCAATCCAGGCTCGCTGCTCTCTTTCTATATTGGCGATCAGAGTTCTATTGATGTTGGAGTTTTGGATGTGAATACTATCAGTCTTTCTTCTTGTACCAGCACTTTTTCCTCCCAGCTCTTTTGTAGGAGCACCTACTTGCAGCACGAAAGTTTTGTTCTGTTTCAGTATGTTTCCAACCCAGCTGCTGAGCTCTTGGGTCTACCTTTCGCCCAAAACAAACTGAAGGATGCAGTAAAAGATTTGATTTGATTTATTATTGTCACATGTATTAGTATACAATGAAAAGTATTGTTTCTTGCGCGTGATGCAGCCAGAGCATACCGTTCATAAAGAAAGAAATGAGAGATTGTACAATATAATGTTACAGTCATAGCTACAGCGTAGAGAAAGATCAACTTAATGCAAGGTAAGTCTATTCAAAAGTCTGATGGTAGCAGGGAAGAAGCTGTTCTTGAGTCAGTTGGTACGTGACCTCAGATAAAAGATTAGAATAGGAAGAAAATTAACCATTGTGCCCAGACAATTAATTAATGGACATTGTCATGTGCAAGATAGCGGTCAAGCCTCAGTTAGAATGTGGTAACCAGATCGGTCTTCTCGTTGGTGAGACATGGAGACACTTTGGAAGTGTTACTGAGAGGGTCATTTTAAAACACTATTGTTAACAAAAATTGGCTCAATAAACTGGATCTGTTAACAGTACTTTAGAAAGCATAGACCTGCTTAATTTAATTAATGTTTATGAAAATAAGAATGGGACTAGAATGACCCAGATTTTACCATGTAGTGACAACAGAACTGTCAGTATTTCTCATTATTACTCCACAAAAACTGACACTAACTTCAGGAGAGTGCAAAATACATTGGAAATCCAGAAGTTACCGTCAGTAATTTAACATTTCTCCAGAGAAAGCACTGTTGAGATTTTCCCCCTTCCCAACACCACCCCCCCAGACTGAAATCAATGAGAAATGTATACTTATTAAAACTTCCACTCTTATATTGTTTGTCTCCTCTTGAATGATATGTAATTAAATTTTTAACAATATATTAACTTCATAATTGCTTTTAACATGTTCAGTAACCCTGAAAAGTTAATTTCTATTTTGGAATGTCAAATTGTGCCATTATGATTTTAAAAAACCTCATATTTTTAATTAGTTTAAAAACTCAAGTTTGTTTATACCTCAGCTTCTGTCTAAGTCTAATTATTTATTTTGATATTTGTAAATTGGAAATAAAAGCATAGGATAATCAGCACTTTTAACTTTCTGGCATGCAGTCTGTGAGAATACTTCAATATGATTGGCTGCTTACCTGCTTGTTCATCGCACTGTTGCTTCATGCCTAGAGATAGCCTATAGTTGGCAACAGATTTAAGCTGCCATCAGGGAAGGAGAAATCCACACTACAGCTTTCTTTGAAGTCAGGAATGAATAACATTGATTCACTTATGAAGGCAAAATCTAGGCTATTGTGTTTATGTAGGCCAATTTATTTCAACTGATAGGTTAGGGAGGAACTGGACCATGCTAATAACTTATATATGGGCAGAACTAGGTTGGATGTTTAGGTAGTTCTTCTTTCCTGAGAGAATTGCGGACTATAGAACACTTTGTCCCTTCATGCAGTGAATGTTGATTCACTGTATTCTTTTAAACAAAAGTGGGACCTGTTCCTGCCTAGCACGCACTAAAAGTGCATGTCCTCTAATAGGCTGATGTGGGCTACTGGTCCAGTTTCAATCACTGCAGAGTGAGGGAGAGGAATATTTCAATTCCTTTCCCTTTAATAAGCTTGGGTTTCTATTTAGTTTTTTACGCAGGACATTACATGGCTCAGGCTGAGGGAGTGTCTGTATTCTGATGCACAAAGCATTGCATTTGTCTGATGTAATCTGGATGGACCCATAGGTTTTTAGAGTCTGTTTTTTCCTACATTGCTAATATATCAAAAAATCACAGGAGTACTTTGAAACATGCAGCATGGAGTGTTGGATTGTGCAATTTCATTACCAGTTTGTTAATTATACAATAGGTAGATATGCTCCCATTTTTCTGCTGAATAATTTGATTGAATTTGAATCCACATCCTCTGGATAGCCACATTACCACACCTATTTGCTTTGTCATTTTTTCACTAGAAAGCTTTTAAAGCAGCGAAACAAAAATTGTCAGGGTTGGAAATCTAAAATTTAACGAAATGCTCAAAATAACAGGTTGATTACCATCTGAAAGAGAAATAAATTGCACTGCCTTAATATAGAAATTAACTTCCCTGCCTGTTCCACACTGTATCATTCTGATTTGTCCATCCTGCAAGCACCTCAGCACTTCAATAGTCTGATTGCCAGATTTAAAGGCTACCTCTGCACACAGATAGCATACTTCAAATCCATGGAAGACATTGGGAAGTCATGGCTGTTGAAGCAAAGAAGCATATTTCCCCAAAATTCATAGATGCTTTCCTTGAGCAGCTGCTGAAAGCAATAGAGGCCAGTTGCAAGGCACTCTATCCACACATTGGATGAAGACCTATATCCAATGTGACCAATGCAATATGGGAGAAGACGAAAGATACCCAATGCTGAAAGAGAATGAATGATCTCCTGCATTCTACTAAGGTAAGTCCTTCTTTCTTCACTCACACACTCACAGACATATTGCACATCCGTAGGTATCTCATTCAATGCCAGCTCAGAGGACCTTTCACTATTCATTGTGTACTTTCATGTTCCCTATGGGTTCTGTCCCCATTATGCGTATGACCCCACTCACCAGCCACACATGCCGGGCATCCCTATCAGCTGGTCTGCTGTTTTGTTCATACTCTCCATCTGTATTCATATAGGACATGTTCACACATAACAAAAGGGAGAAATGGGCAGAATGAACGCAAGGTCTTCACAGATTTTGAAGAGAAAGCCATCCAGCCAGCCAGGGAGGATGTTGACTGCTCCTGTGCTGATAGGGCAGCATGGTGGCACAGTGGTTAGAACTGCTACCTCATATCACCAGGGACCCAAGTTCAGTTCTGAGCCCTGTCTATGTGGAGTTTGCACATTCTCCCCTGTCTGCATGGGTTTCCTCTGGGTGCTCCAGTTTCCTCCCACAGTCCAAAGAAAAGACCATAAACCATAAGACATAGAAATAGAATTAGGCCACATGGCCCATCGAATTGCTGAGCCATACAATCATGGCTGATTCTTTTCTCATCCCCATCCTCCTCCCTTTTCCCCATAACTCTGATCTCCAAAAACCTATTTATCTCTGTCTTAAAGAAGTCAATGACCCAGCCTCCACAGCTCTCTGCAGCAAAAAGTTCCAAAGATTCATCACTCTCTGGCTGAAGAAATTTCTCCTCATGTTTTAAAGGATCATCCATTTAGCTTGAGGTTGTGCCCTCTGAGTTCTACTTTTTCCTACTAATGATAACATCTTCTTCACATCCATTCTACCTAGGCCTCACAGTATCATGTAAGTTTTAATAAGATCCCCCCTCATCTTTCTAAACTCAATGAATCCTCAACCGTTCTTCATACAACAAGCTCTTGATTCCAGGTATCATCCTTTCCAAGGCCAGCACACCCTTCCTTAGATATGGGGCCCAAGACTGCTCACGATACTCCAAATGAGATCTGACCAGAATCTTATACCACCGTAGAAGTACACCCCTGCTGTTGTATTCTAGCCCTCTCGACATGAATGCTAACATTCATTTTCCTTCCAAACATCCGATTGAACCTGCATGTTAACATTGAGAAAATCTTGAACAAAGTCCCTTTGTGTTTCTGATTTCCTAAGCATTTTCCCATTTAGAAAATAGTCTATGCCGCCATTCCTCCTTCCAAAGTACATAATCTCACATTTTTCCACATTATATTCTGTCTGCCATTTCTTTGCCCACTCGCTTAACCTATCCAAGTCCTTCTGCAGCCCCCTCCACCCGGTTCCTTAACATTACCTGTCCCTCTACATATCTTTGTATCATCTGCAAACTTAGCAGAAGTGCCTTCAATTCCTTCCTCCAAACCATTAATGTATATTGTGAAAAGTTGTGGTCCCAGCACTGACCCCTGAGGCACACCACTAGTCAGTGGCTGCCATCCTGAAAAATACCCCTTTATCCCCACTTTCTGCCTTCTGCCAGTCAGCAAATCCTTTATCCATACCAGCATCTTACAGATTAGGTGGATTGGCTATGCTAAATTGTCCCTTATCCCAAGAGGTGTAGGTTAGGGGGTTAATGTGCGTGGTTATAGGGATAGAATGGTCTTGACTAAGATACTCTGTTGGTGATTCAGTGCAAACTCAATGGGCCGAATGGACTCCTTCTGCACTGTTGAGATTCCATGATCCTTTATTCAATGATTCTATGATGGTGAGATCGGCAATGATAAACCAAGTGAGGACCCAGCACTGCAGCATCCATGAGACAACAATGCTTTGAATCATATCTCTTGTTTCTTATCCCTGCCATGTACAAATGACCTCTTTTTTCTTTCATAGGGACATCTGAGAAACAGCTGATAGAGTCTACAAGCCAGGTCCTTGGCTCCAGCCTTACCAACTACACAGCCCCCAACACTGAAGACCCATCACAGGCTCACCCACATCCTCCACCATTACAGAGGCACACAGCTCCATTGGACCTAGTTTTAGAGTAACCCCAGAGTCACAATCTGATGAGTACATTATAATATTCAATCCACAACAGGTGGAGGCAGGAGTATCCAAGAAAACTGGTACATGGAGGATTGTGAGAAACCTTGGATCTGCTGAGTTCCAGTCACATGGCATGCCTCGGTCATGCCTCAGTTTGTGGATTTCTAAAGGCAACGTTGGGAAAAATCAGGAAGGGAGGTTTGCTGCACTCTTCAGGTTTCAAGTCTCCATGAAGGAGTCCATCCGCCTTTAGTTCGAGGTGCTTGTGCCAACATGTCAAGGTCCAACAGGTCCTCACTGGTAGGGTGACAACTATAGTAGAGACCTTGGGAAGCATCAAATTCTGGTCATAAATTTCCTGCAAAATTTCTTTTAAATACTTTTCAAAGCATTAGGAGAATAGTTTTGCCTTGTGACTAATTTACTGGCTAATTAAAAGTGCTGACTGTTTTTATTTTTCCTTTCCACTGTTCTTAACCATTTTCTATAGACGTCTATCACAAAATCTATCCATGCCTAATGTGTTCTAAGCCAGGGCCAATCTCAGCATTTGTGATCAGTTGCCACAAGTCATTTGTCATTGACTACAAACAACTCAAACATTACAATCACACTGAGGTTCTTACACAACTTGCAAAAAGGGATGGATATTTTTATGTTGCATTAATCCATTCTTCCCTATTTTGGGAATAACGTGAAACATTTTGCACTTCGAACATGCAAGATAAATAATCATGTCAATTCTGCACAATTTTTTGTTAACAAAATACCCTTAAAAATTGTGCATTTATTTCTGGGAGATTCAGAGTTAACAAATAATGCAGATAAAAGAAAATAATAATATTAAATAGTTACTTTGCACTGTCAAATATACAGTTGTACAAAGCTACCATAAAATTAAAATGACAAGGTTGAGGAAGAGTGGAAAACAAACCTTATATAAAATGGGCATCTCTGCTAATTTGTGATTGCATGGGTCTATAACTGAACAGGTTGTCTAAAATATAAATTAAATGTGTCTAAATCTAAATGTACCAAAGCTGATTTTATATTTCTTTTATCCTGTTTTGTTTCCTTAGACATCAGTTATGATGTTTTATTCAATTTTATAAGCAGCAATGCAGTCATCAGAATTCAGTTTGGCTCATCACCACAGAGGCCATGTCTTCCTCCCTGTCCAGTTCTGGACTTGGTTGACAAGCCTCTTCCTGCAATGACAAAGGGGGAATAGGATGGAGGCTAAATCTTACGATGCTACAGTTTTTTTTAATATATGTTTCCATGTACCATAAAGGGAATTCTTCGTATTGCAATGTTTGTATATCTTCATGCTACTCGAATTTTCTACTTTGGAATGTCTGCCTGTAGTGCTCAGAAACAAAACTGTAAAGATCCACAGGATAAGGAAAAGCACTAGGGAAATCAGCAGCATTATCAGTTTCTGTACCACGTGTTCTAATGTTTTGGCCTAACACAGAAAGAGAACAAAAGCCAAAAAAGCACTCTACGTGACAGCTCCTCACATTAGTTACGCAACGGTAGGCATTTTGATCCCTGAAACAGTAACACCGGTAGCTTAAACCTGGATTTATGGGAATGCTGGGATTCATGCTCCATTGAATGGAGAGCTACCAGGGCATGGAGACAGTGCCTCCCGCTAGTTAAACAAAAATCTGACAAATGAATATGGGATGCTTAATACTAACAAAGAACAGCTATACAAGTCTTGCTGCGTTTTAACTGTACAGGAGAAGTTACAGAAAGAACTACTTATATGTACAATCTGTACTTAAAAAGAGCAATGTAGAACATGAAAAATAGTTGGGTGGGTAATATCAAAACTCATCTGACACATATATATTGTTTTGTTCTTTCTTTTAAACTACTTTTTTCTTTTCTCTTGAAGCTACTGACTTATGTCACTTATTAAACCACAGGATTCCATACTTCTGGGGTTCCTTATCCAACTGGTTATACTTGCTCCACTGAGAGTTGATAAAAAAAGTTAAAGTTTATTTATTAGTCACAAGTAGGTTTGTAATACTGCAATGAAATTACTGTGAAAATTCTCTAGTCGCCACACTCCAGCGCCTGTCCAGGTACACTGAGGCAGAATTTAGCACACCCAATTCATTTTTTGACTGGTGAGATATTGTATCCTAACACAACATGTCCTCATCTGGCACTTGCAAACATGTATTTCCCAACTGAATGAGGGCCGGAAGTTCCAACTGTTTTTTCTCTTTCCAGAGGTCAGTTGCAGCATACCAGCTGGCATTAGTTAACTTACTGAAATCAAACAAAGCAATGTATTTTTATGATAGGAATAGGAGCTGGTAGCTGGCAGTGGGTTTAAATTGGCAATTCAATCTCAGGGCTCTGTCAACATTTATAAACTGCTCAAATTTTGTACTTAAATTTACAGGCCTGGATTTCTCATCTTTACAATGAATGGCAAATTAGAAAAACTGTTCTCCAATTTGCACCCATCAGTAAGCTGCTGCAGTTTTTTTCAAGGGGCTTCAAAATGGACAGGTGTGTCGTGGTAGTAACCATCCAAATAGGCTTACTGCACTGGATTGAAATGAGCAACAAGGAGTTGACATATTTTCCCAATCATCTCTGGGAAGTATCCTTATATAGAATTCCATAGAATTATAGAATTCCTATAGTACAGAAGGAGGCCATTTGACCCATTGATTCTGCACCAGCTTTCTAATAGAGCATCTAACCAAGGCCCACCTCCATCCTACCCCTTCAACCGCATGTATTTATTCTGCTAACTCCCCTAAACAAAGCACCCTGGGACACGAAGGGGCAATTTAGTATGTCAATCACCTAATCTGCACATCTTTGGACTGTGGGAGGAAACCAGAGCACCCAGAGGAAACCCATGCAGACAGGGGGGGAATGTGCAAACTCCACACAGACAATGACCCAAGTCCGGAATCGAACCCCAGTGTCTGGAGCTGAAAGGCAGCAGTACAAACCACTATGCCACAGTGCTGCCCTGTACCATCTCAACCTTTGAGACACTGCTGGAAAGTCTAAGCCTGACCCACTTGGGCTGTAGGTCCTGGTGAGTTAGTGTAAACCTGTAGAGACATTACACCATCCTATTTATGTAATTTCTTCCAGCCCTTCCCACTAAGCCCACATTTCCAAACTTTCCTTCCTTTTAATTCAGACCCCTTCTGGATCTTCTTTCTCTTTCCACTTTTGGTAAGACTTTCCTTCAGTTGCCAAGGAATCACCCTTCAGAATTTGAACAGGTTTAACAAAGTCGCAAGGGCTGCAAGCAAAACCAAATAAAAGCCCAGTTTCTGATTCCAATCACAAGGGGATCTTAGTGTTCATGTGCAGGGTTGTATTGCTGTGGGATCAGATACTGGGCACACTCCTGAATGTGAAACATTCAAACCATTGAGAGGGATGATTACCAGCTATATTTTTGAAGAAATCTTGCTGGCATTTTCTTGTAAAAATGCAGAAGTTGCTTTTTCAAGAAAAAATTACATTTATACATTTTGTGAAGCCATTTGTACTGCTTTGTACACAATACTTAGATGGCACTTTGAGATTGCTGATAAACTCAAGCACACCTGGGGTTTGGCTATCAATGTTAATAGCTACCATCCTCACAATTAAAGATAAGATCCATTTTGAGTCCTCAGATCCTGCAGTCAGAAACAGAATAAAATCAGCACTCGTATCTGTAGCAACTTTAGACATACAGGATTTCGAATTCCTGATCTTTTTAAACAGTTATATACAGGGCTAGATGTTGAAGGACAGGAGGGTGGGAGAAGGGCAGGGTCGAGATTCTACCATTCCGACAAATTAATTTTTTGGTGGCTTGGGCTGTGAGATGCAAGCATGCATCGATTCGCAGGATTCACACATGCATTCCTGACACGTGCATCTCCTATCACTGACATCCGGCACGGTCAAGACCATGCATGAAACCAGCGAAAACCAAGGAAGTTAGTTTAATCTGTTTTTAATGTGATTAAATGTTTGGGCCCAGGACTGAATTCTCTGGGCCGGATGGCATTCCCATTCCGCTGGTATAATTTCACTCTGGCAGGGTTTAGTATATTTCCCCACTTTCAGGGAACTAGTAGGAGATCCCTCTGGTGTGAAAAGGGAGCATTTGCAGCCCCCAAATAGGTCAAGTGATGGTGCAGGGGTGGTGTCTCCTGGGTATGGGCACCCTGACAGTGCTAGCCTGTGCCCCTGGCACTGCTCAGCAGCAATGTCCTCATATCTGGGGGGGTACCTTGGCACTGCCCATCGGGCATTGGGAGTACCAAGGGAGTAGGGCTTGGGGAGGGGGCTAGGAAGCAGTGCCAAGGTGGTGAGGCCAGTGGGCGGGGCCAAGGGTCGGGACCTCCTTGGAGCAGGGCAGGGGTCCATCAGTAACATTTCATTTCTTATTGCTGAGTGTTTTGGGAGTCTGTTTGGGTATCTTGGAGAGGCATTTCAAACGCCTATCTCTTTGGGATTTATTTGGCAAAATTGTTTATCTGCTGTTGCTGCACAAAAGGGAGTTTTTGGCAATGGGAGCAGTGGGACTTGAAGACAAACTTTACTTTTTCAACAAAAAGGAAGTTTTAGTCAGTATGTGCTCTGAGGCTCTTTCTAGAGCCTATGAATGAGAAATGTCATGATTCCCAGAAGTAAAAGGGTGGAGCACTAACTTTGGCTTGGAGGTGACAGTGCTGTGAGTGTGTATGTTTCAACTTGAAATTAACCAGAGAAAATGGAAATAGCACTGGCAAAACTAAATTACTTAAAGGAAGTGAATAATATAACTAAACATCAGTTATTTTGTTCAATATTAAATGAATGGGAGATAATTTCATGGAAGGGGAGCATACATTTACTGTCCCAGCTTCATCATGGAAGTTCAACTTATGAACCCAAAGTTATGGAGGAACAAATCATGAAGAAGAAACTCTCACAAGAATCACAGTTTATTATAAAAGGATTAAGTTCATTATTTCTAAGTTACAAATATCTACCCACCAAACCCTAGCCTTGTGCTCAGTGTGATGCCTAAATCAGAAACCCAGGTTAACCTCCACTCAAAAGAAGAAAGAACAAGGAAAATTACAGCACAGAAACAGGCTTTTTGGCCCTCCAAGCCTGCACTGTCCACGCTGCTTGACTGAACTAAAACCCCCAACCTTCCAGGGACTATAGCCCTCCATTCCCATCTTATTCATGTATTTGTCATGTAAAAGTCACAATAGTATCTGCTTCCACTACTTCCCCCAACAGCAAGTTTCAGGCATCACCACTCTCTGTAAAAAAATCTTGTCTTGTACATTTCTTTTAAACCTTGCCCCTCACATCTTAAACTTATGATGCCCTAAAAATTGACTCATCCTTGGAAAAAGTTTTGACTATTCACTCTGTCCATACCCCTCGTAATCTTGTAGACTTCTTATCAGGTTACCCTAGACCTCCATTGGTCCAGAGAGAACATACCAAGTTTCTCCAATCTCTCCCCATAGTTAATGCCCTCCATACCAAGCAACATCTAGATAAAATTTTCTTTATTCTCTCCAAAGCCTCCACATCCTTCTGGTAGTATGGTAACCAGAATTGAACACTATATTCCAAATGTGCCTAATTAAGGTTCTATAAAACTGCAACTTGACTTGCCAATTTTTAAACTCAATACCCTGGCCGATGAAGGCAAGCATTCCACTTGCCTTCTTGACTACGTCTTCCACCTGTGTTGCCACTTTCAATGGCCTGTGTAGCTGTAAATCCAGATCCCTCTGCCTATCGATACTCTTAAGGGTTTTGCCTTTTACTGTATATTTCCTATTTATATTAGACCTTCCAAAATGCATTACCTCACGTTTGTCCAATCACTGCACATTAAAATGGCAAGGAAGTGAACTCAGTTGAACTTTACGTTAAATAGATCATTCCCTTATTAAATGAGCATGTGGGAATGAGGGCATTTTAAAATGCATGCAATTCATAATAAAATATGTGAATAGTTTTGCAATTTGTAATGACAGATGCTTATAACAAACCAATTCCTAAATAGAATTGATTGCATGTTACAATATGGCTAAAGCAGAAGTTCAGACAATTGTTTTATGTTCAAATTTATTGTATTAATAGATTGTCAAGTGTACTCTCCACAAACATTATACTCATCATGGCAACAGGGCAACCTGAAGAGATTAATAGACATTTCAAGAATTTCATGATAATAGTGTTAAAATATTTAAATGTATAGTAAGATAGTAAGGTTAGGTTAGAAGACTAAACAGGATGAAATGCTGGAGCAGGACAGTATCATCTGTGTGTGAAGGCAGGTTGGGGGGGGGTGGTGGTGGTGGTGGGTAAACACACTGAGTTCCCGTGCCACTGAGTGACTTTGATCTGCCTATTTATTTTGAAATAGAGAAGTGTGAGAAGAAGGACCTGGTGATTACAGGGATATTACAAGCAGGGACACCACAAGCAGAGACAACATAAGCAGGGACACCACAAGCAGTGGCAAAGCAATGCGGAAGGTGAAACCTGCAATCTCTAGCAGCAGTGCCTGGGAGATTTGTCTTCCATTCTCAGACACTCTCAGGTAATTATCCTGGTTATGTGAGCTGGCTGGATTCCAGATCACAGTTCTCACCAGTTGGTACCTACAGTGGCAGGGTCTGAGATTGTGAAAGACTGTGCTCTCCTTCATGTGTAGTCAGCAGGAGGCATTTTTTTAATCAACAGAAAACATTTGGTTGCTAAAATAGATGAATGACCATCTTCATTTATGACAGGAACAAATGACTAAAGTCAGAAGTCAAGTCAATTTTTTTTTCTTCTGATTTCACTCATGCATTGATCGTTTGGTAACAAGTAATGAATATTCAGTAGATGCAATGAAGAGACAACATGTGAAAGCAAGAACTAAAAATGCATGATAACAGAAGGTGATTGCTCTTCAGGACTTTTAATATCGCAATAAAAATATTTTAATACACTTTATTCTGAAATTGCTCATTGAAAGAAGAAACATTGATGTTAGTCTTTTGTTGTATCATCCCCTACTCTTGGGAACTAATAAATCATCTTGTTTTGGAGCATCATCCAACACCTAACATGATTACTGCTCATGTGCGAGCCTAAAAATAGTGTATTTGGTCAATTGTAAGCATGTCCACCTGAAACCTAGCTGCTCTGCAGTGAAATTATTGCTGATATTCAACTGGGTGAGGCATAGCAACAAAAGTATGCACCTACTCTTATCCACATGCTTGTATTTTCCAGCAGGGGCCACTAGCTAGTAATTAGGGATGAGGGTCCTGGCTAATCTGTTGTTCTCCTTCCCTAGCCCAATGCTGAACTCAATTATAATACCCTGAATGAGGTCAGTTAGCTGAGCACAGGTTAGGGATTGAAACTGGGATCTTCCCAGCCTGCAAGGCAGTGACAAAAACTTTCATTTGGTTTTAAAACTGGACCAAAGGGAGTGAAAAATAAACCAATGACCGTCATACTGACAAATTGGAAGAAATATTTCAATTTTAAGATATTAACTTGATTGAAACCTGTAAGGTCCTGATGGGTCATGACAAAGTGGATGTGGAAAGGATGTTTCTTCTTATGGGAGAATCTAGAACTATGGATCACTGTTTAAAAATAAGGGACTGCCTATCAAAAATGGAGACAAAGCAATTTTTTTTCACTCAGAGAATTGTAAGTCTTTGGAACTCGCTTCCTGAAAAGGCAATGGAAACAAATTCTTTGATTACTTTTAAAGCAGAGATGGATAGATTCTTGGTAAGCAAAGAGATAATAGGTTATTGGGGTAGGCAGGATGCAGATTTGGTGTTACTATCAGATCAGCCAGTATCTTGTTAAATTGTGGAACTGGCTTGAGGGGTTGCACGGCCAACTGCTGTTCCTTGTTCGTTTATCCGTGTTAATAAATAATATTTATTTTAAGTGAGTCTTCCATGTCAATTGTCTAATTGTATCTGAGTAACTACAATTATGATCCAAACACTGATGCATAAATCATTCCTTTTGTGTTTTTTAAATTACCACTGATGTGAGTTCAGTGATCCAGCAGAATGCTAAAGGTAATCACTCGACAATGTAGCAGGAGAGCAGAGTAAAAGCAAAATATTTTTTGTGAGTTGGTGAGGCAGAAGTGTTGAGAAAATGAAAGACATAGCTGGAATTTCCCTGCTGTTCACACCAGCGGGATCCTCCAGTGCCACAGGCAGCACATCCCCGCTCACCGATTTCCTGCCTTCATGGGGTGATATCAATGGGAATTCCTATTGACAGTGGATGAACCAGAGAATCCTGCCACTAGCAAACAACACGCCATCTCTCACTAGTGGGAAACACATGGCTGAGAGGCCAGAGATTCACACCTGTAATGTTGGTTAAGAAGAATTGTTCAGTTAAAACAACCGTGGAAAGGCCTGGTGGCAGAGGGCTGCACTTTACATATTATGCGTACTTCACTGACCAAAAAGTCCACCTGAAACCTAACTGCTCTGCAGTGAAATTATGCTGAATGCAGCCTGGGTATTTCAGAGTAGAACCTCTGCCCCCAATTGGAAGATAGTTCGGTGCTCTAGAGCTGCCAGTCATCCTGATTGAGATTGGGGAGTAGGATTAAAGGGGGGGTAACGATTTTGTGTATGGAAGGGGATGGTTGCTACCTTCAATGGACAGGAGGATCCTATCTCCCTCTTCACAACCCCCCCCCCCCCCCCCCGGTCCCCACAAGAAGGTATTCTCTTTGCCAGTCTGACAACAGGCCATGGAGTGAAAGCTGCCAGGTTACCACCTTACTCCTGCCTTCCTCTGTCCCACACAAACTAACAGCAGAGGTGGAATATGGCCTGTCAGTGGCCATTTAACTGATCATATAAGGGCCCCAATAAGCTTAATGATGGATGGGCTGCCTGACCACCATGATATGGGAGACAGGTGGGGATGGGCTGGAAGGCTGTGGAAGGCCATTCATTCATTTTGCCTTCAAGTAAGTCAGTAGAGGATTAGAAAACCGTGCCTGTAATTTCCAACAAATAAGCACATTCAAAAAAGCAAAAGGTATTCAGAAAACGTTATGAAGACTCTTAACCCTTATGGTTAATTGTGGTGGATTACCTTATTACTGCACTTGGGTGGTATTTTATCAGCACATGGGAGCACTATTCATTAGTTAAATAAGTAGTATGGGCTCAAGAATCAGACATACAAATTACAAGATTTACGGACACAAAATTCAAAGGTATAGTTAATATCGAGGAAGATAGTGACAAAATACCAGAAACGTCTTTCCACATTTTGTTTGGACTAGACTTGAAACTGCCAAATGGTCTTCAATTTGAAATTAGAACAGTTGAAAGAAAGAATAAGGAAATCACATAGCCCCTTGGAAAGTAAGTGTCTAGTTGGAGTAGAGAATCAGAATGATCAGGCAGCACAAACATGGCATGGAAGCCTAGCCGCTGGGGAAGCTACAAATAACTCAATAAGCTCAGCACCAGCCAAGACAAATCAGTCTGATTGGTCAGCACTGCATCCACCATATTAAACATCCATTCACCACCACCGCACATTGGCAGCAGTGTGTACCATTCACAAGATTCACTGCAGCAATGGCCCAGGCTTCTTCAACAGCTCCTTCCAAACCATGAACTCCATCATTTAGAAGGAGACAGGCAGCAGGCTAATAGGAGCATAGCCAACTGCAAATTCCCTGACTAGCTACACACCATCCCCACTTGGAATAATATCACTGGAACTCCTTCCCAAAGGCTCTACAGATGTCGTTACACAATCAGTGATAAGGAATGAACGTTTCCTTTGTCAGTAATGCTCACATCCCACAAAATAATTCAAAAGAACACTTTTGTAGCCTTTTAACTCCTGCTCCCTTCTTTCTATTTCATAATTAACTTTTTATCCATTCTGCTATTTATTCCATGACTTCATATATTCTGAGCTCAGTCATGAGTTAGCCACATTGTACCTTATCAGAGGCATTTTGAAAGACCTTCGATGTTGAGTAAGTGTAGAGACTTTCTCTAAAGCAGTTCCCTTGGAAGACCAACAATAAAGGAACTCAAAGGAGTGTGTCCACCTCTCTTGATGCTCTTCTTGTTTGGACTTTGAAATTGCAGATCATTATAAAAGCAGATATTCTGGATAGTAAGGTGGAGTTTGTGCAATATAACTTTTTGCACTAGTTTCTGTCCACACATGGCCACTCTCAAACATTCCAATGGGTTGGGATATTGGTATTTCATGTCCCAAATTGCCATAGTCCCAGGTGACCCTTTTGAGTGAACTGACTGGGGTGGTAACTTAATCTGAGGATTGCTACACCTTAGGCGAGGGGTAGTTTCAGAAGGCTTTCATAAATAACCTCTGCTGGTATGGGAATTCTACCACACTGTTGGCATCGCTTTGCATCACAAACCAGCCATTCAATCAACTGAGCTAATCAATCCCTGTCCATCATGAGTATGAACTGGCAATGATGGGATAGTTGTCATGAATAGTACACCTAGATAAAACAAGCAAGTACACAAATACAAATATGTCTACAAGGTGGGGTGATTGATTGCCGACAAGAAAATAACAGAAGAGCTCACAGCAAAATGGTTTCCGTTGAGACATCTTAATCAAAATTATCTTATTGAAGCATATAAGATGATTAGAGGTTTAGATAGGGTGGACAGTGATAGCCTTTTTCCTAGGATGGAGAAAGCTAGCACGAGGGGACACAGCTTTAAATTAAGGGGTATGAGTTATAGGACGGATATCAGAGGTAGGTTCTTTACTCAAAGAGTGATTAGGGAGTGGAATGCCCTGCCTGCAGCTGTTGTAGATGCGCCAAGTTTGGTGGCGTTTAAGAGGTTAATTGATAAGTATATGGAAGAGAAGGGAATGGTTTAGTTTGGAGGGGCATTGCTTTTTATTTTGGTCGGCACAACATCGAAGGCCGAAGGGCCTGTTCTGTGCTGTAATGTTCTATGTTCTATGTTCTATGTTAAAACAGAGCAGACTCCACACTACCACCACCCCCTTCATCTGGCCCCAAAAAGGAACTGGAGAATGGTACCTCAGAGATTCATCACAAGTGAAACTGACGTTTGATGCAAATGCCTCAGCTTTGGACAGAGTTATCGCTGAGACAGTTGAGTGGCTGAAAGTTTGGCACCACTGAATTTTCGTAGTGCATTCCCTTGTTCAGAAATCCTGGGCTCAGACATTCCAGAGGTTTTAGAGCCAACATTCATTAATTAGGATTAGATGAAGTCACCAACCAGTCTCCACGTCTTAGCCAAAAAAATCAACGAAAAATACAACCAAGTGGTAGAAACACGGAATGTTCCATGAATACTCCAAGTCAGCTAAATTGGTCCTTGAGACATTTGTTTTGTGTATGATGCAGTAACTAAATTCACTGATCTATTGACAGAAACCTTTCCTCCTATTAGTACTTGTGATATCCTATTACTTGCCATAACAGTTTTACTTCTTCACGCTAGTTCCAAATCTACATGTACAACTTCAGATTAATGAACAAAAATGGTTTCAAAACCTTGATAAGTAACAATCTAAACAGTTGTGAGGTGGGAATTGTTGCTGATTATTAACAGAGGACCACTTAATGTGTTTGTAACAATTTTACTGTCACTATTTTAATGGAGTTGTTAGCTTTTTAAAATGTATTCAATAGTGAAATATGATATGAATATCATATAAACACCTACACTAATATAGCCAACTATAACTTTTATCCTTTAGAATTTATCTGTTTATTGTGGAGATTAACCTTTTTTGATATAACTATTCTGATAATTCTTTATTCATGACAGACCTGTGCCTTTGGTATCTCTTAATTATTTTAAATCAATGTTATTAGCACACTCAATAGCAATAGTGATTAGGGGCTTGATGGTTAGTTGGAAAACATGTACAGTGTTCAAAAAATTGTTTAGCTCATATATTTGAAGTTTGCTGTGTGAGAAAGAAAAGATGCAGAGTTGATCTCCATGGGAATGAAAATCTTTGATCCATTGCACACTTAAACATCTTTTTAAGTCTAATAAACATGTCAACATGCGTTCATAAATTTGCAAATGCTCATTACTTCAGAATGTGCATTAAAAACAGGACTGCCATTTAACTGTTGACTGTCACAGTTTTCTGTTAATGTTTTACTTTTCCAGAGGTAGTACTTCACAATTTTCTTTATAAATGTTCAGCATAAAGTGTAACTGATGTAGTGGGTTGAAAGCAATGGCGTCAGACAAAATGCTTCACCTCATTGTGCTACTTACACTCCTGGATTACAGTGCTTTCCCTACCTCCGCTCACCACCATAGAACCTCTTTCAGCCATGATACTGAAATGCTCTGGTCACAGATTTCTCCACAACCACCATTAATACTGTTACTTACCCAATGTTGTGAATATTTTATTCATATTTCATATGTTTCAGAATATAACTTTTAGCTTTAGGAATTGTAGTGTTAAGTTCAAAAATTAGTATACATCTAATGTATAACCCTCTGATCCTGAATAGTCAGGAAGATAAAGAAAGGATGACTTTGGCATCTGCTGTATCACAAATCCACTTGGCGGAAAGGGCCTGAAAATTTTTGGCTCCATTTTTTCAAATCTAGAGATGATACAAAATGCGGATGAGGGTTTCAGCAGCAGTGGAGCCAAGAGGAGAACAGATATGGGCAAAGATGTGGATGTGTCATAACTTTAAATTTTGGTCCAAATTTTGGGTTTCCAAAGCATCCTTATTTGAAGCCTGTCTGTGACTTCATTTAAAGGAATGCTTGAAAGATTTGTATTAGGAGTGAAATTGTCTAGGGAGGCATTTTCCAAGATTTACTGTTCACAATGGTTATCCAAAGCAAACAGTCCCCTCAAGGGACAGACCACCACAACCCAAGAAGTATTTTTATCATCAGCTTGGGAAAAGTGCTTGGTCAAAATAATTGATAGATTCATCAGGGAATGCCTGTGGCATCAGAGAGCATGTGGAAAAGCGTAAAACAGGAGACTGCTTGAGACAACTTTTAGGTTTATGTGACTATAATATTGCTGGAAGTATGATGCGGATCCACCAGAACGATGCTAAGGGTTAAAGTTAAATGCTGACAGATTGTGCAAGCCTCGGATTGCGTTAATTTGAGTTTAGAGGTTTGAGAAGTGATTGTGTCGAGGTTTTTCAAACAATCGAAGATTTTGATAAAGTGCAGGGAAGGCTATTTCGTTTGGCTGGGAAATCCTGATCAAAACGGGCACAATCTTAAAATTAGAGCTAGATCACATATAAATGATATTAGGAGCCCTCAACTGCTTAGGTTTCTCCAAGTTGCTGGATCGACTTAAAAGTTCAAGACTGAGCTTGATAGGATATTAGATGAAGATTCAAGAGATTGGGATTGAAGACAAGTAAATAGAGGTATTTACTGCCCTTTGTTTCTATGTAATAATAAGGCAGCAAAACTCTAAAATGCAATGGAAAGTTGTTTCAAGACATAATGACTGACTGACAAAGCAGGGAATATTCCTTTAAAGATATGTGTTGTTATATTGGGATTTGCTACCAAATTAAATCTATTCATTATAAATAATTTTCATATATCCAGGCCTCAAACAACAGTATGAAGGGCAGATTAATGCACAGACCTACAGAAGCCTTAGTCAAATATAGGCTCCCAGTGGAGCATATGGTAAAGCAGAATAACACTGGATTATTTTCAGTAAAGTGTATAACATACTGTGGTAGATTTATGTATTTTACCTGACTATGAGTACACACTGTCGAACCATTTCTTCTTGTGCTTTACTGCACATTTGCTTTTCAATGATGAGAGGCCCAGTTGTTGCGGGGGTGAGGTGTTGCTGAGGGCCTCTCAATGTTGGTGCCAGAGACCCAAGAGTTCTTAAAACATCTTAAAGTAAATGAAAAATTGAGTCTTCTGCACTGATTGCAATCATTAGAGGGGTTATGGGAAGTTAGGGAAGAAATAGCAAAATAAAGACTGGAAAAAGTAAGTAAAAGAAAGTTATCAACTAATGAAGTGGCTCCGCAGGTGAAAACTCTTTCAATCATCTCAGTGCATGATCAGCATCTTTTAGAGATCCAATACAAAACAAACCATCTTCTCTGGATCCTTCCCTGGATCATCCAAGAATCTTTCAGGAATGGTCCAAAAAATTGTTGCAGATGATTTCAATTATTTAAGATAATCCATACCAACATAGAAAGATAGGAGCAGGAATAGGCATAGGCTATTTGACCTTTGGAGTGTGTTCTGCCATTTGATAAGATTATGGCTGATCTGATTGTGGTTTCAACTCCTCTTTCCCACCTGACCATTACCCTCCCTCACCCATAACCCTTGAGTGCCTCCATCCATCAAAAATGGATCCGTAGGAACACAATGATTGCCAAGAACAGAAGATGCTACTCATGTGGTCAACAGTACACTGGCCACAGAAACAAGAAGCTAATGCCAATGTTGATGTTATTGTTTGTATCTTATTGGAAAAGTTATCTTGTTCAGGTAACCCTTTGAAATTCTCGTGATATAAGGCTTTATATTAAATTGATATTTATTTTAGTGGAATTATATGTAACAGAAGAAATTCTGATCAGCCCATCATACCAGTGCCAACTCTTTGAAAGACCTTTCCACTCTCTTGCTGTTACCCAATATCTTCTTTAAATATAAATCCAATTCGCTTTTGAAAGTTATAATTAAATTTATTTCAACACTCTTTTAGGCAATGCATTTCAGTGGTTGCTATTTAAAATGACATATATATAAAGTGTTAATAATTTTAAGAAAACATTTTACTTCATAGAAAACTTTGAAGCAGAATGACATTGTTTAATATTCAAAAGTGACCTTTTGAACTTGAGTTTGATAATACTTTTTTTTAACTTGACATATTATCAGAACCTCATAACAGGAAAAAGTGACACCAACACTCTTTTTTTATTTATTAGTATAAGCATATAGAATTCTACACCTAATGAAAATATTTATTAAAGACTATAGATATATTTGATAAAACAAAAATGAGGACTGGTACATCTCCTTTGTTCACAGATTCTGTTTACTTAACACTGTGACATTATTCCTTGCACAGATAGATAAGAGGTTCGCAGTGGTGTCACATTTCTTTCCCATGAATGTACGGGAGAATAAATAAAACAAAGTTACATCAAAAATTATTTTATTTTATATTAAAAATGCTAGATAAAAAGGGCTTTGTATTTCTGGAGTATTGTTTCACAAGGGTTAGCACAATATTTACAAGGAATGTAGGTATGAAAAAGGCTTTATAGGAAGAGAAGTAATGATACTAGTGCATTAACAATATGTGAGGAATAAATAGTTGTAGTTTCAGAATTCTAACATAATAGTATTATCTGATTTTTCAAGGGCTGTTGTTGTTTCATACAGGAAACAGACATTTAACTCAGAGCAGAAAACAGACAGTCAGCAGAAAATAAATATAAGAAAGCACAATATTAAGAAAGATTATAAAGTAAGGAAATAACTAAGTTAAGGAAGAAATAGATTACTTCAAATCATTAAGTCATTTGAAAGTTCACAAAGTTAGGAACATAATAGATATATTAATCAGAAAACAAGTGATCTGTATTCAGAATGTTGACTAAAAAGAAAGTCACTTTTATCAGCACTTTTGTTAAAATAATTTTCTTCATCTCCTTCCATGAGTGAAAGAAAGAGCATCCATGCAAAGCCAGGAGGCTGATTTATATCCTTACTGATCTAATTTTAGTTAGCATTAACTGGCAGTGGAAAATATAGTTCAAAACTATATTAGGAATTCTGAAACTCAAACAATATCCATGAGTGTGCTTACTGCAAAACGAGTAAGACAAGGTAGTTGGTTACAGATGACTTAGGGAATCTGAATCACTATGACACTATGCATTTTTATATGTGTTACAGAAAGGGACAAGAGTGAACTGAAATTTCAATTATTTTCCCTTACTGTCTGCAGTCACTGTGTTTTTATAAAGGAAGTATGGGTATGTTCCTTAATGCCTGAGTATGCGGTCAATTTGAATAACCAGCAGCAAACTTTTGTGGGTTTACATGAACAGGCTTATTCATTCATGCATTCATCCAAAAGTCCAACAGTATCCACTTACTTGGTACTCTCTCATGCATAACCACATAACAATGTACTCAAGAAAAATGCAGTTAAAGAGAATTGTGCACTTTTACAAGCTGTGAACAAAATAATAGTTCATAATTCACATGTCTTTTTATGGAGAATATATGTGTTGCAGGCTCAGTGAAGAAAGTATTTTTAGCCCTGTAGGTAGTCCAGGTGGATTCAACATCTGGATTATATATCAGGGTTATTGAAGGATTCCTTCAAAGAGATGATTTTCAGCAGGTTAGCATATTGGTTTTCTGATGCTGACAGACCTGCTGAGATTTTCCAGCATTTTCTCTTTTGGTTTGTAAGGATTTTGGCTTTATTTTGATGCTATCTTCCTGTTGAAGCACTGAATGAATTTTGCCTCCAAGACAAAGAGGGTCATTTTTGAACTTCCATTTCTTTGAAAGATTCTCTAGTAATTTCATGCCGAGTTCTTATGTTTATAACAATCTTTGTAATTCTCTTAAGATTTCACTTCTAATTCTTTGCAGTATGTTTTATTTCTAATACAACTTAAAATTGAAGCACAATAGTCTTTTTCAGAAACTGGAAATATTTAGCAAGCCAATTAGTACCTAACAGTTCCTTTGGACTGCAAACCAGCAAGGATGTGGTTCCTGTGACAAGCCACATATTAATGCTGTGGTGATTAAATCTGTCTTTAGATATGATCTCTGTAAGCAGTGTACTGTCCACAGACTTCCATTGTCTTACAGTGAGGACTTAAAAAGTGACTAAAGAGAGATAATTGTTTTCACATGTTTCACTGTATAACGTTTCAAACACTGATCTCAATATGTGTCATATACACAACAGGAACAACTCACACTAATTGAATACTTTGATAGTCTGTTCCTGTCCTCTATAACATTATCAAATTTAAAAGACACTCAGATCATTGAACTTGCCAACAGTTAATTTTCAAGATAAATTCAAATATCAATTTTGTTATGTGCATTTAATTATTTCTGAAAGATTTCAAAAGTGATAAGCACTGCACTTCAGAAATACCCATGAGAAAGAAAGCAATATGGACAAAGAAGATGAAAAAGGCTGGAGCGAGCGTAAGAAAATAATATGAATTTGCCTTTCAGTAGAATGTAAACAATCTGCTGCCGGTTTCTTATCGAAACTGCTGAAAGCATTATGCTATGGAATATTGTTGGGTGGGAGTGGGGGATGGATACTGGTGGTGAGGTGGTCGTGAGTGAGGGAATGACATTGTTGGGGTCCAATAATAACAAATGGGAAGCGGCTTCATGAAGAATTATAAAACAATTCCCTTATAATTCACGAATACATAGTTCAACATGTAGAGTGGCATTCTCCGGTTGCCCCATGGCATGTTTCTCACAGTGGAAAGACGCATACCACTGGCAAGTGGCTGGATCTTCTGGTCCCACCATTATCAATGGGATTTCTCATTGAATCCACACCATGTTGCTGGGAAACCCCTGGTGGCTGTGTAATCAGTGGGACCAGAAGATCCTGCTAGTATGAACATCTGGAAAGTTCCAAGTATCAAGTCAAAAAATATAGGCAGCAATTTTTCAGCCGTTCGCTCCAGTGGGATCTATCAGTCTCACCAAAGCGCACTCCCACTGCCGGTTTCCTGGCAGTGAGGGGCGCATTCAATTGAAAACCGTGCTGGCAATAGCAGGATCAGAAGATCCCACTGCCAGCCAATGGCATGTCACCTCTGCTGCCATGAAACACACAATATTGTCATGTTGCATTAAAGAAATTGTTCACTGATAATTCCACTTAGGTGTAATTGAAGATTTGTTGCCTGTCAAAAGTTAAACAACAAAAAATAAAGGAACAAGAAAAATCTTTTTGACTTGTCAAATCCAAATTTCACAGAGGACTGTGTAATCTACACTTCTGCCATACCCACTAACATCAATCTAACTACTCCCTGATTCCTTAAGGGAAATCAAGCAAATCCTTGGAGCTTTAATTCGTCCCCATATCTTCTCTAATCTACTCTGACCTACTGGTCTCTACAGACAGAAATCCCTCCCCTACATCACTGAACTTCTGCTGCAGTGAAACCATTATTTCTTTGGTGTATTTGATCATCTTGGTTTCTACCTATCCCTAAACACTCCAACCTCAATTCCAGAGGGGAATTTCACAGTAACTTCAATACAGTGTTAATGGAAACCTTGCTTGTGACTAATAAATAAACTTTACTTTTAACTTTACTTGTGTAACCAGAGGTGTTTGAGTGAATGTATTGACGCAGTGATTAATGCACTACACTGGCTTTGTGCTCACGACAGTCATCTTTAGCTGCTAAGAGTGCAGCTGAGAATATCAGATATGCAGGGCACATGATTTGCTAATTGTTTCAGTGAAAGGTCAGAAAATAATACACTGATTAAATTTCCAAATGTGCAGCCAGCAAGAGCCAGGAGTATAAAGTAAAAAAAAATCTATGGCCAGAAATTACTGTTGCTGATATTAATGAATGTCAGCTCAGTGTGTTTGTAGGATGTTCCTCTGTCTGCTATTACAATAAACAGTTTGATGTCTCCATTAAAATAGTAGACATGGAAATTGACATTAGCAAATTAACAACTTGCATGCTATTGGCAGCAACACTCATTTCTGGTCAAGCATTTATGCAGCTGTTTGTTGCAGCCTAATAATCTGAATCCAGAATCATGAAATATAAAACTGTGTTTTCCATTCTGAAAAAAGGATTAGTTCTTATTGAAGGAGAATAGTTTTTATTATTTAGGGAATGATGTGGGGAGAATGGGTCATAGGGAGCATCATGATAGGACTTTCTGGAAACTAACGAAAGGATTTCCTCTGATTCACATGTCTGTTCATAGAGTAGTTGACCAAGTAGGAATTTTGCAGCTGTATGGACTGTTCATGTTTGGAGACAGATGATTCATGGTTAAGTAGATTTTTCCCCCATTTGCTAAATAATGCTCAATGTCAAGAAATCTAAAAGTGTAATTTTAAGGGAAAAGAAAGATCTGGGTTGAATTTAGTGGGCGCAAATTCCATTATGGTCACTAAATCTCACCCAGATGGGATTTGCACCAGCAAAATCTTGATCTGAGAACTCCCCTAGTACCAGTGGTGACATCATTAGGTTCACATCCAGTATGGTGAGAATGAAATTTAATAAATTTAAATTAAATTAATCAGCTATACATAATAGCAACCATTTGTGATGAACCCTCTTCCTACCTCAGACTCATAATGCCATGGCAACATGAATCACTACTGGTTTTCGGAGTGAGGACCAGTCGTGGTGATCACCCTGGGGTTCTGAGGTGTTTGGAGGCCTGAGGATTGAAAGCCAATGCTGGGCATTGTCCCCTGGTATCTTGACAGTGCCAAGTGGGCAGTGTCAAGTGGGTCCTGGTGGGGGTAAACCATCCTCCATTGGGCAAAGTCCCCTTATGGTGGGGGGAGAGAACTCTAATGACCACATGGAGGAGATGGTTGGGGGTGGGGGAATGCCTACTGAATCTTCTGTTGTGGGGGAGGGTTACCGCAAAGCCAGAGGGTATGGTACTCCATGAGGAGGTTGAGGAAATTTATTTTCCATGCAGATCAAGACACCCTTTAAAGATGGAGCTCTGATTTCTGTGGGACCAGCCTTGCCGGCTCTATCAGACCCCGGCCCAACAGAATGGTAGCCTAAACCACGCCCCTAGATTTTCTGTGTGTGGAGTGCCAAAAAAGATTTGGTTTGAAACCTGGGCTGTGTTTCTGCAGAGAGACAAGCTGGTTTTCAGTCAGAGCCTAACTCTCTGACAGATTAGGGGAAATCCACTTCTGGCCTTTCCCCGATGCAGAAACGTTGAGTTCATTAAGTTCCCATTTTGCTGCTGTAAGAGCTTCAACGTGCATTATGAGAGTTACGATTTTTTAGAGAAGTCATAAATGTTTTTGAAGGGCACATGTGTGTAGAACTGTCAAATTGGGAAGTTATTTAAATTATCAGCCCTTTAAACATTAAAATTTCAATGAGAAGTAAAAAAACTCAAGCTGTAAAGTTATTTAAACCCCTAGTCATTTATATATTTTTAAAAATCGTTTCGAGGTCAATGAGAATATATTCAATCTGTGAAGCTATTTAATATCCCAACTCTTCAGAAAGTAAAAAAAAAGGCTGCCTATGTCAGTGAGAATTGAAAAAATTTGGGGGTGATTCTCCCAGCCAGGAGACCTTGTAGCAAACTCGCCGCTGGCTGCGAGTCTGTGAGTCTCCAGGCACCGGACTTGCGGTTCCTTCAGCTCCATGTCAGAAATTGGTGCGGAGCTGTATAACATATTTAAATTTGAATTACCATCTAATTAGAGGGGCCGGGACTAAAGTCTCGAGGCCCACTATAGTCTCCCATCCTGCAGTAGTCTTTCACTCCAGCTGGGTTTACAATATCTCTTCACTAATGGGGGACTGGCAGGGAAAAGGGGGACTTTGGAGGTCCCCCAAAAGGGTCAGGAATAAGAGGGTGTGCCCCATGGGCATTACCAGCTTGATGTAGAGATGCTGGCATTGGACTGGGCTAAACTCAGTAAGAATCTGGCAACACCAATTTTAAATCCAACCGATTTATTTGATAGTAAATCCGCGAGCTTTCGACTTTTCGTCTTCATCAGGCAAATGCAGTGTTCTGGTCTGCAATAGCACACATCAGCACAGACAGTCAGAGATTGCTGATTAGAATGCGAATCCTTACACCTAACCTGCTTTTCAAGTGTTAAAGTGGCTAACAATTTGAGTGAAGCATTGGTTAGAGAGACGTGTATTTTCTCCAGACAGCACAGTGAGTGAGGTTTTTTGCTAACCCAGGCAAGTCATGGGGGTTACAGATAGTGTGACATGAAGCCAAGATCCCTGTTAAGACATTACCAGCTTGACTGTGTCAGACTGGCCCCCAGCACTGCCAAGGGGCAATGTGTCAGCGGCACCTTGGCACTGACAACTGGACATCAGCAGTGTCAAAGGAGCAACACCTACGGGGGCAGGGCCTAAGGGGGCAGCGCTTCTGGGTGGGAAATCAGGACTGCAGATGGCGGGTGGAAAGGTTGTGACTGCCAAGGCGGGGGCGGGGTGATTGAGGCAGACCAGGATGGGGTGGTGGTTGATGCTGGCCTGGCCACGTCTGGGAGGCCAGCAATCAGGGGTAGAATATCACATGGTGGCAATGTAAATTGCTGTGCTGGCCAATGATTAGGAAGCTAGCAGTGTAGGACTACTGCATATGCACAATCTTGGCATTGACAGCTCGGCACATGTGCAGTGGCCCCCTCAATGCCAGCAAGAATAGGCACTCGGTGATGCACAGAATGTGGGAGATTCATTTTGAGAAAACTAGAAGGATTTACTTCAGTTTTTACCTGAAGTCGACATTTAAAATTTTTTGGCGGTGAATTCTACCTTAGTCTTGCAATTACAATCGCTGTTTGTTGACATTATCCTAAAAATTATCATTATTTAATTCTTAATGCTTGGCCACCTTCCACAGCCTGCCATTATCTCAGTAGGGGATATTAAATTCACAATTTGACTGAGAGCTCAAGGAAGTAATTCAAGGATGAGCTGTCTTTGATCTGGGATTGAGAATACAAGTCTGTTTTTATGAGGGATCAAATCATTTTGAGGATTTGGAGTTTTAAATGGACTATTAAATGATTTGTTTTTACAACAGTAAAGTTGCAATAGATATTGTTGTTTCATCATGGCTCCTAAGGTCTATTCATGTTGGATAGTGGGTGAGTTTGCATAGAAGGCATAATGGTGAAGGTGGTTGTTGGGTTGAAATGGGTTGGCATTAAGTTGGCATGAGGGCTACAAGAGGCCTTGGAGTTGGGTGGGAGCCATGGGTTACAATGGGGGTTTTGAGGGGCCAGGAAGTTTGAAGGCTAGAGGGCCTAATATTTAACAAAACAACTGGGATAAAGCCCTAGAGAGCGCAAGAGCACCTTTCAAACAGCCCACTTGTACAATCAGGATCCCCTGTGACCACCTCTGATCCTGCACCTGCCTAGTAGAAATGAAGATCCTGCTATTTGTGTAGCTTTCTTCCAAAGTAGGTGTGGAAAGCAGAGAGATTTCTCTACTCCTGCTACCCAACAAAAATAGGAGACCCCATGTTAGTCTGATAAGTCAGTACACAACAAGCAGCACAGCAATCTCCTTGCATCAAGTACCACCACATATATTAGAATACTTATAATCATCAAGTCATAAATTACAGCAAAACTGAGCAGGAGCACATGGATATGTCAGAGCAGGATAAAGATAAATGTAATCAGTTATGAACACATGCTTGTTAACAGCTATATGGATATCTTTCTGGCAGTGCCTTCAACACAAGGCTGGGAAGGCATTTTCTATATTCTTTGACACTGATGTGAGAAAGCTGCAGCCTAGTGGAGGTGATTTACCAAATACCAAACATCAGCGGACATGTGGCATTGCACAGAGGGAACAACATTTCAAACAAAGCTATCTTGTGAATACAGTTAGTGGCAGAATCAGATTCTTTAGATCACATAAATGAGTGTGTTGGTGATTTTGACAAACTAGGTAATCATTTGGAGAGAGCAATGACATTGAGCTTTACACAGGGACACCTGCTAGATAGCCATCCTAAAGCAGCAGCATTTTAAGTGCGCTGTACGTTCTGGTTCATGCAATTTCGTACATTATTACTCCTACACAGAGATATTAATAAAACAGGGCAGTTTCTGTGCTTATCACTTCCCAGTCTGTATTGTCAAAAATTAATGAAACAATTGACCTGAAAAAAGTTGTCAATGTGTCAAGACCCACTCATAAACAGTGTCAAAAGCAATGACAATAATGAAGGTGTTTCATGATAATTGCCTCATTAATGGAATTTTGTCAATAATTTGAAATGAAGTAACTAAACTAACTCTATAATGCACATTTGTGTAAAAACTGTAACTTTATTGTTCTGACAATGAAATAAATGTAGCTGTAAAAATATTTATGGATCAGTAGGAGTTGCACCAGATAATTGGTGGGACTAAAATAAAAAAACAATTAAGAGAAAACTAGATTCGGAGAGGTAAAGAAGACTGTCACAATAATGACCAAAATATATTGACATTTAAAGAGAGATCTTACTACATGGGAAAAATGTTGATTGACTCATATTTAAAAATAAATTATGCATGATGTGAATTATTGGGCCATGACTTTCTTCTAATGGCAATTAAGTGGAACCATCACTCTGTACCCATTTACCTTCATTAAATTTCTCCAGTGCCTGCCTCACCCGACCTTCCTGAATCAGGCATGGAAGGGTTTGCAACCTCAGGGGTCAGGGGGTGGGGGGTCTGGCATTATAAAAATCAGACATTGCAGTGGTGGGGTATTGGACTTTGGGGGATCAGACATTATGGAGGCCCTGGATATCACAGGGGTCAGGCATTGGGTGACAATGGGCAGGGGAAGTCAGAAACTTTGGTGTCAGACTTCAGGGGAGATCAGAAATGAGGTAAAAGGTCAGGGAGTGTAGATCAGTTTTGGAGGTTGGGTTGGGCCGGATGGGGTGGGATGGTCCCACCAGGCTGGGTACAGTCAAGTTGAATCAGTGATCAAGTCAGCAGTGGGAGAAGGATCCAACTGGGAACTATTGTGTGGGAGAGTGCTTATTGAGAGGAGAGAATGGCTGGGGGTTTCCAATGTATGATTTGATCTGGATATTTAAAATGGTTACACTGAAGTTAAAAACGATTTTATTCCTTCTAACTCTTTCAGAGTAACAATATTTAGCATTGGCAGAACCATCTGAAATCAGTGATTTATATTGCTTTCTTAGGTAGTTCCAAACAGGAACAATTTCTCCCAATCTTCTTTGTCCAGCACTATCATGATTTTGAACATATTCCCCCATTAAAAAAGCCTAGAAGACTGTATGCTTGATTAACTGTTCTCTTCACCAATCTATGCATGTATACACAGATCTGTCTGCTCCTGCATCCCCTTTAAGAATTTGTCTATTCATGTTCCTCCTACCGAAATGCATCACCTCACACTTCTCTGCATTGAGTTTCATTTGCCATTTTGTTCTTTCTATAATTTGGCACCTAAACTGTTGAAGTGAAGTAATTGAAATGATTGGCATTAAATGTTGATAGCTTTGAAGTAGGGAAAGGTAGTAATGAACATTAACAGCTTTAAAGAATAGATTATTAGAGCCCTTTCTCAGCATAATGGTGTGGGAAAGTAACATTGCACATGGGGCTTTATTTTACCATTTTGATTCTAAGTGCTGGGCAAACTTGAAACTGGAAATGTTTCAAATCCGATTTTTAGACCTGTGCTCAGACGCCTCCATACGCTTTCCGCCTGAGAAAATGTCAGCAATTCCGAATCGTGTTGCACAAGCCTGTGGACGGGGATTAATGTGCCCAAAATCCTGCAACTCCGATTGGTGCTTCCAACATATATAGACTGCGGCTCCCCTGCCATGTCACTTCTGGAACAGAGAATGCCTCACTCTAGCTCCCATAGACATTGCCATACTCCTCCCAACATCACCAACTCCCTTGTCCTCCCCCCACCACCTAGACCGATCATGACCCACCCCACCCCCACCGTCCCCCCCACCCCCACCCCCACCCCCACTGATCTCAGGCAGAGTGACATCGGATGCAACATCCACCCTTCTTTACTAACTGGAACACCCAAATCAGAATTTTGCAGAGCATGCCTGTTTCATGCCGATTCTGGAGGAGTGAATGCAGTGGTAAACGGGGGAAGTGCCAGTAAGATTGGGCATACAGCCCATTAAGTCAATTTAAATGTATGGCACAGTCCCAATCACAATCATTTCGGAGCCATGGTAAAGAGGGAATCGGCATGGGAGTAGGTGCAGATCATGCTATTTGCCTCACGGCCAATTTTACCAAATTTTCGCATCCGAAAATGGGTGCAATGCGATGGCAAAATCAGGCCCACTGACTGACCTCCACAGGATGAGTTAGCAAAAGGTGGGAAAAGAAGCTCAGAGCTATCAGTGAGATAAGAGAACATCTATAGAGTGTATAATTCTGCTTAATTAGGATTTTACAGTGTAAGCGTGATAACTAAAAAATATAAATATGTTGCACAGCCTTTGTATAGGAGAGGTGCCTTGTCAGAGCAGGTTAAGTCTCCAAATCACATTCCAGAATAAAAGTCCACCGCCGAAATTCTCCAGCCATTCAGGCCTCACTGCCACTGCCAACGAGGATGGAGAATTTGATGCTCGGCCAAATCTCCGGTCACTGCAGCAGGACCATAGAATCTCACTATTGTGAAAAGCCAAAGAATCCCTCCCGATGTTTCTGCAACCACTTGAGTGGTTCCAATTTTTTGCCACAACGCCAGTGTTTTGTATATTTGTCATTACTTCTTTACTCTCATTGCTCCGGTTTCCAGAGCGATGAGCTTTAACCCAACAAAATATCACTGCTATTTTTTCAGGCAGAAGGCGTATGGGGGTACCCAAGAACAGGTCTAAATCCTAGTTTCAAGTCCGCCTAGCACTTAGAATCAAAATGGTAAAATAAGGCCCAATGTGTGATTGTTACTTTCCCACACCATTATGCTGAGAAAGGGCTCTAATAAACTATTCTTTAAAGCTGTTAAACCCAAAATAATTTTTGCCTTTTTTTTCATGGCTTTATCCATCATCTCTGGAATTTCAGTAAATAATATCACACCCTAGAATTTGTTAAAAAAAAAACTTGTTGACTGACTGCAGAACGAGTTCATTTTTTTAGTACAGCAACTAACCAGCTAAGCTACTTTCCATGATTTTACTCTAACTGGTCTTATTCTAACAGTTCATAGCAGGTTTTTACATTAAACATTTTAAAGGAAATCCAAACAGGATTTTTATTGTGTTGTTAAATTGGCTGGTGCTTTGCCAATTACAATGATGCCATGTATTTTTATCTACAAAGACCCACCTTTAACAGTCTATTAAACTTTTAGACTTCTAACAGTACGATGCCAGCTTGGCTCCAGTTTCAAAGTTCTTACTATCTGAATGACTTTTTTCTTATCTCAATGACAAAATTCTCTATGGGTTCTTAAAGGAAGTAAATCAAGGTGTGCAAAAGTCATTTAAAGAACTTCAAATAAAACAGGTAAACATCCCGTTCAGCAACAAGTGCTGGAAATCTGAAATAGGAGCAGCAAGTATTGGGAATAGACAGCAGATCAGTCAGCAGCTGTAAGAATGGAAAAAGTGGGTCAGTTGTTTGTGTGAAAACCTGTATCGGAACTGACAAGCAGATGATAAGCAAGCAGGAAGGAAGACAGCTTCTCCACTCCCAGAATCTATGGTTTGAATGATTGAACTTGTCGAACAGTAAACTATAGTATAGTATAAAAGCTTATAAGTGAGGAGATGGAAATAATCAAAGGACTGATTCTCTCAGCACAAATGTGGCACTAACAGGGAATCCCACAACTCTGATTTTCTATCTGAGTAATTTTAAATGAGTGCGAAGTCAAGCACTGCACTGCAAGTCTCAGTCACTTCATTACTGTAACATCACTATTTGTTTCTGTGTCACCCAGGGAGTCTGAAGCTTCCTTTGACCTGGTCACAATCTGTTTGTTTAATTTATGACTCCTGCCACTTGCCACAGGAAATTATTTCTTCCGCATAAATTTTCATTTGGTTTTTTGATGTGTTAAACAGAAAAAAAAACAAAGAACTCATTGTTTAAACTTGGATTCACTGTTCCAGCATGCCAATTTTAAGTTCTACCACAATTCAGTTGGAGGATTGAGCTTCGCTTCATGTGTATCTTAATTCTGTTCAGGGTTTCTCAATGGTGCCAATATTGATGCAAAGTACAGGTAACGAACAAAGACCAACAGAGCACAGGAACAGGCATTTCAGCCCACCAAGCCTACACTGATAACATTGCCCTTTCTAGACCAACTGCTTGTATCCTTCTATTTTCTGCCTGTTCATGTGTAAAAGACAAAGAACAGCATTGGAATCAAAAACTTGCTCCACTGAGTGATCAAATAATTCGATTTGTTTGAGATGTTGACCTTGAAAATGCAGAGGAGAGGCAGTGCAGACTCAATGGGCCAAATATCCCCCTTCTGTATTGCAGTGATTCTATGGAATCTGTGGATTCTCTTTAAAGTTTCTCTATCTTTAATTTGGCAAAGTGGAATCCATCTGATTTTCATCCCATAGAAATTAATTTTATTTGAGTAATTGCATACACTGTTTATTTCTATTTACTTAATTTAGTCAGTTACAAAAATTGCCTGAAGTTGGAGATAGAAGGTGAATTTCTGCAGGATTGAACCTCACCTTCTTTTGTAGCTGTAACTCCATAAAAATTACATAAGTAGTGAGAAACATCAACACAATCCATGCCCTTTATCTCTCAGCTATGAATTTCAGTTTCAATCCAGACATGAAAAGCTCAATAATTTATCAGATTGAAGGGAGATGTGTATATCTGGTAATTGGTATTTCAATTTGTCCTGTGGAGTACATCCTGAGGAACACCAAGGACTGGGTCCCCACCACCTCCCCCCCCAAAGAAAATTCAGGATTCCATCACAGATACCAATTGGGAATTCTAAGCCCGCATTTGCTGTGAATTACACTGCAGGAACTATTTTCCCAGAGGAGGCAGTCTCCAAATCTGTCACCTCTGTGCTTGCCAGAGTTAAGCTCCCAGTGATAATCACAGGGTCAGCAGCTCCAGAATCTTGGCAACTCCTTGAGAAAGGTGCTGGGGTGGATCAGAGATCAAGCATACGCCTCAAAGTAGAGGTGCCATTTCAGCCATCAAATTCAATAATTATTGAAGGTTGGAGAGGGTTTAATGCCTCCTGGGATCTGAAGGAGAACCCTCCTGTTGGTTCACTTGGACCACAGTGCCAGTCATTGATACCTGCAGCCTTGGGGATAGCTACAGTAGCCCATCAGCCTCCTTTTGCCTCCTCCATAAGCTGAAAGCTTTCCAACAAGGCAAGGCTGGTGGAGGGGGATGTTGGTGAGGTGGTGCTGCTCCATCATTGGCTAAATGCCATCTTGCCCTCTAAGTTTGCCTTAAGCATAACCTTAAACATTAATCATTTAAGATATGGAGCTGCCGGTGTTGGACTGGGGTGGGCACAATAAGAAGAATCACAACACCAGAGTAGAGTCCAACAGGTTTATTTGGAATCACGAGCTTTCAGAGCACTGCTGCTTCATCAAGTGAGTGGGGTAGCCACTCACCTGATGCGCTCCAAATAAACCTGTTGGACTATAAGCTGGTGTTGTGAGACTTTTTACACTAATCATTTAAATTGACTGCTTGCTGCAAGGTAGCATGCCATTCTATCCTTGGGAAACATGCATGGTAGAGGAATGTGTTCCCCAGCTCCCCTTGCCCCATTTTTAATTTTAAAAAAAGTCAAGTTGTAGTAACTGGCCCCTTTAAGGGACATACAACAGGAGGGTCATGTGAATCGATCACCCTCTGGGGAATGAGCACGGGGCTTTCAATGCACAGTGTGGAATTTTGCAGCCAAAATAGCTCTAGAACTGGACATGTAAATCATTGAATAGAATTGTAGTGTCCCTATAGGGTGAACCATTAGCAAGTGGTTCGTACTACTGCTTCACAGCTTCAGGGACCTGGGTTCAATTCCTGGCTTGGGTCAGTGTCTGTGTGGAGTTTGCACATTCTCCTCGTGTTTGCATGGGTTTCTTCCAGGTACTCCAGTTTCCTTCCCACAGTCCAATGATGTGTGGATTAGGTTGATTGGCTATGCTAAAAATTGTCCCTTAATGTCCTGTGATGCATAGGTTAGAGGGTTTAGTGAGTAAATATTTAGAGATGTGGGGGTAGGGCCTGGGTGGGATTGTGGTCAGTGCAGACTCAATGAACCGAATGGTCTTTTCTGTACTGTAGAGTTTCTATGAATTTATTCTATGAAGCAGTGAAGATGGAAGCCACTTGGCCTATTTAGCCTGTACTAACAACAATCCCACCCAGCTCCATCCCTGTAACCCTACACATCTACCCTGATAATCTCCCTGACAGTAAGAGGCAATTTGGCATGGCCAATCAACCTAACCAGCACATACTTAGAAACATTGTAAAGTGCTCTGTAAATTCATCTGCTTGTAAATGAACTGGTGTAGCTTGTCTTGCCAATCCTTACAATTACTGGAGTACCGCCCAAAAATCAACTAGAGGAAACCTCAAATTTGGCAAGAGGTTGGGGTAGGATTAAACAGACTATTAAAGATCAGGTGGCAGAGCGAGATCACAATAGTGGATTATGCACAGATTATGTACTTATCAATCTTCTTTTCAATTGGCCACTCCTTAAAACCTACTTCTTTGACCCCCTGTCTTAATACCCCTTAAGTGGCTAGATATCAAATTTTGTTTGAAAATCTTGATGAAGTCCCTTGGGATGGTTTGCTGTAAATGTGCTACATAAATGCATGCTGTTGTTATTTTGTAAAGGAAAATTGGCAAATGTATAATGTGCAGCCAATCCTTTATTTCTGGATTGTCACTTTTGACAAAGTTGAGTTGCCTCCTTCAGGCCAAAGACCTGCGCCCAAGAACGCATTGTCAGGAGAGATTCTTCCCCTCGGAATGCAATTGATGGGAACAGGGAAAGCTTTATAATGCCTTCTGAATCTTCCAGATCAAGGAGTAGATGATGATCTTTTTGTACCTACTGCCTGTTACCAAGACTCTGCTTTGGTAGGGAATGGTCAAACTCTGACAGTAAAGAGAAATCATACACTGAGATGTTGTTCATTCTTGTTGTAGAGACCAATCTTAATTCTGGAGGTTACTGCTACTGCGATTTAGAACATTTTTTAATATCACATTATGACCTCTCAGTTAGAGTTCAGATAATTATCTAAAGACATGTTTGAGAACCAACAAAATAAAACAAAAATGCAAGGAGTATCAGAAGGTTCTCAAACAGTTCAAGTTGTGTCTCACTCACACCCCTCAAATAACTTGAAGCAGGAGTTAGAACATTTTCTAGAAATGCTTGGCACTGTTTATAAGAACTAATATTCGTGAAATGTTCAGTAATTCTACCATAGTCAGTGCAATCTTTCTCAGACTAATTATATCACTGTACTTTATCATTTATGTGACTCCTCATTACAATTGATTTGTTGAAACATTTCATTCAAAAAAAATTTGGGTTTTTTAGAATTTATTGGGAACATTAATGGCAAGTGAATTTTACTATTAATATTGCACAATACATTTCTCTAAAACAGTTTCCTTGGATCAGCTGGGTAGCTGCTATGTGCAGAATGCAGTCACTAAGCTCTGATTCGAACAGCTGAGGAGTCTGCATGAGTGGAGCTTCCATTTATCGGATGTGGCACGCACACCGACACTCTGTTCCCAAAGGAGCAAGGCATAATCGAAGATAGGCAGGATGCGGAATTGAGGCCACAATCAAATCAGCCATGATCTTACTAAATGGTGGACCAGGCTCCAAGCCTGAATGCTCTTAGTTTGAAGTAGCTGAAACTTATGCTACTTACAGCAACGCTGAGCACTGGTTAATTTTTCAACCCTAAATCAGTAGGAACTACCATAACCATTAGAGATTCTGCTTGTAGGATGAACACTTTTAGTGTGGGGATACGATTCAGGGTAGTGGTAGAATGGAAGAAAATGATCTTACTACTTCCTACAGCTTCTTAATTTCTTGTTCACTGAATATTTTTATTAAACTTAAAAGCCAGCAGAAAGTATGACCTTCGAATCTTTCTCCCACCGCTAATGAAAAGCATTGACTGCTGGTTAAAACTTGGAAGTTGTGGGCCATCATTAAAAACTGTCCAAATTAGTCTTAGGATATTGATTGCTAATTTTGACTATTTATTTTCTACATGGAAAGCATAAGTACCAATAAAAACATGCTTTGGCTATTTAAAATATGACTTACTTGTGAATAAGCAGTTCTGGCATGACTACCAGAAAATTGAGTCATGTCAGCGGTGACCCTTGGCAACAACAGGGTTGCCAAGCATTCCTTCTGAATTCTGTAACCAAGTTACACCAATCAAACAGTGATTACAGGTTACAGAAGCTGAGCAGTGGAGGTCCAAGTAATCAATATGTGTCAGAAAGTTTGCAGTCCAATTAACATGTGAAGTATTGGTTGTCAAAAACAGTTTTCGTTTCCAGGTGCCTGTTCACCAACAGCAATGATAGAGATCCAACCATAGTCCACACCACTCACTTCAAATTGAAGGCAACCACTTCATCATTAGTTAAACTGTTTTATTAATTGTAAATATTGCTTTGAAAATCTAATTAGTGGTTTACTTACCATAAACTTGTAATTACTGCAGTGAATTAGATTACTTTTTTTGAACAAGTTGCTGCGAAAACATTACAGTGGTTAAAAGATCAGGGATCCTTGATCTGGGCTACACTCCAGTAAATTAATTCCTCAATCCATGCAAGAAAGTTTGGATACCAGCTTCAGTGATGTGGAAGTGTATAAATGTCTGCATACACTTTAGATTATTTTAAGGTATAAATGTTCTCCAATTATTGTCTCATAACATGTGATTTTGCAGAGTGAATAAACTAAGAAAGAAACTGCTTAGGATTGAGGTTGAGATGCAAAATCTATGAAATAAATTTGGAGATAAAGGTAAATGGTCAACTGAAACCAATAGAAAATAATATGGGGCAATCTGTGAAAAGATTGCCAATTTATTGGCTTATTTCTACCAAAGACCAATGCACTTCCTTAAAATTTCCGGGGTAAGTTTCTGCCCAACACCTAAAGCAGGTCAGAGAATCATGATTACAGTGTTTTAGGTCCTATAGTTCCAACACATACTTGTATCTATTGACATTTTGCACTGTCATCTAAAACTTCTAGAATTAACGCTTAAATCTAGTATTGTAAGGAGAATCTGGTGTGTGGGGTGGGGAGTGTGGAGCTGGGATGGTTTATGGTATGCAGCATGTCTAGGAAGACACAAGATTGTGCACTGCTGAATTAAAAATTTTCAATTGCAAAGCTCTTAACAGATATCTCAAATTTCTTGTATTAATGTGGTGTACATTTCTACATTCCAATTTTGAAGTGTCCATTTGTGATGAAAATTACATAATAGTTGCATGTCTTTTTTTTTTACTGAAGGCTTCAGATGACATTTTACTGCCCTTTGATTTGAGAAATCCCAACTTTCCATGTGCTGTTTGCAAACCTTTGGTTATGTATCTTTTGAAATACTGCAAAATAGCAGGATAAAGTATCTGTGAGTGTGATTCAAGAGTCCCTCAAACTAGACATTGTCATGTATAGTTTGAGAATCTGAGGCTATTTTGGGCTATGTCAAAATAAGTTAACTATCTAGGTAAGTATGGACAGCAATAAAAATGTGCTGGATCATGAAGCAGTAACACTACTTCATATCTGAGACTCGTTCACACAACAGTCAATTCTGAATTGCTCTAATAAAGTCTTCAGAACTACTGAACTGTGATCTCAGTAATGTTCCTGTCAGCAAATTCTTATTTCTTTGTCTCCTTTAAACTTATTTATTTAATTTTATGTTTCACAAAAAAAAAGCCCGCTAATGGTGCACTGTTTGAAGAAAAGTAAATAGTGAACTTCCAGAGAAAGATTTGAGAGACCCCATTAAAGAGGCTGGTGCCACAAATGGGTGAACGAGCAAAGGAATAATAAAGGTGGAAATTAACAGATATTACCAAAACAGTTACAAGTTCCTAACATATGTTATCCTGCATGTGCTGAGTCAAACCTATTCAACCATCGTTCTGCAACTAAAGAGCGCCAACTGATAATACACAGATAGCATTAATGGTAACCAGCATTTTAGTACAGGTTTGAAAAAAAATACTTATAGTTGTACTATTGTCAAGTTACCATGTGGCAAAATAATTTTTAAACGTAGCAAATAAAATAAAATGTATGTAATATTGTCTCTGAATAGCAATAAATCAATCAAGTCATGCCCAATTTAAAAAAAGGACATAAGAAAGTATTTTAATATTGAAAATTAACACTAATTAAATTGTCAACTGTTTAGATCAAAGTTTATAATTGATCCTTTTTGTGAACTTTACTATTTTGATTAACTTATGATTAAAATATTAGGTCACTTGAAATATCTTGATTTTAGCTGTAACTGGTTCTGTGTCCCCATTCTCAGGTTTGTGGGGTAGGGAGTTGTAATAATTGCTTTACAACAGGGTTGTCCGTCTTTAATTAGTTGCTACAAACTTCGAATAAAATTTGGAGATAAAGACGAATAGTCAATCGAAGCCAATGGAAAATAATATGGGGCAAACCATGAAAAGAGATGCCAATTTGTTATCACTCATTTCCACCAAAGATTTACTATCTTAATAGAGGATTTGCAAGGCAAATATGTGGCTTTCTGGGAATAGGGCCTGGATGGGATTGTTGTTGATGCAGGCTCTATGTGCTAAAAGGCCTCCTTTTGCACTGTAGGGATTCTATGAAAAATGGCTAGCTTGCTGATCAAGGTCAAGTAAGGCCTGACCATGATAGTGGCTTGGCCCTCTCACCAGTGCCAGTGAACGAATGTCTCCACCTTTAGCCTCTCCAATATTTTTAGCTTCATACTGATTTCTTTAAAATTCATTTCATTTACTTATTTCAAAGTTGTAAATTTCAAAAGGGGGATTGAAAACATTGATAATTAAGCAGGGAAAGAAGTGAGGATACTCAGAAAAGAATTGTGTAAGTGTGCAGTCTAGAGATTAATGCCCTCACTGCATTATAAATATATGACGCCACTTCTCTGCTGACATCTCTTTTGCTCCCACATGTTGTGGAGCGCTATCATAAGATACGTGGTTAGTAGCACTCAGTGTTCTATTTTCTGTAAAGTACCAGTCTGCACACTCTGATCCTGCCATATATAACATGGTTCAGTCCAGGCCCGGATAGCTTTCCTGGCTAATGCTATTTTAAACTATGGGCATGCAGCCGAAGATTTATCAATTGATTAATGACTCCAATGATTCCCTTGTGGCCAGGATATCACTTGCAGCATCATTATTAGGAAGTCATTCTGAAGTTAAAATAACTCATGTGTTTCAAAAAGCTATCACTCAGATGCAGGTAATATTTTTTTGAATTGAAATAACCTTTTTACAATTTTGATCAGCAGAACTAAAATCATCATATACTTGTACTTATATACTTCGGATGGCACAGTGGTTGGCACTGCTGCCTCACAGCACCAAAGACCTGTGTTTGATTCCCAACTTGAGTCAATGTCTGTGTGGAGTTTGTACGTTCTCGTTCTTCGTGGGTTTCCTCCGGGTGCTCGGATTTCCTCCCACAGTCCAAAAGATGTGCTGGTTAGGTGCAATGGCCACGCTAAATTTTCCCTCAGTGTACCCAAACAGGCACCAGAGTGTCGTGACTAGAGGATTTTCGTAGTAACTTCATTGCAGTGTGAATATTAGCCTATTTGTGATTATGAATGAATTTAACTTTTAATTTCCTTGCTGCACCAGCCCATTTTATTTGGGCAGAGTGGCCTGTTTCTGTGCTGTAAATTCCATATTCGTTGTACTTTTATTGGGCACAGCTGGGTGATAATTAAGTAGGGCTAGTTACATAGAAATAATAGTCAATAATGTAAAAGTGCATTTTCTCAAAAAACCTAATAACCTCATGGTCCTATCTTCCTCCAGCGACGTGCTTTGCCTTGATTTGACTTGCCTTGTGCCAGAGTTGGAAAAAAACAAAGGGTTCTACAAAGAAATGTAGAGTAAGTAGTCAATTGAGGAGAATATCACTTTATTTGCTGGGGTCATTCAATTGTACTTCAGTGTTAAGAGATAAGTTAAACAGGCACTTACCTTCGCAAACTTCAATTTTTCTTCCTGATGCAGGAGGGTGAGCTCCTAATTGCAGAGACCGCATCAACTTCTTCTTGAGCAGCTCTGACTGCATTTTGCTGATATACTCGATTGGCCTAACTCCTTGCCATCACCTGTTTCACCATTGCATTAACAGCATAGTGTTCAAATCCCACCATGTACATTATGAAATTAAATCAAATGCAATCACCAGTGATCCATCATGATGGATCTTAACATTGAGCAGAAAATGAGGGTGAGGGATGCAGTGGGGGGGGGGGGGGGGGTGGAAAGAGGACAGCAATGAAATCCTGCAAGTTTTCCATGGACACTGTAGAAAGCTCCTCCTGGGACTACAAAAATCATTCCGAAAATTTTCCATTTCTGTTTTCAGAGTAGTTTTCAGCATTTCCTTTAAGGGAGGCTGGCTAAACTGCCTCATGCTGAGCTTCACTGTGTATGCAGCATGTGCACTCAGTGGAAACACCAGATTGCATTAGTATCTTGGATACTTCATAAGACTTCACAGGATTTGAATCAATGAGTTAAAGGAGGGAGCTCTGGCCATCTATGCAAGACCCCCACAAAGTTGCACAGTAGCAACAACAGTGGAAAGTCAATTTTTCTTTTAGCAAGTTTTGTCTCTCTGCCAATCTGTTCTTGCTGAAAAATAGAGCAGTAATGAGATTTTATAATTATCATAAATTATTTCCAAATATAAATCATCTCCAGCTATGAAGGAAAAACAAGTGAAGATTAGACTCAATAGAGCATATGCATCCACTATGCTGTGTTAACTCAATATTACTACAATTATGCAACTAATCCTTGAGGCTTTTTCTGCCTGGTTGATGCTCTGCACCTACGAGGCTGAAAAGAATATTTTCATTAAGAGCTTCCATTTAGCCAATCTATGTCCAACAACTTGCTCTGAAAACACTTATATTTTGATAGCTGTGACATATTCCACACTGCAGCTAAGATGATCTATAACGTTCTAAAGCAATTATTTTAAATAAAACAACCAAAAAATATTGTACAGGAAAATTAATGCTAATGATCCTTCAAAAAAAAAAAAAAAATCCAGGATTCGTATCTGCAACTATATCAAAAATTAATCAGTTCTTCCTTGGGTCACACCTTACTTGTGTACCAATTGTAATAATATCTGCCTATTAGCTTTCGACATGTATTGTTTATAGACAAACAGATTAACAAACAGGCTGAAAACATTACCTCCACCCACCGTCAATGGCAGAGGTAATCATGTTTTTCCCAAGTGCACCAGAGACCCCAGTTCAATTCCTGGCTTGAGTCACCATCTATGTGGAGTTTGCATGTTTTCCCCATGTCTGCGTGGGTTTCCGCTGAATGCTCCATTTTCTTCCTGCACTCCAAAGATGTGCGGGTTAGGTTGATTGACCATCCTAAATTGCCCCTTTGTGTCAGAGAGTTAGCAGGGTAAGTAAGTAGGCTTATTGAGGTAGAGCCTGTTCGATGCTGACTTGCTGTAAGGAGTCTATGATTCTACGAAGAACTGAACTCCCCATTTCTACTTGCTTTATGATCTTGCTGCATCACAATGGCACAAAATCTATTGTGGACTGAGGAGAGTCTGTCAAATTATTCCCAGTCTCCATAACATTAATTATGCAAATACGTGACCACTGATCAAACACAAACATATTCAACATTCTGTACCCACAAACATTTGGCACAGGTTCAGCTCAATAACAATAACTAGTAATGACATGCAAAGCACTTGACAAATTACTCTTTTCATCCAATTAAGTAAATCCAGTTGCACCTAGCAGGAAGTTAAAATAACTGACAGTTACTATTTCACCTGCTGTCCAAACTAATTATCGAGAGTGTTTTCAATGTTCAGACTTAAAGTCAGAGTGAAAATGGGAAAAACTGTGGGAATGCCAGCAAGTCACATATAGAACTGTCAGAAGCTGCAGTTTAATCTCCACAGCTATGTTCCCTCCCCAAAGATCACTAAATCCTTTCATCACAGAGCACGACAAGCAAACATCTTCAAATTAGTTCATTTCAGAATTATTTTTGTTAAAGTCCAATATCTTTTAGCTGTTGAATTGTTTTAACCCTTTTATTGGCAACAGGACAGAATTTCCTGAGGATTCTCCCATGATCTTACTGCAACTTCAGCCATGTCAGGGGAAACCCTGGACGACTGCAGCCATTTATAATATTTCCCAGGGATTTCTGAGGACTCAAGATTTGCATGCATTCTATCCTTATTCACAAAAGGTGTAAGGATAAACGCAGCAACTACAGGCCAGTCAGTTTAATCTTGGTGTTGGGAAAACTTATAGGAAACATAATCTGGGACAAAATTAACAGTCATATGGACAAGTCTAGATTAAGTAAGGAAAGGCAGCATGGATTTATTAAAGGCAAATCGGATTTGACTAAGTTGATTGAGTTTTTTGGTGAAGTAACAGCGAGGGTTAATAAGGATAATGTGGTGCACATGGACTTCCAAAAGACAATTGATAAAGTGTCATATAAAAGACTTGCCAGCAAGTTTGAAGCTCATGGAAAGCACAGACAATGGCAGCATGTGTGGGCCACTTTTAACAGCCAGCTGGTTCAAGATGACAGTTGCCAAAGCATGAATATTAAGGTGGAATCAATGATCTGATACAATTTTCAGGTTGCTATTGCTTTAACTATACAGATCAATTTCTAATTGATTAACATTTAATTTGTGGGTTGATAATGTGGCCTGAGCCTTATTTTACCATTTGTGCTTGAAATTGGGATGCTCTAGATCCAACTTTTAGATGCATTCTCAGGCACCTCCATATGCTCTCTGCCTGAAAAAATATCAGCAATTCCGAATTGCACCACAGAAGCCTGTGAGCAGGGTTTAACATGCCTGAAACCTTGCAACTCTGATTGGCACCTCCAATTGAGCATGTGCAGAAAAGAGAAATAGAACTCTGCTCCCCTGTCACATCCCTCCCAGGCTGGATAATGCATCCCCCGGCCCCCGCAGACATTAATCAGCCCCTACAACATTATTGACCTCCTTATCCCTCCACCCCCTGCCACCCAGACTGATCATGGGTCCTTCCCTCCCCACTCCCCCTTACTGATCTCAGGCAGAGTGCCAGTGGATGCACCTTCCCCCCGCTGCCCCCACGATCTCAAGCAGAGAGCCATCAGATGTTCGGCATCTACCTTCTTACGAACTGGAGCACCCGAATCAGAGTTTTGTGGAGCATGTCTGTTTCAGGCCGTTTCTCTGTGGCGAATGTGTTGGTAAAGGGGAAGTGTCGGTAATGTTGGGCATGCAGCCCATTACATCAATTTAAATGAATGCAAATACATTTAAATGGCCATTGCACCCATTTGAGGCACAGTCCAGATCATGGTCATTTTTGGGCCTTGACAAAGGGGCACATCACACTGCTCATCTCATGCCTGAACACGGTTCAACACGGTGGTAAAATCGGGCCCACTATGTGTCTATGTCTAAGTGCTTTGACAGTGCCGCATAACAAGAGTATATTTGATTTAGTTAATTACTGACACCCTAGACATATCTCTCATGTTGCACCAAGAATGACACGGTCATATTGATAACAGCCAGTGAAGAGTTTTACTCTACCCCTTCTGCACTGTCCCAGAAAGCTAACAGGGAAAGTTACCTGAAGCTGAACCTAACAACCCCAGCTTTCGATTCAAAGTACATAAGTAAGTATCCCTGAGGAAATCTTGCTGAAACATCTTAAATTCTAATGGGGCTGGATTGATGGAATGTAATGATGATGTTTCTCCAGGCTGGGGGAATCTAGAACAAGCGTCTCAGAATATGGGTTAGGCCACTGAGGGCTGGGATGAGGAGAAATTTCTTCACTGAGTGTGTGATGAGCCTGGGGAAGTCTTTATCAAGAAAGGCAGTGAAGGCCAAGTCACTGAATATATTTAGAAAGGAAATAGACAGCTTTAGTGTGTAGAAATCTATCAAGGGGTATGGAGAGACCATGGGTTTATGGCACTGAGATAGAGGATTAGCCATGGCCATTTGAATGGTGGAACAGGTTCAAGGAGTCAAATGGCCTACTCTTGTTCCAACTTTCCATGTTTCATTTAAAATATTTTTGAGGGATTAAAGAGCTGGAGACTCAATAAAGTTGCTTAATTCTCTGTGTCTGTGATGTTTCAATATCCACTCTAAGAAGCTGCACTGGAAGCACCCTGTCATAGTATCACCACACAAAAGTATAAGATTAATTCCATGAAGAAACCAAGCTTTCTTGTTTGCTTCAGAATCTGCAGCAAAAAACAAATAGGAAAATGTCTAATGACCAGCAGTGCATTTCTCTAATGCTTATTTTATATTTCTGTTCATTTTCATCTATTGCCAAAATCAGGGTGCACAGAAGTGTAAAAAGTATCTCTCTATACAGTGATAGATGTATCTTAAAAGAATGTTGCTTCCTAACCACTAAATAAATTGCAAAGGTTAGTACAACTGCTGCTGTATATTCTGCATGAATAAACCCCTGTGAAAAACTAGAAATCACATCAGGATTTTCATTTTTATAATAATAAAAACAAAGTCAACTTTAACTATTTGGCATAGTTCACTGTTAATGTAATGATCCTGATGGTGAAAAATTTCAAGATGAGTAATTTTGCAGAAATTAGCATCCTGTGCTGCTGTTATCACAGTGATTCAAGATGTTTGCTTAGTCACTGAAATACTTCCATTACAGCATAACCTGTCTATATATCTGGCATTGAGGCTGGGAAACAGATGCTATTTGATTACTGGCACATGTGGGTGTCACTATAAGTTTGTTGTCACCTTTGTGCCTTTACTCAGCCTACATTCATTTCCTGGTGTGATTCCTACAAACCAGTAGTTTTTTTTTTGCAGTACACTTATTGCAAATAGCAGGCACATTCTCAAAAGACTCTTTGGTGTACAAATCTTATAACGTGCTTTATCAGTGTTGACTTGTCAAGGGAAGTGCAGCATAATGCTATGGGTCAAAAGTGATAGGTTGCCTCACAATAAACCAGTGATCTAAATAGCAGCATGACATCACAACATAATCTCCTCGCTTTTGTACTCCCATGTCCCTATTAATAAATACCAGGATGTTGTATGCTTTATTAACTGCTCTCTCCATCTTCCTGCCACTTTCAATGATCTATGCACATATACATGTAGATCGCTCTGCTTGTACATCCACTCAAGAAAGTACCCCTTATTTTGTATTGACTGTCCATGCTCTTCTGCTCAAAATGCATTATCTCACACTTCTCCATATTGAACATTGATTATCTGCCCACTCCATATCCTTTTGAAGTTCTACATTGTAAACTCTGAGGAGGACAATGCTTCCAAATTTCATAACATTCACAAACTTTGAAATTGTCCCATGCACACCAAAAGCTAGATCATTAATATGTATCAGAAAAAATGAGGGTGCCAATACTGACCACTGGGGAATATCACTTACAAAGCTTGCTCCACTCTGAAAAATGCCCATTGACCATTACCCTCTGTTTGCCATTATTCAACCAATCTTGTATCCAAGTTGCTCCTGTCCCTTTTATCCCATAAACCATCACTTTTCTTACGTTTGTTGTATGACACCCTGCCGAATGCCTTTTGAAAACCTATGTACACTGCTTCATAAGCAATACCCTCAAGAACACCCCTCAAAAAACTCCACAGATTTCCCCTTTAGAAATCCATGCTGGTTCTTCCTAATCAACCCATATTTTTCCATGTGGCCATTAATTCTATCCAGAATAATTGTCTTTAAAAGCTTCCCCAACACTGTTGTTAAATTGAATGGCTTGTAATTTCTGGTTTTATCCCAACAACCTTTTGGAACAACAATGTAATTTTTGCAATTTTCCAGTTCTCTGGCACTTCCCCTGAGTCTATGGAAGATTATGGTCAATGTCTCTGTAATTTCTACTCTTGCTTCCTTCTTGGATGCATCTCATCCAGTCATGGTGCCTCAACTTTAACTATTGACATTCCATCCAACATGTCCTCCTTATGAATTTTGAACTCTGCCAGTGTTAATTTCCTTGTCCGTGACCATGTCCTGGATAGTACCTACCTTCTTGGTAAAGACAGATGCAATGCATTCATTTAGTCCCTCAGTCTCATCAGATAGTTCCACATAATCAGCTAGGATGAATATGCAATAAGAACAGAAAGCACTGGAAATGCTCAGCAGGTCCGGCAACATCTGAAGAAAACAGCGTTAATGTTTCAAGTTAAGGATCACTTCTAAAGGAAGGTGGAAATGTAATGGATTTTATGCTGTTGTGAGGGTGGGGGAATTAGGAGGAGGAACTTAAGGAAAGGTCTGGGATAGTATAGAGGGCCGGAGTGATTAAATAACAAAGATGTCACAGAACAAAAGGCAAAGCGAGTGGTTATGATTGTATAAAGAAACAAATCATTTGTCCAGAGTGAGCCTGTTCTGTTCAAATAGCAAAAACATAAAAAATAAGATTCAGATCAGTGCATGGCAAAAAAAGGCAGAATCAAAATGGGGTGGAACATTCATGGTCTGAAATTGTTGAACTCAGTGTTGAGTCCAGAAGATTGTAAAATGCATGATTGGAAGAGGAGATGTTGTTCCTTGAGCTTGTGTTCAGCTTTGGTGGAACGCTGCAGCCGGCCAAGTATAGAAGTGTGAGTATGCAAGCAAAGCAAAACCCAAATCTTGTGGGCATGCTTGCTGTGTGCAGCTGTTTTGCTAACCATCATCCAATCTGTTCTTGATTACCCTAGAAGAGACCACATTGTGAACAATGTAACTAAATTGGAAGAAGTATGAGACTCACCAAGACTCTTTAGGCAGCATCTTACAGCCCACATCTGTTGCCATCCATGATGACAAGGGCAGTAGACTCATGGGAACACCATCACTTGAAAGTTTCCCTCCAAACCACTCAACTACCCGACTCAACTAAATTAGCTCTAAATATAAAAATGATAGTAAAAGTTTTTACAAATACATAAAGAGGAGGAGACTGGTTAGAGTGAATATTGGGCCCTTGGAGGACGAGGGGGGATTTAATGGTGAGAAACGAGGAAATGGCTGAAACTTTAAATAAGATTTTATGTCTGTCTTCACGGTGGAGGACACAAACAGCTCACCAAATATTAAAGATAGAGGATTGGTCGGAGGTGAAGTCCTTAATACAATTATTGTTACTAAAGAGGTGGTGCTTGGTAGACTAATGGGACTGAAGGTAGACTAGCCCCCAGGACAAGATGGAATACATCCCAGGTACTGAAAGAAACAGCAGAAGTAATAGCAGATGCGTTAGTAGTTATTTATCAAAATTCGCTGGACTCTGGGGAAGTGCTGGCAGATTGGAAAACAGATACTCTTACGCCACTGTTTAAAACAGACAAAAGTCAGATAACTACAGGCCGGTTAGCTTAATGTCCATAGTTGGGAAAATGCTAGAATCCATCATTAAAGAAGAAATAGCAAGACACCAAGAAAAGATCAAGCAGTTCGATCAAGCAGATGCATCATGGATTCATAAAGGGGAATTATGTTTGATGAATTTACTGGATTTTTATGAAGATGTGACTAGTGCGGCAGAGGGGAACCGGTAGATGTGGTGTTTTTAGATTTCCAGAAAGTGTTCGATAAATTGCTCACAAAAGGTTGCTAAAGAAGGTTAGGGGACACGGAGTTGGGGGTAAAGTGTTAGCATGGATTGAGGATTGGCTATCTAACAGGAAGCAGAAAGTTGCAATAAATGGATGCTTTTCTGGTTGGCAGTCAGTGACTAGTGAAGTGCTGCAGGGATCGGTGCTGGGGTTTCAACTGTTTACCATTTACATAGACAATCTGGAGGAGGGGGCTGAGTGTAGGGTAACAAAGTTTGCTGATGACACGAAGATGAGTGAGAAAATGAATTGCATGAAGGACACAGAAAGTCTGCAGAGAGATTTGGAAAGGCTGAGTGAGTGGACAAGAACCTGGCAGATGAAGTATATTGTTAGCAAATGTGAGATTAACCACTTTGGTAGAAATAATAGTAGGAGGGATTATTATTTAAAGGGCGAAAAGCTGCAGTATGCTACGGTGCAGAGGGACCTGGGCATCCTTGTGTACTAATCACAAAAACCCAGTCTGCAGGTGCAGCAGGTGATTAAGAAGGCGAATGGAATGTTGGCCTTTATGGAGAGGAGGATAGAATATAAAAGCAGATAGGTCTTGCTACAACTGTTCAGGGTACTGGTGAGGCCGCAGCTGGAGTACTGTGTTCAGTTTTAGTTGCTACATTTGCGAAAGGATATATTGGCCTTGGAGGGGGTGCAGAGAAGGTTCACAAGAAGGTTCACTGTGCACGAATCACAAAACCCCCAGAGATTAAGGAATTAGCCTATGAAGAGAGACTGAATCAACTGGGTCTCTACTTGTTGGAGTTTAAAAGGCTGAGGGGGGATCTTATAGAGACATATAAGATGATGAAAGGGCTAGATAGAGTAGAGGTAGAGAAATTCTTCCCACTTAGAAAGGATAGCAGCAGGACTAGGGGACACAGCCTCAAAATAAGGTGGGGGGGGGGGGGCAATTTAGATCGGAGTTGAGGAGGAACTTCTTCACTCAAAGGATGGTGAATCTCTGGGTTTCTCTGCCCGTTGAAGTGATGGAGGCTACCTCGCTGAATATATTTAAGTCATGGGTAGATAGGTTTTTGATAGACAAGGGAACTAAAGGTTATGGGGAGAAAGTGGGTAAGTGGAACTTATCAACTTCAGATCAGCCACGATTTTGTTGAATGGCGGTGCAGACTCGAAGGAATCAATGGCCCACTCCTGCTCTTATTTCTTATGTTCCTATAATGATGGCAAATGTGAGGTTATCCACATTGGAAGAAATAATAGTCTGATGGAATATTATGTAAATGGTGAAAAGTTGCCACATGCTGCTGTGCAGAGGGACCTCAGGGTTCTTGTGCACGAATCACAAAAACTTAGTCTGCAGGTGATCAAGAAGGAGAATGGAATGTTGGCCTTTATAGTGAGGTGGATAGAATATAAAAACAGGGAGGTCTTGCTGCAACTGTACAAGGCACTGGTGAAGCCGCAACTAGAGTACGGTGTGCAGTTTTGGTCCCCTTATTTGTGAAAGGATATATTGGCCTTGGAGGGAATACAGAGAAGGTTCACCAGGTTGATACCGGAGATGAGGGTGTTAGCTTATGAGAGAGATGGAGTAGATTGGGCCTGTACTCGTTAGAGTTTAGAAGGCTGAGGGAGGATCTTACGGAGATTTACAAGATAATGAAGGGGCTAGATAGGTAGAGGTAGCGAGATTCTCTCTTTAGAAAGAAAACCAGAACTAGAAGGCACAGCCTCAAAATAAGAAAAAGGGGGCAGTTTAGAACAGAGTTAAGGAAGAACTTCTTCTCTCAGAAGGTGATGAATCTCTGGAATTCTCTGCCCATTAAAGTGGCGGAGGCTACCTCGTTGAATATATTTAAGTCACAGGTAGATATATTGCTGCTCAGTAAGGGAATTAGGGTTACGGAGAGCAGGCAGGGAAGTGGAAGTGATCCACTTCAGATCAGCCATGATCTTATTGATTGTTGGGCAGGCTCAAAGGGCTAGATGGCCTACTCCTGCTCCTATGGTGTAATATGGAGATTACACCATTGACCAGAAACTGAACTGGACCAGCCATATAAATACTGTGGCTGCCAGAGCAGGTCAAAAGCTAGGAGTCCTCAGGAGAGTAATTCATCTCTTAACTCCCTGATATCTGTCCATCTACAAGGCACAACAGTGTAATGGAAAATTCTTCATTTGCCTTAAAGAATGCAGCTCCAACAACACTCAGGAAGCTTTACACAATCCAGGACAAAGAAACCAACTTGATTGCTACCCCCATCTATAAGCATTCCCTCCTCCCCCTATAATTCAGTGGCAGCAGCACGTACCATTTACATGACATACTGCAGGAATTTACCGAGACTCTTTAGATAGAATCTTCAAAGTGCGTGACTGCTACCATCGAAAAGAACAAGGATGGCAGTCACATGGGAGCACCACCATCTACAAGTTCTCCTCCAAGCCATTCACCACCTTGACTTGGAAATTGCCACTCCTTCACTGTCACTGGGTCAAAATCCTGAACTCCCTCCTTCACCGTACTGTGGGTGCACGTTACACTATAGGGACTTCAGTGATTCACAAAGACAACTCACAAAGACAATTAAGAATGAGGGGTAAATGCTGACCTAGACAGCAATGCCCACAACCCATTAATTTTTTTAAAAAAAACATTTGACCTTTTTGTTCCTCATGAACTTAGTCAATGCTCCTTTGAATTATGACATCAAGACTAGGTTATGTTGTTATATTACCTCAGCAAGTTGCATGAAATATCCTTGCTCAATATGATATAATGAGTAATTACAGCAGTGTGATATGATGCCAGAACTGTTTTGTAAGTTATTTTCACTCCGTGTTTCCATTGTTTCACTATTTGTAGAATTGTTCATCAATTATTTTAATTCCTACAGGTAATCTACCAGGATCAGTTCCCATCAGTTCTTAAGGAAAGGTAAGTCATCATATCTTGTCAGTATTCTTTAAATTTGGACTCCCATTTGTGAAACATTCAGCAAAGCATTAGTTATTATGTACATAACTTAGTAAAATGCAAACGTAAGAACTACGTGCATATACGGACAAAAACAGGCCATTCGGCCAAACCAGTCATGTCTGCAGACATATTTTCCCATCATCGTAACCTTTTATCCTCTTCTCCATCGTATACTTTTCTAGTTTCCCCTTAACTACTATTCACTTCAATCACTCACTGTGGCAGTGAGTTCCACATTCCCACTACTCTACAACTTAAAACATTTCTGCTGAAATTCTGATTGGATTTCTTGACAACTACCCTATATTGATGGTCAATATTCATGGCTCTTCCTTATAAGAAGGAACATTGGTCAGGATCTTCCAGGCATAATATCCTGTCCAATGTCCCTGTATTCACTTATCAAAACTTTCATAATTTTAACCACTCTATTAAATTACCCCTCAGTCTCCATTTCATAAGAGAACCAGCCTGTCAATCCTTTCTTGATTTGTATACCCACACATTTCTGGCACTCTCTCTGTAAATCTTCTCTCAACCATTTCCAGTGCCTCTATAATGTTTTCATAATATGGTGACCAGATCTGCATGTAGTATCTGAAATGTAGTCAAACCAAGACTCAATACAGGTTTAGCACAACTTCCCTACTTAGAAGTTCACAGTATGGAAACAGGCCCTTCGACCCAACTTGTCCATGCCACTCAGTTTTTAACCACTAAGCTAGTCCCAATTTCCTGCATTTGGTCCATATCCCTCTATATCCAACTATCCCATGTAAATGTAAATGCTCAAGACAAAATTGTACTCGCCTCTACTACTGCCTCTGGCAGCTCGTTCCAGACCAGGTGAAAAAGTCCCAGTCTATCCATCCTTTCCTCATAACTCAAACCATCAAGTTCCAGTAGCATTTTGCAACTCTATCCTTCTAGAAATAAAGCTGTGTGCTTTGTTTCCTTTGTACTGCCTTGCCTGTGATGCAAATTGCAATGGCAAAATTTTAATATCAAGCATGACGAGAATTAGTTTTTTAAATGTTTATTTTCACTCAGCTAAATAGAGGACTATAGGCTTCTAGTGTCAATTTTGGAATGTCTTAAGCTTATTATTTTATAAGGCATTTGCAGACTATAATCTTCACAGTAGCTCAATGGCGATCTTTGAGCGATGGTACTTCTTCTAAAACTCCTCTAGGACGATGAGATTTCTCCACCAGTATGAACAAGCTCAGCAATCCAGGGGAACCTGGTCATTAAATATGATTCATATGTTGCCTTCTGATCTTGGAAAAAAACATTTTTTTTTAAACGAATCCAACCGATGATCGCGATCAGGAAACTAGGAATTGTGAACAGTGCGGGTAATAATTCCTGAATTTTGTATGTGCTTTACGTGCAGCTCTAATTATGGCCAGCTCCCAAAAAATAGTTTCCTAGCAGTTCATCAGCAGTTTCTAAGTATAAAAATAGCCATCGATCCAGGTGTACTGATTATTTGGTTTCTGTCTGACAGAATTATTGAATGTTCGAAGCACAAGTCTAACTAGAACAAAAAGATGCACATGGCAGGTTAATACTCACAAACTGCAACACACCAGCCTAAACATTTTTTTAAATTATGAAAATCATTGAGTGTGATTCTCCCAGCCTGCTATGTTAGTTGAATGGCATCCAGCCAATCCCAACTCTCCTAGGCCATTTTTTTTGAACATAATCAGCCTTGTGCTGGATATCACACGAGGCTGATTAAAATATAAAAATATCAATTTCCATATCATTAGCAAACATGGGACAGTATCTTCTGAATTCACTAATGTCACCCTCTTCCCACCAGGAGAGATTCCCGCCAGGGGAGATTAAAGCTGGCTTCTACCAGCCTGGCACCCTGCCACTGCAGCCAAGCACTTGGCACTGCTTACCAGGCCCTGGGCAGTGCAAAGGAGGCAGGGCAAGAAGGGACAGGCCTACAAGGCAGGGAGGGGGGTGGGGCAAGACTCATTGGTGGGGGAACCCACTGCACCATTCGCATTAGGGATTGGTGAGGTTGGGAGGGATGGTCGATCAGAGCTGGACATGGGGAGGGGTCAGGCTGTTCATGGGGGTATGGAGGTCATGGAAGCTGGCCCTTGCAAGGGAAGAGCCTAGGAAGCAAGCAGGAGGCCAGCAATTAGGAGACTGGTGATGGGAGGGGGCCAGTGTACGTACATCGATCTTTCCACTGATAGATCAGCGCATGCTCAGTTGCCCGCTAAGTACACGGATGCTGGTGTCTCAGGTGGATTCAGTCTCCACATCCCCCTTCACCAGTGTGAATCCCTCCCGGGGAATCATTCCCCTCTGCTCACTCAAAAATGTGAAGGAAAAGTTCCCTTTTTCTCACTCATTGGGCACTTAATTTTTGTGCGGGGGGGGGGGGGGGGGGGGGGGAGGGGGAATCACCTCCCCTTTGTCTTCTTTCTTATGTGTTTGCTTATATTTACCTGCGTGAGTTAACACTGTTGTTTTATGCATCCATTCCTATTTTCCTTTTAATTTCCTTTGAATGTCCATTTTTAAACTCATTCAACCTCTTGCAGACATTCCACCATGTCTTCATTGACTCTATCGATGATGCTCTGCTATGTTAATTGTCTCTTCTGAATTGTTGGGAGTCATCCTGCACCACCAAAAGTGTACCCCAGCCCTGCATTACAATGGCAACCAATCACTCTCAGGTCTCATCTGTAAAATGGGCTTTTCAGGGTTGACATTGATCTAATTATCACAAGTGCCATTTTCTCTACAGCAGAATGAATGTTGGCTAGTTGTTGACGTGTTGAATATTAAGCTGCATATCACATTGAAGAATCATTCTTGTGGATGAATTATGAATGACTGTTCTTGCTCCTAATTGTGAAATTACTTTTATTGATATTATCTGCTTTTAGCAATAAAATGCTTACAGTTTATTTGTTTCAAATGCAAATGTTTTGGGAGTAAGATATTTAAGATCAGAACTTTTCTGGTCATTATGCATAGACATCATAAATATATCTCCTCTGGGCTTCTCAAAATCGTAAATTCATCTCTTTGTAAATTAAATCATTTCTGCCTTGCAGAGCTGTAAATATACCCATGCTGCTTTTACTCGTTTATCCATACATACTCCTGTAACACAAGTATGAGTATTGAGCCCTCATAGCTTCTTCACAGATGGAAGGGTATGAATCTTAAAGTGTATAAATCTTAAAGTGTATAGCTTTGATTCAATGACTTGTAATAAGTAGGAAAGTAGGATTATCATAAATCTGACTCTGATCATTAGCATCAAATACTTGTTACCAAAAAACCATTTATCTGCTCTTTATCTAGGAAGGACAATTAGCTCCCTTAAGTAGTTTTTTCCCTCCTTCACTGAAGTCTTTTCTTTCTCTAACTACCCTGGATTTCACCTGATCATGATTTTGATTCCTTTTCAGATGTATACAGTGCATCTTAGAAGTGGAACAAAAAACAGAAGATACTAGAAAATCCCAGCAAGTCTGACAAGAGAGAGAGCAGAGCCAAAGTTTTGAGTCTGGATGACCCTGTGTCAGAAAGTCTTTGAATCATAGGATTTTTATAACACAAGAAGACACTATTCAGACTGTTTTGTCCTAGTATCATTGCCACCCTCATATCCTCCACTCACCTCCTACCTTGTGCTCTTGTAACTTTTTTTTTCCTACAGTAAGAAGTCTCACAACACCAGGTTAAAATCCAACAGATTTATTTGGTAGCAAGAGCTTTCAAAGCACTGCTCCAATATCAGGTGAGTGCCAGGCCCTCCAAAAGCTTGTGCTAGCCGATAAACTTGTTGAACTTTAACCTAATGTTGGTGAGACTTTTTACTGTGCCTATGCCAGTCCAATGCCAGCATCTCCATATCATGTTTTCCTACAGGTGCTGATCCAATATCCTTTTGAACAGATATAGTTATATCTGTAACCATTGCATTCTCAGACAGTAGATTCCAAGTTCTAACCACTTGCTGCTTAAAACATTTCCCTCGTGTTGCAGTTGCCTTGCAGCATGAACTCGAATTCAAAGAGGCCGGAACAAAGCTTTCTACTCGTGACCTATCCAATCATCTCGAGCTGAGCTATTTGCCTGAGATTTCTTTGCTCACAGCTCATTGATCTACTTAATGATCAACTCCTGCTTCCATATGTAGCTATTGACGAATAACCTCCTCACTGATTAAATCAAACCAGGGCTGTTTCAATGATTAAATCAGCCACAGATTCCTGTAAAAGTTGCATTATATAATTTATGGTTTTAGTTACATTGCAATTGACATTATTGATAAAACTGAGTGGCATAAATGCACTTCAGAAGCATAAATGTTATACTGTGACTTTGAGTAATAGAAGTTTGTATTAACTTGTAACTGGTAATAATTTAAGGTATGTTTATTGAAACCATGGGCCCAATTCTCCCGTCACAACCCACAACTTTTCTGGCGGGTCCGGTCGGGAGAATAGCATCATCGGCCTTTTTCCGGGATTTGCGCATGGGCCGGGAATGCATGCAAATCCCAGAGTCAGAACAGTCAGAGTCCAGGCCATGCTGGAAACCAGCAGGAAGACTGATAAGTTAAGTTATTTGAATCTTTTTTAAATATGTTTAACATTTCATTATCAGGAACTTGATGGGCCCAATTGAATCTCCCACCCCATTAGGCGAACTTAATTCTGGCAGCATTCAGACTAGCTCCCAACGTTCGGGGAACTAGCGCAAGACCCCACCAGAATGAAGAGAGAGTGATTGGGGTCCCCTAGGCAGCAGGGATGGTGCCACCTGGGCATGGGCATCCTGCAGTGCCAGCCTGTGCCCTCTGGCACTGTCCAAGGAACAGTGCCCATATCCAGGGGGCACCTTGGCATTATCCATCAGGTATTAGATACGCCAAGGGGGTAGGGCCTACTGTGGGCAGGGCCTAGGGGCAATCGGTGGTGTGGTGGGGTCCTACTGCCACTCTGCAATACAATCAGTCTGGACTGGAGGGAGGCCAGCAATCGGTGTGGTCTAGGGAGTAGCGGTCTGCCAAGGAAGGGCTTGTCTGATGGGGTGAGGGAGTGGAGAGATCAGCACTGGGTGTGGTGGGCTGGACATCAGGCTGCTCCGAGTGGGGGGTGTCAGAACTGGTCCAGGAATTGTTGTGGGGGCCGTGATAGGGCCATGGGGGCTGGAGGGTTGGGAGGGGCAGTATTTTGGGGTCCAACCCCAAGTTTCATAAGAGTGAGAAAACTGGAGCAATCCACATTGGTCCATAAGGCTGTGTCATTTTTTTGGGAGGGTGATGACTGCATGCCAATTCGGGGGGAATGGGCTTTAAACATGTCTGTGAGCACGTTTACAAATTGCTCTGCTGCTCTTTTGTATGGTGCTCCGGTCTTACTGTGCATTGGAAGGCCACCACGTCCCTCTACCTCCGTGGCATGGATATCAGGATCCCTTCGTCCATCCCCATCCTCCACATCAGCAGCATGTTTCCCAACCCCTGACATGCATCTCCAGCATTGGGGCTCTTCCAATGAATCACCCTTCATAACCCCCAACTTGGCCTCTCTCATGTCCCACCGCTGAACGAAACCTCCTGTGCACAACCTACCTTATTGGCCCCACACAGGCCTCATGCTCTTGGCACTGCCTTTGGCACACTGGCAATGCCAAAGTGGCACTGCTAGGTGTCAGGTGCACACTGCCAGTGTGCCATAAGTATATTGCCAGGTAGACATTGCCCAGTGCAAACTGTCCAGCCATGTCCCCTGCCACTTGAGGCCCCTGGCATGGCCATCATGTCTGGTCTCATCTGGAGGAGACCCCATTAATGATTGTCACTGGTCTCATGCGAAGGTTGGAAGATTGCTTTCCAAGGCCAACTGCAGCCAGGAATGTCTTTCATGCCCATTTCCAGGCCTGCCAAATGCATACTCCTATGGGCCAAAATTCAGGCCACCTCCTTTTACCCAAAATGTGAGATCCAGAGTAGGATTTCTGGCAGTTCTCAACTCAAGGCCGGAAACTCCTGTCCGAAGTCGATGGAACTTAGCATTGCCAATCCTGCCCGTTACAATTCCTGTGGTGGGCTGGACAGGAGAATTCCACTTCAAGTTTCTGGCTGCTGTAAGTAACTCCATAACATTAGTGAGAGAAGAGCATACAGAATCTCCTGGTGACCAACACCATCCTGTCATTTATTTACTGTTTGTGGCATTTTGTTGCACACAAATTGGCTATCCTGTTTTCCAAGAAAACAATAGTTATTCAAACATATTAACTCCAGATTATTGTAGAATGTCTTTGAAATCTAAAATATCTAACAAACTGCATCCTCTTTCATAGATATAAGAGTACACATCATAATTACTGAAATCAGATTAGAAGAATTTAGACACAGGAAGGTGTTCCTTTTTTTTTAAAATGTGGGAAAATAAATCAAAAACAAGATGCACAAAATAGCCCAAAGGCTGAGTTTGAAATGAAGTGAGAGGCAAAGAAGACGTTGGAGTTTTGCCTAATACTGGCGCAATATTACACATACTAGTTCAAATATAGAGTGGGGTGTGAGAAAATAATGAAATTTACCAATTAAACTCAGTGATGGTGCAAAATAACCTGGTTGTTAACAGTGGTCTGCAACAGTAATTTTAAATAATCACCTTTATTACATAGTAGGTCAAAATCTTAATTCGAGCCTTTAATTTTAAATTAGCATAGTGGTGCTCAAACTTTCCCTGTTAATTCACACCCACAACATCTCCTGCCTACATGCATTATTGGTCACGATAGTCTCATTAACATTGTTTGTTGCTCTGAATTCCAAATGATTGTCACAGGACTGGGAATTGAGGTTACATTACCACCGCCTTTTATGAACTCCCCTTGTGAAATGGGACTAAGTAGTATCTTTACTGTCTTTAATTTCAATAGTCAGAAAAAGTCAGTAATGTGGTATATAAATAGATAAGATGCAATGTCATCACTATTTCTAACATAATGAATCTCATCTCTACAAAAAGGTAGAAACAGAAAGAGATGTGACATATAGCCAATAGGTTGAAATATAGCCCTTCATGTAGGAAAAATGAATGTGGCATAGCACAGCAATTTTTTAAAATATCTGTGGCTGAACTTTTTTTTTTTAAAAGGTGTGGTGAAAAATGGAATTGCTCAGATTTAGAGAGTTCGCCGTGCCATGACATTTTCACTGTGATGCAGCACAGTACAATTATACATTCAGAACTATTGCCTATTCCAGCACTGTGACAATCATTTACCGATTCATCATGCTGAAAAACCCAGTGATGCTTAGAATAATTCTCAGCACCAACTCCTTCACTGACCTTTATTTAATCGTTTGTGGGATGTGGGCGTCTCAGGCCAGACCTGTGTTTATTGCCCATACCTAATTGCCCTTGAGGAGATGGTGATGAGAAGCAGCAGAGAAAGAAATCATCGACCTTGGTGCTTCTCCTGTTTTTGAGACCCTGATCAGCAACACACCTCCCCCAACTCCACCCCCAACCCCTTTAATCCTCTCCCTATATCCTTTGGCCGCCCAGATTTGGCAAACATTGTCACATTGGGGTCAAATTGTTTTACAGAACTTTAGAGAAACTTATTGGACTTTTCTACTCTACGTATCTATTTAGAGAACCTGCTGAAAGTTATGGTTTCAGTATGACACTTGGGGCTAGGATTAGATTGGGGTTAGAACATAGAGCCTGTGCTGTACTGCTCTTTGGCCCTCAATGTTGTGCCGAGCTATATCCAATCCCAAGATCAAGCTATCCCCTCCTGATCATTCTGGAGTGCTCCATGTACCTATCCAATAACTGCTTGAAAGTTGCTAAAGTGTCCGACTCCACTATCACAGCAGGTAGTCTGTTCCACATCTCAACGCCTCTGAGTAAAGAATCTTCCTCGGACATCCCTCCAATATCTCCCTCCAGGAACCTTATAATTATGCCCCCTAGTAACAGCTACATCCACCCGAGGAAATAGTCTCTGCACATCCACTCCATCAATCCCTCTCATCATCTTATAAACTTCTATTAAGTTGCCTCTCATTCTCTTCCACTCCAAAGAGAAAAGCTCCAGCTCCCTCAACCTTTCCTCATAAGACCTACCCTCCAAACCAGGCAGCATCCTGGTAAATCCCCTCCATACTCTCTCCAATGCTTCCATATTCTTCTTATGGCGAGGTGACCAGAACTGAACACAATGTGGTCAGCATACCCCATGGCTCTTAAACTCAAACCCCTGTTAATAAATGCTAACTCATTATAAGCCTTTTTCAGGGCTCTATCCACTTGTGGCAATCTTCAGAGATCTGTGGATATGAACCCCAAGATCTCTCTCTCCCTCCACATTCCTTAGAACCTTGCCGTTGATCCTGTAATCTGCATTCAAATTTGTCCTACCAAAATGAACCACCTCACATTTATAAGGATGAAACTCCATCTGCCACTTTTCAGCCCAGCTCTGCATCCTATCAATGTCTCTTTTCAGCCTACAAGAGCCGTCCACCTCATCCACTATTCCACCAATCTTGGTGTCATCAGCAAATTTACTAACCCACCCTTCAACCCCCTCTTACAAGTCATTGATTAAAATCACAAATAGCTGAGGACCCAGCACTGACCCCTGTGGTACACCACTGGTAACTGGCTTCCGGTCTGAAAATTTTCCTTTCACCATCACCCTGTCTTCTATAATACAGCCAGTTACTTATCCAATTGGCCAAATTTCCTTCTATCCCACACATCCTTATCTTCTTCATGAGCCTACCATGGGGAACCTTATCAAACACCTTACTAAAATCCATGTATATGACATCAACTTCTCTACCTTTGTCCACACACTTAGTTATCTCCTCAAAGAATTCAATCAAATTTGTGAGGTCAGTGTTCGTCTTAACTAACATTATTGACAATATTGTTCTGGTTAGGTTCAGTATTGGGATAGAAAGCACTATTGACACATCAGATAGTCAGTGGGCATATCCTTTTATCCCCTCACTCAGACTAGGCAGAAAGCAACTTCACAAACTGTTGATTCATGGAACCATCTCCCTCCTCATTCTTAAGTTCCACAAAAAAAAAAACATCAGAACATTATTCTTGGCTACTTTGTCAGAAGTCCATGGGAATTCAGATTTTCTAGTGGGTATATTCTGTTGTCTTGATTCCTGCAAAACCTTTCTGACAATAGAATGTCATCAGGAGCCACCAGTCACTCTCTCCTTTCACCTGTCAAGCCCACTCTATTTTTCCTTTAGGGTGACATTTTTATTTAAGTGCTTTCTAATGCCTTGCTCCACATCAGAAACAGAGAATTCAAAAGGATGTTTAACCACTGCACTGAGTAACATGTGAGTCTCCACAACAGAGGGAGTGAAGGACGGACTCATGAAGAATCCAAACCCAATTAGGAAAACAGGAGTGATGGAGATAGGCAATGAAAATATGAGGCTGTGATTGGAGGAGCAGAAAATGGGAGTTATACCTGACTGGTTACTGATAGAAATTTCCAACAGCCAGCCTGTCTACAAGAACCAGAGATTTACCCCTGCCCTGAACCCTGGTCTACAATTCTGTGAAAATGTGTTTATTGAAATGCTTGACTTACAATTTGTGAAAGCTCAGAGAAACGAATATCCTGCTTTACTGTAGATTGCACATCTATCTCATTTATTTCTTCATTTTTAAGTTCAGCAGGTAGTTGCAATAAGATTGTATTTAAATTTTTGCAAAGCATATAAATTATTTCATTTAACAATTTAAGCATAGCTGCTCTAATCCAAATATATCTCAATCAACTCACCTCACTAACAGAAAGGAAACATAGACATGTGAGCATCAGATACCCATTACTCCCTTTTAATAGAACATAGAACATTACAGCACAGAACAGGCCCTTCGGCCTTCGATGTTGCGCCGAACAATATAAAAAGCAATGACCTTCCAAACTAAGCCATTCCCTTCTCTTCCATATACTTATCAACTAACCTCTTAAACGCCACCAAACTTGGCGCATCTACAACTGCTGCAGGCAGGGCATTCCACTCCCGAACCACCCTTTGGGTAAAGAACCTACCTCTGATATCCGTCCTATAACTATCACCCCTTAATTTAAAGCTGTGTCCCCTCGTGCTAGCTTTCTCCATCCTAGGAAAAAGGCTATCACTGTCCACCCTATCTAAACCTCTAATCATCTTATATGTTTCGATAAGGTCCCCTCTTAGCCGCCTCCTTTCTAACGAAAACAACCTCAAATCCCTCAGCCTCTCTTCATAAGACCTGCCCTCCATACCAGGCAACATCCTGGTAAACCTCCTCTGTACCCTCTCCAATGCCTCCACATCTTTCTTATAATGTGGGGACCAGAACTGCACACAATACTCCAAGTGCGGCCGCACTAGAGTTTTGTACAGTTGCAACATGACGTTGCGGCTCCGAAATTCAATCCCCCTACCAATAAAAGCTAAGACTCCATATGCCTTCTTAACAACCTTATCGACTTGACTGCCTACTTTCAGGGATCTATGCACAAATACACCAAGATCCCTCTGTTCATCAACAATATTAAGAATGCTACCATTAGCCCTATACTCTACACATTTATTATTCCTGCAAAGGATATTATTTTTGCTTTGTGTTATAATTAAATAAGGCCAATGAAAGAACTAAGATAAAATTCATGTTGAAGATGTTAGTTGCAAAATTCAAAAATAAAACCCCTGTGCATTGCTCTGATAACAGTGGCCAGGGTCCTTCCTCTCCTGCCTTTTTCTCTAAGTCCTGAAGTCCTCATCCAGATTTATCTCTCAGCAACAATTTTTAGACTGAAAGAGGGGCCTCTTAGGGAAGAGGTCAGGAGGTGAAAGTCCCTGGGCCACAGAAAATATTGTCAAAGTACTGCAAGGATTCAGAGATGCAGTGGGAAGGAGGGGAACAACCTTTATATGTTTCAAGGGGGTGTGCAGCTAACAACACCAGTAAATTCAAATACAGTGGCACAGTGAGTCAGGTACTTACCTTGAGCTCCACTCCTGCACACTGCAGTATATAACTCTGAATTAAGTCCAATCCAAGCACCAAACAGAAGATAGCACACAAAAACAGATAATGCTAACTCCAACAAGTACAACCATGAGGAATGAAGCAAGAATTATTCTACTAGGCAAATCATTCCTGCTGTTCAGAACAACAACAATCATTGGCCAAGTAGCCTGTCAATCAAGTCAGTCTGCATACCTGATTGGGTCCTTTAGATATTGACCATCCTGAATGAATGGCCAATTATCTCAGCATCTACACCCCACCCCCCATTCCCCGAGAGCAGTCACTTTCACTTTACCCATGGACTCAGCTCTTCTATCCATGTTTGGACCTGTAATGAGATCAGGAGCTGAGTGAACCCAAACATGGCCTCACTGAACAGGTTATTGTTGAGTAAGCATTGCTTCATGGCCCTTGGTGACCCTCTCTATCACTTTACTGAAAATTGAGAGCAAACTGATGAGATGGTAATTGGATGGGTTGTATTTACATAGAAACATATGTAGGAATTAGAAGGAGGAGTAAGCCATTCAGCCCTTTGAGCCTGTTCCCACCATTCATTATTATCATAGCTGGTCATCAAATTCAATGCCCTAACCCCTCCTTATCCCAATATCCTTTGATCCCTTTAGCGCCAGGAACTATATCTAATTCCTTTTAATTCCTTCTTGAAATCACACAACATTTTGGCCTCACTTCAGTGCTAAAAGGTTTGCCTCTTTTCCTGGACACACCCATCATCGGGAACATTCTTTCAGAATCTACCCTGTCTGATCCTGTTAGAATTTTATAAGTTTCTATCAGATTCCCTCTCACTCTTCTAGACTCCAGCGAATATAAGCCTAACCGATTTAGTGTCCCCTCATATGACAGTCCTGCCATCCCATGAATCAGCCCGATAAACCTTCACTGTACTCCCCAGCAAGAACATCCTTCATCAAATAAGGCCACCAGAACTGCACACAATAGACCAAGTATGCCCTCACCACACCCTCTACAATTGCAATAAAACATTCCTATTCCTATACTCAAACCCTCTTGTTATGAAGGCTGACATACCATTTGCCTTCTTTGCTGCCTGCTGTATCTGCATGTTTACTTTCAACTACTGGTGCACGGGGACGACAAAGTCTCACTGAGTATCCACCTCTCTCAATTCACATCTATTCAAATAATAATCTGCCTTCCTATTTTTGCTACCGAAGTGGATAACCTCATATTTATCTGCATTATACTGCATCTGCCATGCATATGCCCACTCACTCAGCCTGTCCAAATCATGATAAAGCATCTCTATATTCTCCTCACAGCTCACCCTTCCACTCAATTTTATATCAACTACAAATTTGAGGAAAATACATTTAGTTCCCTTATCTAAATTATTAATACATAACTTGAGCAGATCCCTATGGAACACCACTAATCATTGCCTGCCAATTGGAAAAAGACCCATTTATTTAAACTCTTTACTTCCAGTCTGTTAATCAGCTTTCTATTCATCTCAAGTCACTAAATACAATCACATGTGCTTTAACTTTACATAATAGTCTACTATATCAGATCTTGTTGAAAGTTTTCTGAAAGTTTAAATGAACCACATCCATTAATTCTCCCTGGTCATCTCTACTAGTTATATCTTCAAAGAATTGCAGTGGATTTGTCAAGCATAATTTCCCTGTCATAAATCAATGCTGACTTTGTCTGCTTTCCAAATGTTGAACTATAAATTCCATGAAAATGGACTCTAGCAAGTCCCTACGACCAAGGTTAGTCCCACTGGTCTATAATTCCCTGTTTTTTCTCCACTTTGCCTTTTGAATAGCAGGCATACATTAGCTACTCTCCAATCTGTGGGAAATATTCCAGAGTCCAAAGAATTTTGGAAAATAATCACCAATGGATCTATTATTTCTGGGCTACTTCCTTAAGTATTCTGGGAATGAAGATTATGAGGATCTAGTGATTTATCCACCTTTAATCCCATTAATTTCTCCAAAACCATTTCTCTACCAGTATTGATATCCTTCAGTTCCATAGTAGAATATGTATTTCTCAGAACTTCTAGTATATTATTCATGTCTTCCTCTGAGAAGATAAAACCAAAATACAAATTTAGTTCCTCAGCCATTTTGTTGTTCCCTGTTACAAATTCCCCTATTTCTGACTGTAAGGGGCCTTTTTATATATCTATAGAAACTTTTGCAGTCAGTTTTTATGTTCTCCATATTTGTTCTGCTTTTTGTGTGGAGGACTTAGCTAGGAAATCTTCCACATTGCAGGTAGATGCCAGTGTTGTGGCTGCATTGGAACAGCTTGGCTAGGCCACACAGCACATTCTGGAGCACAATTTTTTTGCCTTCTGTCATAGTTTATTATAATCTATTTAATTATGCATCTTCAGCTTTGTTGAAGCAATATTTCAGACAACATTTCTCACAGTATTGAACTGACTAGCCATGAACACTCCAGTACCACACTTCTCAGATAGACATTCACGCAGGCGATAAATTTTTCCGTATTCATTGACCTTGCAATATTTAAGAACAACAAGCTTGACCTTCTTCCTCTTGTGCTGATTTTTCTTTGGTGTGATGTAAGACTTCTTCCTCTTCTTGGCACCACCACGAAGTTCCATACAAGGTGCAAAGTTAATTCCTTTTGGATGTTGTAATTAGAGAGTGTATGTCCATCCTCTGACTGTTTTCCAGCAAACATCAGTCGCTGCTGATCAGGGGAACGCCTTCTTTGTCTTGAATCTTAGCCTTTACATTCTTCAGTACCAACAGGCAGATCCTTAAAATCAGTAAGAAGTCTCACAAACCAGATTAAAGTCCAACAGATTTATTTGTAGCAAACACTACTAGCTTTCCGAACTGGCTGTTCCTTCGTCAGGTGAAACAACCAGTTCCAAAAGCAAGTGGCGTTTGCTACAAATAAACCTGCTGGATCCCAGTCCAATGCTGGCATCTCCACACCCTAAAATCAGCCCAGTGTTACTTCCTTATCAAGTTGCTAATGCACTACTCCCTTCAGACCCCCAAACAACAATCCACTCCCACCAAAGGTAAATATCTGCTGTGGCTTGGCTGGTAGCAATCAAAGGATGAGGATTCATGTTCCACTCAGAAAATTGAGCACAGCAAGCTAGGCTGATATTACAGTATTGAGGGAGTGCTGCTTTGTTGGAGGTGCCAACAATGTAGAACACAGAACATAGAACACTACAGCACAAACAGGCCCTTCGGCCCACAAGTTGTGCCGATCATAGGCCATAGAACTATCTGTAACTCCCAATCCCATTAACTCCCATGTACTCATCCAGAAGTCTCTTAAAAGACCCCAGCGAGTTCATCTCTACCATCACTGACGGCAACCGATTCCATTCACTGACCACCCTTTGAGTGAAAAACTTACCTCTAACATCTCCTCTGTACTTGCCCCCCAGTGCCTTAAACCTGTATCCTCTCATAGCGACCATTTCAGCCCTGGGAAATAGCCTCCAAGAATCCACTCTATCTATTCCTCTCAACATCTTATAAACCTCTATCAGGTCACCTCTCAACCTTTGTCTCTCCAGGGAGAAGAGACCTAACTCTCTCAACCTATCTTCCATAAGGCATGCCCCCCAATCCAGGCAACATCCTTGTAAATCTCCTCTGCACCATCTCAATAGCTTCCACATCCTTCCTATAGTGAGGCGACCAGAACTGCACACAGTACTCCAAGTGGGGTCTGACAAGGGTCTTAAAAAGTTGCAACATTACCTCCCAACTCCTAAACTCAATCCCTCGATTAATGAAAGTCAGTGCACCATATGCCTTCTTGACCACATCCTCCACTTGCGGGGATGATTTAAGAGTCCTATGGACCTGGACCCCAAGATCCTTCTGCTGCTCAACACTGCCAAGACTCCTACCCTTGATATTATACTCCTTCATCCCATTGGTCCTGCCAAAATGGACCATCATCCATTTATCCGCATTGAAATCCATCTGCCACTTCTCCGCCTAGTCTTACATCCTATCTATGTCTGGCTGCAACTTCTGACATCCCTCCAGACTATCCACAACACCACCAACGTTCGTATCATCGGCAAACATAGTAACCCATCCCTCCACTTCCTCATCCAGGTCATTTATGAAAATGGTAAACAGCAAGGGTGCTAGAACAGATCCCTGCGGCACTCCACTGGTGACCGACCTCCATACAGAAAAAGACCCATCCACAATCACTCTCTATCTTCTGCAGGCAAGCCAGTTCTGGATCCACAAGGCCAAATCCCCTTGGATCTCATGCCCTCTCACCTTCTCAAGAAGTCTTGCATGGGGGACCTTATCAAACGCCTTACTGAAATCTATGTAAACCACATCCACTGCTCTTCCTTTGTCAATGTGTTCAGTCACATTGACGAAGGAATGTGTAAACCAAGGCTTTTTTGCCTTCTCTAGTGGATAGTAAAGAAAGCTATTTTGTATGCTTATCCTTCAATCGCCTTCATTGATGCAAATTATCTGGTCATTATTACATTGTTGTTTGCTTAAATTTCCTGCGTGCTGACTGGCTGAAATTACATTACAACTAAACTTCAAAAGCATTTCATTAGCTGTGAAATATTTTGGGACTTCCTGAAAGGCACAATATAAATGTAAGTTATTTATTGCTCATATTTATAAAATGATCCTGTTCGGCCAGCCCATTCTTCCTCATCTGGTTCTTTGACATGTAAAGTTAAAAACTCATTAAAGATCTTTTCAGAAGCAGGGGTCATGATCCATGATCTGCCCAAACCTATTCCCATTAAGGTGGGCAGCATGTGAATTTAGTAATGCATTCTCATTTACATGATTTCTGTGTGCACCCCAGAACATTCTGCATTGCCGGATGGTTATGCACACAGCAGGACGCCTAACACTTTGAGGCTAGGATGTATTTGACTCCTAAAGGCAGTCTGTCTCTCTTAAAATGATGCTGTATTAAATCAAAGGAGGCTGCTACTGACTGTCACTGCTTTGATTGAAAATAATGGCACCAGGGCAGAGACAGTTCACAATTGCAGCAATGGCCTAAGTCATGATGATAAATAGGAAAGACATTATGGGCTGCATCTTTTGTGCCCCCACTGGGTGTGTTTCAGCAGGACTGTTGGGGGGTGCAGTTGTAGGGAACACATAAAATAGCAGTTCATATGTCAGTACTGCACTAACTTGGGAAGCCAGTGTAGAGTTGGCAATCAGCATGTGATCTGCCACCAACCAGACACGTGTGGGCTGCAGACAAGTTATCAGAAGAGGATGATTTGTCTATCAGCTCACCAGAGGACTAGCTCACACTGAGTTTTGCTATGGGTGTTCAGCAGAGGATCTCAGTGGGACAGCTTTCAGGAGATTGCTTATAGTCAGGCAGTTTTGTTTCACTGTCAAGGAGAACAGAGGAGTTTCATTCCAACATGGCACATCAGGGCATCCCTGAATGCAGGCAGCAGCAATACGTCGCAAAATCTCCAGCAATGTACCACAGCAGATATAAATTGTGGAAACACCTTGCCTGCAGATTGAATACCTGATTCTTTAAACAACACTAACTGAGGAGGGGCGAGGGTGAATTCTTCATGCTTTTGAAACACTGTTTAGCTGAGGATGATTAATAGAATCATAGAACCTCTACAGTGCAAAGGGAGGCCATTCAGCCCCTCGAGTCCATGTTGACAACAATCCCACCCAGGCCCTATCCCTGTAACCCCACATTTTTACCTTTCCACACCATTTAACCAGTTTACTATGGTCATTCAAACTAACTCTATTACAGGCATTTAGTGCATGTAAACTGCTGAACTTTCTAAATGTGTATAAAATCAACTCACATGTCTGACAATGGCCATGAGAGGAGCTTTCCTAATGGTTCAGATTCATGACAAGCACATCTGCACTCGTGACCATCCCATCAGGGGGCATCACACAAATCATGTAGGAATTAGCCAGAAATCCAGATAAATGGTGGTTCATTTTGGCAGGTCAAATGGGATGAAAGAATATAATATTAAGGTTAAGACTCTTAGCAGTGTGGAAGATCAGAAGGACCTTGGGGTCCGGGTTCATAGGACCCTCAAATCGGCTTCGTAGATAGAGCATGTGGTTAAGAATGGTGTACTGGCCTTCATCAATTGAAGAATTGAGTTCAGCTTTATAAGACCTTGGTCAGACCCCACTTGGAGTACTGTGCTCAGTTCTGGTTGCCTCATTACAGGAAGCATGTGGAAGCCATTAAAAGGGTGCAGAGGAGATTTACAAGTATGTTACCTGGATTGGGTGGCATGCCTTATGAGGATAGGAAATGAGAGCTTGGTCTTTTCTCCTTGAAGAGATGACGGATGAGAGGTGACCTAATAGATGTGTAAAAGATGTTGAGAGGTGTAGATCGGATGGATTCTCAGAGGCCTTTTTCAAGAGCTGGAATGGCTGCCACAAGAGGACACAGGTTAAGGGTGCTGGGGAGTAGGTGTAGAGGAGATATCGGAGATAAGTTCTTCACTCAGAGAGTGATGGATGTGTAGAATCGGCTAAAGCCGGTGGTGATGGAGGCAAATTCGATAGGGTCTTCTAAGAAATTTTTGGATGAGCACATGGGACTTAATAGGTTTGAGAGTTATAGGTAAGCCTAGTAGGTAGAGATATGTGGGCCGAAGGACCTGTTTGTGCTGTAGTTTTTCTATGTTCTATGTTCTAACGTGGCCTCTACCAACTTCTAGTCTTTAAGGTTTCCATGCCCCGGCACCAGTGGCTCTACACAGCACTATTTCTCAGCTGTGATCTAATACAAGTAGTTTGTAACAAACTGATTCTAATGTTGGTTGTGCTGGTATGGAGTTGAGGTAGAGTGCGGTGGGAAGTGGGGGATTGGAAGGGGTATGCTGGCCAAGTTTTAACCCAACTCACTTGTCAGAAAACTGATGAGATTGGGTAGATTGCTGATTTAACAATTCTCCCAGTTTTGTTTTCTGATCATGTTAATGAAGTTGATAGTGTGCATAAGTAAAATCCGTATTCCACCGGAATCCATGAGTTTTACCGCCCCCTCACCCTAACAATCACCTCTATATGAGGTACCTTAAAATTACCCTTCCAGTAACTAAATGTCAATTGTGACACATTACTATTTTATATAACAATAATAAATAAAATACTAAATACTATGGATTGTGGATTTGAAACAAAAACAGAGAACATTGGAAAAATTCAGCAGGTCTGACAGTATCTGTAGAGAGAGAAAACAGCTAATGTCTTAAGTCTATTTGATTCTTCATTGCTTTTTTAGATTCTTCATTTTATATCATGTTACGAATCCTGTAGAGACAAATAAATTTGAAAAAGAAATTCAAACTTACATAGCTGAAAGAATGAAATGTCAAGAGTTCTCAAATTAAAAATTTTACTGTGACAAATAAAACCATAAGACCATAAATTATAGGAACAAAATTAGGCCATTCAGCCCATCGAGTCTTCTCCACCATTCAATCATGGCTGACATGATTCTCATCATGTGGAGATGCCGGCGTTGAACTGGGGTAAGCACAATAAGAAATCTCACAACACCAGGTTAAATTTCAACTGGTTTATTTGGCAGCATTAAGCTTTCAGAGCACTGCTCCTTCATCAGGTGAGTGACGACTTATTAAATTACCTCTGGCTGAAGAAATTTCTCCTCATCTCAGTTTTAAAGGAGAATACCTTCATTCTGAGGTTCTACCCTCAAGTTCTAATCTCTCTTGCTAGTGGAAACGTCCTCTCCACTGCCACTCTATCTAGACCTCTCAGCATTCCATGAGTAATAATACTAATAATGACTAAAATGCTACTGACTAAACATATTTTTGTAAACAGCTTTTATTAGTTATAGAAAAGAACTTTCCCCTTTTACACATATCTCATATCACACTCCCCAAAAAATTGCAGTTCTAATAGCAATAATCCACGGTTGCTCCCATATTCTGAAATGTTCCTTTATCTCGGGTTTTATGAGTACTAACATTGAGTGATCTCAGGTGCTTTCCACCTAAGCAGCAAAGTTGTTTGGATGATTCTTTCTCCTCCTGCCATGCCAGAATGAATCTCTGAGAATGCTTGAATGGTTGCAGGATGTGCCTCTTCAGTTACAGTTCATAATGTCAAGAAATCCCTTCCCACAAAACCTCTGCACTCTGTGATATTTCTGTGGAGCAGCTCAGTAGCACAGTGGTTAGCACTGCTGCTTCACAGCTCCAGGGACCTCGGTTCAATTCCTGGCTTGGTCACTGTCTGTGTGGAGTTTGCACATTCTCTTGGCGTCTGCATGGGTTTCCTCTGGGTACTCCGGTTTCCTCCCACTGTCCAAAGATATGCAGGTTAGGTTCATTAGCCATGCTTAATTTGCCCTTAGTGTCCTGAGATGTGTAGGTTAGAGGGATTAGTGGGTAAATATGTAGGGATATGGGGATAGGGGCTGGCTGAGATTATGGTTGGTGCAGACTTGATGGGCCGAATGGCCTCTTTGAATACTATAGAGTTTCTATGATGTTATTGATTTGTAAGGAAGCCTGTAACCTGATTTAAAAATGGCTTCCGCTGCCCTCTTCTACTCGAAAAAAATTAACTTGTAACTAGACAGAAATGCTAATTAGTTATCCTTGATCCAAGTGCTTTCATCTTAGAAGTAAATAGAATATTTACAGAACAACTATCTATAACATGATACTTTCAACATCTTTCTGGGACTTTGGGAAACTCATAGCCTATGCCTTGTAAACCCAGATACCGCTGCCATTGTTTCCAAGTATAAATTCCTCGCACTTTCTTCTCAGTAAAGTGATCTAAGCTTTCATTTGATTTTAAGAATCAAACCAGCCAGGCTCCCTGTTAGGCAGATGTCAATTCAAGTCACATGACTGACTTCATTTATGCTTAATTCAAAGATACGATTCCAAAACATAATAATCTCACAAATCGTACAAGTATAACAATCAAAAGCTATATTTTAATGCTCCATTTATTGCACAATGAACATGTCACACATGTTATATCTCTATGAATGAAATATTCCAGCCACATCACCTCAAAACTGGAAAATCCCACCCGAGGTCAACTGACCTTCACATGGTTCACTTCCCAACCTTCGCCCCACCCCATCTTCCCCTCTCACCCCCCCATTCACCCCTCTCCCCCCCGCACTATGATTCCCATGGCAGACGGGATGGGAAAATTCCGATGAATGTGTTTAGGGCTGGTACAGGTTTTGCTAATTAAAGCATATGGAAGAGTTTGGTTGCAATATGGCACAGGGCTTCCCCAAACATAGACAGCAGTTCACCACAAAATCTCCAAAAATGTACCACAGCATCTCCAATAACTTCCCAGCAGCAGATAGAAGTCAGAAACACCTTACCAACAAGTTGGATACCTGACTCTTTAAACAACGCTAACTGGGAGAGAGGGGGGCTCCTTCATGGAAAAATTAGGAATTTGTTTTGGATATCAATTCAGTTTTAATGGCAACAGACACCATAACAAGGTTGACCTAGCAAAAAAGATACAACTGGTTCCTGGGTCATAAAACTATAAATAGCCACTTGTCTGAATTATGTTCTGTCTGTCCCAATGAATATGTACACAGCCAAGTTCTTGCTCAAATCACATTTGAACTTCTAATCATTCAGAGTCTCAGTAAATCTGCTGTTGAATGACTGAGGGTAAAACATACAATATTTGTCCCTATGGGACTATTCCCCAGAATAGTTTTGCTCACGCAGTCAATCTAAAGCTGTAACCCTTGAATCTGCAACTTGACGTAAGTTCTTCCCAAATTTGGATAACATCTGGCCAACACATTATTGGGAAATAAGTATGACCAGAGCAGTTGGAGTGGAGAGTATCTTGTAAATACATTTTTTATTGACTTGTCCAAGCAATCTGATGCTAGAATATTGCTATACTCGTCTTAAAAACTAGTTCAATGGAAGTGTTGCGGTGCCAGTTTTTGTTCCAACTACGGTTCAATGTAGCAGCAATTTAATAACTGCAGTGACCAGGAGAAAGCACTGTCTGCAATCTGCCTTCACGCAAACTCAGGTAAAAAATTACTAAGTATTTGTGATATATGAATTCTGGAACAAACCATTTATCAATAGGCTGGTTTACCTCTGCAGCCTAGTCCCTCAAGCCAAGCGCCATGTCATTCCCCTTTGACTGATTAATTAACCAATCACAGGACATTTTTCACAGGGAGCAGGATGGTTTATTTCAGCTAATGTTCAGTCTCTAATGGCGACACGTTACAGCCAACTCTGCTTTCTGGTCGGATAAACTGACGGAACAAAGGGCTGCCAATAAATCAAAGCCTCTCCCTTCAGCTCTGCAGTGGAGCTTAACAAAGCCCCAAGGAGCAAACAACCTGGGCCAAATCTCTGCCAAAAAACTGCCACAACTGTCCGATTAAAAGTGGCGTTTGCTAGGTTTTCAGATGGAGATCAGTCATCCACTGCGAATTATTGTTGCTGTAAAGAGTCAAAACCAAGAAAGGGTCCAGCTCTGGCTCCTCTCGCCATTGACAGAAAGAGAGCAAATCACTCCAAACTTCTTCTGACTGTGTTTTGCTGACCAAGGAGCTAATGTCTCTAATTCAACGGGACTGTTAACAGCATCAAGTCACAAGCAGCAACAAAGACCAGAAAAAGGGAGAAGTTCAGATAAAATACTCACAGGCACACAATTAGTTGTTGTAGTAAAACGTCCCAGCTTTTTATACCTGGGCAGCCTGGGTTTAAATGCAACAAATCGACAGCTGGCGAAGGATTTGAGTGACTATTTGCATACTCTGCTATCTTGTGTTCATTGAAAATTCTGTTATATAATATATTCTGCTTCATTTAAAAAAATAAGTTTGGATATTCTGTAATGTCTTTGATAAATTGAACTTGCTTTGGGCAAAACTTAATATTATTATGGCAGTATGGTGAATGTAATGTTGTGCAAACTTGACTAAATGCAGATTACTATCATTTCACAAACATTTTGTTCAAATCTATGAATAATTCTACATCGGCTGAGGGGCTAAATTGACAATAAATTTACACATTCTGAAATAGCAGGGGATAAAATGACTGCTGCGTGTTGAATCACAGGCTGTGTTGAGAACCAAGTACAGTGAAATCCCAATTTTACACACCCCAATTTAGCGCAAATTCGGGTATAACACAATGAATCGTTGGACCCTTTGTTTTTGCTCTTTCCGGGGAACTGAAAAGCCTCCACCCCCAAACGTTTCTGAAGCCATTGAACACCTCGAGGCTAGCCTCCGTTGGCTGGAGTGCCAGAAGGTGGACCACATAAAAATCCTCCAACTCAGAAACATCCTAGGTTTCACTCGCAGCCGGCAAAATGTTATGTTCAAGCAAGGAACACTCCACTTTTTTAAGAAATAAATTGTTGTTTTGTTTATTAAAAAGCTTTACTAAAAATTAATTTGTTTTTTTTAATTTCTTCTGTAACAACAGCGATTTATTCGTGGAATTCTTTAACTAAAAGGTAAGTTAATTTGCCAAATGGTAAACGTGCAAAAAATGGGTCAAATAGGGTGATAATAGGGGCGTTATAGGATGTTAGGTTAACATTGGGTCAGTTTGAATGCTGATTTGCTTGAACTCTGATTTAGCATGATCCTGCTTTTCTCATGGTAGCATTTTATGGACCCCAACCATTGTGTTATAACAGGGCCGCACTGTACATTGAACATTCTTATAGTTCTAGCAAGTCCTGTGGATCTCATGATACTAATCACTTCTTAAAAATAACAATAACCCACAATATATACTGTGATTTGCATGTACTTGTTTTTATCCTACAGGTGCTGTGGTCCACCTTGTTGTCTAACAAGGGGCATACACACGATAGGTCGTGAGAGCGCTGCTCTTGGATTTTCTTCGAGAGTATCCTAGTGCTTCACATAGTTAGTGCATGCTTGACCTGGACCATTTGATGGGCGACACGACAGCTCAGTGACTATCGCTGTGCTGTGCAGATACATGGATTTGGGCCTGTGTCTGTGGGAGTTTGCGCATTCTCCCCGTACTTGCGTGGGTTTTCTCCGGGTGCTCTGGTTTCCTCCCACATCCCAAAAATGTGCCCTTAGGTTAATTGACAAAACAAATTCTCCCTAAATTGTCTCAAATTTGTTTTTTAATCCATAGATCTATAAACATAGACAGGGATCATGGGTAGAGGTGGGAGCATCGGGGTGGTGATGCGGGCTCATTGGGCCGAAGGGCCTGTTTCCTGTGCTGTTTTGTTCTTTGTTTTTTGTTCTTATTTTAAAGAATGCCAGCAGTTTTAAAAGTGGTTTTTGGGCTTCATTATTTAATACCACATTCAAGGATCTGTGGTTTATCTTGTACTCTTCACTGGTACAAGAAATGTCAAGTGTACTTATCACTTTTTGTTGATGTTAAAAAGTCAGCATCACCCTCACCTTTCAAGTGTAAATTCTTTCATCTTTTACCTTACTTTTGTTTTCCAAGCTTTGCTTGCATTAATTAAAGCAGTTGTTGCATCAAATTAAAGAAATTATGTGAAATCTCTTAATGCAGAATCCATTGACCAGGTGGGAGAGCATGAAATCCATGTTAATGGTATTGATGATGGATACGCATTGGCTATCCTTCACCTTTTGAAAATGTGTAATGTAAGTTACAATGACCGGATATACTCTTTAGGAAAATGTCTTTTGTAACTTCTTGAAAATATAGTATGAGAAAATAATGGAGAGGATTCATACCTTGAGGTTTCTCGTGACTTGACAGCATTTCTTCATTTCTTTTGTTTCTCAATTTTTATTTTAGAAAATTACAGTTTCAATTTGTTACAACAATCTGTCAAGGGGGGGATTCTCCCAAAAAAATTTGAGTAAATTTGTTTGAAAATTTGTTTTGTTTCAAGATGAATCTCCCACATTCTGTACACTGCAAAATGCACTAGCATAAATCATGCTAAAGGGTTGTAGACAGGGCTTATTCCCCATGGAAAGGCCGGCAGCATAGTGCTGAGCGCGCCACTGCGCAGGTACAAATCTATCAGTCCTGAGATCAGTGCACACGCTGCCAGCCTCCCAATCACTGACCAGCTTAATCGCTGGCCAACCACATGACTCTGCATCGCAATTCCCTCATGGCCCAATCACTGGCCCCCTGATCATGCCAGTCTCGACCTACCGCCCCTCCCACCTACTCCAGTCTGCCTTGATTACCCCCCCTCACCTTTTGCAGTTCTAATTATCTTATCCTCCCTGATTTCCCCTCCATCATCAGCAGTTCTGACTCCCCCCCAGCAGGCTGATTGCCTTCCCTCCCACCCTGATGGTCAGCCCCAGTTGCTGGTCTCCCTCTCTCTGTCACTCAGCCCAAATGGCAGCGGGATAAGTATGGCAAGAAGAATAAGTATAGAAAGTTTTGGGAACCTTGGATAACAAGAGATATTGTGAGACTAATCAAAGAGAAAAAGAAAGCACTTGTCAAGGAGACTGGGAACACACAAAGCAAGTATGAAATACAAGGTAGAAAGAAACTTAAACAAGGAATAAGGAGGACTAAAAGGGGTCACAAAATGTCATTGGCCAGCAGGAATGAGGAAAATCCCATGGTTACATATAAAGTGCAAGAGGTCAGCCAGGGAGTGGGTTGGCTCACTCAATGACAGGGGAGGGAATCTATACATGGAGCCAGAGGAAATGGGTGAAGTATTAAATCATTACTTTGCATCAGTATTCACCAAAGAGAAGAAGTTGGTGGATGATGAGTCTGGGGAAGGGTGTGTAGATAATTTGAGTCATATCGAGATTAAAAAGAAAGATGTATGGGGAATCTTGAGAAACATTAAGATAGACAAGTCCCCAGAACCTGATGAGAAATACCCCAGAATATTGAGAAAGGCAAGGGAGGAAATTGCTGGGGCCTTAAGAGAAGTTTTTGTATCCTCACTGACCACAGGGGAGGTCCCAGAGAACTGGAGAATAGCCAATGTTGTTCCTTTATTTAAGAAGGGTAGCAAGAATAATCCAGGTAATTAAGGTGAGGTTTACATCAGTGGTAGGGAAATTATTGGAGTCGATTTTTTAAGACAGGATTTACTCCCCCTTGAAAATAAGTATGCGTATTAGCAAGAGGCAGGTTTTGTGAAAGGGAAATCTTATCTCACGAACTTGATTGTGTTTTTTGAGGAAGCGACAAAGATGATTGATGAGGGTAGGAAGTCTACATGGACTTCACTAATGGGCCTAGAAATTTCAGCACCAGGCCAGCTAATGAGATTTAAAAAGACATGGAGGTGCGCAGCTACATAAAGTATGCAGCTCTGCACCAGAAATCGGCACAGAGCTGAATGCACCGCAAATCCGGAGACACAAGGAGGCCATAGCACCAAACGGGGAGCCCAAGAAATAGCCTCTGCTCAAGTCTCCTTGCCCACTGTGCTACAAAAGGAATGCTGTGAGATAGAAAATCACCCAGTGTGAAAGATTGTGAAAGGGATGGAAGTGGACATATTTTTATTTGGTATAAAATTCAGTACATTTCAGTCTGTAAATGAAGGACATTTTTTTCTGTCCAGTGCTAGGGTTTGACCCTATACGGCAAGACGGAACTCATCATTTCTGTGGGTTCACTGGGTACAGAAATTGACACAAAGCTCCACCTGCTGTTTGATGCTAGCCATTAATCCTCAGTAGTATAAAGTAAATCTCAGCAAATCAAATAGGGATTCAGCGCCATATCCAAATAAGAGGACATATTCTTCATCTGATGGGTTTTCTGAATATCTGCTAGAGCCATCTATAACATCTGCACAGCACAGAGTGCTGGGGCTGGAGTGTCAGGGACATTGTGTCTAAGCTGCATCAGAAAATGTGTTCAACCAGGAAAGATATAAGAAGATATTTGGAACAATAAATGGCCTCAAGGCCAGTTTTTCCACTGATATCTGCTTAGTTTTGGTTTTGTTTTTTTAATCAGTCATGGCATGTATGCTGGGACAGCACTTACTGCCGTTCTTAATTACCCATGAGAAGGTAGTGGTGAGCTTCCTTCTTGAACTACTGCAGTCCTCGTGGAGAAGGAGTTCCAGGATTTTGATCCAGCGACAGTGAAGAAACAGCAAAATGGTTCCAAGTCTAGGCTGGTAAGTGACTTGAAGGGGACTTTCCAGTTGTTGGTGTAAAAGCAAGATACTGCAGATGTTCCAAAGATGTGCAGGTTAGGTGGATTGGCCATACTATATTGCCCCTTAATGTCAGGGGGACTAGCTCAGGATTACGTGAATAGGGCCTGGGTGGGATTGACTCAGTGCAGAGTCAATGAGCCTTATTGCCTCCTTCTGCACTATAGGCCTTTATAATTCTATGATTCTATGTTGGAAATCTGAAATAAAAACAGAATTCTGATGAAGAATCATATGGACTCTGAAGAGTGCAGTAGAACAGAGGCATCAGGGAATACAGATACATAGTTCCCTAAAAGTGGCGTTACAGGTAGATAGAGTTGTAAAGAGTGCTTTTGGTACTTTTGGCCTTTATAAATCAAAGTATTGTGTGTAAGAGTTGGAATGTTATGGTGAGATTGTATAAGACATTGGTGAGGCTGAATTTAGAGTATTGTGTGCAGTTTTTGTCACCTAATTACGGGAAGGATATTAATAAGATTGAAAGAGTGCAAAGAAGGTTTATAATGATGTTGCTGGGACTTGAGAAACTGAGTTACAGAGAAAGATTGAATAGGTTAGGACTTTATTCCCTGGAGTATAGAAGAATGAGGGGAGATTTGATAGAGGTGTATATAATTATGATAGGTATAGATAAAGTATATATATAGGTATTGAATATAGTTATAGATAGGTATAGAATATAGGTATATATAGGTATACAAGCACATAGGTCTATAGATAGATAGGTTTTTTCCACTGAGGTTAGGGTAGAAAAAAGCTAGAGGACATGAGTTAAGGGTGAAGGGGGAAAAGTTTAAAGGGAAATTAGGGAGGTGTTTCTTCACACAGAGAGTGTTGGGAGTATGGAATGTGCTGCCATGAAGTGGTGAAAGTGGGCTCACTTTTAACATTTAAGAAAGACTTGGACAGGTACATAGATGAGAGAGGTGTGCTGGGATATGGTCCAGGAGTAGGTCAGTGGGACTAGGCAGAAAAATGGTTTGGCACAGCCAAAAAGGGCCAAAAGGCCTGTTTCTGTGCAATAATGTTCAATGGTTCTAAACATAAATGCTATTTCTCTCTCCACAGATGCTGCCAGACCTGCTGAGATTTTCCAGCATTTTCTGTTTTTACTGAAGGTGACGGTGTTCTCATTCATTTGCTTCCCTTGTCCTTCTAGGTGGTAGAGGTTGCAGGTTTAGAAAGTGCTGTCTGTGGTATTTTGATGAGTTGCTTCAATGCAATTTGGCAAAGTTGTAACAGGCAGTCATAGGTGCACCACCTAGCAGTCTGTTAAACTTTATTTCAAATAGCTGTTAGAGCATTAGGAGTTTTCTTATCAGATATCTCTTGTAATTACTAAAAGGGGACCACAATTTCAACAAAAGTATCACAGAAATGTTAGCCTTGAGCCAGCCAACATTTCCTGCTCTTACTTCCCATACGTAAATAGGGTGGTGAAAAAAAGCATATGGCACACCTGCCTTTATCAATCAGGGTATAGATTATAAAAGCAGAGAAAGCATGATGGAGTTATATAGACCTTTGGTGAGGCCACAGCTGGAGTACTGTGTTGCAGTTCTGGTCGCCACATTATAAGAAGGATATGAATGCATTGGAGGGGCTACAGAGGAGATTTATCAGGATGCTGCCTGGGATGGAACATTTTAGTTATGAAGAAAGATTGGATAAGCTTGGAGCAGAGGGTGACCTCTTTGAGATGTTCAAGATTATGAAGGGCATGGACAGGGTAGATAGGGAGCAGCTGTTCTTGTTAGTTGAAGGGTCAGTTGCAAGAGAACACAAGTTAAAAGTGAGGGGTGGGAGGTTTAGGAAGATTTAAGGAAAAGCTTTTTTAATCAGAGGGTGGCGATGGTCTGAAATGTGCTGTCTGGGAGGGTGGTGGATGCAGGATGCCTCACATCCTTTAAAAAATACCTGGATGAATACTTGGCATTTAATAATATTCAAGGCTATGGGCCAAGTGCTGGCGAGTGGGATTAGGTGGGCGTTAGGGCATTTCATACTTCGGTGTAGACCCGATGATGGGACGAAGGGCCTTTTCTGCACTGTAGTAATCTGTGATTCTGTGATGTTGAGAATGCAGTAATGTATTGAAGTTTATTTCATTTAACTTCTGCACTGTGTGTGTGAATACCGGAATGTTAAATCACATATTTAATTAAATCTTGGAACTGTTTTTTTATCCAGATAGGCAATATGGTTGACATTCATATGAGGATAATATTTCTTCCTTGAGTGAAAAAGTTTCACTGTCTGCATCATACATAGAATCATACATACAGAATAGGAGCAGAATTAGGGCATTCGGTCCTTTGAGTCTGCTCTGTCATTATTCCGCCAATTAGTGATTAGTTTAGCAATTAGTGTCAGTCAACTATTTGACTGCAGAAGATTTCAAAATCCAATTTTAACCTGATCAGACAACCATACGTGAAAATGTCCAGTAAAAGTTTCTGTAATTAGTGATCATGAGTAAGAAATTTGATGGAATTGTCCCTCCCAATTTATTTGATCCATTATCACACCCAGTGAACCAGCTGGACTGAGATCAGTCAGTGACTCAGCACAGACAGAAATGAAATCTGGGGCTTTCCTGATCTGTGTAACTCAGTTCTTCTGCCCACAAACTTTCGGCACCAGGAGGGAGCTGGGGTGGTTTAAAATCTCGGAAATATGTTACATTACTTTCCAAGAGGAGGAAACCTTGATACAGAAGGCATCTCCTGAAGAACACAGCTTAAAGACCCACATAGCAAGCATCAAGGCTCTAGACTTTTAATAAAGATTACGGCTGTTTACTGGCTGGTTGGATGATTGTTTCATTAGAAGTTTATTGCGACAGCAATTTTTCAGAGTAGAAAATCTGTCCAGCTAGTGATTTCTGGCAATCTGCCCTCAGTTAACAATATACTTCCATTTAGCCATCACTAGTTGTGCAACAGCCTAGAGGAAAATGATATGTCGGGCGGAAACTTAATGACCCTGTCATAAGGCTTTTATTCCACAGCTGATCAGAGTTATCTATTATTAATATTTTCTCAGTGTACGTAATGTGCTTTTTAAAGTAAATGATGCCATAAATGTAGACATTTTAAATTCTATGAAGTTTAATTATTAGTATCATAAATAGGCTTACATTAACACTGCAATGAAGTTACTATGCCACATTAGCAAGTTACTATACTGTCTGGGTATACTGAGGAGGAATTTAGCATGGCCGATGCACCTAACTTGCGCATCTTTCGGTCTGTGAGAGCAAACCAGAGCACTCGGCAGAAACCCACACAGACATGGAGAGAACATGCAGATTCCAAAACAGACAATGACCCAACTTGGGAATCGAGCCTGCATCCCTGGTGCTGTGAGGCAGCAATGATAACCACAGTGCCACCGTGCTGACTATAAAATAAGGAAACCTGCATTTTACAACATAATGGTGTTACTTTTGGGCTTGTACTTATATTTTATTTTTTACCTAATGACTGCCCTCATAACTATGTCATGAATCATGATTACTTGTTTTATTTATGGTATCATCATCACAATTTGGCATCTGCTGCCACGATGATTTTTCAATAAAACAATTTTCGCTGCGCAATCTGCTTCATTTAATTTTGGTCAATGCATCTAAAAATGGTCAGAAATTATTCAAATATAGACAATTACGCCATATTGGCTTGTGTGTTCTCAGGTTTGTAGGATTATAGCATTTTGTACCTTTATTTCTATTGCTCCAGCTAAAGAATGAAGCAATCTTAGTTTTATCCATTTCAATTTCATACAACATTAATATGAGATATGATTTTTGCAACATTGAAAACTTTGCATAATTGCCTGCAGTGAGGGGATGAATGACACTGGACATATAGACTCCATCCTTGTGTGTGCTACAAGCATAGAACATAGAACATAGAACATAGAACACCACAGCACAAACAGGCCCTTCGGCTCACAAGTTGTGCCGAACACATCAAAACCTACCCAGCCATAGACCTATCTATAACCCCCAATCCCATTGGATCCCATATACTCATCCAGAAGTCTTTTAAAAGACCCCAGCGAGTTCGCCTCGACCACCACCGACGGCAGCCGATTCCATTCACTCACCACCCTCTGAGTGAAAAACTTTCCCCTAGCATCCCCTCTGTACTTGCTTCCCTGCACCTTAAATCTGTGCCCTCTCGTCGCGACCATTTCAGCCCTGGGAAATAGTCTCTGAGAGTCCACCCTATCTATTCCTCTCAACATCTTGTAAACCTCTATCAGGTCGCCTCTCAACCTTCGTCTCTCCAGGGAGAACAGTCCCAGCTCCCTCAACCTGTCTTCATAAGGCATGCCTCCCAATCCAGGCAACATCCTTGTAAATCTCCTCTGCACCCTTTCAATAGCTTCCACGTCCTTCCTATAGTGAGGCGACCAGAACTGCGCACAGTACTCCAAGTGTGGTCTGACAAGGGTCCTATAAAGCTGCAGCATTACCTCCTGACTCCTGAACTCAATCCCTCAATGAATGAAGGCCAGTACACCGTAAGCTTTCTTAACCACATCCTCCACCTGGGAGGCCGATTTGAGAGTCTTATGGACCCGGACCCCAAGATCCCTCTGCTCTTCCACACAGCTAAGACTCCTACCTTTGATAGTGTACTCATTCATCCCGTTGGATCTGCCAAAATGGACCACAACACATTTATCCGCGTTGAAGTCCATCTGCCACTTCTCCGCCCAGTCTTGCATCCTGTCGATGTCATGCTGCAACTTCTGACATCCCTCCAGACCATCCACAACACCACCGACCTTCGTGTCATCGGCGAACTTACTCACCCATCCCTCCACTTCCTCATCCAGGTCATTTATGAAAATGACAAACAGCAAGGGTCCTAGAACAGATCCCTGGGGCACTCCACTGGTGACCGACCTCCATGCAGAAAAAGAGCCATCCACAACCACCCTCTGCCTTCTGCAGGCAAGCCAGTTCTGGATCCACAAGGCCAAAGCCCCTTGGATCCCATGGCCTCTCACCTTCTCAAGAAGTCTTGCATGTGGGACCTTGTCAAATGTCTTGCTGAAGTCCATGTACACCACGCCCACTGCTCTTCCTTCGTCAAAGTGTTCAGTCACATTGACTGATCTCAGTCCAGCTGGTTCACTGGGTGTGATAATGGATCAAATAAATTGGGAAGGACAATTCCATCAAATTTCTTACTCATGATCACTAATTACAGAAACTTTTACTGGACATTTTCATGTATGGCTGTCTGATCAGGTTAAAATTGGATTTTGAAATCTTCTGCAGTCAAATAGTTGACTGACACTAATTTCGAAGCACAGGAAAAGTTTTGCCAGAGGGCTTGTGCTGTAGCATAAGGAGCTGAGGACTGCAAAGCCTAGTGAGGGAATACTTCTTAAAAGATTCTAACTTGTAACAGAAGATGTGGCAGTCAGCCTGACTGTACTGGTACAGATGTGGGGAGAACATGCAAATTTCATATAAACAGTCAGCCAAGACTGAAATTGAACCCAGGTTCCTAGCACTGTGAGACAACAGTGTTAACCACTGCCCTACTGTGCCACCCCGATATATTCACCACTACAATCTTTGAGAGCCTGTCGTGATTTCTGATGAAATGGAGAGATGTGGAAGATGAGCCCTATCCATGTCAATGAAGGGTTAAGAATTGGATGTGGGAAATCCTGCCATTAATTTTCCAGGTGCACAAATGTCAGGAAATACATGATGAAATATAATTCTGTTATTTCTACCTGGATACAATGTATCTGCTCATTTTAGTGCAGACATAGTGTACAGCGGATGTTCCTGCCAGTCAGAAATGAAGGTGTGGTTTTGGGTGACAGAGCCAGAAGAAGAGTTTTCCAATTGTTGTTTTTCTGTTGTTTTGGCTGCATCTTACTCTGAAGTGGCCCTAAGTGTAAGACACCCGTTCACTGCCATGCTTCTTTCTGGATAATTCCTTACACTCTTTGTTCTTACAAAAATGTCCAGAGGGGCAATTTTTTCACACAGGGGATGGTGAGTGTCTGGAACAAGCTGCCAGAGGTAGTAGTAAGGGTGGGTACAATTTTGTCTTTTTAAAAAGCATAGAGATAATTACATGTGTACGATGGGTATAGAGGGATATGGGCCAAATGCCGGCAATTGGGATTAGCTTCGGGGTTTTAAAAAAAAAGGTGACATGGGCCAAAGAGCCTATTTCCATGCTGTAAACTGCTGATTTTGTGACTTCATACTGTTTTAACTTCTCTGTTCCGGTCTCTTCTTCTATCTTGCAAATCAAAGAAAGTAAAATATAATAGCTGATCATAAGATAGACATGTTCTTAATTACCCAGGAAGATTCCCCTTTAACAGATCATACCAACCTTTCAATATCCTCTCAAGCATAGTCCACAGTTTCAGTCCTCTGAAAATTTGCCAAGTTGAAATAACAGAGAGACAGGCTGTGCATTGAGATAGCTTCTTTCTCTCTCTACAATTACACAAAATGGAATCTCATTGAGTCCCAACCTTCTGTCTATATCGTTGTTATTTATACTGAGGGGAGGTCTCCAGGCCTGTTAGCTCCAATTGCAAATCGCAATGAATCAGAGAACCGAGAGTGAGAGAGAAAGTGACGATCGCCAAACTACAGTGACCCTCCCAGGTCAGGCTGCCAGCCCTGATTGTGTTTTCGGCCAGTGAAGATGGCAGCTTCATGCATATTCAATTGCAGTCCAAATCAAAAGGGCCTCGCTACTCATCCGTTGCCCCAGTAAGATTTGCAGCAGGCTGGCTTTTGTACAGGTTCTCAGAAGCAAGGACCTGGCATGTTAGATCTTGAGGGGCCTCTGATCTTTGGGTAAATGTCCTCCAAGGTGGCCTTCATGACATACAAGAGTGCAGAGTCACTGAGCAGAAACTGATAGCCAAGTTCCACACACATGAGGACGGCCTCAACCGGGATCTTGGGTTCATGTCACACTATCTGTAACCCCCATGACTTGCCTGAACTTGCAACATCTCACTTACTGTCCTGTCTGGAGACAGTACACATCTCTTTAATCTATATTTAATGTTATCTCCGCTCACATTGTCTGCACCTTTAAGACATGATTAGCTGTAAAGACTTGCATTGTAATCAGTATTCTATAAACTGTGTGTGTCTTTATATGCCCTGTTTGTGATCAGAACTCTCAAGTCCCTGACGAAGGAACAGCATTCTGAAAGCTAGTGGCGTTTACTATCAAATAAACCTGTTGGACTTTAACCTAATGTAGTGAGACTTCTTACAGTGTTTACCACAGTCCAACGCCAGCATCTCCACATCATGACTATCCTGCTAATGCCAGACATGGACATTTAAAAACAACTAAGATGTAGCTCTTATTCTGTAAGCCCAAATCCAAATAAAATGAAACGTACTCAATTGGTTTCTGTCACAATATGTCCTTGCCGTATTTCCTGAACAAGAACGGAAGTGACGTTCCTGGTGCAGACTGGCAAGGTCCAACATGAGAATGGTGGTTTCGGGGTGCTGGAAGGAAGGGTAGAAATGACATGGTTGGCATTCACCTTATTTTTGCGTTCGTGCCATACACAGTGGGTATTTAAACATCGGTGTGCCTGAAGTTATATAAAAACAAATAACATTTCAAGCACTTGATATATAAATGAGCAGAAGCAAACCTCCTGGCTCAGCCTTAATTCACTTTCAATCGGTGGAATTACAGACGTGTATTTGGACTGGTCAGTACCCAACGCCTGCCTCTCCTGAATCATTTTCTCCAGTGATAAGGCCACATCAGGAAGCTCGGCTGGAGGAGGAAGGAAATGGTGTTCAGATCAAGTGAAAAAAATAATCCAAGTGGCTTCAGGAAGTTGAGTTCGATAGGAACTGATGGAAGTTGTGTATTTTTCTTTAGTTTTTTTGCTTTCTTGTTGCTTCCATATTCAAATGTGAGTGAAAGAATACAATCCTGGCAACTTGCACACAGATCCAGACCTTCTCTGTCTCAGGAGGCGTGACTGTAATTCCAATTCAATATTTTCAATCTTTCCATCAGCTTTCTGGGAAAACTGCAGCTGCTTCCATTTTTATTTTAACACGTGCAGCGCCAGTTGTTGAATTGGAAAGCTTATTTAAACACCACAGACCCTGCATCCTATTTGTCTTTACCGAACATTAAAAAAAAACCTCGCTTTCGACAGTTTTGCCATCACACACATGAATGTAACTTGTGCAAGTGGAGGTGATTCTCCCAAAATATTCCAAACGTCGAATTTGTGTAAAAACTGGAGTAAATCACGCTGTTTTTTTTTTCAGCAGGATTTCCAAAATGAACGTTCCACACCCTGTGCACTGCAGAGTGCACTAGCGTGAATCAGTCCAAAAGGCTGACGGCGGGATCTATTCCCACAGGAGAGGCCGGCACCATAGCACTGAGCAAGACACTGTGCTTGCACCGATCTGTCCACACCAAGATCGATGCACTGTCTGCTGGCCTCCAACTCGATCATTGGCCATGCGACCCACCCCCACCCCCACCAGCCTGATCGATGGTCTCCCTCAAACATGCCCGAGCCAGCCTCGACCCCTACCCCCCCCACCACCACCACAGCCCCGATCTTCTAAACCCTCCACACCATATTCCCTACCCTCACACCCTGCCCGGCAGGCCCACTCACCACCACCCCACCCCCGCACTGCAGTCCTGCTCCCCCACTCCCAGCAGCCTGTCCTCCAACTCCAATGGCCACTGATCACTGGCCTCCTTCCCTCTGTCACTCAGCACAAGTGAGAGTGAAAGCCCCCACCTCCACCGATCGCTCCCAGAAGCCCAGGCCCCACCAAGTCCCAGTCCTATGAGGGACCCGCTTCCTTGAACTGCCCTATGTCTAGTGGGCAGTGCCAAGATGCCCCTTGGGCATCGGCACTTTACCCCTTGGGCTGTGCCAAGGGGCCCAGGCTGGCATTGCCAAGATGGCAGTGGCTAGGAGCAACCCCCCACCCCCGACGCCTGACCCTCTGGGAGATCTTGATTGCCCCATGCGTTCCAGAGGGTCAGGCTGACGGCTCTCCACATGTGAGGAGCTAAAGTAAACCATACTGGAGGATTGAACCATTCCTGCATAGGGTAGTGGTGGGGGGTGGGAGGGTGGTGATGGTGGTGGCAGATGGGGAGGCTCATGATCCCAGAGTCTCAGGTCAGCTCATGCTAGTTAAATTAATGCAAATTAGGATTTACATATTTCTGACTTCTGGCTTGGGGCTGACAGCGATGGACATTGGCTGCTGGAGACTCGCAGAGGCCATGGTGCCCCACAGGGAGCCCAGAAAATGGCTTCTGCTAGAGCGTCCCAGCCCACTGTGCTACAAAAGCAGCATAGTGAGCTGGGAGAATTGCCCTCATAAACTGCAATGTGAACATTGAAACTCAAGGGTAGTTTAACCATTTTTGCAAGCAGCTTTCATTTTTGTGACCTTCTACAAAGCCCCTATTTCTAATAGGAGATATCCTGCAACTGATTTACCCACCAGTTTTTCTTCTTTCATGTAGGAAATCGTCTTTTCATCTCTTGATGCCTTGTTGAGATGAACTGATGCGAACGTACAATTTTTTTATTAAGCACCCCAAAGGAAAACAATTAGCAGTGAGAAGCAATGTGATATATTTTTAGTCAGTAAATCAGATTCTGTCTCATATCATATTCTTAAATGTCAAAAAGATATTCAATTGTGCCGCTCATTGTTCACCAATTGGAAATATGTCAGTTTGCTCTGAATTTTGGGTGTAGATTTGGTGAATCCGATTGAAAAGTTGAGCAGAAATTCGTAATGGTGGGACCTGAACACATTTTATATCCACTTCCATGGAGAGTAGAAAGTCCAGATCTGGATCGACGATGTGTTTTGCTTAAATGTGGGTGGGGAAGGGAGTGGATGTCCTACATGTCACTTCTAAATTTGTGTGCATGCAGGTTGGCCAGTCATAATTTATTCTTATTTGACTTGAGCATCTAAGCATGTTAAATAGTGCTGGGTAAAAGAGAAAAAACAGAAAGGCTTGCATTTATATGGTGCCAACAGTACAAAGAGAGGCCATTCGGTCCATAAAATCTGCACTGACCACAATCCCAGCCAGGCCCCATCCCCATAACCCCATTATATTTAACCTTCTAATCCTCTGACATAGAGGGGCAATTTAGCATGGCCGATCCACTTAACCTACACATCTTTGGAGTGTGGGAGGAAACTGAAGCACAGGGAGGAAACCCACGCAGACACAGGGAGAACTTGCAAACTCCACACATGCAGTCACATGAATCCAGAATTGAATCCAGATCCCTGACCCCGTGAGGCAACAGTGCTAACCACTGTGCCACCATGCCTTTCACAGCTTTTGGATATCTCAAAGTACTTTGCAGTCAAGATATACTTGTGAAATGTAGTCACTACTGTAATGCAGGAAATATGGCAGCTAATTTGCATGCAGCAAACTCCCACAAACAGCAATATTTTTGTGGTATTGAATGAGAGAGAGCAGAATGTCAGGGATGTCTTTATTGAAAGAATCCCATGGAATGCTTTGCATACAGAGCAGGCAGATGAAGGCTTGGTTTAAGTTCTCACATGAAATACAGGAGCCCCAACCGAGTAGTATTCCCCCAGTTCTGCATTGGAGTGTCAGATTTGATTTTTGTGCTTGAGACCTAGAATGAACTCCAAGATGGGTACAAAGAATTTTATTTAAAAGGTTCATAATATTAAACAAATATCTTGGATTGATTTTCTTTAATTTGAAAAAGCAATTCGTTGACGCCTGTGCTCCCATAGTAACAGATGCTAATGGAGCAGGCAGTAAAAATACTCGGCATGAGGCTAGGACAGTCTCAACTCTCAGGCATTTTCCATCTGCCTGTCCGGTTCCCTCCCAATCCTGCTGATATTGATGTTGTGACTAGAAACAGCGGAATTCCCCACTCCCTCCAGCAGCAGTAATCCTGACTTGGGTGCACTCAATTTGACAAGAAGCAAAAAAAAAGGGAAAATCTGTGCAAATTTTGTTCTCCTGACTTTCAGGATAGGTTAAAGATGAATCAGATTTCTCAATTTAAACAGTCAGAACCCCTATTTCATTCAATAACATCTCACGCATGTTCATTAGACAGCCATCTCGCCAAGATTAAGTGCATCCTCCAAATTAAATTTCCCACCAGCAAGAATTTTGAAAGTTCAATTCTTTGACTCGCATATACCTGGTGAGCTCAAGCTCTCCTATGACTTTGGGGTCCACAGATATTGCTTTCTCCGCATGAATTCATTCGGGAGTAAGCACTGCACCTAGGCTGGACAATGGAGGCAGGTGAAGGCTGTAATTGGGGATGGTGACGCCATTCCCACCTGCTTTGTTTGGAAGTCAATGTTAGAGTAAGCACAAAAAAATGGGAGTTAAAACATCCAGGGCCTCAGAATCACAGGGCTGGACCTTTTGTCACCCACACTCACCTTGAGTTAAAAATCATCCCTTATTTCCCTGTGTTATTACCACATTGTTGTAAATTTATGGCTAGGGTAACTTGTTCTGAAAATGGTAACCTGCTACGTTGTATACAAGTCGGGATAACAGATAACATTGAACAATTGTTTGGCCGATCAGTAATTTGCAATAGCCATTGCAACCAAGCTGTGCTGATGAAATTCTCCCTGTTTTTCATTTGTGTCATTACTGTTCTCATGTAACTAATTCAAAAATGTCAATCTAAGTTGAGAACTTCATTTTCATTTTCATTTCCTTCCCTATCTCATGAATTTCTCATGATTTACATTTTCACTGGGGGCATGTTGACATTTGGCATTGGTGGAAAATATGTGATATCAGCTCAGGTGTCCTCTAACCACCTCGCCCAAGTTTTGCTTCCATGGAAACTCAAACTCTGGCAGAGTATATAATGAGTGACCTCGCTGATATCACACATTCCCTATACCCTCGCCAAAAGTCAAATATACCCCATCAGGTTTTAACAAGTGCATTATTTGGCTAGTTTCATTTATAATTCATGTAACCTACAGTACAACAGTGACTATACTTCAAAAAAAAGACGTTATCGCTTTGGGATGCCATGTGGCTATGTAAATACAATTCTTTCTTAATGTGAGTGCAAGAATCTGAGTAACGGTGAAATGACTAGATTCATCTACTTTTTACTGCTCATGTTTACATCCACTTTCTCAGCAAATCCTTGAAGAATATATCACTTGCATTCAATTTTATTTCCCAAGCTACATCTTTATCATTTCATGTAAAGTTATTAATTTTTTTTTGAATAAGCACCACATATCAACATATGGCACTACCATAGATTCCTAAATTTCAACATAACTTAAACAAACTGACTGGGCATTCCATCAAATATCAGAGCAACATCAAGCTTATTACATAAGTAATTTTTCAGATGACTCAATGTTATTATCAACACTTCATCCTGAGTATCTTGGAGACAGAAGACATTGTGACCAGCATAAAGTGAATTAATCTTTTCAAAATGGTACCTGTCAGATGTGTTCTAAAATTGCATACGCTTTAATAATAATGTATCTTGATTCAACAACTACACCCTGTATAATGCAATATAGGTTTCACAATATTCAAGATGTGTTTTAACACCTGAACTGCCGGACTAAGAGTTTGAGATTCTATTTGAAAGCAAAGACCTGAACTGAGTGCAAATATCACAAGCTTCCTGAGAGAGTTTTGGATGATTTTCTCTGCAATATGATACAGAGATACACTAAACTTTTATGAAAAAAATTAAATATTGCATTAAATAACATCCTTAGAAAGGATGAAGGTTGTAAGCATTAGGTTGGGAGAGATTTATTCAACTTGAGAAAGCTTATTTTTCCAAAATAAACTATTATCAGATATATGCAATAAAAATGAAAACAGGCATATAACATAAAAGAAAGAATATAGTGTTGCTCTTTGGAAAAGTACACACTAAGATAAATATTCCAAACACCAACTGCAACAGTTACCTGGCCAGTCTTAAATGCAGTTTAGGAAATCGCAGGAGCACTTCCATAATGTTCTCAGTTCATCTCACGTTTGGCGTTGTATCTGAAAACAGACAAAGACCTGGAAAATAAAACCTCATGTTTTATTTTTACTTACATTAGTCTAAGGAGTTAATCAGGGCAAATTTGACTATTTTATACTGCCAAAGCAAATGATTCTGTATTCATAGAATCGTAGAATCATAGAATCCTTACAATGCAGAAGAGGCCATTTGGCCCATCGAGTCTGGACTGATTCTTTGGCAGAGTATTTTACATAGGCCCTCTTCTTTGCCCTGTGCCTGCAACTCCAATCATTTCCCATGACTAATCCATCTAATCTACACATCTTGCAATAAGGGGCAATTTAGCATGACCAATCCACCTAACCTGCCCATCTGTGGACTTTATCCTTTAAGAGAGTTGAAGAAAAATGAGTTGACACTTTTATGCTAACATTGGACTAAATTTGAACCCAAAAAAGTGGAAAATTTGGATTTTGAAATTCCTTGAAATGACATACACCAGATTTCACTCAGATCTGAGTTGCATCCAGAGTCACTCAGCAACATGGAATCCAACAAACTTCTTTGGGTCATCTCATTCACATACTCATTGAAGAATATTTCATGTCCAGTGGGAGCACCGGTCTAGAATGCTGCAGGTTAGAGTGCAGCCTTTATATAGGCAAAGTTGCAATAGTACAGAGCAGCAGGTAAATAGGAATGTATTTGAGTCACTGTGTTAACTTTAAGGTAACTTAACTGGATAGATGATATATGATTTTTTTAAACCTGACGCAGACAGCCAAATAATTTTCCAATGGCACTAAGGGTGAAGAGATAAAGAGATTACAATTTCAAAGAACAAAGAACAACACAGCACGGGAAACAGGCCCTTCGACCCAACAAGCCCGAGCCGCCATTTTAACAGCGTGAGTTCCCTATTCCACCCATGACCCTTGTCTGTGTTTATGGAAATCCACATTGGAAACGAGACTGGGGAGACAAGTTAGGGACAATTTGTTTCACCAATCAGCCTAAGAGCACATCTTTGGGGTGTGGGAGGAAACAGGAATACCGGAAGAAAACCCACGCAACCACAGGGAGAATGTGCAAACTCCCACAGATACTGGCCCAAATCCATGTATCTGCACAACAAACAGTGATAGTCACTGAGCTGTCATGTTACCCATCAACTAGTCCAGTTTAAGTGTACACCAACGATGTGAAGCACGAGGCTACTCTCGAAAAATCCAAGAGCAGCCCTTGCACGACCGATCGCGTGTATGCCTCTTGTTGGACAACAAGGGGGATCGAAGCACCTGTGGAATAAAAGAGAAAAGCATCAATAACATGTACATCTTGTGCACACATTCAAGGGAATCCCCAGAAGCTCAAAAGTAAAGCAAATTAGCCAGAAAAGTATGTTGGAAAGTCCATAGGAATCAATTGATTCCCAGGATCGTCCCAAGGCGCTTGATCCCTATTTAAAATGGTCTTCTATATCCCTCTATCTCTATTCCGCTCATGTGCCTATCTAAGCATCCCTTAACTAACTCCAGCATGCCTGTGTCCACCACCTTACTTGGCAGTGTGTTCCATATCCCAACAACCCTCTGGGTGAAAAACCTCCCTCTGATATCCAAATTATACTTCGCCCCCTCACCCTAAGCCCATGGCCCCTTGTAATATTTGTTTCCAATCTAGGAGAAAGCTTACCACTGTTTACCTATATCCTTCATAATCGTATACACCTCTATTAGATCTCCTCTCAGTTTCTGTCTTTCTAAAGAAAACAGTCCCAATTTGCCTAACATTTCCTCATAACCCAGATCTTCCATACCAGGGAGCATCCTGGTAAACCTCCTCTGCACTGTCTCCAGAGTCTCCAAGTCCTTCCGGTAATAAGGCGACCAGAATTGGATGCAATACTCCAAATGAGATCTAACCAACATTCTCTGTAACTGCTACATTAAACACCAGCTCTTGTACTCTATACCCCTTCAAATAAAGGCTAGCGTACCATATGCTTTCTTCACAACCTTCTCCACCTGTACTGCCACCTTCAAAGACTTGTTCACCTGCACCCCCAGGTCCCTCTGCATTTCTATTCTCTTAATAGGTCCACCCTTTATCATATACCTCCCCCCTACATTATTTCTCCCAAAATGCATCACCTCACATTTATCAGGATTGAATTCCATCTGCCATTTATCTGCCCAATCTACCAGCCTATCTATGTCTGCTGCATTGCATGATGCTGCTCCTCACTATCTGCAAGTCCAGCTACAAACTTGCTGATCACATAACTTACTTCCTCTTCCAAGTCATTTATATATATTACAAATAGAAGAGGTCCCAGTACTGAGCCCTGCGGCAAACTGCTAGTGACAGACCTCCAGCTAGAAAAAGCCCCTTCCACTACTATTCTCTGTCTCCTATTACCAAGCCAGTTACTAACCCATCTAGATACCTGTCCTTGTACTCCATGAGCCTTGACCTTTTCAATCAACCTCTCATGATGGACTTTGTCAAATGCCTTACTGAAATCCATATAGATGACATCAATGGCTCATTCTTCATCGACCATTTTTGTCACCTCCTCAAAAAATTCTACCAGATTTGTAAGGCACGACCTCCCCTTAACAAAGCCATGCTGCATACCCCTAATCAGACTGCAACACTCTAAGTGCATATATATTGTATCTCTAAGAATCCTCTCCAACAGCTCCCCTACCACTGATGTCAAACTCACTGGCCTATAATTACCAAGGTTATCCCTATTACCCTTTTTAAACAACGGTACCATGTTCACTATCCTCCAGTCCTCTGGGACCTCACCTTTGCCCAACGAAGAGACAAAGATTTGCGTTAGAGGCCCAGCAATTTCATCTCTCGCCTCCTAAGCAGGGATAAATGCCATCAGGCCCTGGAGATTTATCAGTTTTAATGCTACCTAGAAACTCTAACACTTCCTCCCTTGTAATGGATATTTCCCTGAACTGGTCCACAGCTTCCTCCAAGACAGTACCGGTCATCAAACCCTTCTCCTTCGTGAATACCGACGCAAAGTATTCATTCAGGATCTCTGCCATTCCCTCGGGCTTTAAGCACAGTTTCCCTCCTCTGTCCCTAAGAGGACCGATTTTTCCTCTAACCACCCTTTTGTTTCTAACATAGGAGTAAAACGCCTTCGGATTTTCCTTAATCCTGTCTGCCAAAACCATTTCATGCCCCCTTTTTGCCCTTCTAACTCCCCGTTTTAGCTCCCTCCTACTCTCTCTGTATTCCTCCAATGCTCTCTCCGTTCCCAGTTGCTTAGACCTAACATAGACCCTTTTCTTCCTCAATATCCCTAGTGAACCATGGTTCTCTAATCCTACCTTTCCCATCCTTCCCCTTAACCGGCACATATCTTTCCTGCAACCTTTTCAGTTTTCCCTTGAAAGAATCCTGCATGCCAAACGTGGACATCCCAATCAGTTTCCATAAATTCCTGCCTAATCCGACTGTAGTTAGCCCTCCCCCAATTTAGCACCCTCCCCTTAAGATAGCGCTCATTTTTTCCATTTGTATCCTAAAGTAGACAGAATTGTGGTCACTGTTAGCCATATGTTCCCCTACTGCAACGTCAACCATCTGACCTGGCTCATTACTCAGAACTAAATCCAGAATAGCCCCCTCTCTAGTCCTTCACTGAGACTGGTCTCCAAACTCACACCGAGGTGACTGGGCAAAAGAAAGGCAAGGCTGGATTCCCAGGAGAGGAAGCCACAAAACAATGTCTGTCAAGTCGTGTGGAAGGGAGGTGACACAGGCTGAATGCCAACTCTTTTAGTCTAAGTATTACAAGTCGTTATCACAAAAAAATTCAATGATCTGTTTAAAATAGGCAAGATAACACACCTGACACCTCTTCATTTCTTTCTTGCATAAATATACTCTTCACCCTCTGAAATTAAAAGCCCTTCATATTTTACTCAAAATTCTACAGCATGGGTAGCCAGCTCCTCTAAAGGCAGTGACCTGAAATAAACCCTTAAAATCCCTTCAGCTTCCACTTTAACTGATTGATAGCTTTATGGGGGGGCGATTCTCCCAGCTGGCTGTATTGATCTAGCAGTGCAGCGGGGTGGGAAACATCAGCGGAGACCGTTAGTGCCCCCACCCCCCCACCCCCCCACCCCCACCCCCGCACCTGCCCCTGGGCTCGATGGTTTCTGCCCATCTCCGGCTGCCAGATTTCTGACAATGACAGTTCTGTGCCAATTTCCAGCATAGAGCTGACTAAAATATTTAAAGCTTCATTTCAGTGTCATTAGCAGCTTGAGAATGAACCTCTCCCACTCTTGCCAGGAGTGCTTCAGTCCAGTAAGATTTACAACTTCCCAGTGGGAGCTGGATCGAAGGAAGGCCCAGGAGGCCCCCCGGCACAATCCAATGGGCAAATGCCCAAGGGGTAAACTTGGCACTGCCCACTGGGCATCGGGGAGTGCCAATGGGTGGTGCCAGAGGAGGTGGGGTATATAAAGGAGAGGAGGCTATGGGGAGAAAAGTGGCATGGGGGCCCTGCTGCCGTTTTGCACTTCAGAACAGCGACAGAGGGAGGGTGGAAAGCAATTGGGGCTGGCCATCAGGGTGGGGGAGGGGGGACCGTTTTTGTCTGTCTGGGTGGTGATCAGGGCTCTGGGCTGCTGGGGGGAGAGTTTGCCAGGCAGGTTGTCAGGACTGCCATGGTGGGGGTGGTGGGGGACGGGGGGGGTGGGGTGGGGGGGGACGGGGGGTGGAATGGAAGGTGGGCAGGAAGTGACAGCTTGGAAGGTTGGGGGATCAGGTTGCAGTGGGGCTGACGGGTCCGACTGGCCTGGAGACATCTGGAAGGCTAGTGATCGGAGGAGGTAAAGAGATTTGCAAACCACCTATGCGGAGCTGCGGGTTGGCCAGTGAGTGAGCTGGCCACTGATTGGGAAGCCAGCAGTGTGGGGCTACTGCACGCGAGCCAATCTCTGCACATGGCCCACTCAGCACTATGCTACCAGAGTCTCTAACAGGAATAGGCCCTGCCCTCTGATTTTTATCATGAGTCACTCTAGCGCACTTTGCAGTGCACAGAGTGTGAGAGATTCATTTTGAAAATCCCCCTAAAAAATCAGTTGCTCCAGTTTACGCTAATTCGGCACTTCAAAATTTTTGGGGAGAATCCCAGCCTGCATCATTTGCAGAAAGTGTCACTTGCCACTTGATGTATTCTTAAATTGCTACTCTTAGTTAATTGAGTCAATCTGGCTAAAGGAGAAATTTGATCACAATATCCACAAGAAGCAAAGGGCTAGAGGCAGCAAGCAAACAATGGTAAAGAAGAAAGGAAGGGTATAAAGTATACTGTTGCCGTTATCTTTTTTCCACAGCTGCTGAAGACCAATTTCACCTCTATAACTCAATAATCTCCTTTACTATGATGAATCTGCTTGGGGACTACTTATTAATTCAAACTAAATACATCAGAGTAACAATAATAGGAATCTTTGGTTATCCTGATACAGTTTGAGAAAGCAACAGCACAGAGAGGGAGGATTTCTTGCAATGCATATAAAGGACATCCTTGATCATTGTGGTTCCAGCCTATGTGACAACAAGAAGTGTTAGATCTAATTCTGCAGAATGAAACTGGGCAGTGTTTGGGGAACAGTGATCATAATATCATCAGATTAGGAATAGCTAAGGAAAAGGGCAAGGTGCAATCAAGTAAAAAGATATTTAAATGGAGGGGAGCTATATTCAGTGATTTGAAGAGGTATCTGAACTTAAATGAATTGGAATCATGAAGGAGTTGGCAAATTACAATATTTTAACAATGGGCAGGGAAGGTTTTAAGAAATCAATAGTTCAGTGCAGAGTGGAAAAGGAAGGATATTCAAAGCTAGAGCTCCTTTGATATATGACGATTTAGAAGTTCAAAAGAAACAATAAAAGCAGGTTCATAACAATTGGAGGTTTCATAATACAATAGTGAGCCAAACTGAATCCTGAAGGTGAAGTGCAGATCTAAAAATGAAAGAGGTCAAAGAGAGCATATGAGAATAGATTTGTGAGTAATCTGAAAGGAAACCCAGTAATACTTCTTGAAAAAGTTATGCAAAGGAAGGGTGGAAATGATTAGTAACCATGAAGGAAAACTCGATGGGTTATTTGATGAAGTAACAGAGAGGCTGATGAGGGCAGGGTTGTGTCTGTAGCACTTGTTGTAGGAAGAAGAATAGAAAGTAATGCTCGGTATCTGTTTACTCCACAATGGTTGTATTAAGACTGAATAAAAGAGAACATGCTTGAAAATCTCAGCAGATTTGGCAGCATTTGTAAAGGGAGAAAAGAGCTGACATTTCAACTCCTGCGTCACCTAGGCTTGAAATGTCAGCTGTTTTCTCTCCTCACAGATGCTGCCACACCTGCTGAGATTTTCCAGCATTTTCTCTTTTGGTTTCAGATTCCAGCATCCACAGTATTTTGCTTTTATTGAGACTGAATAAAGTTTGCAAAGTAGTTGACAATATCACGGACTGACAATGTGATCAAACCCTTAACAGGATCATGAAACACACAAAACTCTAATATATAACAGGCAGTACAGTTGAAATTACATGTATTTTTAAAAAGCATTAACCACATAATAGATTTGCTTGCAAAATTAAAACTCAAAATATTAAAAGAACAGTGACAGCATAGATACAAAACTGGTTAAGGACCAGAAAACAGAGATTGATGGTTGATGGTTGCTTTATATTTTGGACAGGAGTGTACAATAATGTTCCTCAGCATCAGTATTAGGATCAATACTCTTTTTGACTTATATTAGTCACCTGGATTAGGGGTACACAGAATATAATTTCAAAGTTTGCCAATCATCCAAAATTTGGAAATTCCGTAAACAATGAGTGATTAGTAACAGACATCCAGAGGACATAGACAGACAGATGGAATCAGCAGAGATATAACAGATAAAATTTAACATGGAGAAATGAACAAAATGATACAATTTTAAAGCAGGTTCAGGAACACAGAGATCATACACAAGTGTGTGAAAGTGGCACGGTATGTTGAGAAAGCTGTTTAAAAAAAACAGATGAGATCCTTACTTGCATTGGTTGAAGCAAGGAGGTGATGCTAAACCTTTCTAACCTTTCTAACCTTTCTAGGTCTCAGCCAGAGTATTGTACTCAGTTTTAGGCACGACACTTTAGGAAAGATGTCAAAACCATAAAGGGATTTTCTAGAATGGTTCTGGGGATAAAGGACACCAGCTGAGGAGAAAGACTGAATAACCTGGTACTGTTCACCTTACAGTAGGGAAGGAGAAGAGGAGATTTGATACACATGTCAAAATGATGAATGGTTTGTACGACATAATTAAGGTGAAACTTTTTACAATGGCAGAAGGGTTAGTGCGTGAGTTCTTGTGACCTGGAGTGATTGATAGAAATAGATTCAATAATAATATTCAAAAATGAATTAGGTAAGTACTTGCAAGGAAAATATTCACAGGGCTATGGGGAATGGAATTGAGTAAATCTACCAAAATACGGTGAAGGCATAATGAGATGTATAGTCTTCTTTTGTGCTATATCATCCTATGATTAAATTTAACATTCACTGAGACATTCTCTCAGAAGATGAGAGGTCACATCACACCAGGTTATAGTCCAACAGGTTTATTTGAAATCACAAGCTTTCAGAGCATTGCTCCTTCGTCAGGTGAAGTTGAGAGAGGCATACATGCACAGATTATATATTCCTGCACCTCTATTCCTTACCTTCAAACAGCTGCCTAATCTCAAACAGACAATCATTCACAGCAAGCTACCCAGCCCTTAGGGAAACAGTGACCACTACGCCACACAACTTTGCCACAGTGACATCTGCAGAACATGCCAGATCATCGACACACATACCATCATCCTACAAGGGAACACCACCCACAAGGTACACAGTACATACTCATGTGACTTGGCCAAAATGCTGGAGAGATGCCCCAGAACATGGTACATTGACAATATTATGCAGACACCATGATGATGGATGAACAGACACTGCACAACAATTCCCTCCCAGATGGAGAACACTTCATCACGAAGGACATTTGGCCATCTTACTTTTTGATTATTAGTAATTATCTCTCTGTCTTAAACTGTTGGTTCTTAATTCATCTCTTTTCTTGTTACGCTGCCTGTCGACACTACACATACTGATTATACTTAATACTTACGCTTATCTATTAGCACTTGTGTTTATCTAAAGACTTCATTCAGCCAGCCTACACTAAACTACACTGTGCTTATCCTTGATGACCTTTGTGAGTTGGCTATCATCTCTCCACCTGTATGTCCTGTGTCTGTCCACCTCTTTCCATTTCACCTGATGAAGGAACAATTTCCAAAAGCTTGTGATTTCAAATAAATCTGGACTTGCTGTTGAGTTTCCCCTCATTTTGTCCACTTCAATCCAGCACTGAAATTTCCACTTTCTGAAGGAAAAACACACTTTTAACCTAGGGGCTTCTTGTGTCCATCTGCTATCTATTCACTAAGAATTTACTTTATATTTTATATGAAGAAGACACTCATACCAGTGTTTCAAAATTGTGTATGGAAACTTGCAGTAATTCCAGTGAGGGACTGGTAGAATTGCCAGGAGTACGGCATAATGATCGAAGAAATTTATTTACATGTTACCCTGAGGTTCCCTGGTCCTATGGCAGGAGACTAAGACAGTCCCAGTAGAATTTATGGGTTATTCTGCCAAAATAATATGCTTGTATCAAGAACAAGGATTTCATGAATGAATTGAAAAGTTAGAACAAAATAATGGTTTAAAAAAGAGGTATCTGATTAATATAATGGATCTCTCTAGAAATTGTAAAAAGGAGTATAACAGAAGGGAAAAAAAGATGGAGATTAAAAAGGCTAAGGGAGTATGAAAAAGATTGGCAGTAAATATAAAGGAAGCATAAACTTTAAGTAAATACTTTTTAATTGATCAAAAGCAGATTAATTCTAAACATGCTCACTCACAACTCAGTGATATTTGTGAAAGTGAAGCTGAGGGTATTGCAAGCATCCAGTATATAATTTTCCATTCAATCAAATAAATGGATGAGAACTGTGGACTGTACACCCACAATGCACTTCCTGCAAGTGCCACTCCCAACTGACAATGTGGAATTAGCTCTCCAATAACAAAAAAGCAAAACTTTATATTTTTACAGTGTTTTGTGCAGTCTCAAGATGTCCCAAAGTCAATGAACTGTAATCATTGTGGTAATAGAAGCAGAAAAATAATTGAAGAAAAATTGGCATCACTTAGCAATGAAAGGACTTGCCTTGTACTGAAGAGTGAGAGAGCGGTAGAACTGTTACTAATATTTCACCACCATTTATAACAGAGGAAGGGCAAGTGACACACCAAGAAAATGTGCGTAAGGCCCAGATTTTATGACAGAGAGGCACATCGTTCAAGGCAAAAACACTGGTAGTTATCAATGGGCTAAGTTCTGGCCCCAAACACAGCATGTCCAATTTTTTGAAGGGGATGGTGCCTTGGAGGTTGGCCAATTTTTGCACAGGAGCATTTGGCAATTTACATCATCAGCTGCTTTCATTGATTTCTGATTTTGACATTCCTGTTGTCTTCATCACAACAAGAACAGAGTAGACCAGGTCAGAATATGTCTGTTTTTTCTCTTTTTTTGGATAACCAGAGTACCTCCTATCATGAAACCCATTAATCTGTGGAGATTGCAACATTCAAAGGTACAGGATGTTCCAATGCTACTGCACTGGTTCTGCCCAGTAAGAAGGGTGGGGCCTTCTGGGAGAATTTTGATAGTTGCCCAGATCAGCTCAAGGATGAGTTAACATTTTTCAGGGAGTCAGTTTGAGGCAATCTGCTAGCCAAGAATGTCACATGACCAGGGACAGGAATTGACCCTGTTAAGTTAAAAGAAAGAAGAAAAGAAATAGACTTTAAATTTAAAAAAAACACTTAGCAAACTAACCCTGGGCAGTTAGTACAAAGGTAGCCCTTTGGAATTCTGGTGTCACATTAATCATAGGTCTAAAAATGTATTTGTGAGTTGGTATTGAATCATTTGGGAATCCAAGGAGAAGGTGAGATTGAAACCCTACGAGGTGGGCCATTGTTAAAGCCTTCTATAAACTTCAAAGTTATTACATCTCTGCATCACAATGTCCACTCACGCTTGCTTTAATTGCAACTAAATGAGATGTACACACTTACAGCCTCAACGCTGCAGCAGTGGTGTGTATCTGATTTCACTTTTTATCCACAGCATCCAGTGTGACCCCTATATTTATGAGTCAAGCTACTCATCTTGCCAGAACACAGCAGGTCACTGAACCTTTTGCAGCAATGGATCCATGATCTCCGGCAGTCTTCACTGGAGCCCACTACTGCCACAGTCTGAACCATGCCTTCCTGGTAGCAGCAGGCAGCTTGCAGTGGCCAGCTGGGTATATGATCTCTCTTCCCTCTCCTAAGATATGCAGCTTGGGCAGTTGGCCCCATTCCTCACAAAGTGGCTCCTCTGAGCAACATTCTATGAACGAATGAATTAAGTAATTGGACAACTTAGAATATATTGCTATAATTCACTTTAGTGTGTTTCCATCCACTAGCAATTAAATAATTTCATCAATGTGTGGTTGAGAGAAGGTTTCTGCACATATGCTCAATGCTGTACATATTGCAGCTTCACTCAAAGGTGACATGCTGTGGTCAACAATAGCTGACAGCCCTACTGCCTTACTGATCTTATTCCAACTATTATGCCACTGCACTGTGCAAATATGAGGGACATGGTCCAGGATTCACATTGTGAATAAATCCAGAAGCACAAGTAGCAATAGAGCGAGTGATGGGATAATGAGTATGGCAATGTTGTTCATTTATTAATTGAGTCTAATCAACACACTAAATCATGCATATTACCTGCATCAAGCAGTGGTGGCAAGACAATGCCACCTCCGTATATGTGCCCTGAGAATCCACTCAGTGGTTTAGTTCAATGAACTTCTGTTTAGGAAGCATCAATGACAATTCTCCCTGAGGAAAAGGCCATGTTGGACTATTCCGTTCTAATATAATCTAACAGTTGGGCAACATTTACAGCTTTGTTACTTACCTGACATTTCCTCCACGGCTCTGGATATGTGGCATTCTGGAAATGCTACTAAGACCAACAAAGACCAAAAAAACATTATGGATGATTTAGGAATTGAGTCTCTATGGGTGGAGTTGAGGAATAGGAAGGGAGTGGTTACTCTGTTGGGTGTTTACTACAGACCGCCCAACAGCCCGCGGGCCGTGGAAGAAGGGATATGCAGGGACATTTTAGATAAGTGTAAGAAAAATAGGGTAGTAGTAGTGGGAGATTTCAATTTCCCTGGAGTAGATTGGAGAGTGCCCAGAGCTGTAGGAGTGGACGGGGAGGAATTTGTACAGTGTGTTTTGGAAGGGTCCTTGGAGCAGTATGTGGATGGCCCGACTAGAGATGGGGCTATACTGGATTTGGTTCTGGGGAATGAGCCAGGCCAGGTGGTTGATGTCGAGGTAGGAGAGCAGGTGTCAAATAGTGATCACAAATCTGTCTGCTTTAGGATATTAATGGAAAAGGACGAGACCGGCCCAAAAGGGAAGGTATTTAACTGGGGGAGGGCTAGATACAGCCAGATTAGGCAAGATCTTAAAGATACCGACTGGAATAAGCTTTTCGAGGGCAGGTCGACGAGGTACATGTGGGAGTCTTTCAAGGGAAAACTTAACTCTCTGCAGGAAAGATACGTGCCGGTAAGGAGGAAGGATGGGAAAGGTAGGATTAGAGAACCGTGGCTTACCAGGGAGATTGAGGACTTGATCAGGAAAAAGCGAGAGGCTTACATTAGATCTAGGCAACTGGGGACTGAGACAGCGCTGGAAGCTTATAGAGAGTGTAGACGGGATCTTAAAAGGGGTATTAGAAAGGCAAAAAGGGGCCACGAGGTGGCTCTGGCAGGTAGGATTAAGGTAAATCCAAAGGCATTTTACACCTATGTAAGGAGCAAAAGGATGGTTAGAGGCAAGATTGGACCTCTCAGGGACAGAGGAGGGATCTATGCTTAGAGCCTGAGGGAATGGGGGAGATCCTGAATGAATACTTTGCGTCGGTATTCACGCAGGAGACTGGACAGATGTCTGTGCCTGATGTTGACCAAGTTGAGGATCGGTTGAGGGAAATAAGGATTACGAGGAAAGAGGTGTTGGGGCTGTTAGGCAGCTTAAAGACATATAAAGCTCCGGGGCCTGATGGCAATTACCCCAGGCTGCTAAGGGAGTTGAGGGAAGACTTGGCTGGGCCTCTGACGCAAATCTTTGTCTCTTCCTTGGACACAGGTGAGGTCCCAGAGGACTGGAGGATAGCAAACTTAGTACCGTTGTTTAAAAAAGGTCAGAGGGATCACCCAGGGAACTATAGGCCGGTGAGCTTGACTTCAGTTATAGGTAAGCTAATGGAGAGGATCCTTAGGGACAGGATGTATGAGCATCTGGAGCGCTGCGATCTGATCAGGGATACTCAGCATGGCTTCGTCAAGGGGAAGTCTTGTCTTACGAATCTAGTGGAATTTTTTGAAGAAGTGACAAAAACAGTTGATGAAGGACAGGCTGTTGATGTCGTCTACATGGATTTCAGTAAGGCGTTTGACAAGGTTCCTCATGGTAGACTGATAGAGAAGGTGGAGGCGCATGGGATACAGGGTCAGGTATGTAGATGGGTCGAGAACTGGCTCCGGAGGAGGAGACAGAGGGTAGTAGTGGAAGGCTCTTTTTCCGGCTGGAAGCCTGTCACTAGTGGAGTGCCACAAGGCTCAGTACTAGGTCCTCTTCTATTTGTGGTCTACATAAACGACTTGGAAGTATGGGTAGGTGGTGAGATCAGCAAATTTGCTGATGACACCAAGATGCTTGGATTGGCGGGTACAGAAGAGCAGTGTCAGGCAATACAACAGGACATAGACAGTTTGGTAGACTGGGCAGATAGATGGCAAATGGAATTTAATCCAGATAAATGCGAGGTGATGCATTTTGGCCGGAAAAATGTAGAAGAGAGTTATAGGATAAAAGGTAAAACTATACGTAGCATAGAGACGCAGAGAGACTTGGGGGTGCAGGTTCACAAGTCTCTGAAGGTGTCCTCACAGGTGGAGAAGGTGATAAAGAAGGCGTATGGTATGTTAGCTTTCATAGAAAAGGGTATAGAATACAAGAGTAGGAGTTTGATGTTGCAGTTGTATAGAACTTTGGTTAGGCCTCACTTGAAATACTGCGCCCAGTTCTGGTCGCCGTACTATCGGAAGGATGTGGAGTCCTTGGAGAGAGTGCAGAGGAGGTTTACCAGGATGCTGCCTGGTATGGAAGGACTGTCTTATGAGGAACGATTAGATAGACTGGGGTTGTTTTCCCTTGAAAGACGTCGGCTTAGAGGGATCTCATAGAGGTGTATAAGATTATAAGGGGTATAGATAGAGTAAATGGGGGTAAACTTTTTCCACCTTCAGAAATGGATAGGACGAGGGGTCATGGCCTTAGGGTGAGGGGGGCTATGTATAAGACGAATATTAGAGGGCAGTTTTTCACACAAAGGGTGGTGGGGGTTTGGAATGCACTGCCGAGTAAGGTGGTGGGAGCAGGCACGCTAGGGCTGTTTAAGGGTCTCTTGGACAGCCACATGAGCGTTATGCAGATAGAGGGATATAGTAGGACTGTTTAACTACGGCTTTTTTTCCACAGGTAATTCGGTCCATACTTGACCAACATTGAGCATGCATTCGGCAGGTGGGGCGGGTACAGCTCTTGGATGTTGATTCATGGGTTGCCTGGTACCTCATGTCGTAAATGAGTGCTTTATGTGGACCATCTGAAGGGCACCATGACAGCTCAGAGACTATCGATGTGGCTGTGCAGACACTTGGAATTGGGCCGGTGTCTGCGGGAGTTTGCGCGTTCTCCCCGTGGTTGCGTGGGGTTTTCTCCGGGCACTCCGGTTTCCTCCCACAACCCAAAAATTCGCTCTTAGGCTGATTGGGAAACAAATTGTCCCTATAGTGAGAATTTTCCATATTAGGAATAATATATATATTATTATATAGGAATAATATAATAGGATAATGGATTTGCTACTACATAGTTATGACGGCGGCACGGGCTCGTTGGACCGAAGGGCCTGTTTCCCGTGCTGTGTTGCTCTTAAAAAAAAGCAGAAAGGTGTCTTTTCATTTGTGCAGATCCTCCTCCAGTCTCTTACCATAGACTCATAGAGTTGTAAAGTTTACAGCTTAGAAATAGGTCTTTCGGCCCAGCCTAACCATGCCATCTAGTTTTTATCATTAAGCTAGTCCCAATTGCCCATGTTTGGCCCACATCACTCCATACAATCTTACCTATGGACTGTCTAAAATTGTACTTGCCTTTAATATTACCTCTGGCCATTCATTCCAGACATTCACCACCCTCTGTGTAAAAAAATTGCCCTGCTGGGCCATTTTGAATTTCTTCCATTTCACCTGAAATCTTTGTCCTCTAGTTTTAGACTCCCCTATCTTTGGGAAAAGGTGTTGACTATCTACCTTATTTATGCCCCTCTTTATTTTATAGACCCCTATAAGATCACGCCTAAGTCTCCAATACTCTTGGGGAAAAAAACTCCTGTGTATCCAGCATCTCCTTATAACTCAAACTATCAAGTCCCAGTAGCACCCTAGTATTTTTTTTCCTGCATTCTTTCTAATTTAATAATATCCTTTCTATAATAGGGTGACCAGAACTGTGCACAGTATTCCAAATGTGGCCTTATCAATGACTTTTATAACTTCAGTAAGTTGTCCCAACTCCTGTATTTCTGAGCTTATCCCTCCTGACTCTGATTCCAGTCTGCGCCTCCTGACTGAAAATCGGAACTGTTTTAAAGGTGGAATTTGCAGAACTTGAATTCTCCCATCTGGGCTTAAGAGTTGATAAAGTCACTGCTCTGGACAATATTCAAACAAAATACTGCCTTAAAAAGAGTTAATGGAACTGAAAGCAGCAAAGGAAATACATCCCAGAGTTCTGAGGGAGGGTAGAGAGGAAATGGCAGAGACAATATCCATAATTTTCAAGATTCCATTTTTGGAAATGGAATAGTGTCCAAGCAGCTCGACTAATATTGATGAAAGTGGAGAGGAAAAGATAGGAAAATATAGGCCAATAAATCTGACCTGGATAAAATTTTTAATTGAGATTTCCTGTTCCCACTTACCCGTCATAGCAACTGAAATTGAATATCCAAGAATGAGAGAGAAAACTAGATGTCCCACTACAAAGGAGTTCATACCACTTCTGCACACATTCATTTTCTACTTTCATTACTGCCACTTTGACAAAGAATCTGATCATTTTTGGGTAATTCTATAGAAATAAGACAGCAATGGCATTGCGACATCTCACATCTCCACCGTATTATTGCACAGCCCTGTCCCATGGCGAGGGGGGAGGGGTGGGGGATGGGGGCGCTTTCCAGTCCTCCTACGACCTGATTTCCCACCGTGGAGATGGCTTGCCATTAGCCATCAGCGGGATCTTCCAGCTCTGCCAAAGTTGACATGACATGAAGTTTTGCATGACTCACCTGTCTTCCTGCCAAGAAACTGGCCATTGATGAGCCCGGTCGATCTACCAGCAGGAAGGGCTGGAAAATTCTGCCCATAAAAAGCAGTTGCCAGAATTAACAGCCACTGCAGAAAAGGCACATGCCTGTTGATGGTGATCAGTAAAGTATTTTGAAATTTCACCAAATCCTTAATCTTCAAGCAAGGTTAGAATTTATTTGCTGTTGTGAATTAGCCATGATTTGGGTACAGGGCAGTGGTATTCAAATACGCAAGTGGTAATATTAAAATAGCAGACATTGGAATTCCGAGAGTCAAAGAAAGTGATTATTAATAACGGGGAAAAACCTGGGAGATGGAAGTCAAATATTTGACTACAAAACATAAAAAACGTAATAATGCCTTGAACAGGGAGGACTTAGGTAGCATGGAAGAAGTGATGAGTTTGGGTGTCCAGTTCAATAAAATGTTCAAGTATCTCAATTGGATATGGCAAGCAATATAGAAAATAAAAATCAAGACAAAATGGTGAATCTATATAAAACCTTTGTAAGGGTAACAAACACGGTTTTTGGCTCCACACCATTCAAAGGATATTGAAGCAAGAGGGTATGCATGGTCAACGCACTGAAATACTGCCTGATATGAGGAAATGCTGGTTGATGGGCAGGTCAGGCCAGTAAGATTGCAAAGGAACTGAGAATTCAGGTCCGCGCCCAAATTCTTGTCTCTCATGATCTTACTGGCACTGGATATCCAGCGAGAACAACCCATGCCTGAAAAGGGTCAATTGGTCCAGCCGAGGGCTGGAGGGAATGGTTTGCGATGGTTTGGAGAGGGCCACGTTGACGATCAGTCTGGGCAGGGGAGAGAGTTGGCGGTGGGGGAAGGTGATCAACTGCAGAGCTCCACATTTCGGTGGGAGGCTATAATAGAGCAAGGCAGTGACAGGTCTCTGTGCTCATGGAACATAGAAATTTGCACATGCGCAATGGTATCCTCTGCTGCCATAGGCCAGCTTTTGCATGATTTAGGTCCCATCCACTGTTGCATAGAAGCTGACCAACTAGTCCATGTTGGCTTTTTGTTCCATGTGAGTTTCTTCTCAACCTTCATTATCCAAATCTATCTTCATAACCCTGTATTCCTTTCTTCCTTGATTGCATGTCTAGTTTCTACTTAAATGCTTCGATTCACCTCGACCACTCCCAATGGTGGAGAGCTCACACACTCTGAGTAAAGAAGTTTCTTCTAAATGTTAGCTGGTTTCTTGGTGATTATCTTGTCCTGAAATATCTCTGATCTTGTTCTATGCCACAAGTGGAAATATTCTCTTGGTCTGTGCTGCCAAAATCTTTCATAAATCTAAAGGCCTCTTTTAGATCACTTCTTATCCTTTTTTAAAGAGAAAAAGTATACAACTTGTTCATTCTGCCCTGATAGGTGTAACTCTCGCCTCTCTATTCATTCTCCAGTGCCTGAAGATCCTGCCTCTAACTTGACAACCAGAACTGTACATGGTTCTCCAAATGTGGTCCAAACAAGGTTTGAAACAAGTTTAGCATAACATCTCTACTTTTCATTTCTTTCCCTTTGGAAATAAACTTTAGAGCTTGGTTTGTTTTGTGTTAATGGCCTTATTAACCTGTATAATTAGTTTTATTGATGTTTGTATTTGTACACCCAGATCCCTTTTGATTTTGATTTTCCAGATCTCCTGATTTTCTTATCAAAACGCAGTACCTCACACATTTTGTAGTGCAATTCAGTTGCCAATTATGTGCCTGTTCTGAATGTTTATTAGGAACATCAGGACAAGAGTAGGTCATTTAGCCCCTCCAGCCTGTTCCACCATTTCTATTAACGTTTTCTTAACAAACACAAGGAAAGATTTGACTTTTTTTTATTTAAACAGCGGAGTTTAAGGGGTGATGCTGAGATGGATGTTTCAGATTAAATGGCCGTGGGATAGAATGGTTCAAAACAGATTGTATCCAGTGATTAAAGTTCTAGAGAGAGAAAGAGAGAGAGATTTAAGACAGAGAGCTTGTGAAACTGTCTTTACACAGAAGAATGTGAATGCAATACTAAAATTAATTGGGTATAAATTTATCTTGGACAGGTAGATCGTTTTTCACTCCACCTGATATTTCTTCTCCTGATTTAGTGTCTTGTTTCAAGGCTTCAGTTTCAAGAGTAGGACTGCAATTCCAAAAAAAACACTGCCTTATAAATTGGCACAGGGTGACCTCTCTGTCCTCATGGAGTGTCTGATCCTTGAAATTGTCCACAATAAAAAAGTCGGCTTTGATGAACAGAATTAGGTTTTATGGTGCTGCCCTTTGCTGTTATGTTGAAAGTGAGGCTGTGCAATGTCACACGCTCAAACGTCTGTTTCCCAATATCAGTCAAACCATTCTGCCCCTTGTACAGTACATCACCCAATGTCTTATCTGGAAGTCACTCATTTGCATTGATGCCTTTCTTCCCTATAAGCATTAGTCTGAACATACATGTAACATGCATTAATTATTAATGATTCGCTTACAACTGTATCCTCTATTATGCATATAGAATTTTCTCATTTGCACATGCTGAATGTATCTCTACGTATGAATAGGATACCATTTAATAAATACTGTAATACTGTCCAATACAACTAACACTTGCAAACAGAGATGGTGGTGAGGTTTAAAATCATTTCTGAAATCAGTTTGATTCATAATTCTCATTTAGCTATCAATATTCCCAATATTGTTTTCCAATTCAGGTCGGGTTAGAAAGTAAATATCCTGAATTGCCACTGGATCCTCACAGATTTCAATGGTAACCATGGCGGGAAATCAGTGGAACCCTGGAGGAACAGCGTAAATTGCCGACCTCCAGGTTCAGGTACCATTTGGCCCAGTTTAAAAAAAACCTTACAACATTTGGTCACATTATGGAAAAATCAAAACAGTGTTTCAAATGCATGATCCGCCTCCCTTGTGTAAAGTGTTTTAGAGTGGTCATAAGGAACAGTTGTAAATGGAGTGCAAAGATTGAGAAGTTGATGAGGTGGTTAAGCATTAGCGAGCATGAGCCGAATTTTACCTTAGGGAAAGTGGTCCCGCCATTCGAACCAAAAGCATGTCCAGAATCCATACTCTGGATTGATGATGGCACCATTGGAATGAGTTTACCAAGGGCAGCCTGTTTCTCAGAATTGATGGAGTTTAATGGAGGTTATCACTGCTGAGACTGCAGCCATAGGAATCATAGCAGGCACAGGGTCCATGCAAAGGTTTATTGACCTTGGGTGAATTTTTCTGATTTTGGGGTGAGCACAACTGGGAACCCCTGCCAATGATCTGGTATATGAGTTGGAGGCACTCAAACACTTAAGAGAAGGTAAGAATTTTACGGACAGTCAACTCGAAACTTAAGTCACACCTTGCAGAGGGACACTGCTTCAGAATGCTGTTAGTGTGACTGACAGTGTACAGAACACACAGGGAGAACCCAAGTGAGAAAGATGACCAGAATATGCAGAAACTGATCCTATCCAACAGAGACAACGTACTTGCAATCTGTCAAGATAAAGATAAAGACTATCAGAAGGACAGCCAGAATTGGAAAGATAATACTTTGGAACAGAAAGCTGATCAAATGGGAGAAGAGGTGGAGGATGAATTTGGAAATGGTGTGAGAGTGGGGTGGGGAAGTGCAGTGGGGAGGGAGGTGGGATGCCAGTTGCAGCTGTCATTTAATGTGATAATTGCAACAGATTCAAAATCAAGGAGATAGAGAACATCCTTTGTAAGCAACATCAAAAGCCCCACATGTTATGTTGTCTATCTACTGGGTGTCAGGGTGAGGGACATCTTGAATTGGCTTATTGGATATTGGAGGGACGGAGCGGGGGGGGATGAACCAGTCATTGTGGGGAACAGTTAGTAAGATGTGTTGTTTGAAAAATACCAAGAATTGGGAGTTAAAGTAAAGGTTATGATGCTTCTTACCCAAGGCACGGGTAAATTGGCATAGAGATAAGCATAGAGGTGAATGCATGACTGAAGGAGTGATATGTGGAAGAGGATTCCATTTCATGGGCTACTGGGACATGGAAGGAAGCATATCGTTGAGGTGGGCTCGACCTAAATGGGGCATGAATCTGGGGGTCCCAGCAGAAAGGATAAGTAGAACAATCATAAAGATTTTAAATAATATGTGGAAGTAAAGCCTAGATGGAAGGTAGTTTAAATGATAGTTCAAAAGCAAACAAAAGGGAGGACAATAAAAGTTGAAAATTGCACTTTTAGCTCAACGGGTAAAGGAAAAAGTAAACATGGGAGAAAAACATGGTGAGAAAAACATAAAAAACAGGTGAGTTAAACGTTAGAGCAAAAGGACATGTTTGGGTATGTGATCCAAGTAAGTATTCTTTACACAAATGCACGTGTACATAGGCTAAGGAATAAATTGAATTACAGACACAAATTCAGCTTGGAGGATGAGCAATGGTCGGCATCAACAGGACTGGGAACCAAATATACCAGCTTATGAAGTCAACTGGAAAAATAGGGATAACAATAGAGAGGCAGGAGTAACCTTAATGATTAAAGATAAAATCGCTTTAATGATAAGAGGGAAATAAAATGGGATAGACAGCAGTGAAAATCTTGATGGTCAGAATCAAAAAATAGAAAAGAATGAGTACGGCATGGGGGTTAGGTATAGGTGCCATCACAGCAATGGACAAACTGTATAAACGGTACAAATGATATGATTGTATAAATGCAGAGATTAAACAAATATATATATATACACACCTTCTGTTCTCTGAATAGTCAGGGGACCGGATGTACCTGGGAAGATGTGCTACAAGACCCCTTGAAGTTTTAACTTCTGATGGGCAATTCCCCTATTCACCAGGGCTGTCTGAACAAGTCTCCAACTTGGAATTAGAGTGGCAAATCTTGGACAGTTCCAACCTGAATAATTATCCTGGAAATGTTAGGCAGGAAAAAACTTACTCTACACTTGGATAACTATACAACAATCTGATTGGCTGTAGCTCGTACGCCCCTAACAGTTACAATTGTGCCTTATTGGGTACTGCCAGGACTGTAAGAGAAGGGGTAGGAAGGCCTATAGATCTTGGAGCCATTGGCTAGAAATTGGGTTACACTGGTATCCTGGTATGGTGGCCTGCCCTCTCTTGTTCAAATAAAGATAAACAACATGGAAATTTGGTGTAGCAAATTCACCTGAAAGGTTGCAGCACCTGATGGAACAGGCGTGCTGCTGTCTTTTTATTAATGCTGTTGATAGCCTCTATGCTAAGAAGAGATGGCCAGTAGCATTGTTAGAACCCATTTGGTGCAATCAACCTGCTCTTCTTAAAGGCTGACAGTCCCTCTTAAAGCCAAACAGCATTGAAGAATATTGCTGCAGTTTTAACAATGGCAAAATGAACAACAAGGTAAAGACAGGGCTCCAAAGTGACAAGTGTAGTGATGGAGATATTAATAGTGGAGGTATAATTTTTAGCAATTGTGTTGGTGGGGAGGGTGTTGCTATAAGGCTGTCAAGGACTACCTGGAATCACAGAATCAGATAGTGTAGACTGCCTTTGACCCACTGAGTCCACACCAACATATCAGAGACACATGAGCTCCCACATAATCCCATCTGCCAGCACTTGGTCCATAGCCCTGAATGCTATAATATGCCAAGTGTTTACCCAGATATGTTTTGAAGGCTATGAGCCAACCCACACTGCCTTCCCAGACAGTGCATTTCAGAACGTCGCTACTCTCTGGATAAAAAAAATTTGCCCCACATCCCCTCTAACCTGTCTCTCATCTTGAACCTCCTGTTCCTTATGATTGATTCATCAACTAAGGGAACAGCTGCTCCTTATCCATTCTGTCCATGTCTCTCATAATCTTGTACACCTGAATCACCCCTTCAGTCTTCTTTGCTCCAATGGAAACATCTTAAGCCAACCCACCCTCTCTTCATAACTTAAATGTTCCATCCCAAGCAGCATACTAGTGAGACTCCTCTGCCTCCTCTCCAATGCAATCACATCCTTCCTATAATGTGGCGACCAGGACCATACACAGTTCTGTACTGTGTACAGCTGTACTTAGCTATGGCCTCACCGAAGTTCAATACAACTCCAACACGACTTCCTAGTGTTGTAATCTGCGCCTCCATTGATAAAGGCGAGTCTCCCAAGTACCTTTTTCACCACACTACTAACATGCTCTTCCACCTTCAGAGATCTGACAAACATGCCAAGGTCCTTTTGTTCCACAGCATTTCCCTGTCAAATTACTCCTTCCAAAGTATATCATTTCACTCTTTTCAGGGTTAAATTCTATCTGCCACTTATCTGTCTTTTTGACCATTTTGTCTATATTTTCTTGAAGCCCTCAAGACATCTGAGTGGGATTTTACCACTGCTTTGCACCCATTTTTCAATGGGAAAATGCTGCAAAATTGGCTGTATAGTGGCTAGCGTGAATGGCACCAGTTTTCATGACTGGTGGGGTTTTACGGTAGTCAGATTTCTGGCATGGTCAGCCTCTCGCTGAAAATGAGAAAGAGGCTGGTTAATATATGTAAATCTGTTTAAATATTTGTTAATGTGTTTAGCAAGTCTGGCACTCAGTCGTCTGGGCTTGCTTGCCTTTATGGCCTGGCTGGGAGAGGTTCTCTCTGCCAAAGCAAACACCTGCTCTCCATGAACGGAGAACACTCATGTTGAGCTTGCTAGTGGAACCAGAGGCATTCAGGCCCCTCGGGGAGACCAAGTGCAAGGCAGGGATGCCCCTTGGGCAGTGCCACACTGGCAGTGCCATCCTGGCACCTTGGCAATGTAGTTTGGCACCTGTGCAATGCCCACCAGGTAGCGCCAGGGTTAGGGTCAATGAGGAATGGGCCTGTAGGGGTAGGGCCTGTGGAGGGAGAGCGGAGCCCACTGCCACTGCACATGATCAGTGGGGTGGGGGGGGGGGATGTCCCAAATAATGAGGGAGGGAGAGTGTCTACGATTGGTCTGAATGGAAGAGTGGTTGGCAGGTGTTGCATTTCAGGCCACAGACCTCTGCAAATGCAGGAGTGGAAGGAGTTTCTTGAGGCTGCCTGCAGTAGCAGGGGCCTGACAGCTTTCTGTCTGTCTGTCAGACCCCTGCTATTGCTGATTTGCATGTGCAGCATCAGAGATCTGCACGTGCGCAATATCTCCCTCTACAGGCTGTTTGGTGAGTTAAGCCTCACGCACTGCCTCTCTGGCCAGAAACAAATTAGTCCAAAATTCTGCAAACAAATTTCCCATTGATAACAGCAAAATAGGGGAATTCCATCGCTGGCAAACAAAGCACCAGCTCCTGCCTGCTGGATACGTACAACTGGGAGAATCCTGATAGTCTAATTGATGTATATTGGTAAAGTTATAGTTAGGTGCAGAGCTTGCCATCCTGGCAAACAATGTTAAATGCTTTGAAAGCATGGACATGAGCAACTAGGCATTCTCAAAATCAAAATCAATGAACTCTTGAGCATTTTAATGGTCAGAAAATCTTATGCTTTATATATTATCCTTTGTATCTGACTTCTCAAAGCCCACTCCTCTGACAATGCCAATTAATCAAATTTATATCTTATAGCTATCTCAGCACAGAATTATTAAATACATTTTTAATGACACTGATGAACAAATCAAAAAGCTTGATGTTGACATGAAGAATGATGTCATTACTTCACCTGTGTAGGCCACATGAAAAATAGTTCCACTCTTATCATCAACCATACTTTGTTAAGATATAAAATCTTTCCAAGTCTTCTGGTGGGGTTACTGGTCCCAGATGATGTTAATCAGTAAGTTTTTTTTCCTCCAGATTGACATCACCAAGTGTTCATTCCTCAGTCTGATGATTGCAGTAAAATAACTACAAACATCCTGATGGAGAGGCAATGCAGAGTAGAAGCTGTGTTATCAGGCAGGAAGCAGAACTCTGTCCATATCCGTCAGTTTCAGAATCAAATTCCCAAACTCAGGAAAACAGACAGTGACCATGGTTAGTTGATTGCATTCCATTTTATTCTAAAATCAGTTAAACAGATTTCAGTACAATCTGGTTCTGCAAACAGACCTTAAATTGTAATATTGACAAATCTATACTAACTAAGCGAGAGATGATTTTTTGAATTTCCATGTATTATTAGTAGCTCATCAACAATTACATCCAGCTGTGGAACTGCCAGAAATGCCTGTTTTAGAAATGATACAAGTTGAAGTGTCAATATTCCATTAAATTATCTGAACTCTTGTATTCAGCTGAATCAGAAAAGAACTAGATCCACAGTTCTATCATAAAGTAAGACATGTCATAACCTTTAATCTAAGTTTTTGATCATTGAAATATATTCAGGTTTAATGACTTCTTCAAGCTCAGTTTCCTTAGAGATAAAAGCAGTTCAATGGGGCCATGTATTGAGACGCCAGTTTACCAGAAGTTTCAGATTTCTGGGAGCTTCTTTCAGGGCTTCATTGACCATCTTACAGAAGCCACAAGAATGCAGCAGTTGAACTGAATGTCAACCAGTTCTGGCATTTCCTTATCAAACGTGCAAATCCATCCTCTCCTTACAAGGTCAATGAAATTGAGGGGATGACCAAAGTGCAAAGTGGGATCACAGTCTCCCTGCACCAGGGTTTCCCATTTCTCTGGCTCATTTCCAACACTGCTGGTAATTGCCATGGCGAATGAAATGAGACTTACCTAGTGGAAACCCAATGTAGGTGACTGGGTTTCGCCCACTAGCTGGAAATCACCAAGACTCCCACAAAGCCTCTTTTGGGGAAAGCATTAAATGCCAATAATTGGGTTATTGTAATTCTTCCTCAGGATCAAGAATCCCAGGAGATGAAAGCCCCACCCATTGAGAGTTGTCCATCAATCAGAAACTGGCAGCTCGCCATTGCTTGGCAATGCCATGGGGAGGATTGGGGGTGGAGGTAGAGCCTGCTGCCAGTGATAGACTCAGTTCAGTGATGGCAGGAAGGGTGGAGTGTGGGGGTTGGGGAGAGAGGTTGGCAGCGAGGGTAGGAGGATGGCAGCACTGGAAGTCAGCAAGCAACCTCTTCAGGCTTCCTGCATGATGTGTCCCATTATTTGCTGCTGCATAAATACCAGCAATAATGGAAGGAGGTCTTTTAGTGGGCATTAATTGCCTACTTAAAGACCTCAATTAATGCAGGATGGAAATGTGATGGACTAATCAGAGCAATGACAGGAAAGCAGCGGGGTCACCCCCATGCCACCAAACTTGCCATGAGGATGGCATTAAACTCTGCCTGCTATCTTCCAGATGGATGTAACCGACTCAAGAACAGCTTCTTCCCTGCTGTCATTGAACCTTTGAATGGACCTACCTTGCATTAAGTTGATTTTTTCTCTACACCCTATCTCCAACACTACAGTCTGCATTATTTTCTTTCCTTCTTTGTGAACGGTATGCTTTGTCTGCGTAGTGCTGAAGAAACAACACTTTTCACTGTATACTAATACATGTAACAATAATAAATCAAACAAATAAATAAATCAAAATCAAATTGTCAGCCAGCAGATCACCCAGGCCAAGGAAGTATCCTTTCAAAAACAATGAATTAATTCCATTGCACAAGCTCAGGGGAAGAGTGCTCTACTGACATCCCTCTCCTAGTAACTGGGATGGTGCCAGCTCCTTTGGCTGGTATCAAGACAAAATTGTGTTGTGCAGAAGCTCTGAGAAAGTGCCAGGTCACATCATTTCAAACCTATTATTACATTGCTTTTCTATGTATTAATCATTTGAGTCACAAAATGATAATAAAGCTATTACTTTTAAGTGAAAAATATTAGTGCCAGTAAGCATTTTGTTTCAAATTATGTGGTACTTTGAATCATTAGTCTCTAGTATGGCTAGAATTTCATTATCCATTAGCTTAATTGTAAAATTTAAGTCTATTAAGAACATGAGTTACAGAAACATTACTCACTCCTAGAATTGTAGAATCTCTACAGCGCAGAAGGAGGCAATTTGGCCCATTGAGTCTGCATCGACCACAATCCCAACTAGGCCCTATTCCTGTAACTCCACATATTTACCTGAGCTAGTCCCCCTAACAGTGGGGTCAATTTAATATGACCAATTTACTTAACCTGCATTATCTTTGGACTGTGGAAAGAAACCGGAGCACTCTGAGGAAACCCATACAGACACAAAAAGAACGTGCAAACCAGTGATCCAAAGCCAGAATTGAACCTGGGTCCCTGGCGCTGTGGGGCAGCAGTGCTAACCACTATGCCACCATGCCACCCAATTGAGGCTCGGTACATAGAGTGGTCACCTTTTTTCTGAACTTGTATTTATAATCTAGAACTGGGTACAACGTTAACACTTGAAAAAGATGCAATACTTGGGAGTATTGTGAACTGTGAGGACAATGGTGATAGAATTCAAGAGGATATGGACAGGCTGGTGGAATTGGAATACACTTGGCAGATGAAACTTAACGTAGAGAAGAGAGAAATGACACATTTTGGTAAAAGGAATGAGGTCAGATGACATAAAATGAAGAGTTCAATTCTAAAAGAAATGGAGTAGCAGAGGGACTTGGGTGTATTTGTGAATAAATCATTGAAGTTGGCATGGCAGGTTGAGAAAGTACTTAATGAATTATACTGAATCCTGGATTTTATAAATAGGGACAATACAGAAGTAAGTAAGTAATGAACCTTCGTTAACACATCGGTTCAGCCTCAACAGGAAGGCCAAGTAGGCTTTACAAAGGGTGCAGGAAAGATTCAAGAGAATGATTGTGAGGAAGGGAGACTTCAGTAATGTGGATAGATTGATGAAGCCGGCAATGTTCTCCTTGGGGAACAGAAAGTCGAGAGGAGATTTGTTACACATGTTCAAAATCATGAGGAGTCTGGATAGCATAAAGGAAGAGAAAATGTTCCCACTGGCAGTAGGTCAGCAATTCTAAGGTGACTAACAAAAGAACTAGAGGCAACCTGAGGGGAAATTTCTTTATGCAACAAATGGTTTGGATTTGGAATGCGCTTCCGGAATGTGTGTGTAGTGAAGACAAATTCAATTGCAGTTTTCAAAAGGGAACTGGATAATTACATAAGGAATAAATAGATGAAAGGGTAAAGGAGGACAACTAGCTGAGTTGCTGTTGCAGAGAACTGACACAAAGAAATGTACTGAATAACTTGCTTTTGTGCTGTAACCATCCTATGATTCTAGTATAGTCAAGGAAGTTGATAAACACATGAGGAAGAAGAAAGCCGAAGGTTACCCTGACAGTATAGTAAACAAGTGTGAGAGGGGACTTCAAATGGAAAGAGAGATACAGTGGTGAAAGATATTCCCTACTCCCCCATGTACAGTGAGTTTGCCCACCTTAAAACCAGATTCAGAACCCAGGAAACAAAGTGGAAAATCCTTGTTCTTGTTCAAAGCCTTCCCCAAACAAACTTTTCCTGTTAATCACTCATTGCATTGATGGTGATGTTGGGAGGGAAAGGGAAACAGTTCCATTGAATTTATTATTCTTTGTCATTTTTCAATCTAGTAAGTTATTTCGTAAATAAAAAAAAGTTTCTGATAAAAGTTGCTCAGGAACCTCTTGAACTTGAAACACTGAAAAACTGGGAGTGATTTTTATATTCTGTCTGTATAGATTTCCTCCCATAGTCCAAAGATGTGTGGGTTAGGTGAATTGACTGTGCTAAATTGCCCTTTAGTGTCCCAGGATGCGTAAATTAGAGGGATTAGCGGAGTAAATATGTGGGGTTAAGGGGATAAAGCCTTGGTGAGATTGTTGTCAGTGCAGACTCGATGGGCCACATGGCCTCCTTCTGCATTATAGGGTACTATGCTATATCTTTGCCCTGCTTAGTTGACCTCACGCCTGTAAAACTTCTTCACCAATCATCTTGCTCAGGAGAACATTTCCAATCCCAGAGTGTATGTAATTTATGACCAGAGTGTAAAATTGGTGGGGAAAAGTGCATGGAAAAATATACAGACACTGGTTTAAATGTTAGGTAACTGCCCCTCCTCCCTGCTACGTTCAGTACATCTACAAATTGCTTCATACTTGGCACCATAGCCTGTTTATACTTTTTTGGTAATTAACGTTTCCCTCATTACTTTTAAAACGTAAACTGTATTCAGATCCCCAATCCCTGGCATTTGTACTCTTGATGCTTATTTTGGCTGGTTATATATTCTAATTGTTGTAGATTTTCCTCCAGTTTACACATTATTGCTGAACACAAATGTGCCGAACCATCAAAACAAATGCAAGGGGATTTCCCAAAGCAGGACACAAGAGGAGACATGGCAGTAGGCACCAGACTTGATTTTAGCACCAATGCTTGTTTGATTTATATGAATAAACCTTGTGATAATAATGATAATGACCTCAGAACTATGTCTATTTGGATCATTCGCTCTGATTTTTATTTGTGTGGTTTATCTGGTTTGGAACCCATTGGGCCTGATTTTACCATTTTGTTTCCAAGTGCTGATTCTGGGACTGTTTCAGATCCTTTTTAATCTTTTCTCAGGTGCTCCCATATGCACTCTGCCTGAAAAAATGTCAGTGATTCTGAATTGTGCTGCACAAGCCTGTGGGCAGGGCCTGACGCCGACGCTCCAATTGGCACCTCCAATGGCACATGTGCAAAAATAAAGAAAAATGCTCCCCGCCACATCGCTCCCAGGCGGAATGATGCCTCCCCCCCAGCTATTGCCCCGCCTCTGCAACATTAATGGCCTTCTTATTCCACCCCCCAACTCCCCAGCTACCCAGATCAATTACAAGCTCCTCCCCTCTTTCGCCCCCACCAGAGAGTGACCCCACGCACCTCCCTCCCCCATACCCAACCAGACAGCAATCTGACCTGTCTCCCTCTCCACCGTGGCTCCCTCCCCCACTCCCTCCTTCTCCCCACCACTGATCTGAGTCAGAGAGCCATCAGAAATTCTGAATTTATCTCCTCAGAAGTTGGAGCACCTGAATCGGGTCTTTGCAAACTGTGTCTGTTTCGTGCCAAATCTGGATGGATGACCACAGTGGTAAAGAAGGAAGTGCCAGTAATTTTGGGTGTGCAGCCCATTAATTCAATTTAAATGCATGCAAATTTATCCATTGTGCCCATTTCGGGCGTGATCCCAATTGTGGTCATTTTTGGCAACTGATAGAGGGGAAGCAGGCGCAGGAGCGGGTACAGATCACACTATTCGTCTCAAATCTGATCTTACCAAGTTTGTGCGCCCAAATACGGGCGCAACTTGATGATAAAATCGGGCCGTTTATAAACTTTATATTGCTGTGTGATTGTACATTGAAATTGCGAAAAATGAATGGTGCCGGCAATTTCTGCAGGTTCCTCCTCCTAGGTTTAATAGTCTGAACAAATAAGCTACTTAGTAATCTGAAAAAGAATTAAATGCTGGGAATTATTTTCCTGTAGTTTAGAATGTGTTCAAAGGGATGAGCAGATTGTAAAAGTAGGCTTGCATTAACACTGCAATGAAGTTACTGTGAAATGCCCTCCAACTTATTTTTTACCATCACTGGGAGTGTAGTCTTTGAGTTGGGAGTGTAAGATGCAGTGATGTCTAGTCAGGTGAGATGTCTATGGGCAGCTTCTATGAGGCAGTCAGTAATTCTTCATGAGCTGCACCTGAGAATACATAAAAAGCAAAGGGGCTCGGATGACTGCTCAGAGCAGGCAGTTAACGTGCTGCAGCAAATTGTCCTCACTGTATGTGGAATCATCTCTGGCTAGAACAACGAGAAATTTCTGTCTGTTTTATACAAACCATGACTTCCAGTTCATCATCCCAAACTTCTTGAGGGACATGAATAGCCAGGTTCTTTTCTCTGAATCAGGTAAGATAAAGCGTTCCCGCTGATCCTTTTCCAGTTACAATTTTTTCCCTCTGATAATTTCTTCTAATAAACTACTGCAGTCACCTGACTGTACGAGGAAATAATTTTGCCACCCAATATGTGATGTTGACCATTGACTGGATTAGGAGGGCAAATGTTTGGAGAGTGGAGGAGATTTGCTGGGAACGGCCTCCAAAGAATATTACTTGCATGCAATGAGGAGAGATGGTCAGAGGTTGAGTGGATGGTACACAATTTAAATGATCTCACAAGGGAAGGTAAAGAACAAGGTTGAGGACAAGACTGATGCAAGGAATGTGATGCAATGAGGCACATTAACTGCAAATGTTGCCTCCAGAGGTGCCTAAGACAATCTTATTCAGACACATTTCGTGAAGACTGAGGCAGTGCAGCTCTCTGGCATACACATTACAGTAAGAAGTTTCACAATACCAAGTTAAAGTCCAACAGGTATATTTGGCAGCACAAGCTTTCAGAGTGTCACTCCTTCATCAGGTGAATGGGAGCTGTGATCACAAACAGGGCGTATATATGACACAAACTCAATTTACAAGATAATGGTTGAAATGCGAGGCTTTACAGGTAATCAAGTCTTAAAGGTACAGACAATGTGAATGGAGAGGGGGTTAAGCATAGATTGGAGAGATGTGTATTGTCTCCAGCCAGGACAGTTAATGAGATTTTTGCAAGCCCAGGCAAGTCATGGGGATTACAGATAGTGTGACATGAAACCAAGATCCTGGTTGAGGTCATCCTCATGTGTGCAGAACTTGGCAATCAGTTTCTGCTCAGCAATTCTCCATCGTCGTATGTCATGAAGGTCGCTTTGGAGAGTGCTTTACCTGAAAATCAATAGTTGAATGCCCGTGACTGCTGAAGTGTTCCTCGACTGGAAGGGAACATTCCTGCCTGTGATTGTCGAGCAAGGTTCATTCATCCGTTATCACAGCGTCTGCATGATCTCCCTAATGTACCATGCCTTGGGACATCCTTTCCTGCAGCGTGTTAGGTAGACGATGGTAGCCAAATCGCAAGAGTATGGGCTGTGTACCTGGTGGATAGTGTTCTCACATGAGATGAAGGTATCCATGTCAATGATCTGGCATGTTTTGCAGTGGTTGCTGTGACAGGGTTGTGTGGTATTGTGGTCACTGTTTCCTGAAGGCTGGGTAGTTTGCTGTGGACAATGGTCTGTTTGAGATTGTGCGGTTGTTTGAAGACAAGAAGCAGGAGTGTGGCTTTGGCTTGATGAGATGTTTGTCAATGGTATGTTGAAGGCTTCAGAGAGGATGTCGTACTTCTCAGCTCTGGGGAAGTACTGGACGATCCCCACCCCCACTTCTTGACTTCAAACAACCACAAATCTCAAACAGATCATTGTTCGCAGCAAACTACCCAGCCTTCAGGAGAACAGTGATCACGACACCACATGACCCTGCCACAGCAACCTCTGCAAGATGTGCCAGGTCATCGACATGGATACCATCATCTTAATTAGAACACATCCACCAGGTACATGGTACATACTCTTGTGATTCGGGATGCAGGAAGGGATGCCCCGAAGCATGGTACATTGGTGACACCATGCAGACGCTACAACAACAGATGAATGAACACCGCTCACCAGGCAGGAGTGTTCTCTTCCTGTTGGAGAACAATTCAGCAGTCACGGGCATTCAGCCCCTGATCTTCAGGTAAACGTTCTCCAAGGCAGCCTTCATGTCACACGATAACACAGAGTCGCTGAGCAGAATCTAATAGCCAAGTTCTGCACACATGAGGACAGCCTGAACTGGGATCTTGGGTTCACATCACACAATCTGTAACCCTCACAACTTGCCTGAGCTTGCAGAATCTCACTAACTGAGTCAATATACATCTCTTTAATCTGTGCTAAACCTTCTCTCCACTCACCTTGTCTGTACTTTTAAGACTTAATTACCTGTAAAGGCTCACATTCCAATCATTATCCTGTAAATTGAGTTTGTGTCTATATACACCCTGTTTGTGAACACAACTCCTCACTCACTTGAAAAAGGACCAACACTCTGAAAGCTTGTGCTGCCAAATAAACCTGTTGGACTTTAACCTGGTTTTGTGAGACATCTTACTGTTCTTACCCTCGTCCAATCCCAGCACCTCCATATAATACACATTCCAAACAACTAAATACCCCCATCCCCTCCTCAAAGAAGTCCCTCTATCAGGAAACATTCATTTACAGACACCCATTATTTGTCCCCTTGTCCATTATTTGAACTCTTACCATTCTTCACAAGGCAGACAGCTACTTGGTTGGCAATGGGCAAAAACAGGTAACATGAAACCACGGAGCAGTGAAGTAAATTGTATGATGGCTTAATGTGAAATAGAAACGTGGCATTCTAGCACTGTGCCAAATATCCAAATGAATCCAATTGTACAACTACAAATCCTTTATCCTCCTTTTCACACTCCTATATATTGCAATCTGGAAATTCAGAGTCAGACTGCTCATATCCCTGATATGATTGCTCATATATTGCTGTCTGGTGTCCTTTGAGGTGTGGAGCCAGACAAAGTCCTGCAAAGATTGCCCACTAGTGCCTCTGTGGGGGCAGACCTGATCATTGGGATAGGATGTAGAATGTAGGGTCCGACTGGGTGTGGGATGAACATGGAGGACCAGGCATCAGAAATGGTCTTTGAGCAGATTCGCCAATTCCATGCATCCTTTCTGTATCTTGTCTCTCACATCCTCCCTGACTCCTGCTAGATAAGGTCTGGAGAAGACTTTACTACATTTCAGTGAGGTGCTTAAATTGCCCTCAGTTTCTCAAATTTGCTTAAATTCTGAGTGGACATGTCATAGGTGGGGGTGGGTGGTGGAGATAGATACAATAGTGAAGAGTGTCCAACAGAGGGTATTGGACCATCCAAGCTTAGCACAGGTGGAGTTAAATGTAGAAACAGGAACAGAAAATGTACGGAGTAGTACAGTCGTAGTAAATCGGTGCTGTGACCTGAATTTAATTCCTGTCTTGGGTCACTGTTTGCGTGGAGTTTGCACATTCTCCTCATGTCTGCATGGGTTTCCTCCTAGTGCTCCAGTTTCCCCCCACAATCCAAAATGTGCAGATTAGGTGCATTGACTGTGCTAAATGGGGAGCAAGTACAGAGGAGATGTTAGGGGTAAGTTTTTCACTCAGAGGGTGGTGAGTGAGTGGAATCGGCTGCCGTCGGTTATGGTAGAGGCAAACTTTTAAAAGACTTCTGGATGAGTACATGGGATTTAATGAGATTGGGAGTTGCCGGTAGTTCTATGGCCTAGTAGGTATGGATATGATCGGCGCAACTTGTGCGCCGAAGGGCCTGTTTGTGCTGTAGTGTTTTATGTTCTATGTAAATTCTCCCTCAGTGTACCCGGATAGGCATCAGAGTGTGGCAACTACTTCATTACAGTGTTAATGTAAACCTACTTGTGACACTAATAAATAAACTTTACATTGTGAGCCACTGTGCACTGTGGAAAGAGTTAAGAGGAATCCATTTCTAACATGAGTTTCGTGTGGCTGTGTAATATTTAATTCTGTCACCATGTTGCTTGTCTGTCCAGAACCAATGGCTATTCATGCTGAGATCCAGTTTCTCTCCAGCACCTCGACAAAATAGAGATGGTGGGAGGCCATGTCCCGTTCTCTGCCTCTACCTAGTGTTCTGTGCTCTTTTCTCCAGCACAGAAAGAAAGAAAAGGGCACAGAACACCAACCAGAGGGTGGAATGTTCTGAGAGGGTTAGGTTTAGAATGCCATATGGAGGGACGACATTTATGAAGAGTCATTATAATGAATATGTGTGGCATTGCATTAAGATGAGGGTGTGATGGCTGTTTAGAGGTGGAAGTGAAGAGATGCCTCAAGGAATGTGATGCCTATGAGGATGAAGTGTAGGTGAAGGCTTGAGCTTGCAGAAAGAGGATGGTTGGGACTCAATGCACATCAGGATATAGTTTAATATGCCAGACCATGCATTTTTCCTGCTCTCATCAGGTTTGTTCATTTTATTCAATGAGGGGATGTAGGCATCATTGATAGCATCAGAATTCTTTGCCAATCCTTCTTGAGAAGCTGAACCTCTTCCAACACAGTATCCGGGAGCATGGAAAAACACTCCAACTGCTGACTTCCTTAGCCACTTACAACCAACACTTGCTTGTTTTCTGAAGCAGGTTTACTTCTCCAGTCCACAGGTCAGGTAATGTAGCACTGAAATATGGTATTGTCGAGCAGGCCATGTCTCCATTCCTGTAGCTTCAATTTCTGTCTGCAGACCTCTACTTTGTTTCAACTCTATGCTATCCATCATCATCTGACTCACTCAGTCTAATCAGTAATGGAAAGTCAGATGCAAGTGCAGTGGTTGAGTTGAAAAGCCATTAACAAACACACTACTGAAACTTCCACATTTCTGACACACTGCCCCCCTTTTTCATTGTGAGTGGGGTGAAATATTAAAATTCAACCAGTGATTTCAGTGCTCATGTTTGAACAATGCAGTCATGTTGTTTTTGACCCATTTGTATTGGTGAGAGAATAAAATAATAGGCAATAAGTGTGTGTTCTTTGATTATTATATCTGCATTACTTCCTTATTTATTCCTCACTGGTTATCTGTTAAACTGGCATGTTACACAGGTGAGAAATGCAAGATTGTAGCAGCAGGAAAATATAGCACCTTTGTATGCAGAGATGAGCAGTCATTGTGCAATATAATGAACCATTTCAGACTCACAAAGGAAAGCAAGCCCAACTAATGCCCTAACGGGGGCACATTGTGGCAAAGAGAGGGCAGCATCCAATTCCTGAGTTTGGTGTATTTCATTGCGCAAGTTAACATTCTCCACAACCACTCTGATAAAGTCAAAATCCCTATCACAGCTACTGGACCAAAGCCCTGAATGTGCACCATGCTGTGCTGTGTTTGATAACTCACTTCAGCTCTCCTACTCAGTACCATTTTAACAATATCACGTGCTTTGGATTTAACTATCTCTATTCTACACCACAGTGGTCTCCAGGGCCTCTGCTGCTTTCCCACACAGTTCTCAGCCACCCGTGTCTGTCTGGCTGAACTTGTTTTCACCCTTAACAACTTCTCTTTTAACTCCACGCACTTGCTCTAGATGAAAGGTATCAAGATGCGTATCTGTCTTTTTTTTGTTGAATATATGGAATGCTTTGTTCAAACGGGAATTCTTCCTTTTCATTAATTGTGTTAGTGTTGCTTCCTGTCCTCGTTCTGACCTAGAGCCTTTCATTGACTGCGCTTCCATTTCCCACCCATCCCTCACCTTGTCTGACTCATTTCCATTTGTAGTTCAGATTTCCATCATTTGCAGCTTGTTTCCTATTTTATCCAAACTATCTTAAGCAGTGAAAGTAACATTTCCTGTTGTCATAATTTTTTCAGTTGCTTGGTTGTAGAGAACTTGAATATTGCTGAAAAGAGAGAAATGTTACTAGATCTTTTCATCTTGCACTCATCAGGGCAAATGCAAGAAAATTACATTTCAAAAGATCACAATAATTTATACTGCAGAAGAAGAAAGTCCTGATTGGTTGACATGTTGACTCTGATTGACCAAGACGTTGCAATAGAGAAAGCAACCAGGAAGTATAAGCTTTCTAAAAGGTAATTCAAAAAATGCAGAAGACTTGAACATATTCTTTTTATTCTGCAGAGAACAGGTTCTTATGTCTGAAGATATGTTGCTTTTCGCAAATATAAGTGAATTATGGTAAGAGCTTGACTGATTATCTTAGATTTGTTATTGCGTAGCTCTTTGTGCACTCAAGATTATTCAGCAAGTGCTGCCCAATCACTGACTCACATCTAACAGTAGATAGTTTTGTTTTGGGTTTTGCAAGCACAGGCTGGTTGATTACAATCTGTACTCTGCTTATTATAGGTAACTGCAGAAATATACTGTTTGATTCAATTAGCCAATTTCTGGGATGCATGGTCCATGTTTCTGGCAGTACACCAGCACTGAAATTCATACATGATGTTGTTCAATTGTGTAAAAGGCAGAACATCTTTATGGACTGACAGCAGCATCCCCTTCATGGAAAATACAGCAGAGTGGCAATGTGAAATGATTTGCTTAACCTGTTGTTCACATTTTTGAGAGTTGGCCTTTTCAGGATAAATTGCCGCACACTAGGCATTTCTCATCTCTGAAAGTAGTGGTTTGGTCCATTTATGGTTTGCATGACACACAGCAAACAATGATCTAATCACAATAATCGTTGTCCCACAGCATAGTTTTGATGAATTCTACTTCTGTTTCAAGCTTGCAACATGAACAAATGACTAGGACCCAATTTATAAGATAGCTAATAAGACTTTCATATATTTAATTTCAATGTGCTTCCCTGTCAACCAGAGTTAATATTTCCAAGCAAGAATGCAACTTCTACAACAGTAGCATTGTGTGATGAAATGCTGCTCACTATAAGCATCCACCAATTTATAACCTTGTGATCTACCTGAACTAGATACACTTTGGCATACATTCAAGAAAGCTCTGATTCTTCCCTTCTTATTCCCCATCTTTGCATTCTTTAGAATCTGTTATAACCCCACTGACTCCAATTACAACCTGAACTTTATGAAAAACAATTGTTTTACTGGTAATTCCACCTATTAAATGTCTCCCCTGTGTTCTCTTTCTTCTTCCCCTTCCACCCATACTATTATCTAGTTCTCTAAAGGGCATTTATTATCTAGTTCTGATGAAGATCTACGTGTAATAGTAGACAGTCTTCTATCGTCAGAATCAAACTAAATATTAAAACAAAAACATACAGGGTATGTTTTACAAATCAAGTAAGATGCTCTCTCTATTCTAATGTATATTGTTTTCTACTTCTGATTATTAGGTTATCCTCACTCCTCCATTCCACATTATCCCTGGGGTCAACGCAAAGCCTTTGCCAACTAGAGAGTGGAAGCAGCGCTATCGGATTTAAAATCTAACTTTCACATTCTCTCATTTTGTGGTAGATCCTTGCCATGATATTCTGTTAAGCAAATTATTTGTTATATGGAGTACTGCAGAGCTTGCTTATTACAGCGTACCTACTAATGCAAGCTCTCACTGTGTAGCATTGAGAGAATTGTTGAGCTGAATGACTGGATGACTGTCTAATTGAGATCACAAATTCCAAATAGTCAAATCTCATTTGTAAAATGGCAATAATGGTATGCTAGTAATCACTGAAAATTAAATTTGGCCAAATATGGCAACATATTTCACTGAATTTAAAAGACATTTATGAATGTTCAGCAATTTAAAAATGAAGCTGCAATTAATACTCCATGAAACATTTATTAAATTGAAAACATAATATAATTCGCCATTGATCAGGTAATTCAGATCACTTAATTTTCTCCATCCAATAGAATAGTATGCAAACATTTAAAACCAGAAAGTTTACAATAACCAAATATAAAAAGATGAAGCAATCAGTGGATGTTCAAATATATCTTGCAAGCTCTTTACAAGCATAAACATTTCAGCCTAATGATTAGAAAACAAGCAGTCCAAGTGTCAAGCAGTTTAATATTTTAGAAGTGTTGCAAAAAAAACTACTTCAAGCCAATATAAATATTTTGGTCATCATTTATGAAAAGCATTACTATTTTATTTTGCTTCCCTGAGGATATTTCAACGTCCAGAGATCTTTATGAATAATACTGTTGTTACTCAGAAAAGTTCAAGTCTATTTGTTTGGTCTAGGAGCTACTGTAGCTATTGTAATATGCTGCAGTAGCATCTGCTAACACAGATATAAGGCTCCTCTCTGAACTCGTCTCTCCTGATGAACCAATGTCAGGTAGATGTGAATTAATTACCATCCCAGCTTGATTTAGCTGACTAGAGGTGTTCAGATACTGATCAAATTCATTGCGGTCCACTTCCCCTAAAAGCTCAGCCTGGCTGATATGTTCCAGGTTATCTAGATGATGGTGGTCATGAGGGGGAGAAAGATGGACAGATGTGCTCGAGTTCATGGACTGGAAGGCTGAATGCTGGATCCGGTTATAATAAGGAGGCGGAGGAGGATGGCTAGATGTTGGGTGCACCGTGGTAGATGTACTCTGGGGGATTGAAATCTGACTGAGATGTCCACATCGGATGGGGCTTTGATTGTAGTCAGAGCGATACATTATACCGTTCATCTGAGAAGGTGAATCTTCTGTACACTGAGGTGGAAAGAAACTATGATCAGCATCAATCACATCTAAAGGGGACATCTCAGGAGTGGGCAGCCCGTAGTTGTCAAAGCTGTTGTTTGTTGTCTGTGTTTCCCTGAATCTGCTGATTGCAGGAAGTCTTGAGGCTGGTGGATAACCTTTATCTTCTTCTTCCTCCAGAGGTCTCCTACACAGCCTTCCACCGTGGACAGGAGGCTGATCATGGGGGAAGTTGTTAAGCAGGAAGCTCGGGTCTACACGTTTGCAGAGACGTTTGATCTGTTTTTTCCTCCGAGGTCTGTATTTGTAATTAGGATGATCCTGCATATGCTGAACTCGCAATCTTTCCGCTTCTTCCACAAAAGGCCTCTTCTGGGAAGGCGTAAGTGCCTTCCATGATTTACCTAAAATATATCCATGATTTCAATCAGAAGTACAACAACATATTCATTTACAGCTTATAGTTAAGCATCATTCCTTTGACAATTGGTAAAATGTAAAGTGTCAATTTCATATTGAACAATAAACACCAATATTTTCTTCATGTGACAAAACACTGTCACTTGAGAGTGTAGGAAAATTAACTTCCAGTGTTAAAATATGAAAGAAAGCCAATATTATTTTAAAAGAGATATTATTATTGATTTTTGTTTACCCATGTGATATTACTCCCAAATGTGGTGACTAAAGCTTTTATTTCTAAAGTTTCAAAAATAAATAGAAGGGGTTATTTAATTAATCAACTCTTGCTAAAGGAATTGGTTGACAGACAAATAACAAAATTGGATTAGGTCTAATTCTTAATTAGAATTAGGTCTAATTCTTCAGCGCTTTTTGAAATCGCTAGTTTCTTGCATTAAGCCATTAGAGCAATTAGTCATCAAATCTGTCTGTACAAAATATTTGCCATGCCTTTCCTTCCCCCAGATTTGACCATCCTCTTTTCTGCATGTACCAACTCATACTAGGTGCAGTTCCCTTGGCATCAGGGGCCTTTAAGTCACTTGCATAAGAAGTTCTTGGATAGCAGGTGTTATAAAGACCACTCAAGTACGTGTAACACTCCATCCACATCCACTCCTGCTATTAGCTGAAGTCCACACAGATGTACTTTCCAGCAGGCAGATTACAGGGTGTGACCTCTGGCTGAAAACAACAACTTCAGCAGAAACTAGAAATCTTTGCCTTTAAAGAAAGCAAGGTTTATCAAAATTTAACTTTTTTCAGGAAAAAAAAACCTCTTGAGGAGAGTACATGTTTATAAAGGACACCAAAATAATCAAATATATTCAAAAAAATTAGTTTTTGTTATTTTCCAAATTCAAATTTCTTCATTTCATCGGCATGCAGATTTCTGTTGGGATGAAAATTAAACATATTTGATCAATTATTGAAATGTTAGTCTGCTATATATGAATGAAAGAATCTCTGCTTCCAAATGATGCATATTTTATCAATTTTTTAAAGCAGACATATTTGCCAAGACATCAGTCTTATGGAATGTCTGTGCATTGATGGTGAATGTTCCTTCCAACCACTGGAAGTAGTTGCACATCTATTGGAAAGACTGCTTCACTTTGTGCATTCAAATAGGGAGTAACCTTTCACTTAAGACAATATATTATTTGCCTCCAAGATGAAAGCAAAATGAAAGAAACATTCCGAAGGGAACACTCTCTTGCCTACAAAGTACCATCAGGTTTTTTAAGTCAATATTTATTTTTTTCTGTGCAGCCAGACCATCTTATGAACTTTATTATTGATTTGTTGAAGCATAAAATGAGGTTTGCTCTGGGGTACATTTAGAATACAATCAATCCTGGGTTTTACATTTTTCAGAAATCGATCATGTCCCACAGGTTGAGTGCCAATTGTGATAAATTACTCAACCATTTTGCAGTCCATAACACCACTTCCTTAAGGTAATGTTTTAAGAACAGCTGGGTTGCAAGGTTGAGTTTAATAAAATTGACCTTCCAAATAAACACACAAAATTTTGTAGTTTATTTAAGAGTATACTTTGGATTGCAAATTAAGTGATGCGAGATTACAGGTAATAACTGCACCAACAATAGGATGAAGGGGTTAGCAGAGCTAAAAATAATTTGCACAGACAGACATCCTGTTCTTATATGAGATTTCAGCAAATTGTTTGATATCTTTGTAAACATATTGCTTCAGTTGTGGCTTCCACTCAAAAGGCAACAAGAGGTGATAAAGGCCATATTGGTCATATCTTTCAATGTAGTGAGGCACCTGATTATTAGTTGTTGCTGACTTTGATTACCTATTATAAATTGTGGAAATCTATGTGGTGAATAAAAGTCTGTATCAAGTTGCTGTTGTATCTGAAATAGATCTAAAGCAATCACTGGGGAATCCAGACTGCATGCTAAATGTGCAAGAACTGGGGTTAGTGTAAAGTTCAAATGAATAGAAAATAGCTAAATGGTCTCACTTGATTAATATTTGGGTCAGATTCTGTATTCCACATTGAAGTACGAGGTCGATCTATAACTTGAATTCAGAATTTTGCATCAACTCTTCATATTATATTCTGTACCATTTCCAGTAAGGGAGTCAACACTTTTCCATGACCACTTGGAAGTCCTGGGTAGGCTATTTAGCTTTGCTAACTGCTTAATGACAAATGAGTCAAGACGAGAACATTTTTTGATTTCCAACAGTGTGTGCTCATGTTTTTTTCTCTTTCCGAGTCTGATGCCAGGGCAGAAGTAATTTAATTAACTTTCTAAATGACTATACTTGGTCATAAATAAATGTTCATAAAATAGCAAATATACTGTTCATCACATCTCGGATCTTATGAAAACTCCAATACTTCGGCTAACTGTTTGGAGTTACAGCATTTTGTTACTTTTCAAGCTAGAATGGTTGGTTAAGCTGTCTATAATATAGGTAATGACTGGGGCAAATTCTGCTTCACAACTAATTTCAACATTTATTAATTTAAACAGTCAGATGGTAAATGCAGATATTGAAGCTGATCATGGCTAATCTATCCAAAACAACGAATAGTCCACATAATACTCTATTAATTCTCATATGACTCCCAAGGTTTTTGCCACATTTATTTCCCTGACCTGGAGTCTATTGCAAGTACTGATGTTCATCATCAATCCATATTTGTCTTTTGCTAATTTGAATGTATGTCCCCTTATCACAGTTAAGTTTAAGGTAGCACTTTAGACTTCCCACTAATGTACTATGTGAGATTTTCAACACTTCTTTAAATACTTGGTACTTTCTTTCAAGGTCCTGGCTACTCACTGGGACCACAGACATCACAGCATCCTCAAACTTGTTATCTGCCAATTTGGCAATACAGCTGAGCATTTTATTTGCTTTGTTAGTTACTATTTCACTAGGGCTGGACACAGTAGCCTAGATGTTCTGATCATCGTTATTTTTGTACTGGTGTTAACCTGTTTAAAATAAGTGGGTCAGATGGTTAAAAAACACCAATTGGAAAATCTAGACTGTTAAATGTCAAGACCCAGATTTCTTTCAATTTCACCAATAGACAGATTAATGCAATTTTTGGAGTAGGTGGCAATCCACTCTTTTTTTCTTCCAATGTGCATCACCTTACAATTATCTCATTGCAATTTCATCTGTCACAATTCTGTCCACATTTTAATTCTATTTACCTTTTGTGGGTCCCTGTCATCCTTTTATTGGATGAAATCATCAGCCGCATCCCATTCCCCAATTTAGTCTAATGTATGAATGTGACCAATTTGCACTGAAGTTAAGTTGCTGTTGTAAATTAGAAATGGTCATATATCTTGGGGTACTGCATTCTTGTAAATGGAGAAAATGGATTATCAGTGCACTCTCTGTATTTTTATTTTCAGTTGTTTCACTCAAGTTCTCTTGTTTTCTCCTTTTCCCAGGACTATATAGGAGTAACTCGTTAAATAAACTGCAGACATCCTACCGAATCCAAACCCTTCGTTACATTTTCCTTTACAAGGAATACATCAAATGCAGACCTAGCGGAAGGAGATGTTTAGATGCCACCTAGTGGGCTTTTTATTCACTCAAATAAATAGCACAAGACTAAAGCAGATCTGTCACAATATTGCACACTGAATTAAAGAAAACTTGATATATTAGGAAGTTATCAATACAGAAGCACCTTTACTGTGCAAGTAAGATTATGTCAAACTGTGGACTTTAAAATGTTCTTTAACCTTCCATTGGAGTATAGCTAGTCACATTTAGATGATTGCGTTGCTGCATAGGAAGGCTTCGATAAGCTAACAAGTTAGACCCAGTTCAAATCAAATTCAGACACAAACACCAAAATCCTTTCCTAGGCAGAGAGTTAAAATTATTTTTAAACAATTTCAGTATTGATGGAATTTGAAGGAACCACATTTTTTTTTCTTTAAATCAGGACCATCTCTAAGGTTTTTAAGAACTGATCACCTTTAGCTCAGTTCTGTTTCAGTTCATGAGGTTAATTTCTTTGAGAAACAGAACCTATTTAATTCTTAGCTACATACTCTTTTTTTCACTTTATCACATCTTGAGATGAATTTGATTCAATGCAAAGGAATAAAGAGAAGTTTATGATAAATCAACACTAAATTTGTTCAAACTTATTATAAAACTATAATATATATTTTAGTTAGCAACTTAGCTATTGCTAATTGAGAAACCCTGGAAAGCACAACATTTCAGTTTGAATGTAGAAGGTGAAGTAATTCAAAGTGTCAAGTATTCAATGGAATTATTTCAGTATCTGTGTACCTGCAGTATTTAGGACAAAGGTAAAATGAAATATAATCTCTAAAAGGTTGAATATGGCAGATAATCATACATCAAACGACAGTTTATTTAACATGAGATGAAAGCCTTAAGTTATGTTCACTGTGCCTTAAAACTATTCATAAACCATAATGTGTCAATATGGTTTTTCCAAGTGGAAGTAAATATATTAACATAATGATTTTAGAGAAATTCACTAAGTAGGAATTTAATTAGTCCTAATTAAGTTCTTGTAAGAAGAAACAGGCTTTGGTCACAAGTATAATTTTAGACAAACTACTCTGCAAATTTTTACAATCCATTATGTGGTCTAGAAATGAGCAAAGTCCAGCAGACAAGATCATAGACAAGATCTTCATTAGAGGGCCACATCTAGTTTCTGGAATGAATACAGATCCTTTCATATGTTAACCAATATTTTCTTAATTTATGAAACCATATACAGTGAAAAATATTATTTATATAAACTACGTGTAAATCTCAAAAAACAACTAATTACAACTCGCCATTTACAACTTATTTCAACCAATACTATTTAAAAAGAAGCAATATTAAATGAAAATTAATGTAACAAATAATGTTTCAGATATATTGTACTTAGAAAATTTTCTATGCAAGTAATATTTAATCCGGATCAATGCAGTAATTTGTATTTTCTATTTGCTAAAAGTATTAATATAAAACTGTGACCCCATCATCAAAATAACTTTAGAAGTATATTTTTTTAAACACTGCACCTTTGGAAAATCAGTTTTCTGGTTAAGATTGTCACAATTCTTAAATATAATCTTAAATCTATCCACATATCACATGCGCCTAATATGCTTGTTTTGACAATATATTGTGTATACTTACCCAGCATTTTGCTGAGTTCTGCATTGTGTAGATCAGGGTTTTGGATTGCTAGTTTTTTCCTCTCATCCTTAGCCCAGACCATGAAAGCATTCATGGGTCTCCGGATTCGTGGCTCAGCTTTGTTCCTGCCTGAAGATTCGTGAACTGTGAGCCCAGCCCTGGGCTTTCCTTCCCCAGTGGGGGAGTCCAAACCCTCTGTCCATGTGTATGGGCTCATTATTGTAGCCATCACTGTGGATCAGATCACTCTAATCAAAAATAGTCCAGACACCTTTTGGAAATGAATATAAAAGTCAGTCGGATTAAATCACAGTGGTGTTGATGCTTAAAGCTGGTGAGATCAACTCCCAGATCAGGAAGAGAGTCCCAGATTCATTTATTCCCCCAGTGTCAGTTGGTAGCACATTTAACCAATGACCATGAGGCTGTTTTTAATAGAAACTCCTCCCTTTTACTGGCCTGCAATCAAACAGCTCAGACTTGTAGCAACAAACTCAAAACTACAGAGCAGAAACGGGGAGTGTAACACTTGAACCTCTCAATGTGTATACTTCTTTTGATTACCATAGAATGTTTAGTGTGTGATGGATTAAATGTGAATTATTGCAGGATATTGTCATTGTATTTTCCAATAACTGTATTGCTCATATTACATTGAGTATGATAGAGAAAAACAACCAAGAGACTAAACTTGAGGGCTAAATTCAACAGCGTTCAAAAAACATGCGAGAGGATTATGATGTTGAATGAATTACACACAGTACATATTACCTGCTGTTTAAAAATTTCCATATCCAACTAGCACCAACTATACTGTTCATTGGCTAAAAGTCTCAGCAGTGGGGGTGGGGGGCCGGGGGGAGGGCGCGCAATACCATGAATGGCTAACACCAGTTAAAGTTAGCTGCATGGTTTAAGGTTGCTTGCAATTCTTAAAGGGAAGGTACGCTGTGGCTGAAGCAGGTCCTGATGGTCATGCAAGAAAGGAACTTGATCTGGCAAAGATTGAATAATAGTAAAACATGCGAGGGCCCAAGCTGCAAGGTTTTTGGGCACTACTGGATGCCTCCTGGAGGAGGTGCAAAGAAGGAGAGAGGCCCTGTATCCACAGAAGCTCGGGAGATCCTCCACATACACTCTGAAGACAATAGGAGCAGATAGTTGTGGAGGCCAAGGGAAAGAGGACCAGCATGCAGTTTAATAACCTCACACGAGTGGCCAAGATCAGTGAATGTGTCTTCAAATACTATATCCTAGCAACTACACCACTGGTTCAATTCACCACACCCTCATTACTCACATACCAACAATCTCTATCAATCAGGATTCCACCCCACACCCTCACACACTCAGCATCGCTGCAGGCCTCACTCCCACATTACACACTTTATAAATGACTGCTAGCTGTCAAACCATGACAGATTTATTACTTAAGTGGGATTTCTAATAATCATTGACATACTTCCCTCTCTCCTTAGAAAATGGTGGCACACAACCAGAGGCAACAAGAATTAATCAGAAAGGGATAGGTACACTTATATGTCTTGTCCCCCATACAGGAGACCCTGCAAGTCAGTATTGAGATGCCAGAGGAACTAATGATTGTATCCTCATACATAATTCTTCTTTTCGCATCGCAATTCCCCTCATCCCACACATCTGCTAATATATTAGCTATAAATATCTCTTACTTCCCACATCACTTCCCCTTCCCCCCGCCACCCACCATCACCATTTTACTGCATCTTAACCTATCCCTTGTGCCTTTCATCTGTCAGATACTGAAGGAATGCAATGTGACCAGGCAGTGGAGGAATAGCAAAAAGGCAATGATGTGAAAAAGATACCATCATACAATTTTATACTTGTAGCCACCATCTATTGTAGAGGATAACAGAGAGATGGAATCTGCACATGGTGAGACATTAGCAGTCATAGCAGGGTAAACAGTAGCATGGGTGCCAGCTTGCCAGAGGACTCAGCTACAGATGAGGAATGATATAATTAATTCCTTCACGGGATGTGGAATCGCTGGTTAGACTAGCATTTATTGCCCATTGCTAATTGCCCCAAGAAGACAGAGGTGAGCTGCCTTTTTGAACTGCTACAATCTATGTGGTGTAGGCAAACCCACAGCACTGTTAGGGAGGAAGGTCCAGAATTTTGACCCAGCGCCAGGGAAGGAATGGCCTTATATTTCTAAGTCAGGATGGTGTCTGGCTTGGAATAGAGCTTCCAAGTGGTGTTGTTCCTATATATCTGCTGCTCTTGTCCTTCTAGATGGTAGCAGACCAGTATTTGAAAGGTGCTAAGGATGAATTTGTATCTTGTAGATGATGCAAACTGCTGCCATTGAGCATCAGTGGTGGAAGGAATGAATGTTTGTGGATAGGATGCCAATGAAATGGGCTGCTTTGCCCTGGTTGGTGTTGTACTTCTTCAGTGTGTTGGAGCTGCATTCATTCAAGCAAGCGGATCGTATTCCATCACACTCCTGACTTGTGTATTATAAATGGTGGACAGGCTTTGGGGAGTCAGAAGGTGAGATCTATGACACATGATATCTAGCATCCGACATGCTCTTGAAGTCATAGTATTTATACGAATATTTCTGTTCAGTTTATGGTCAATGGTAACTTCCACCCAAGTTGTTTGATAATGAGGGATTTAGCGATGATAATGCCATTGAATGTCATTGTGTGGCATGAATGTTACTTGTCTCTTGCCAGCCCAGGCCTAGGTATTTCCTTGTTGTATTTGGACATTGGCTGCTTCTTTGGGAACCTGCCAGAATGTCTGTGATTGACATCAGGGAGAATTGTGATGTGCCTTTAAGAAAGGTATTTTTATCATGTTTCTTGTAAGGGATATACTTAAAATTGATCTCTGTGCTGAGTTGTTTGCACCAGGCAGCTCACACGTCGAGGGTGCAGGCTAATGTTTGATTTTAGCTAGGATTGTGTTTGAATTAATTTGAGTTAATGCATTTTGGTTTATCCCTGGGGTTTCAAAGTAAGGTTTTGGTTACATTGATTGACAAAGACAGAGTGATGTGAATGGGCAGAATTAACTTGCATGGAAAACACACAGTTCTCTTTCTGCCTGGTCATGAAAAAAGCAAGAGGTATTTTTCTGTCTCTCTTTCTCTCTCTCTGGAGTATGATGTTTGGGGCTATCAGAAAACAAATTTGCAAGTTGATTTTGAAGAAGAGTTTGAATCTAAAAAGGAATATTGTTTGATTTGATTTAACCTTATTATTGTCACACGTATTGGTATACAGTGAAAAGTGTTGTTTCATATGTACTACACATACAAAGTGTACCATTCATAAAGTGCACAGGGAAGAAGGAAAGGAGAGAGTGCAGGATGTAGTGAATTGGAACAAATAGAGATAGGTCAGCAGTAAGAATTATATCTTGTCATGTTTAAGTATTTCAATTGGTAAAAGATAAACTAATTCATTTATTATAGTTAAACTGTATTATTAAATAAAGTTTGTTTTGACAGAAGCTTGCTTGTGTGTCAATAGAATCACAGCTGGAATGAAACACCTTATCTACACACTCATGCCAAAATAGAACAAACTACTGGGATCTAGTGGTGCTTCATAACATACTTCAAGGTTTCTGCTCTGATACCCCAACAAAAATTAAGTGCTCTTTTCCACGATTAAAAGCTACAAAACTGTGAGAGTTGAGGATCAGGTATTACATTTGGTTAGTTTAAATAGGGAGTACATTGTGGAGTAATGGTTCTTTTAGTGGCTAATGTTTCGTTGGGTGTGGAAGAAGTCACTCAGAATGGTTTACAAAGGGTAGTTAAAACAAAACTTTTGGATTTGACACTTAACTACAGCTGAATAGATGAGGAAAGCAGAGATAATTTCAGAGATAGTTCAGCATCTAAATTTGCCAGTAACAGTTTGGATCATTGCAAATGGCTAAAATTCATTTACAAATGAAGCAGTTGGAATTGTGATTAAAAACAGAGGAAAGGGAAAAGAAAGAGAAGCACTGGCATACAAAAAGAATAGCAGTTGCAGAACAACAAAAAAAACAAGAGAGAGTAGGGAAAGGGAGACAGTTTTTGAACTTTAAAAACTGGAACTGAAAAGCAAATGTCAACCTAAGCTGGCAGACGTGAAGGTAAAAGCTGGGAGTAGTAATGAGGACAGTGAGGAAGAACAAATCTATTGTAGTCAAAATCTCTGGTAGGGATCTGTTTAAATATGTTCAAACACCACCAAGTTTTAATGAGAAGGATATAGAATTCTTTTCCATTTCATTTGAGAAAGTAACTAAATAAGTAAAGTGACTACGTACCATGTGAGAATTGATGATTCAAACAAAGTTGATAGGTAGAGCTAAAGAGGAGTTATTTCATTATTAGAAGTATCTAGGGATTATGAGTAGGTGAAAAAAGCCATCTTAAATGCATATGAACTCATATGACAGAGAGTATAAATCAAAGGAAGGGATCGGGATAAATGTTTATAGAATTTGAAAGAATCAAACAAAGTAAATTGACAGTTAGATAAGGGTATTGAAAATAGACCAGGCATATGATGCACTTAGGGAAATGATTACCTTGGAGGAGTTCAAAAATTCACTTCCCAAAGTAGTGAGAACTCATGGAAGAACAGAGAGTTAAAACTGTGAGACAGGCAGTAGAAATGACAGATAACTATGAGATCGTTTGTAAATCAAGGTTTGGATTTTGACATCAATTTCAATCAATGAGGGATAGAAGCTGGGGAAAAGAGAAATCCTTAGGTGGTAAAGGCAAAGAAGAACTCCTTGGAAATAATAGGGATTGTTTAATCTCAGGTTAAAAAGATAATATGAGGATGGAAGAAAAATAAGAAATCTTAGATGTTTTCATTGGAATAGAATTGCATGTACAAAGTCACAATGTCGGTGGTTTAAGAAAAACATTGGGAAGACAGATGTGATAAAATAGGGCAAGCCAGTGAGATTTGTTAAATTGATAAAGGAAACCGTGGCTGAAGATAAAGATGTGCAAAATAATGTACTGCTTGCAGGGAAAACACAGTTCCTTTTGACTCTAAAACAATCAGTTCCCAACTGGTCTTGAAAGAAGCAAGAAGTGTCTTTCTGTCTGTCTCTCTCTCTCCGGAGTTTGATGTTTGGGGTTGTCAGAAGACAGGCGTCTATAACTCTCTCTCTCCAGAAGTGTTCAAAAACTCTAGGACTATTAACAAGTACAAATATGTACATGTTAATTGGAAATTGGAAGCTGATTTTACAGGGGAGTTTGAGTCTATAAGAGAAATATTGCTTGAATTGGAATAGAGCTAGATTAGTAGTTAAGAATTGTATTTTGTTATGTTTAAGTGCTTTAATTGGAAAATGTTAAGCTAATTCATGCATTATAGTTAAACTGTATTGTTAAATAAAGTTTGTTGCGATAAAAGTTCCTAGTGTGTCAATAGAATTACAGCTGGAGTGAAACATCTTATCCTCACATTAATACCAAAATAGAAAAACTATTGGGGTCTAGTCACGCTTCTACTCTGGTACCTTAACATAATGGAAGAGTCCAGCACCAAATTGGCAGTGTCTTACAAAGAGCTTATAATTCATCCTTCCCAGTATGGAAGTTATGGTGAACTCCATGAACTGCTTGTGGAGTTAAGTATAGTTTGATGCCTCTGTTTCTATTGCAGCACAGACAGATTCCCCAGAAGTCTGAATGCTGCAGTGGAAAGTCAGACCACAATGGTACACATGATTCGCTGACATGCAGATTGCTGCCATTATGGCTGTGGACTAGTTTAGAAAGAGACTTGCATCAAACTGTCCTCCAACAGCTGACTGAGGTTGTTGAGGCACTGTCCCATGGAATGGCATGGAGCAGATCACTCAGGAAGATAGCATTTGTCATATCACCCTGCTAGTTCATCAACACCTTTGCTGTTGCCTGTCATTGAGCCAGTCCAGACTGCCACTTCCAATGCTTATATGCTGCAGTCTACAGTCAAGCTTTCTAAATCCAGAACTGCTTGAGGTTGCCCTCCAAGACCATTAGCAGTTTCTCTCACTGAAAGAGAGCAGTCACTCACAAACTACTGTTGCAGCCACTTGGATAACACACAGAAGACATGAACTTAAGGGAATTAACCGGTGTTTATATCTCTCTCTCCTGAGATGTTCAAAGACTCTAGGATTGTTGACAAGTACAGATATGTAGGCCTGGGAGTTTGGAAATTGATATTGCAGGGGAGTCTATAAGAAAAACATTTGCGTGTAATTATTTCTTTTATAAATTGGATTCGGAATGTATATTTTGTGATGGTTTTTGTTTTTGCATTGTGGCTAAGTGTAAGATGTAATAGTCAGTAACAAAGGGGAAGTAAAATATGGGAGTCACAACTACTGATATCACATTGAATAAGTTTTCATACACAGTCCAAGAAGAGGCTCTCTTGATTGCCTGCTCTTCCCCCAGCTTCTCAGCTCCTCTTCTTGCAACTGGTTGCTGAGGATGATAACTTATGAAGGCAGTTTGTCCAGCATAAAATAGACCACCACAAATCTTGAAATTTACTTGGTTAAATACTGCAGGGCTCCTCCAGAGGTCCAGGTGATCCAAGTGTAGTATTAGATGGTTTGGGCCTCTTCATCACATTTCTTGTGGTAGCTTGAACATAGAACATAGAACATAGAACATTACAGCACAGAACAGGCCCTTCGGCCTTCGACGTTGTGCCGACCAAAATAAAAAGCAATGCCCCTCCTAACTAAACCATTCCCTTCTCATCCATATACTTATCAACTAACCTCTTAAACGCCACCCAACTTGGCGCATCTACAACAGCTGCAGGCAGGGCATTCCACTCCCTAATCACTCTTTGAGTAAAGAACCTACCTATGATATCCGTCCTATAACTCATACCCCTTAATTTAAAGCTGTGTCCCCTCGTGCTAGCTTTCTCCATCCTAGGAAAAAGGCTATCACTGTCCACCCTATCTAAACTCTAATCATCTTATATGCTTCAATAAGATCCCCTCTTAGCCGCCTCCTTTCTAACGAAAACAACCTCAAATCCTTCAACCTCTCTTCATAGGACATGCCCTCCATACCAGGCAACATCCTGGTAAACCTCCTCTGTACCCTCTCCAATGCCTCCACATCTTTTCTTATAATGTGGGGACCAGAACTGCACACAATACTCCAAGTGCGGCCGCACTAGAGTTTTGTACAGTTGCAACATGATGCTGCGGCTCCTAAATTCAATTCCCCTACCAATAAAAGCTAAGACTCCATATGCCTTCCTAACAACTTTATCCACTTGACTGCCTACTTTCAGGGATCTATTGACACATACACCAAGATCCTTCTGTTCCTCAACACTATTAAGAGCCCTACCATTACCCCTATACTCTACACCTTTATTGTTCCTGCCAAAGTGCATTACCTCACACTTTTCCACATTAAACTCCATTTGCCACCTCTCGGCCCAGCTCTGCAACTTGTCCAAGTCACTCTGTAAACTATTACACCCCTCTTCACTATCTACCACTCCACCGACTTTAGTGTCATCTGCAAATTTATTGATCCATCCCTCAATACCCTCATCCAGATCATTTATAAAAATTACAAACAGCAGCGGCCCCAAAACAGACCCCTGAGGTACACCACTTGTCACCGAACTCCACGATGAATATCTCCCATCAACCACCACCCTCTGTCTTCTATCTGCCAGCCAATTCCTAATCCAATTAGCTAAATCACCCTCTATTCCACACAGCTGCATTTTCTGTAGAAGTCTTCCATGGGCCACCTTATCAAAAGCCTTACTAAAGTCCATATATACTACATCAACCGCCTTACCCCCATCCACCTCTCTGGTCACTTTCTCAAAAAACTCAATGATGTTAGTAAGGCATGACCTACCCTTCACGAACCCATGCTGACTATCCCCAATCAATTCATTTCTCTCTAAATAACTATAAAGCCTATCCCTAATAATTCTCTCCAATACCTTGCCCACAACAGAAGTAAGACTCACTGGCCTATAATTCCCTGGAAGGTCTCTCTTCCCCTTCTTAAACAATGGGACCACATTCGCTATCCTCCAGTACTCCGGAACCACACCCGTAACCAACGAGGACCTGAAGATCAGAGCCAGAGGCTCTGCAATCTCCTCTCTTGCCTCCCAGAGAATCCTAGGGTAAATTCCGTCCGGCCCAGGGGACTTATCCAACTTCAAACCCTCGAGAATTTCTAACACATCCTCCCTATCTACTACAATACTTACCAATTTGCAACCCTGTACCTCAGTGTTCTCCATAGCTACATTTCCAGCACTCTGCGTGAATACCGAAGAGAAATATTTATTCAGTGCCTCACCAATCTCTTCAGGCTCCACGCACAACTTCCCACTGCTGTCTATGACTGGCCCTATTCTTGCCCTAACCAATCTTCTATTCTTAACATATCGAAAGAAAGCTTTAGGATTCTCCTTAATCCTATCAGCCAACATCTTCTCGTGTCCCCTCTTAGCTCTCCTCAATTCACTTTTTAGCTCCTTCCTGGCTAATCTATAGCTATCCATTGCACTAACTGATCCTTCAAGCCTCATCCTGACATAAGCCTCCTTTTTCTTCTTAACCAGCAAATCAACTTTTTTCGTACACCAAGGCTCTCTTACTCGACCATTTCCTCCTTGCCTGACAGGGACATACTTCTCAAGGACTCGCAGCAGCTGCTCCTTGAATAAGCTCCACATTCCAGATGTTCCCAGTCCCTGTAGTTTCCTAGTCCAATCTATTCACCCTAATTCTCTCCTGATGGCCTCATAATTACCCTTCCCCCAGCTATAACTACTGCCCCCAGCTTCATGCCTATCCCTATCCATCACTAAGGTGAACGTAACCGAATTGTGGTCACTATCACCAAAATGTTCCCTAACTTCCAAGCCTAACACCTGGTCTGGCTCATTGCCCAGCACCAAATCCAATGCTTGGTTTTCATTGCAGGCGTGCTGCACACAAATGAATGGGTTGTACAGCAGAGTCATCAGTTATGTGGTCAGTTGATAGTCCTCATTGCCTAATAACCCCTTGGTTTGTTGTAGTGCTTGAAATGCAGATGTATCAGTGACCTGCTGCAGAATGAAGACTATATATGGCTGCTGTCAGAATAGCATTAAATGTACATGATGTGCTGCCTATGATCACATAGCAGTTAAGAATGTAGGTCTTTGAAGCAGATTGAGGCATCCTTGTCAATCAAAAATCTGTCTAACTCAGCCTTGACTAAATTCAAGGAGAGGGAGAGACTTCTGGGGAAGAGACTTCCACAGACTAACAGCCCTCTGAAATATAAAAAAAATTCTCCTCATCTCAATCTGAAAAGGGAGATCTCTTGCTGTTAAACAGCTCCATAGTTCTGGTCTCTCCCACAGGTGGAAACATTCTCCGAGTATCCACCCAATGTCCCTGAGGATCTGACATGTTTCAATAAGATCCCTTTCATTCTTCTAAACTACAATAAATACAGACACAACCTGTTCAATCTTTCTTCATTGGATAAAACACTCATTGGGTGAACATTTCCTGTACTGCTTCTAACACAATTGTATATTTTTTTCAAAGGAGAAGCCAAAACTGTGCACAGTATTCCAGGTATGGTCTCATCAATACCCTCTAACACCTCCCATTTGTCTTAATATGCAGATACATCGAGTAACCATCTTATTTACATCCTAACAAATTCTATTGACTGTGATGTGGAGAGGTACTCCAAATTGTGAAATATCTCCTAGGATATCCTCTAAACCCAGTATTATGCAGCCCTGGCTACCTGAATCTCGTTGAAGCCAGAGCCATCCTGGAACAATGGTGAGAGAAGGTGCAGCAACATGACAAACATTAATCCTGGTGTGATCTTTTGTTCCTTCTCCAAATCATGCTTTCTTCCAAGGGAACTGACATAAGTTAGAAAGCAACCGGTATGTGTCAATAACATTCCTTCAGTATTTGCCACTACAACCCCCGCCAGACTTTGGCAACTTCAAACCGTACAAAGCATAAACACTTGTGGAGTCAAAGCAACAGCTAGAAGAAAGCAATTATCAACTAAACAGAAGTATTTTTGATCCCTTTAAAAAGCACTGATATGGGTGTCCTGTGCAAAGTTACCTGAAGGCATTAGCTTTCAGCACCAAAATTGCACCACTACCATTCCATGCTGATTGACATGATCTACCTGCTCTGCATGCCTTTGACGGTCAGCCAGTGCTAATACCCTCAGTAAGTGTGGTATCCATCATAACCCATGCAAGCACAACCAACTGCACCTTTCTGACCATAACACTCACTGTCCAGCTCCAAGTCTAGCAGTCAACCTGCTTAAACTAGGAGTGTTAGAGGCTAACTTTTCACATGGTTCTGGCCCAACTGATTTGAGCAGATGGGAATTACTTCATTTGTGAGCGTCATGAATTGCAATAATGAACAGATTGTAGTGAGAGTCTCTTTATAAGTGAAGACAATTAAGACATCAATAAGTGGGTTCTTATGCCACAACTGGTGAGCAAGACAACACTCATCATTAAAGACACAGTTGTATAACCACTATTAAATGATTAATTTTAATTGTGCAAATTTGTACTTAACTAACTCTGGGATGGATGATTGGTCTATTTCACTTCTTGCTGGATGGTCTCAAATATATTGTTCATTTTGGTCATCACACAACTTTCTAGTGTGGATAATTCTCTAACTGAAAAAGCCATAGTTTTACAGTACAGAAAGAGGCAATTTGCTGATTAAGTCTGTGCTCACTATTAAAGCAATCCAAAACAAATCCCACTGGCCCATGCTCTCATATAGTCTTATAACTTCCCCACTTCGAATCTATAATATCCACTTTTCACCTGTCATTATGCTCTAATTGTTTGATAAATTGATTTGGTGGGTACGGTATAAGGGTATGGGAAACAAGGAATGACATGCAATGGCAATTTAAATAACTCCAAATGTTTTGAAAGTCTCTGACACTATTTATCTAAGTTCCCCATAAAAGACACAGTGGTCCCTGTTCCAATTACTCCCTCTGGCAATATATTCCACACTCTAACAACCCTCTGTATCAAGAAATTTCTCTTCACTCTTACTGACAATTTAAAATTGACTACACTTAATCACAAATTGAACAAGGGAAATAATCTTTCCCTATAGGTTTAAAACCATTATTAAATCTTTCTGTCCCAATTTAATAAACTATCACTTTAATGAATTCATCTGTTTTCACTTCCAGAAGTATCTACTTGAACCTTTTAAGTTTTTTGCCATTAAATGCATATTCCAAGTTATTTTTTTCTCCAAAAATACATTAGTCATACAGGTTTCCAGCATGGAAACAGGCCCTTCAGCCCAACTTGTCTATGCCACCCTTTTTTAAAACTCCTAAGCTAGTCCCAATTGTCCACATTTGGCCCATCTCTCGGTACCTAACTTACTGGTGTCACCCTCTAAATGCTTTATAAAGGACAAAATTGTACCAACATCTACTACCACCTCTGGCAGCTTGTTCTATACACTGTGTGAAAAAAAAATGCCCCTCTGGACATTTTGTATCTCTCTCTTTTCACAAACTTATGTCCTCTCATTTTAGATTCCCCTACTTCTGGGAAAAGGTATTGACTATCTAACTGATCTATGCCCCTCATTATTCACCCCTCAGCCTTCTATGCTCCAGAGAAAAAATTCCCAGTCTATCCATTCTCTCCTTATAACTCAAACCATCAAGTCCCAGTAACATCCTAATAAATCTTTTCTGTATTGTTCACAGTTTAATATCCTTTCTATAACAGGGTGACCAGAATTGTACACAGTATTCCAAGTGTGGCCTTACCAGTATCTTGTTCAACTTCAACAAGACGTCCCAACTCCTGTACTTAATGTTCTGACCAATGAAACCAAGCATGCCAAATGCCTTCTTCACATCTCTGTCCACCGGTGACTCCACTTTTAAGGAGCTATGAACGTATACCCCTAGAGTTCTTTGTAATTCACTCCAATGCCCTATCATTAACTGAGTAAGTCCTGCCCTGGTTCAATCTATCAAAATGCATCACCTTGCATTTTCTAAATTAAACTCCAACCGTCATTCAATGGCCTACTGGCCCAATCGATCAAGATCCTGTTGCAATCCGAGATAACCTTCTTCACTGTCCACTATATCACCAGTCTTGGTGTCATCTGTAAACTTACTAACTATACCTCCTATGTTCTCAACAAAATCATTAATATAAATGACAAACAACAGTAGACCCAGCACTAATCCTTGAAAAACAATCCCCTACAACCATCCTCTGGCTTCTGTCATCAAGCCAATTTTGTGTCCATTTAGCTATCTCATCCTGGATCTGTGACAGTTAATCTTATGCAATAACCTACCAAGCAGTACTTGTCAAAGATGTATACACAACATCAACTGCACTGCCCTCATCTACCTTCTTGGTTACCCCTTCAAAAAACTCAAATCAAATTTGTGAGACATGATTTTCCATTCACAAAGCCATGCTGACTGTCCCTAATCAGTCTGTGCATCTCTAAATGCTGTAGATCCTGTGTCTCAAAATACCTTCCAACAACTTATCCACCACAGATGTGAGGCTCACTGGCCTATAGTTCCCAGGCTTTTTAAAAAGCACAACATTTGCCACTGTCCAATATTCAGGCACCTCACCTGTGACTATGGATTGTTCAAATATCTCTGCCAGGAGACCTGCAATTTCCTCCCTAGCTTCCCCACAATGTCCTGGTCAGGTCCTTCATCAGGTCCCGGGGGTTTATCTACCTCGATGCGCTTTAAGACTTGCAGTACCTCCTTCTCTGTAATATGTACACTCCTCAATACATCACTATTTATTTCCCTAAGTTCCCTAACATCCATGCCTTTCTCAAAAGTAAATATTGAAGAGAAATATTCATTTAGGATCCCACCCATCTTTTGTGGATCTGCACATAGATGACCTTGTTGATCCTTCAGAGAGCCTACCCTCTCACTACTTTTTTGCCCTTTATGTATTTGCCTTATCAACCAAAACAATCTCGTGTGCCCTTTTTTGCGATCTTGATTTCTCTCTTAACTCGACTCCTACACCCTTTATACTTTCAAGGGATTCATTTGATTCCAGCTGCCTATGCATGTCATGTACCTCCTTCTTCTTGGCCAGGACCTCAATATCCTGAGTCATCCAGGGTTCCCTACTTATGCCAGCCTTGCCCTTTACTCTAAGAGTGAACCCTGGTTAATTTACTTTTGAAAGCCTCCCACTTACCAGACATCCCTTTGCCTTCGCAGACTCCCCCAATTACTTTTGAAAGTTCCTGCCTGACACCATCAAAATTGGCCTTGCCCTGATTTACAATTTTAACTTTTGGGCCAGAGCTATCATTCTTCATACATATCTTAAAATAGAATTATGGTCAGTGGTCTCAAAGTGACTCCTCATTAACACTTCTGTCACCTGCCCTTCCTCATTTCCCAAGAGGAAGTCAAGTTTTGCCCCCCTCTCTAGTCAGGCCATCCACATATTGAATGAGAAATTTCTCCTGTACGCAACAAATTTCTCTTCATCTAAGCATCTAATACTATGGCCATCCTAGTCAATGTTGAGAGTTAAAATCCCTACTATTACCACCATGTTTTTCTTGGAGCTATCTGTAATGTTCCTACATATTTGGTCCTCAATTTCCCGCGATTTGAGGGCCTATAGGACAACCCTATCAAAATGATTTCCCGCTTCTTAATTCTCACTTCTACCCATATAGACTCAATGGCCAAAGCCTCGGATATATCCCCTCTCAGTACTGCTGTGATGTTTTTTCTAATTAAAAGTGCAACTCCCCCTCCACTATTACCTCCTGTTCTATTTTTCCAATAACATCTGTACCATGGAACACTGAGCTGCCAGTCACGTCTCTCCTTTTGCCATGTTTCAGTAATTGCCGTAATATCGCAGTCCCACATACCCATCCATGCCCTGAGTTCATCTGCCTTGCCCATCAGGCCTCTAGCATTGAAATAAATGCAGTTTAATCTGGACTTACCTTGCTGTCTTGCTTTTGCCTGATCTGTCTAGTACTAGGATTTCTGCCACTGCTTTTACTACTTAATAAAAGCTTCTTTAACTTCTGTGCTGCTCTCAGCCTTCTCTTCTGTCTTCCTACTTCTTTGGGTCCCACATCCCCCTGCCAAATTAGTTTAAACCTCCTGAGTGGCTCTAGCAAATCTCCCCACCAGAACGTTAGTCCCCCAACAGTTCAGGTGCAACTTGCTCCTCTTGAAAAGTCACCCCCTTCCCCAGATGAGATCTTAATGATCCAAAAATTTAAACCTTTATCCTGCACCAGCTCTCAAGCCACGCATTTGTGTTTAGCCTTATACTTAATCACATTAATCAGCAACTGCCACGTCTGCTCATTCCACTATTCTTGCCTCTCCTGGAGTTTTTCAATCCTCATTGGTTTGCCAAATAACCTACTTTTTGCATCAGGGAATTTCAGTATGAAAATTAATTCATCAAAATCCATGGAAAGAAAGTTGCTAAAGCAATCCAGAAATCATGTAGGATACTCAGTTTTGTTAAAAAAAGGCATTGTGAACAATTATATTACCACACTTTGGGAAGGATGTGAAGACATTGGTGAATTTACTAATGAGGGGGGAGTTATTCAGTTGTATGAAGAGAATGGAAAGGCATTTTAATGAAGGTATTTAAAATTATGAGGGGTTAAAATGGTTGGAAAATTGATAAATTTCTTCACACATAGGGCTGATAAAGTCTGAAGTGCATTATCTGAAAATGTTCTGGATTCTGACTATGTTAGCTTGCTAAGAGCAACTGGATATGTACTTAAAGAAGATAATTTTAAAAGATTAGGGCAAAAATCTGGGGATTGGGACTCTTTCAGAGAGGCAGCACAGACATGACAAACACAATGACCTCTTCTGATGCTGCAGGATTCTACAATTTGAATTGAAATGTTTAATTCTCACTATGGCATCTGTATTGTTGCTTTTCCACTGGTGTATTCTAAAATTTTACTTTTTGATTGACTGAATAAACTATTGTTGTTCAGAAACGAGAAATAGTGTTTTCATGTTTAGTGAGCAATGCCACGAAATGATCAGCAAACAGAAATGTCTCCGAACAAGACAAATTTCACTCTTAACTTCACATTCAGATGCAATCCTTCACTCCAGTGTAGTTCATTTTATATCAGTGAAATCTCTTTTTAAAAAAGGTGGAGAAACACATTTAAAGGAGACAAAGGTTACAATAATGGAGATGGGCAGCTAGGATTAAAGATGTCATAAAATGATGTGAATTCTGTGCACCTGAGGTCTTGGGTAAATCTTCTGAGATGTGATCACTACTCTGACACATGCCAGGAACTGAATCTGAATGAACCTACTCGGCACTGGATCAATACCAGATTTGACAATTAAATTATCTGAGGATTTCACCAACAAATTGCCTGAGGAGTGCAGCCCATCAAAAATAAAAACTTGTAATCTCTTTCGCAGCTTTTGGCAATGTTACACATTATCATAGTTGATATATATTACAGGCAAGCAAAGCAATGTATCTTGTACATAATCCATTGAAAGCAAAGACCTTACCTTTCGTAAACATATCCATCCATAGAACTATAGAAAACTACAGAACCATAGAAAATTACAGCTCAAAAACAGGCTTTTTGGCCGTTCTTGTCTGTGCCGAACCATTTTTTGCCTAGTCCCACTGACCTGCACTTGGACCATATCCCTCCATATCCCTCCCATCCATGGACCTGTCTGAGTTTTTCTTAAATGTTAAAAATGACCGCACATTTACCATTTTATCTGGCAGCTCATTCCACACTCCCACCACTCTCTGTGTGAAGAATCCCCCTCTAATATTCCCTTTAAACTTTTCTCCTTTAATCCATGTCCTTTGGTTTTTTTTCTCCTCTACTCTCAGTGGAAAAAGCCTGCTTGCATTCACTCTATCTATACCCATCAAAATCTTATACATCTCTATCAAATCTCCCCTCATTCTTCTACGCTCCAGCAAATAAAGTCCTAACCTATTCAATCTCTCTCCATAACTCAGCTTCTCAAGTCCCAGCAACATCCTCGTGAACTTTTTCTGTATTTTTTCAACCCCTTCCTGTATCTAGGTGACCAAAACTGTACACAATACTCTAAATTTGGCATCACCAATGCCTTATACAACTTACCATATCATCCAACTTCTGTACTCCATACTCCGAATTATGAAGGCCAATGTACCAAAAGCACTTCTTACGCCCCTATCCACCTGTGATGCCTCTTTTAGGGAATTTTGTACCTGTATTCCCAGATCCCTCTGTTCAATTGCATTCTTCAGAGTCCTATCATTTACCCTGTATGTTCTACTTTGGTTTGTCCTTCCAAAGTGCAATAACTCATACTTATCATTTGCCATTATTCAGTCCATTTTTCTAGTTGGTCCAAATCCCTCTGCAAGCTTTGAAAACCTTCCTCACTGTCCACTACACCTCCAATCTTTGTATCATCAACAAATTTGCTGATCCAATTTACCGCATTATCATCCAGATCATTGATATAAATGACAAACAACAATGGATCCAACACCGATCCCCACACCAGTAGTCATGATATAAATCAGTTGGATTTAAACCTGGTATTGTCAGACTTCTTACTGTGCACATCAGTAGTCACAGGCCTCCACTCACAAAAGCAATCCTCCACAACCACTCTCTGGTTTCTTCCATTCAGCCAGTGTCTAATCCAAATTACTACCTCCCCATGTATACCTATCCATATCTCCCCATGTACATCTATCCATACCTCCCCATATATATCTATCCATATCCATATCGACCTGGAATTTGTGGTTGTATCAACAGCAAAGCTGTCACTATTTGTGCCACAAAACTGACAGAAACTTCTAACAGCTGTTTATCCACAGTTAAATGTGAAAATTCAGGAGTGACTGACACTGATTCTCTGCTCCTCCACAGGGTTTGCTGTTTCAGTTTTCTACGGATGCAAACCATAAAATCAGTGGCTTGAAATGAACTTTTTACTCAGTATTCTCATTGTAAAAACCACTGAAAGAATAAACATTGTTGGAGGAGATGAAACTGAATTTTTAATGCCATACAAAATCTGTTTCATTCTGTTGTCATCTACAGAGGCATCTTTGCCATCCAGACACAGTTAGATATCAAGCAGACCGGGAGACGTTAAGCTGAAGATGTCTCATAGCAACCCAGGACGAAAAAGTGAACAGCAAAATACTGCCTGATTCTGGAACTTACTCATAAACAGCCATTCTGCCTCTGAAAAAAAATCTAACTTTTTATCTATTTAATAAATCTAAATCCAACAAGAATCTGGAATACTCATAGAAACCCTACAATGCAGAAAGAGGCCATCCAGCCCATCGAGTCTGTACCGACTCTCCAAAAAAAAAATCCCACCCAGGCCCCCCCATCTCCGCTATCCCTAATCCCACACATTACCATGGCTGATCCACCGAATCGACACACCTTTGGGCCGAGAGAGGAAGCCGGAGCAACTGGAGGAAAGCTGCGCACTCATGGGGAGAATATGCAAATACCACAAGGGAGTCACCCAAGGTTAAAATCAAATCTGGGTCCGTGATGCCAAAAAGTAATAATGCTAAGTACTGTGCCACCGTGCTGCCCACTCCATGATTAAAGTTCAATAAATTTTTAAAATAAAAGTTTTTATTTTAGCTTCTACCTCAATTCCATGTTTGTCACAATCCTTACTTCACTCATTGTAAAATGGTTGAAAAGGGAGTTAGAATTAGTACTTTTGACCTGAAATCTTAACTCTGTTTCTCTCACCACAGATGCTTTCTTCAGACCTGCTGAGTATTTCCAGCATTTTGTGTCTTTATTTCAGATTTCCAGCATCCACGGTATTTTGTTCTTGACTTCTTTTGTTCCTGCTTTGCTACAAAGACATTTTCAGTCTGCTTAGTTACCCAACCTTGTCTCACTGTTTCTGGATGGCACCAAAATTAAACTGATTTAGTAATCAGTTTATGCTTTGCTGAAGGCTTCCTTAGGGGTCAATGATGAGGGCCACCAATCTTTGCTGACTGCAAATCTGGACCAAGAAAAATTCTTCCATTTGTGCGCACTTCATTCCCATGATAGCACACTGCCAGTTGCCAGGTTCTTTCACACCTTGGTGCCTATTTTTTCCAAATATAAAGTTGCACACCATACATGACATAAACTATCTGTGCAAACATTTACATCACAATCATGCCCTCTCACCATTATGGGTCTGTTGTGTCACAGTGCTACATTTCTTTAGCCTGTACTCCTGAGAAATTGCCATGTACCAAATCTACCTCTTTCAATAAAACATATCAGCTTGGGAAACAATGAAATGCATACATGTAGAAATTCTTATACTTCTACCATCAATAGATTGGCTTCACGTCTTTAAATACAGAAAGCATTACGTTAACTTCAATACCTTTTGGGGTAGAAGCAGAATAACACAACATTTATCGTAAAAAGGTTACACAGGCTGGGTATTTGATAAAGTAATTTGGAGGTGACCCTAATGAAAGATTTCAAGATTATGAAGGAGACTGAGAATCAATCAAATGTTTAAATTTGTTTGAAAAGGAGAAAATTGAGAGTTAAAAAGGCTGAAATAAATAGCACAATCTAGATAAAGGTCACAGAAATGAATAGGATAAATAAAACAGATAATTTTTTAAATTTGCTCTCAATCTGGAGCCTCACCTATCAGAAATTTCAACACCATTTAAAGTAAAAGGTCAGAAAATTGCGTGCCACTGCTCCCTGAGTTTCTACTATGCATTTCCAGCAGGTAAGATTCTCTGGCAGATGTCAGATAGTCCAACATCTTATTACTTATAAGACAATTATGCTTTTGAAAGGAGAAAATTTAAGTGATACTGGTAAGAATACTAGTATCCTTACAGATGTAAGGATCTCCTAGAGTTTAATAGGCTCTAACTATTTAAAGCCTAGTTAAATAGGCTTTAAAACATATTAAAATGGGAGAGGCTTGATGAAACGAATGACTTATTCCTGTCTCAAAAACTAATATTGTATATCACAGTCTAAATATAGAGAACAAGAATTAGAAATAGTAAGTGAGTCAGAAATATTAAATCAATATTTCATGAATATTGTTTTCAATATCTACAAATAAACTTACTCATTTTATTTTGTGTATTTAAAAGAAAATTGTTGTAACAATTGTTGTCCTTTCTTCAACTATTGCATCCTCCATTACCAAATTTGCTGCTTAAATTTAATTACAACTTAATTAAAATTTAATTTTAAGCAACACCACCCTCGATATGCATAAAAATGTAGAAGAACTTTTTAAATACTTTGTAATTAGTGATAAAATAATTAATTTGGATGGTTTTCAATAAAAAACATGGCCAACAGTTTCAGCAATCTCCAAATCTTCTATTTCTTTTCTTTCTTTTTCTTTCTCCTTTCTATTGAATGGCAGCACTGAGAAACCTCATCTTCACCCGTGGGTGCTGCCCTCTTCTTACTTTTCTTTCGTTTCTTCTTACCCTCGTCCCAGTCCTGCTCATTTTCCGTCTTTGATAACTCATTTACTGCCGAGTATTGTTCAATCTGAACCTCTTCTGATTCAACTTCTAACTTCTGGTTGAGTGACACCAAATCTTTCACTCTGCTTTTTTTTGACTTCCTTTTAGCCTGATAATTTTCCTTAAATGGGCTGTCTTCTATCAGACCATTATTTAGTTCTACATCATCTTCATCTTTGACTTGCTGTGTGGGAATGGACAGTTCATTGAAGTTACAGGTTCCTTCAGCATCTTCTCTGCTGTGTTTTTTCTTCTTTTTGGATTTAACTTTTACTCCTTTGAATGAATTCAAATTATCTCCTTCGAGTTCCTGAGCAGCATTGCTTTGATCGATCTCATGTCCTGCTTTAGGCTTTTTCAGTTGAGCCATCCTATGGGCAAAGTACTCCTGCATTGTAACAGAACTGGTCACAATATTATATTTGAGCCCTGTGGCACTGGCAGCCTTTGGGTCCTCAGTAGGCACGAAACAAACATTGTCCTGAAAAACATAAATATATGCTATTAAACATATTGGTGCTGAAGACAAAATGCTGTTTTAAAGTCTCTTCATAACCAAGCAGTGAGAAAACTATAGAAGACAAATTATAATTCCCTTAAGATTCAGTGTGCATACAGCAACCTCGAAGATATCATTAAAGATTCCACATCTAACATATTTAAACAAAAAAAACTTGCTCAAGTTGTAGTCTTTTATTTATACTTACCTAAATCAGTAATGACAGACAAGTCCCATTCTTAAATGTACAACATGAACAGAAATTTCTGGAAATATTTAGACAGCAGCTACCAAGAAACATAGTTAATGTTTCAGGTTAACAATGTTTCTCTTGTTGAAGATGTTCATTACCTAGTACATACATAGTTTGAATGTTACTTGCCATTTGTCATCCCATTCCTGAATAATGTCCAGGTCTTGCTGCATTTGGACACAGACTGCTTCAGTATTTAAGGAGCTGCAAATGGTACTGAACATTGTGCAATCATTTATTTTATTTATTAGTCACAAGTAGACTTACATTAACGTTGCAATGAAGTTACTGTGAAAATTCCCTGGTTGCCACACTCCGGTGCCTGTTTGTTTACACTGAGGAAGAATGTAGCATGGCCAATACACCCAACCAGCACATCTTTTGGATTGTGGGAGGAAACTGGAGCACCCAGAAGAAACACAGCAGACACACAAAGAGGACACGCAGACTCTGCAAAATGACCAAGCCGGGAATCGAACCCTGTGAGGCAGCACTATGCCATCCAATGATCAATGCACATCACCACTTCTGACCTTACGATGGAAGGAAGGTCATTGATGAAGCAACTGAAGATGACTAAGCCTTGGACAACCATCGTAACAAATAAATCAATCATTCACCCAAATGAAGAAATTACCAGCAAAATTCATTTTTCTGTTCCTTTTACTCTAATATAAATCAGAACCAACACAAATTAACATGAATTAATAGGCAAACGATACTTCAAATAAAAAGTAAATTTCACTTCAAATGGTTGATACAACAAAGACATCTTTCACAACCACTATCATTCACCTCCAGCATGTATGGCACTATATAGCTGCAAACATCCACCACATGCTGCTCTTTAGTCACACGGGATAGGTCAGGAATCCTAACTGACAACAGGTTTACCGTTTGAGTTTCATGAGTATGATCACCATCAGCAAGGGATACCCCTACCAATGCTCTCTCCCTCAGGTCATGACAGTCCTGATGGTTTATTTTTGTTTTACCAGTGTTCCTTTCCAACCAACCCAATAATTAACACACCATTTCATGGTTTGGTAACTTCTGGGAAAGCACCCAAATCTTTAGTGTCTATTCACACTTGCCAGGCTTAAGCAACTTTCTAGCCAGCTCACATTTTGCCTCCAAGGGCTTCTATCTCCTTTGCTGCCAAACAGAAAAAATTGACTTCTTTGTGAGAGTGATTGCCGCCGCCTTCTTTTCACAAAAAATCAATGGGTGGGATTTTATGGCCTCTCTTGACCGGAAATTGTAAAATCCCACCCAAGGTCATGGATCTATACATGGTCCGCTCTTTGCCAACTCCGAATCCTATGACGGATGGGATGGTAAAATTCTAGCAGCGTGCTTCCTCTTTCAGCCTCTCTTTGTGTGTCTGCATCTGGGCCTTCATCCTCAAACTTTTCTGTTTGTAGCTCTCCTTCGTGTTTGGCCATATGGCACCCATGTCTCAAACTGCTCCCTGCTTTCAAGTCTAAGGGACCCCAGTCATGTGGGCCAATATTTAATATTTTCCAAGGAAGATACAAGTGATGCCTTTAACAGATTAATGCAAATTCTTCTCAAATATTCCTTTTTGAATATTTGATATTCCTTTTGAATATATTGTAATTGTTTACAAACAATTACAAACAATTACAAATTCTGCAGGCATTTTAAAGAAATCATAAATGTTCTTTACTGCTTCTTTACTGCTGTCACAACATACTGTGCTAGATTCTGCTCTCAGTAATGAATGTACATCATCAACTTTCCAAATAACTTCTGAGATTTTGCACCAGATTTATGAAAATTAGAGGGCCAAAACAGCACCAAAATGCACTCTAAATGGAACCTGCAACCTACCTGAACTAGGTTTTAACAGCCTGCCACATTAAACAATCAGACTGAAGAATTATTAATCAACGTTATAGTGCAGCTTCTGAAGTTGCAGAGCAGTGGCACACTTATCCGATTTTCATTGCATGGTTGCAGGAAGGAGTCATCAGATGTACGTTGTAATGGAAGGCGAGTGCCAATTGCTGTTTTCACAGCAAAAACTAACCCATTATCTTTCATGGATTTATCCACTGGCTGATGAGCAACTATTTCAATTTAGATCCCAGTTCTTCATTCATGGAATGTTGGGAGGTTCATTCATAAAGAATCACGCTGATGGGAAGTATTACAAATTAAATTTTTAAAAAATCATTTATAGGATGTGGACATTATTGGCAAGGTCAGCATCTATTGCACATTCCGAACCTTGACAAGATGACGAGCCATCTTTTTGAACCACTGCAGTTTTCTTCAGCTGTAGGCTTCCCTGACGGTGCTGTAAGAAAGGGAGTTCCGAGATTTTGACTGTATGACAGTAAAGGAATGGGAACATATTTCCGAGTCAGGGTGGCGTACCCATGTCTCTTTGGAAGGTACGGTCAAAGGAGACCTAGTGAGTTTGCTGTAATGTTTCTTGTAGAAAGTACGCAATGCTAGGTGGGGATGGCTGTGCCGGAGATGGTTAGCACTGCTCCCTCACGGTGCCTGAGACCCAGTTCGAATCCTGGCTTGGGTCATTGTCTGTGTGGAATTTGCATATTCTCCTCATGTCTGCATGGGTTTCCTTCGGGTGCTCTGGTTTCCTCCCACAATCCAAAGATGTGAGGGTTAGGTTGATTGGCCATGCTAAATTGCCCCTTAGTGTCAGGGCGACTAGCAGGGTAATTACGTGGCGCTACAGGGATACAGGCTGGTGGTCTTCACCAACCAGGTTGTGGTTGGTGAAGACTCAATGGGCTGAATGGCCTCCTTCTGCACTGTAGGGATTCTATGATTGTACAAATCAGTGGATATGTGCTGATCAATTTTGCTCCTTTTCCTGATAGTGTTGAGGTCTTGAGTGTTCTTGGAGTTGTGCTAACTCAAAGCAATTCCTGAGTTGTACCATGTACATGGTGGACAGGCTTAGGAAGTCAGAAAGTAGATTATTTGATATATAATTCCCAGTAGCTGATACAGTCAAGTTTCTGGTCAGTGGCAGCCATAAGGATGTGGATGTTGATGTAGGTATTCAGTGATTGTAATAACGTTGAACACTAAGGGGAGATGATTAGATTCTCTCATGTTGGAGATGGTTATCATCTGCCATTTGTTACTTGACATTTACTTAATGTTTGTCAGGTCTTGCTGCATGTGGGCACAGACTGCTTCATTATAAGAAGTTACAAATGACACTGAACCCTGCAACCATCAGCAAACATCCCCACTTCTGATTGAATGATCAAAGTAAGATCATTGATGAAACAGCTGATGATAGATGCTGTTAGGACACGGCCCCGATTCTGTAGATTTCTACACTGATGTCCTGGAGCTGAGATAGCTGGTCTCCATACATTACCCCCACTTGCTTTGAGCTCAATATGACTCCAAACCATAAAGAGATTCAACCCCCATCCCAACCCTGATTCCCAATAAGTTCAATTTGCAAGCATGCCTCAATGTCACACTTGGTCAAATGCTATCCAAATGCAGTCACTCTCATCTTCCCTCTGAAATTCAGCACTTTGGCTGTAATGAGGTCTGGAGTCCAGTGACCGTGGCAGAATCCAAAGTGAGTATCAGTTTGAGCAGCTTATTGCTGTATAAGTGCCACTTGATAGCATTCTGCTCCTCTTCCATCACTTTGCTGATGATTGAGAATTAACGCAAGGGGCAGTAATTGACAAGATTGGATCTGTCCCCTTTTTGTGGATAGGGCATACCTGGGTAATTTGCAACATTGATATTTCCATTGTTGTAGCTATACTGGAACAGTTTAGCTTGGGAAAATGTTGGCTCTAGAATACCAAGTCTTCAGCCAGATTATTGTCAATTGTCAGACTCATTGCCTTTGCTGTATCCAGCACTTTCAACCATTTCTTAATATCATGTGGGGTGAATCAAATTTGCTGGAAACTGGGCTACTTTTTGCTAGTTACTTCAAGATAATAGGGATGATTCACTCCACACTTCTGGCTGGAGATGGTTGCAAATACTCCAGCCTCGATTTTGCATTGGTTGGCCCACTCTGTTTTGGACTTACTGAGGATTTTAAATGGCCTCAGAACTTCATGGACTGCCTGTAGTACCAGCAGTGGCCTGAGTTCAAACCTGGCACTGCTGGGACTACAGAGCGGTCGGCCAATTGGATTTATAGCATTAGCCTTGCACCCTTACCCTGTTGAGTGTGAAATGACAGTGGGAGAGCTGGTATCAGCGGGGATGCAATCCTGTCAACTTGGGTCAAGAAACCCTGCCATTCGAAAAATACTGCCCCTTTTTTGATAAGATCCATTGACTGCATTTCCTTGTTTAAACAAACATGTATTGATGTTCTCATCGCTTTAAGCCGATGTTGTCACTCTACCCTACCCTTCAAGAACCATGTTGCATTACTCTTTTGCTGCCAGTTCCAATAGTCTCTGATTTGTAAAGAAATACCACGTAGCAGTTCAGAGCTCTAAGCATCACCACAGCACAGTCCATCTTCTGTGGCCCTCATTCCAACTCAGACACCTACAACATGTCTCAAAGCAGCCTCTTCAGAGAGTGCTGAGCATACTCAGCACCCCCAGGCCCAATCCCAGAAACACTGCAGAAGCACACTGCTTAGGTCACCAAGCCTATGCCAATCAAACCCTTCCCCACTGGCGACTGTTGTCACTTGATGGTATTACTGACGACTCCTCAAATATATTATTGATTGGAGAAGAGGCAATGGTTGGGGGGGGGATGCATTGGGATAGTAACCAGCCAAGTGGGTTGAAAAGTCAGTGCCATAATTACACTGGAACATGTTGGTTAGGACAGCAGCTGGCTTTGATGTTCAGGTCTTCAGAATTAAAGCCAGTATGTTGCCAGGGTTTATAGTCTTTGCTGCATGCAATGTACTTATTTTGTTCCTTAACGCACGTGGAGACAATCAAATTGGACATCATACAACTACAACTGTGATAACCTCAGGAGGAGGCCAAATGGGAACTTCATTTTTAATTGAAGACACGCGTAAACATTTCAGCTTCATTTCACTAATATGCTGAGCTCAACCATGTTCAAGGATGGGAGTGATCATGGAGCCCCTACCTCATTAACCGCCTGACTCTCTATCAACATTCTTGACAGGATGTGGTAGGACAGAGTTTTGCTCTGATCTGTGATTGTGGGACTGTCTGGCTCTGCTCTTCATTTGGCCTTTAGATCGCAGGTAGCTCTGTGTGCTAATTTCCCTTAGTTGATACCTTAATCTAAGATGTGCCTGCTGCTGTCCTGGCACATTCTTCTGCATTTCACGCTGAACTGTAGTTGAACTTGTAACTTGATGTTAATCAGGGAATGAAAGGCATGCCAGAAAAAATAAACCAAAAAAACTACAGATAAACTTATTTTCACTTATTTTCAGTGATCACACATTGTATCTGAATATTATATTCACCTCAATGCAAATTTGACAAATTGGATGAATGTGAAAACAACTGTTTGAAGTCTGATATAAATAATTCTGAGTTTTCACTAACTGACATTCTTGTATGTTACAAATAGATTTGTGCTTATTTTAAGGTAAGTTACCACATGAATTGCAAACATCGGAACAATCACATTAATTGGGAACTGAACTAAACTGCAATGAGTAAACTTTGATGGGAGATGTATAACATTGGTATTTGCGATAAAGGTTGTAAATAAAACACTGTAGGTTAGTCAACATTAGGGTTTGGGTTTGAAACCAGCCCAAATTGGGGAAATGAAGATCTCCCTTTGGTCACTGTTGCAGTTCTTGGTGAGGCTGAGGAGCATTTCCCAGTTTAATGCACTCAAATTTCTAGCACAAAACTGGTCTAATCTGACACTAGTTGGTGCTGAACGAGCAACTTATTCAGAGGTCAGGAGGTGACTCAAGTGAAGGATGGAAAGGGCTTACTGGCAAAAAGGGTAATTTTTTGAGGTTCAGGTGGACACATTGTTACGTAATAGCAGCCTTCAGCTGACTGGGAGCCCCTGGTGCTTATGAAATGGAAAATTTCCATTTCCGACTAATGAAGTTCCTTGTTCACATAACGAGATAGAATTTAGAGCCTCTCCCCCTGTCCCACAGTATTTTTGAAGATGGAGGAAGATAGTAAAATAAAGCAGGTGACCTTCTCACTGCTTTCCTATCCACTCTAACCTGATCTACATATTATGGTGGGTGGACCGCACTTTAAGACAATCCATCCAACCCTTGGACCTACTGAGGCCCTCAAGTGCCTAATTAATGGCCATTTAAGAGTTTCATTCTGTCTCTGCTCCTATTTTACATGTGTAAGGACAAGGTAGAGGCAATGCAGGTGCCTTTCAATGCAGGTGCCAACAGCTTTCATTATACAGGCTGCTGCTGTGCATGGGAGTACAGCCACTGGGGGCTCTCCTGTGTTCAAAGATGCTCCAAGTACCTTTTCTTCAATCATAAGGTCAGAAGTGATGATGTGCATTAATCATCGGATGGCACATTGGTTAGCACTGCTGCGTCACAGTTTCAGACACCCGGGTTCAATTCTGGCTTTGGGTCACTGTCTGCGGGCAGGTTACACATTCTCCACATGTCTGCATGGGTTTCCTCTGGTGCTCAGGTTTCTTCCCATTGTCCAAAGATGTGCAGGTTAGGTTGACTGGCCATGTTAAATTGCCCCTTAGTGCCAGGGGGATTGGGACGGTAAATATATGGAGTTGAAGGGATAGAACGTGGATGGAATTGTTGTTGGTGCAAGCCAAATGGCCTCCTTCTGCACTGTAGATTCTGTGAAATCACGGCTAGCGTAAAGGAAGATGGCTGTGAATGTTGGTGTCCAATCGTTTTAACCCAGAACATCACTCCTGGAGTTTTTTTTGCATTATTTCATCTCCAATCAGTCTCTACTGAGTTCATTAGAATCATAGAAACCCTACAGTGCAGAAAGAGCCCATTTGGCCCGTTGAGTCTGCACTGATCACAATCCCACCTCAGGCCCTACCCGATATCCCTACACGTTTATTACCCGTTAATCCCTCTAACCTATGCATCTCAGGACATTAAGGGGCAATGTTAGTATAGCCAATCAACTTAAACTGCACATCTTTGGACTGTGGGAGGAAACCGGAGCACGTGGAAGAAACCCATGCAGACACAAGGAGAATGTGCGAACTCCACACAGACAGTGACCCAAGCCAGGAATCAAACTCAGGTCTCTGGAGCTGTAAAGCAGCAGTGTTGACCACTGTGCTACCGTGTTGCCTTAATCCATCCTGTGTCCAAGGCCGCAATGCATTGATCACATTTTCTTACTAGTTCAGCTTGTCTGTAAACTAAAGGATAAGATCAGCTCTGCCTGAGAAAACTGGTATCTGACCATACATCTCTCTCTAAATGTCTTGCTCTTCACTAATCTATATAAACTCGTACACACACATCTGTACGCAGTATTCTTATTCCAGTTATGCAAGTTTCAAAGATAACAATGCATATAACATATTTATAGTTACTGTCTGTCTGGAACACATGCACCGATATACAAGATGAAATTAATCAACTACATTGCATCTAAGCTTGGAGTTTGCATGGTACACATTTGATTTGGGACACAGTGTTACTGTTCCATCAAGAGTAATGCAGCGCAGCTATAACATGAAGGTCAAAATAATTTGCGTTATTAAATTACTGTTCTGCATTGCACCACAGAAATGTTCTGACCAAATTGTTCTTCATGGTTACTGTTCTCATAATTCAACTACAATCCATTACTAATGCGAGCAATTTAAAACTGATTCAAGTTTATCATCTTGTATTAGAACAACCTGACTACATACAGCACACCCACAGAACAAAGTTCTGCAACTATCTTTTATAGGGATAAGAAACAGAATGAACTTTAAAAGAAATGATTACCAGTGATTTGGATACCACATCCCATAATACTTGCATGATATAGAACTGGAACAAAAGCCAAAAAAGCTCTTTAGCATTAGTTACACAACAGTAGTCGTTTTGATCTCTGATAGAGTAACTCCAATGGCATACACCTGAATTTATGGGAATGCTGGGATTTGCGCTTCACTAAGCACAGAGCTACCAGGGCATGGAGACAGGCAGGTAAACGCCTCCCTCAAGTCAAATAAATTCCTGGCAGATGAATATGGGACATTTAAAGTTTATCAGGAAACAGTTGGGAGTTTGTTTGAAACAAACAAAGCAGGTCATTGAAAAATGTGATTATTATAAATTAAATTCACAATTATCATGGTAAATATTTAAATAACTGTAACTTTAGGAGCTTTACTTCAATCACACAATGCATGGACATATTCTAGGCTATAGTATTTTCAGAGCTTGGCTTCCTTTAACAGCATAAATCCACTATCTTTTTGTTTAAATTATAAAGTCCTGGGTAGGGGCGGTACATTTACATTAATAACATACATAAATACAGGCTTTTTTGTGTCTTTGCTCTCCATAATATCTAGAAGAAATGCAGTTTCACAGCACTGTGAACTTCTTTCAGAACTGATACTTAACTGGCATGTCTGCACGTAACTAAGGCAGAATTTTCCACTTACGTTGCAGTGTGTTTTAAGGCAGCAGAGAGAGCTTGCCATTTGCAGCTGAAAACTGCAACAGGGTTTGCAAATGGCAGGACTGGAGGATTTTGCTGGTGAAAACAGCCAGAAACCTTCAGCCTTAGTTTCTCCTTCCTTAGATTGCATTTGCAACACTCCAATTCAAATCTTCAATTGTTTGAATCTAAGGACTTTTGGGATATTTTGATTAATGTGCTTGGAATTTTCTCACCTACTATTTTTAATATCCTGGGAATTTTCAAATCCTGGACTTCTGTCTTAAGTTTCATTATTTTCTCTATTGCTATTTTGACAATAAAATGGACATTAAAATCCGCTGATCTCCACCATGGGTACATTTTTAGGTTCCCTGGTACTGCTAATACTTTGGCCTCTTAGTCTGCTAATGCTCATTTAACAAGCCTGGCATTTCCTTATTCATTACAGTCTTGTCTGACCCTACATTTCTCCTTACCACTTTCTTACTTTAAACTAGAAACTTAAAATAAGATAGTCACTGAAGGTCTGAGGAAGTCACACGGGGCAGCAAGCTTCAGTGTACTTTGTAAAACTACTTACAGAAGTAGTTAATGAAATTAGTTCATGTTATTGTTGCGCCTTCAGTGAATCATCGGGAAAGAAGTAATAACTGAGAAACAGAAAATAACTAGCATAATAATCTTCTTTATGAAGAGAAATGAAGATAATTGAGTTGGCCTAAGGATATCCTAAAGAAAAAGCAGATTACAAAACAGCTAGTTTTGTAATTATGGTTAAGCAAAGAATCAGTTTGAAGTTAAAGAAAATCCTGCCCAATAAATTTACTAGAAATCTTAGAAAACAAAGGGTTTCATTAATAGCAGATATTCTGTTGATGCAGTGGATTTGGATTTCAGCAAAGTTTTACATATTGGGAAGAGTTCTCCCATATTTGAGACTAAGGCCAGGATTTTACCGGCATACCAGCCCTGATTCCGGAGACAGGCTTGGCTCGGAGAACGGCATTCTCCAGTGGTCTTAGACAGGTTCATGCAAAACTCGGGTAGATGTGCCGGTAAAATTCCGCCCTAAGTGTGGTGTTGGGTGGCTCCAGTAGCACTTTTCCCGCTGGCTAGAATGGCAGGATCCCTCATTAATTATGCACAGGCGAGCTCCTCTGAGTCACCTGAAAGAATAGCAGATGGTTTGTCTGCCTGCCATCAGCTGGCAGGTTTGGAGGTGCTGGTATCACATCAGATATCAGTCCAACACACTCATATTACTCGCTTCAGCCCACCTGTCTTTACTAGTCTGTGCTTGATGTCAGCAATCCAGAAGGAGAAGGTTATCAGCCTCAAGAAGAAGTCTGTTCCTCCATTCAATCACCCTCCCTCCAAACCCATCTACAACGTTCCCATACCCCACCTGGTCCTTTATCCACCACATCTGGAATCTTCATGCATCTCCTTCCAGTAAACAATGGGATATCCCTTTGGGGCTTCAGCTTCCCTCCCTTTTTCCTTCCATTGTTTGTCTTCTTTATCCATCTCCTTGCCTCTCTGCCTGCCGTTGTGAGCCCTCGCCCTTCCCCTCACTCCTTGTACAACCTTCCCTGTCTGCATCAGACCAACACCTATCATCATACTGCAATAGTTCACATTTGGCCAAAGTTATTCTAGGAGAATGGGAAAGCCTCAATCTTGAGCCATCCCAGTCAGTCCATTTCCACCATTTAACACCCATACTGACACATTATTTTCCACCTCAATTATATTTATATTTGATCAGTGTTTCTAAGAAGGAGTTAGATATACTCTTATGACGAAAAAGGATCAAAGGATACGGGAGAAGGCAGGATCAGGCTTTTGAGTTGGATGATCGGGCATTTTAATGAATGGCAGAGCAGGCTTGAAGGACCAAATGACTCCTACTTTCTGAGTTTTCTTATACATTTTCATTGTGCTAGTGCAATGTGAACTTTGTCTGAAAAATAATTTGTTTTGAAAAATACTTTGTTTTGTTTGGAACATCTATTATAAATTCATCTTGGGAATAGTTACTGAGAATGTAGTCTTCATTTTCAGATCTCATTTGTGAGTGACAAGTGTCTGATGAGATATTATCATTGAACTTGATGATACAAATGGCAGAAAGAATACATCCCTAAAAACAAATGTTGCTATTCACATGGCATTTCTCTTCTGTTTTCTTAGAAGAGCTTTTTTTTCTGCATTACATAAAAAACAAAGGTACTCAAAAGATGCAGAAATTATTTGCAAGGTTGGTATCAGAACTGAGATGTTATACACATGAACAAGCTGTGACTCCTTTTTCCAAAAAAAAGACTGAGTAACTTTAGACTCTTAAAATTATGAAGGATTTTATAGAGTAGGTATCAAGAAGTTGTTTCCACTTTTGGGGGCGAACTAAACAGGGATCTTAATCTAAGTAGTCACTAATAAACCCATTCAGGAATTTCAGAATCTCCTTTATCTAGAGGGTGGTTAGAATATGGAAGTCACAACCACAGGTAGTAGTTTACTTGAGTAGCATAACAATAGCTAAGGGGAGCAGGGTAAATGTAGTGGATAAAGTAGAAAAGTATATTGACAGGGTTAGATGAAGGGGGTAGGAGGAGGTTCATGAGAAGCATCACCTGTATGGATGATTAGAATGGCCTATTTCTATACTGAATGCTGTAGATATTAGGTAATTCTACTTGGTTTGAGCAGAAAGCTTTAAGTATCTTCACCAGTAAACCAAAATGCAATGTGACATAGCAACATCACACCAATAACAGTTTCAAATGGTTTGTGCTAAAATCTGACAGAGTGTTTATCATTGCTGACTCACTGCGCCAGGAACTCGGGTTTGATTCCAGTTTTGGGTGACAGTCTGTGTTAGAGTCTGCACATTTTCCCTGTGTCTGCATGGATTTTCTCTGGTGCTCCAGTTTCTTTCCACAGATGAAAGGTGTGCAGTTTAGATGGACTGGTCATGCTAATTTGCCCCTTAATATCCAAATATGTGTAGGTTAGGGGGATTAACAGGATATATGTTACAGGGTTGCAGATACAGAGCAGAAGGTGGGCATAGCGGCGGTAAGGTGATCTGTCAGAATCAGTGCAGACCCAATGGGCTGAATGTACTATAGGGATTCTAAAACAACCCTTCTCAAAGCATCAGTAGCCAAATGGTATTTTATTGACACATTTAGTGGATAAATAAGCAAACTCCAACAGGCAATATACTCATTTCATAACAATATCTCCTCTGTGGTCATAAGTCAATTCTCATGATGGTACATAATGCTACTAGGTGGCCCCATGGTTAGCACTGCTGCCTCACAGCGCCAAGGACCCGGGTTTGATTCCTGGCTTGGGTGACTGCATGTGCAGAATTTGAACATTCTCCCCACATCTGCGTACATTTCCTCCAGGTAATCCAGCTTCCTTCTACAGTCTGAAAGACATGCTGGTTAGGTGCACTGGCCATGCTAAATTCTTCCTCAGTGTATCTAAACAGTGCTGGAACATGGCAATTAGGGGATTTTCATTGTAACTTCACTGCCACATTAATGTAAGCCTACTTGAGAAACTAATAAATAAACTACTTAGAAGAATGCTGTATCTAAAAGATTATATTTGGCAGTTAGAAGAAATTACAGTCAGTGGATACAACTATCAATCTCTCTTTCTTACCTTCCATCCTTCAAGAACTGCTCAATTCCAAATATTTCCTACAGGTTAGCAACAAATGCTTGGCACAGAGGACAGCTGTCTCACTTGCCAAATACCTCTTGTTGCTGTTTGACTCTTAATACAACCGACAGCTATCAAACAAGTCAGGGCTATCAAAGCAGAAACAAATACATCAGCTCAGTGGAGTCAGGTAAAAGCAGATTGAAAATCATGTGGCATTTATATGTTTTATCACATAATTTAGAAGTGAAGGTAAACGTCAGTCATTTAAAAAACAAACTTGTTGCATGGCTAAATGCAGAAATAATGATAAAGCAATTTAAAAATATTTTAACATTCTAGAAATAGCTGGCAGGCAAGGAGTGTTGAAAAGTTTGGTAAATTATCATTCCACATTAGGGCTAGACATGTGAAATAATCCAAAATGGCAGCTATAAACTTAATCTTAATTGAAAACAACCACGGAAGGGCAGGAGTGGACTACTAAATCATAATCCTCATTGATCTTGCACCTGGCTCATGGATGCATACAAATCTTATTTAAACACTTACTTCATACCTCCTTCTTTTTAAATTGAGATCTGAACAACGCAGTACCAACCCTGTGGAATGCTGAAGGAGCACAAACACATAATCACCCACAACAAAATAGTCAATCCTCAACTATCACAGACACACCTGGCTCAGAGCTACAAGAGTTAGCCTGCAGTCTGCTTACTCTTCAAGGAACACGCCGAAAGCTGAATGACTATTTGGAAAGAAAGGGACAGAAAAAGAAAGGAATTTGAAACTCCTTATGAAATGACAATTAGCTTCGATTTCAAATAAAAATCAGAGATTTTCCATTAGATCTATAATCATTCAAACCATTTTTTTTTCATTTAGATAGAACTAAGCTTGCTTTTCAATCCATGGGAAACAGCCACTCTCCAGTGATGTTACTAAAATTATGTTTCTAGGAGTGGTGTTGCCAACCCTGTTGGATTGCCAGGGAATCTCCCAGGCATTGCTGCTGGCAACCCAGGAGAAAAATACTTGTTTATTGTACTTTGCGCCTGCAGAACTCCTGTGGCTCAATTCACTGACAACTCCTGAGTTGCACCATTGTGGCTGACATCAAGGAGGTGGACTCAATGATTTCTGTTTGTCATGGCTAGTCACCAGTCCCACCCAGATAGCCCTCAAGTCCAGTTCTGTGAAGTTATAGCAATGGAACAGGACCAACCATGATGAAATTCACTGTGACCACAGTATTCTGCCTTCATTGCTGGTTTTCAATAGAAAAAAATTTTTATGTATTTCAGACAACCTAAGGTCCATAACTGTTCTCCACTCCCGGTACTACCCTGCGAACCTCAGTCTTTCAGAGTGTTTTGTCAGTTGGATGGGTGACAGAATGTGAAAATATACAGGTGTTTGATTTTCTGTTTAGAAATACATTCACAATGTTCATCAATGCTCAGGAGTTGCCAGGATTGGCAGAACAAATTCTCCCTAAATTGTCTCAAATTTGGTTTCAATCCATAGATCTATAAACATAGACAGGGATCACGGGTACAAGTGGGAACATCGAGGTGGTGGCGCAGGCTCGTGGGGCCGAAGGGCCTGTTTCCTGTGATGTTCTGTTCTTTGTATCTCTCCTACTTTTTCAGTATACATTTCTAGTTTATTGCTTGACTCAGATTAGAAACTCCAATGCTTGTTGCCTTCAAGTACCCTCTGATGGAAATTCCAGTGAGGTTGCTGCATGGGGACATAGAAAATTGGAGGAATAGGCCATTCAGCCCATCAAGAAATCTATTGATTTCAGTACTGAATATGCTCAATGATTGAACTTCCACAGTCTTTGGGGGTAGAGAGTTCCAAAGAATCACTATCCTCTGAAAAGACCTCCTCTTCTCAGTCTTAAATGGCTTGTTTCTTATTATAAGACTGTGACATCAGGTTCTAGACTCACCAATCAGAAGAAACATCCTATTCATATCTACCCTGTCACATCCTGTAAGAATTTTCAATGTTTCAATGAGATCACCTCTCATTCTTTAAAACTCTAGAGAAAAAAAGACTTAGTCTCCTCAATAGCTCCTCATAGGACCATCCTACATCCCAGAGTTTAGTCTGGTGAACCGTCATTGGACTCTCTCTATGGCTAGTAAATCTTTTCTTGTGTCCTGTAGTTACATTTCTTTCAGGTGCGTGCTCCGCCACCTCAATTTGATTTCAAGAAAAACAGGGTTAAACAGCAGATCACATCAATTACTGCCATCAGTCCAAAGATGTGCAGGTTAGACGAATTGGCCATGCTAAATTGCCCCTTAGTGTCAGGAAGACTAGCTCAGGGGTAGAGACTGGGTGGGATGGTGGTCGGTGCAGACTCGATGGACACAATGGCCTTCTTCTGCACTGCAGGGATTCTAAGATTCTAGTGCTTGCGAGTGCTGCCAGACTTGCAATAGGGAAGAAAACCTAATAAAGCCTTTGTGTGTGTTTTTTTTAAAAAAGAGCTTATCTTTTTGCAGCAAAGTAGAAAATGAAAAATGACCCCTTCCTCTATGGAATTAAATAAGTAAACCCTCCAACTGACACAATATATTTGAAAGGTCACTTCAGTTGGTTTTGAACAGGATTAATGTCTCAGGAGGTTTTCAGCTTTCAAAGGTCTATGCAGGGGAGTGGGCACAGCTTTTAAAGCACATCTAAACTGTGCAATGATTTTCAAAAGAATTTCATTATACCGCCCCATGTAAACTACTACAAATAGGGACTGTACAATATCACATGGTTCTCACTGCTGTCTCACAGTGCCAGGGTCCCGGGTTCGATTCCCAGCTTGGGTTACTGACTGTATGGAGTCCGCATGTTCTCTTCATGTCTGCGTGGGTTTCCTGCCACAGTCCAAAAGACGCGCAGGTTAGGTGAATTGGCCATGCTAAATTCTTACTCAGTGTACCGAACAAGCGTCGAGGTGTGAGGACTAGGGGATTTTCACAATAACTTCACTGCAATGTTAATGTAAGCCTACATATGACATTCATCAATATATAAAGCGATATTACCTTTTGATCTTTCTGTTATCAGACTAAGGCTAACTGTTAGAAACATCATTGTCAAAAAATAAAGATGGTAAATGTTAATAATGTCAATCAGCTTCTAAAACCCTTAAGGGGAAAAAAAAAATCATTGGCGTTGTGCCCTTTTGAACCATGGGGCCCTGACTGCCCCTGGATAATTGTGCAAGTTTATGCTGTACTGCACAATGAGGCACAATGTAAATGAAACCCACCACCCCAATTTCGAATCTTATTTTTAATCACAATTATAGCGCCATAATTATTTTGAGGAAATAGTGCTCAAGCTAAAACAAAAACTGTGTGGCCCTGCTTTGCCAACTTACTTCTCATCTGGACATTATTAATTATAATGCAGTCTTTTATTCCCATCTGGGGGAAGATGTCCCGTCACCCAGAGCTGCTAACCAATCAGTGTGAATTTCCAGCGAAATCTTCTGCTGGTGCCCACCACAGTGGATTGGTAAACCCACAAGAGGCCACAGTGAACCTCATATGCAACCCATGGTACTTATCTCAAAATGGGAGAGTTCTGTCTATTGTCTGTAAGGTATGGTTCCATGAGGATAACTATGAAAGTCATGGAGACAGCTCCCCCAATTTTGGCACAAGCGCCCAATGTTAGCAAGAAGGGCTTTGCAGGGTCAATAGGGCTGAGTTGCTGTTGCTGTTTCCGTTTCCATTTCATAGGTCAATAATGGGTGGTTCGCTTGGTTTCATTTCTTTGACACTTTTTAGCGATTTGATACAACTGAATGACATGCTAGACCATTTCAGAGGGCATTTAAGAGTCAACCACGTTGGTGAGGGTCTGATATCACATGTAGGCTAGACCATATATGGACAGCAGATTTCCTTCCTTGAGGGACATTAGTGAATCAAATGGAAATTTACAACAATTGCCATGATTTCATAGTCATCATTAGACCTTAAATTTTAGACTTTTCTTTATTGAATTTAAATTCCATTTCCTTCCATGGTGTGATTCGAACATGGGTCTCCAGAATATTACCCCGAGTCTCTGGATAACTGGTATAGCAACAATACCAGTATCTCACCACCTCCCTAAATTAGGTGTGCATGTCACTATTCCAGTACAGCCGGCTAGTCTTCCACATTCCAACCTGATCAACGTGAATCATCTTGAACTCTTCGGCCCACATGTAACTTACACCAAATCTTGTTCCGCTATCAATCCTAAGCTTGGTGACTTACATTGGTTCCTGGTCAAGCGATACCTTGATTTTAATGTTCTCAACCTTGTTTTCAAACCCTACCCTAGCCTTCTCCCTCCCTGTCTCAGTAACCTCCTCCAGCTTCATAATACTCCAAAGTGCCTATGTTCCTCGAATTTTGGCTTCTTGTGCTTTCCAATTTTAATTGCTACACTACTGGAGGCCTTGCTTTCAGTTGCCTGGGTATCAAATTCTAGAATTGCATCCTCATATCTCTCCATCTTTCTATCTTGTTGTCTTCTTTTGAAGATTCTTTAAAAACTACTTTTGGTCACCAGACATAATATCCTTATATGACTCAGTGTCATATTTTGTTTTTATAATGCTCCTGTGAAGTGCCTTGGGGTATTTTACTACATTAGAAGTAACATATAAACATAAGTACTTATTATTGTTAGAAAGTTCCAATGAGAGTCACTATTGAGGTTTAAACCCGTAAGGATCACTGTTTGAGTGGGGAATGTAGAAAAAGCTTTCTGTTTCATGATGCTCTTGCCATTCTGTCATTCCCCCTTTCTCAACCAAACACAAACCCAATTAGCAAGTGCTGGATGTTAAAAGCTACCAACCTAAACAGTAAATCCAGTAGGCATAAGTTTCATAGTAGAAAGATTTAATCCAGGCTGGGAACACGCTGCTTTAACTAAATAAATGTGAAATTTGGAGCTGATTATTACAAACATGTGGATGCATACATTAATCTTTAGGTACAGTAAAAGATAAAAGACTTATTATCAATGGTAGCAACAATATTAAGAGGTATTATGATTCTGCTTCATTTTTCAGGACACTTGGGAATAAAAAGTATAATTATATCATTTATTCTGATTCTAAGAATATTTTAAAAATATTTATTGGACTTGCGTACTTCTGAACATTTGGTAGAGTTTACTCTGTGGAGTACATGATATATTTTAAATTCTTCTGTACACGTGCTTGCATGGATTTTCTCCGGGTGCTCTGGTTTCCTCCCATATCCCAAAGATGTGCTCTTAGGCTAACTGGCAGAACAAATTCTCCCTAAGTTGTCTCAAATTTGGTTTCAATCCATAGATCTATAAACATAGACAGGGATCACGGGTAGTAGAAGTGGAAACATCGAGGTGGCTGGGTGGGCTCGTTGGGCCGAAGGGCCTGTTTCCCGTGCTGTTTTGTTCTTTGTTCTTATGTCCTGTTAAAAGCATATTATGGCTCAAACCCAATTTGTTACTGGCAGAATCATTAATACTCAGGAATCTATATTAACAAGTTGCTCAACTACATGATGTAGAGAAAAGGAAAAGACCCAATAACAGATTATGTGAGCCATGATGTGGAGATGTCAAGTGGGCACAGTAAGAAGTCTCACAACACCAGCTAAAGTCTAACAGGTTTATTGGAATCATGAACTTTCAGAGCACTGCCCTGATGAAGGAGCAGCACTCCGAAAGCTCATGATTCCAAATACGTGAGGGTCACTAGAATGAGAAGTCACGTTTGGCAGCACAAAAAAATGGAAATATCAATCAGGTTATCCTGAACCAACAGTCAAACAGAGAATTAAAATATATATGGAGCTCTCTAGAACCTGGAATTGTGTTTCACCATCAGTAACAATAAAGGAACACAAGGGAGGGGGCATTCTGGCAAAAGAATAACACAGATCTAAAATGGGAGGGGAAAAACAACACATTTCCCAGTATTTTCCCTTTCATTTTGATAAGTATATTACATAACTAAAACAAAGCTTTGTGCTAGATATATACAACAACTGTAGTTCTGCCATTCAATGCTGTGAAAATGACACTGGATTTTTCAACTATCTTTAGAAAGGACTTTATACTTTAAGGAAAGTGCCAAACCTTGCAGTGCTGCCAAGTCACCTTTTCACCTCAAATAACACTGTTTTTAAAATAAATACTTCCTGAATCTCGTAGTGCTAAAATGAAGTATTTGATGTTCAAGAACCGTGCAACAAAAATTCATTCTTGTAATAGTCGTTGTTCCCTGTCCCTCAAATCAATGATGATGTATATTCAAGGTTGTGGGTTTATGACACTGGTCTTCATGTGATTGAGCAGATGACCCATGTATCTTTGGAAACACAGGGCAAGATGTTCCAAGAGGTAATGGGATCACAAGAGCAGGATTTGCTTTCTTTCCTTGCCTCCTCTGCCAGCTCTCTATTTCTGTTCAGACACTGTGATTCAAAGCTTGATGCAGCTTAATGGAAAAGTTGACAATGTTTGTAATGATTGGAAACAAGTTTCTCCCAGTCATTCACGTCAATATATTATACTGTTGTCATTTCATAGGTTTAAAATCTGATTAGGGAGAAGAGACCTTAAACAGTGCTGCATGGTTTCTGTACCACACTGAAAAATCAATCCAAATAGTATGCTCGATCTGCAGAGAGGTACTTGTACCCATGACTTTCTGACACAGTGCCACCTGGAATCACAGCTGATAATAAGAAGATAACTGGAGAAAAAGTTAGTACAAGAGAGGAGACAACAGCAACTTTGGCCACAATTCATCAATACTCAAATATGCATAATCTACCTGATTGAAAATGGACAATGTAGCACTGTTGGTGAATCAGAATTAGCAGGAAAGGTGATTCTCAAATTGGGAGAATGGCTGACAGTGATGTATCCAAAGGGGGAACACAGGGGGACATCCCTATGTCCACTGTGAGAAGTTACCCCATTTTTTTTTATGTCTCCCCATACCCTGCTTCTCAAACCTGAAACCTCACCTGCTTCGCTGGAGTTCCCCCTCACACCTTGAACAAAATCCCAAGGCTTGCCTTTTGGCCCATATCCATGATCATCTTCTAAGGCCTCCCTTGTATTCCCAGAAGCAAGCACTACAGTGTTCTGTGTTGCTGGGGTTACTCATCTGCTGGCCAATATAATTGTTGCCAGGATGTTGTCTGAGGGACAGAATTGTCACTTCACAGACAACACTATATGAAAATCAGTCATAAAAGTCCATTCAATACATTTAAATCCTCTCAACTACTTAATACCTCATAAAACAAACATTTGTGATAAATACCCCTCATCAAAAACAGCAAATCCTTTCAGAACCCTTTTGATCTGTCAATCAAACTGCAAACTTGCAGCCCCACTTCCAACACGAACTCCCATCCCAAAATGTGATAGTGACAACATGTGGAAAGAGTCAAGGAGTAATAATGACATTACTTCAATAAACGTTACGTCAATAAACAGTGATTGAAACTTCTAGACCAGAATATCAACTCTCAGGTGCAGGCAGTCTTTTTGTTTCAATTTTTGACAAGCTGGCTATTAAAATAAATTGACAGCCTGACAGTTTTATAAACTTTATCTACCCTTCACAAGTTTTTACATTTAATGTAAAATTTCATATATACTATGGGATGTGGCTTTTGCTCCAGCAAAAGTGGGTCTGCTTGAACTCAGCACTGAGTAACTCCCCTCATGTAGGAGTCACTTCCACTCTGACTTCCCCAGCAAAAATACACCTGTAAGAAATAGAAGTGGGATTTCCCAATCCAGGACCCAAAAAGCATTTTTAAAGGTCCCTAGAGTTTCTATGACGCCCTGAAAATGCAGAATGTTGGATAGGTAATAGAAAGTAGAACTGTGCATCATGAGTTCAGGTCAAACTGTTTCTCAGTATAGTTGGAAGCAGGTGCATCATGAAAGTTAGACGCCTCAGTCAGAATTGGAGAAAAGTGAACGGGAAGTACAGCATTAAGCTTCTTGCCAAATGAACATTAATATGCCCAAAATTAGATGAAAGCTTGTAAAAACTTTGGAGCATTTAACAGGATGTTCAGTTTAGGTCTGAGTTCAATTTTAATATGAAATATTGAAATCACTGTACTCGGTAGCAGAACCACAAATTGCATAAAACTTTCAGTAGCAACGCTAATTCAGGAGCCATCATTTGTAATTGTCAATGAAGAATTTGTCCAGTTAAAAAGCATTGTCTGACTGAGTGGGGCTCTTCACTTGGAATACCACATGATGAACATAAGCAGAGGGTATGCAATGATCCTAGATACGTACATGCCAGAACAATACTGGGCAGAACTTTGAGTTAAATATCCTCGAACATTTAGACCTCTCTTCCAGAATGAATCAGCTCCCTTGTTGCTTCCTTAGGATACCTGACAATAGATGTTCCAGCTTATCCATGTACTCATTGAAGCTTATTAGTAATTTTAAGATTGCTTATGTTATAATGATGATGGATGCCCCCTTTTAATTAAGTTCATGCTTAGTAAGTGCAGGACCAGTACATCTCCGCTTATAAGTGAGATCTCCTGATTGACCTGCCCCTCCCTGCAGCTAACGCTAAATGTGTCTTCCTCACAAAAAAGATAATGCCATACTTTGTGAAAACTATAATTCATCATTATGTATTCTGATCAATTACTCTGTATTTTAAATATCATTAAAAAGGTCACAAGAAAGGGTAGCATCTTGAAGTTAAAATTTGTCAGCAGTGTAGTTATGACTATGCAGCACTGAAACATTTACAAATTTTAACTAATGTTGGGTACTCAGATTTGTCTGGCATTATGATTTATTTGCTGGTATACTTTCTGCCCACTTGTTCATATCCAGAAAGTATCCTGTGTTAGAACACTGGTTTAGGCAGCAAGTTAGTAACATGCGCAACTCAAGGCCAACTCACTTAAATTCTGTAGGATAATTCAGATTTGAAATGTTACCTTTCTTTCTCTCCATAAATGAGTTTATCCACCATTGTTTTTATTTCATTTAAATGCTCCATGCTCACAATCAAAAAGCATTCTCTTAAAAGCAGCTGCCTTATTTTTAGATTCACAAGTGTGTCTTTCCTTATCCATCTATCCTAAACATAAAGATTCAACTTACGCACTCCCCCAAGGTGAGTTTGGGATTAGGGAAGGGGAAGCAGGAGGTTGCTGCAAGTTAGCCAGGCAGGGGATTGGTGGCTGGAGACCCCGTCACCTTCCTGTCACTGTCTTATGAAGGTAAGGCAGTAAGTGTTTGGCTCTCATCCCCTCTATCCCCAAACCATTTTCTGATGCGCTGAAAGGCCCGGGGACAGTTCACTCTTAATAAAGGCCCTTAAGTAGGCAATTAAAAGGGTTTGGAGGCTGGCCTTATGGAAAGTGCTAAGATGGGCTTATGGTTGGAGTGGGGACAGGCCACCCTTGATCAAAGGTACTCAGTTCCTGACCTCTCTCTGGCCACCTGTGGGTCTCTGGTGAGTGCGTTGCCAGTATCTGCTGCCACTTCCTCAAGTGGCGCTGTCAAGCAAATGAAGAATGGCAGGTCTTTGATTGGCAGGCAGGTGGTGTCCTTGATCCAGGGAAGGCCTGTCATCACACATTTAAGCTCTTGAATGGCACTTAATTCATCAGCTAAAGGAGGCAACACAATGCTCTCATCAGGAGAAATCCATGTTGCCACCATTAATTACAAACCAAAATCAAGATTGAGAATTGTGAAGCACTGCTCTATTCCACAGAGATTTCCACAGAGACCACAAGCTCCTCTCAATTCAAATGTCATGGATACCCAACATGAGCACAATTTCCTCCAATTTTGATCCTTACACAGGTATAATATGCAGTTGTTTGTTGCAAAACACATTCAGTCAAATTTGTTAGCTTGTCCCTCTGGAAAACTGTAAAACCACACACACGATCTTTCCAATTATAAATTAATTGACTAATTAGTATCAAGTTAGCTATATGGATTTTATGAGCGAGATTGTAGGGAAATGTATCAAGTATCTGGAAAACATCCTGCAGGTTTTCGGTAAAAATCCCCAGAAACTTTTAAAAATTTCATCTAAAATTTCATTTTTGGTCTGGTAGTTTTGGCTCTAATTCAGCTCATCATTAACAGCATGAAAGTACCTGCAACTGTTCAATTAAATTAACATTAAAAGTGATTGATCTGTTTGACAAAGGCTCTTAAACAAAGCCAACTCTCTGATACATTGGGGCAATCTCCTAACTTTGATCATCAAAATGACAGAATATAGCAAGTGACCACAGTCAAAGTAAACTTCTGGATAAACAGATAAGTAAAATAAATAACTCTAAATAAAATTTAGGAAAACTGATAATGTTAGTAATTAAATTGTTAATAATTAATTAAATTGGATCAACAATCAAATGAAGATGTACCCAAAAAAAGCAGGCTCTATCCCTTTAAAGTGTACCCTGTACTTGAATGGGTAGTTTCTGATGCAACTGCCAGAGAATGGAGTCACATCAGCGGTGACCCTTGGCAACAGTGGGGTTGCCAAGCATTCCTTCTGAATTCTGTAATCAAGTTACACCAATCAAAGTGATTACAGGTTACAGAAGCTGAGCAGTGGAGGTCCAAGTAATCAATATGTGTCAGAAAGTTTGCAGTCCAATTAACATGTGAAGTATTGGTTGTCAAAAATGGTTCTCGTTTCCAGATGCCTGTTCACCAACAGCAATGATAGAGATCCATCCACTCACTTCAAATTGAAGGCAGCCACTTCATCACTGGTTAAACTATTTTATTAATTGCAAATTATTGCTTTGAAAATCTAATTAGAAATTTACTTACCATAAACTTGTAATTACTGCAGTGAATTAGATTATTTTTTTCTAAAAAGATTGCTGAGAAAACATTACAGTTGTTAAAAGATCAGGGATCCTTGATCTGGGCTACATTCCAATGAACTAATTCCTCAATCCGTGCAAAAATGTTTGGATACCAGTCTCAGGAGCCAAATAATGCAGCTAAATTGGAAAGTCTAAACACAGTTTGAAAAAAAAATTATGAATCTCTTTGGATGGCTGAAAGTACTTTGACACTGGTACTGTTAACCAACAGGCAAAATTATTGTTTGGAAATTTCAGATCAGAACTTCAAGACTGTCCACTGTTTTAATAAAAGATTTTATGTACTGAGCACCTCACATGTGCAACAAGGCTTCTCAATGGATCTGAAATTCAGAAAGCAAAGCACCAAGTGCCAAGTAAAGCAATTAAGGAGGGAAGTTGGTCAAAGCTATGGCAATCAGATACATTTTAAGGAAAACAGTCAAGAAATATCCCAAACCTTTAGCACATGCAAATAACCATTAAACAGCAAAATAAGAGGATCAAGGAATCAAAGTCGTAAATGAACAGATCATAGTGAGAGCTAAAGGGCCAGATTTTCCCAACAATTCAATGCATTTTTCTCATGCTCCCATTCATGATGTTCCCTATATTCAATTACTATACTGCTGAAGTTTAAGAATAACTACAACCTGGTGTAAAATAATCCTGGACAATTCGGTTGATACATCCTGATATTCTGGCTGAAGCAGCAATTGTTTTATTAAACTGTAAGAAATCCATCATCAGTTTTTTTTAATTAAACACAAACATCGCTTTGATTAAAAAAAACAAATTAGTTAATGTTAAAAGGTCTTACAGTTTGTTCAGCGACTGAGGTTAACAGTCTGCCACACTGACAGATCGGTAATTTCTATTTTTGGAACGGGACTGATTAAAGCTATATGAATTTTGGCTGCAACCATCTTAGAGGAAGTATGAACAAATAATGAAAAAAATCACCCAAATACAAAATAAGCCCAAGGAAAATAAATCTTGACTTTTCCTTGGATCTTAATTATAACACTTGTACTATTACTTTTGAACCAAAATGCCCAAAGATACTATCAAACAAAATGGCTGAGAATTTCCACGCCGGTTCAACATGGGTGCAAACTCTGGTGAGAAAGACATAATGAGATTTATGGAAGAAGATCTCGGAATGAGATTTCCCCACCACTGGGGACAAAGTCTTGCTCTGATGGTATAGAAGTGAAATGTGAATGTTCAGTATAAAATGAACCATCAATTACTTACACATGATCATTCTTGACCTAACACCTTCATTACCCATGGCAAGGCTGTTTCAGAATCAGAAGTCAAAATGCAAAACAATATAACAAACTACAATAAAATAATTGAGACTTTCATCAAAATATTGGCTTGAGTTTAAATTTGCAAATAAGTTATAATAATTATTTCATGAAACATGGACGCAACCCGTCATGCTTAGCTATTATTCCTTCCCTGCCACCAAGAGCGTGGAGAATTCATAATCCCATCAAATCCTGAAGAACTTGTTTTAACATTTGCTTTTTAACTGTAAAGCCATAAGCACAGCAACCAGTGTTATATGCTGGGTTACTGCATTACCAGAGCTCACTTTTTTTTAATATAAAATTATGATGAATTTTGACCATGATACAAAATGCAAGTTTATAGGCTTCCTGGTGCACAAGATACCGATAAAATTAACGCTTTTTAGACATTAATCTTATCTTTTTTTATTTAGTGGGTTAGAGCACGTTACTGTGCAACAATTTCATCAGGTGATTCCACAGTTAAAGCATTGACAAATATGCTGCTTTTGATTGAGCGTCCACTACTAACAGGTATCATTAAACTGTTGTCCCTTAAAAAAATCTGCTAAGTTAAAAAAAACAGTCCTAATACAATCAAATGAATTAAAATGAATCTCCTTTTCACTCACTTTTTAATTATAATTGCACATGTCCAATCCCATTAAAATTTACATCAGTATTTTCAAACTTTTTATTAGGAATTCCCCAAAATAATACCCACGCCCCCCCATTAGTTTATTGCTCAACTGATACTTTCCACTGAAGTTTATTATGATGCAGATGATAGAACATGGAATGCAATTTAGCAAGTGAGATGAGGGAGTTTCCAACTGCAACCAAGATAACCTGTTGATCTCAGGACAGCAGTTGAACTGTTTTTTTCATATTTAGGGTGTACTAATGGCAAGTACAGCATCTCAACATCCTTCATGTCACTTAATGCCAAATTTCTTGACAAAATACCCATCTACTGAAGCTTTTGGGCAAATCAGATTTAAAAAAATCTTGTTTTCCACATTTTGCCACTCAAATGCAGACACCAGAAGTTGCTGTTCAATTTACTCCTCAATAACAGCCCTGCCATTATTATTAATGATGTGGAGATGCCAGTATTAGACTGGGATGGGCACAGTAAGAAGTCTCACAATACCAGGTTAAAGTCCAATAGGTTTATCTGGAATCACATGCTTTTGAAGCACTGCTCCTTCATCAGATGAGTTGCTCCAAAAGCTCATGATTCTAAATAAACTTGTTGAACTTCTTATTGTTATTAATGCAACTTCCAATAAATAAATGGCCATCCATCATTTAGACAACAAATACCAAAGAGACTACAGTTCTAAAGGCTGCCAATAAACTGAAGCTATGAAAAAAATTAAATAAAAAGTATACTGATTATGTTACAAATTTGGACTTGTAGTAGGTACTTTATGGGTTTAGGTTCACTCCAGTATTTTGTTTTATCGGTAAGGCAAAAAGTGCAAATTAGCAGATAGCACCGTATTCAATCACCATATTTTTCATTCACGTAATGATACAAATAAGCACGTGACACTACCGATTCTGCTTCCACAGATGGATTATCTTTCATAAACGGAAGGAGTCTGCTGCAGCTTGTTATACAAATCAGGTCAGGATCATTCTCCCAGGAGTCTGTCATTTTTCTACCTCCTGTATGGTATCCTTTCTCCAAAGGGCTGGTGTCATTCCTTGGTGTTGTGTTCTTAAAAACTGCTCGCTGTGTGAAAAGCCTTTCCTCCTCAAGACCAAAAAGGAGAAAACATTTTCCCAACACAACGGACAAGAAGCATCTTTATGAACATTCAGATAAATTTACCAATCTTTTATTATTTAGAGTGTGCCGGAACAACAACTTCCGATTGGTACAATAACCATCTTTTGGCAGGGTGTCTCTTTTTAATAAACTCATGAGATTATTCGTTGCTTAGAAAAATAATTATTTTATTCACCAACTCCTTTATTAATAAAACTGTCCAGAGGTGTGGTGATTCTCCATTTCCACCAACATTAAACTACTGCTCAGAGTGGATGGGAAAATGACTTGAGATCTTCCTTTGAATGCAAGGTGTAACATAGGTTTCTCAGTATGTTTTCTGGATATAAATATACAACAGGTTACTATGAATTGCAGTGTTGAGTGTCAAGACGCCGCCTCAATTCTGGAATTGGTTAAAATGCTGGCCAGGACACCAAGAAAACATTGTTTTTTCCTTTGAAAATACCTTAAAATATTTAACTAACAGAAAATGCAGATGTCACTTTGGTTGAAGTTAGCATCCAATAGACAGCAGCGCTACACCTTAGCACTCCTCAGTCCTGCACTGAAACATCACCCCAGATTACGTACCCAGCTGCTTTATGCGTAATGGAAAGCTCAAAGGCCTGGATAAGAACAACAGAGACTGTAAAAGTCTCATTAGTCAGACAGTTTCAGCTCCTTTTGGATGGGCCACACCTTAACCTATCCTCTAGATACCAGAATCTGAGGAGTAACCCAACCCAACAGGTAAAAGCCTGAAATTTCTGCCTTTACTGCGATAATAAGGGCCTCGTTATTTACCTATTTGGTTGTCAAAAATAATTAAACTTGTAGTCTTGTTGCTCACACCTAAACTTAACTCACCTCTTTTCAATTGAGTAATTACATTCTATCATGTTTGGTTGGACCTGGGTTGTCTGCCAAGAGGTTGTGTGAGTTACTCCTGTCACACAAAGAGCACATTACTGCACAAAGCTGAATTTATTGCAGCTTTTCAAAACATCAGGGCACACCTACAAGTTTCTAAAATGACAGTTTGGCTTTTGGAGCTCATTACTTAAAAGAATTTACACAATGTTAAATTATTAAAATGTACAGATCATTTATCTAGTTGTCATTTACGGGGCCTTCTGGGCCAGAACATTAACTGCTGCATTAGCCTACGAAACAATACCCCACACTTCACAAGTAATTCACCGACTGCGAAGCACTCCAGACAATCATGAGGACACAACAGTTACTCTGATAGTTAACACTTCTTTAAAAATTAGCCTGATGAACTAAAAACAGAGGATCAGAGATTTCGAAAGGGGACGCGGACAAGGTTGTAGGTGGGGAATTAAATCCACTAATTAATCTGGATCAGGAGCATCTCGTCAGCCCGCCCTCTGCCCAATTTCACCAAGGTGAGTTTGAACACCAACCAGGGACTGCTTTGTAACTGTCAGGCACCATGGATAATTTAAATATGCAAACAGGTCAATAAGTTCTGTTCGGGGAGGGGGGGTTGAGCTTTAAAAGAACCTATTTCCAGAGCTGGTAGCAACTTGCTGGGATCACAAAGCTGAGTGCACAGCAGAACCAGATTCTTTAGCAAAACTGAAGAGCTCTAGCCATGGTCACATTCTTCCTGTGTCAGCATGGGTTTCTTACTGGTGCTCTGAATTCCTCCCACAGTCCAAAGATGTGCAGGGTATTTGACTGGCCATGGTAAATGTGGAGGATTATGGGAATAGGGAGGAGAGGAAGGCCTGGGTGGGATGCTCTTTTGGAGAATTAGTACAGACCAGAGAAACCAGGTAGTCTCTTTCTGCAGAGATGCTATGGTTCAGGTGAGAGGCTGCTGCTCATAGCACAACTTCTTGGAGAATGCTTTCAGTGTTATTCAGGTGATTGCCAACTTCAGCAGTACTTCATGCTGCCAGCCTTTTATTTACAGTAAGAAGTCTCACAACACCAGGTTAAAGTTTACATCTTTGTAAAAACTTGATTTAGGCATGGGGGCATCTTGTACAGCTCTATCTCTGACGAAGAGTAAGAGGAGCAGTAACACTGTCATCAAAAGCTCCACCATCAGTGGAAAGAACACTAACACCAGTTTTCATGGGAGGAGTTGGACATAGAGATACGAGTTCAAGGAGTTGCGATTTCCAACACATGCAGAGCGGATCAAGTCTTTCAACATATCTGATTACCAGTACCTCAGTAGGCTCAGAGTTTCAAGTCACATCATTGCTAACATTTAGCCTCCTGAAATAAATCCTTATTCCCAGAAGACCAGTACTGAATTTCCTTTACAGCTTTTAATTGCTCTTCGGAGCCCACATTTTCGCCATGATGGAGAGCCTCTCTTTCATGGCCACAAAGGCAGTCAAATCCAGAAATCCTACGTCCGTCTCCCAAACACAGCTACTCCTATCTCATTGAAAGTAAACAATTCATGGAACTGTCAAAGCTGTCAAACAACTGTCAAAGGATACCAAGCAAGTTGGCAAGAATGATGTAAGGACAAAGTGTGGAGGGCATGGGTTGGCATGTTGGCACTAAGTTGGCATGGGGCTATGAAGAGCTATAAAGGTTGTGACAGATATGAGAGGCCATGGGAGTAGGGGGGGTGTGAGGTGGCATAAACTGGCACGTCGATTCCAAGGGGAGGACTGGAGGACAGAGAGGGCGTGAAGGCTGGAGAGCTGTTTTGGTTTAATTCTTCAAAACTTAATTCAACAAGAGTGGACCTTTTGCACCACTTGTCTAAGCATCTAGTAGCTTCTCCACTCATCCCGGGGTTCACAGGTCCGATTTCTAATCCAGACTGCTCCTTCTCCTCTGCTACAAGAATTATTTTTGAAGGTTGGGTTCTGAGGGCTGGGAATTCTCCCACCTCTGCTGACCTACCTGGGAAAGACAGTCTGAGCCCTGACATTTGGCATGTTAAACACAATTGTTCTTTGGAATATTACATTTAAAATGCATCAACTCATAAATTAGTCTATGAAATATGAACAAATATTAACACTTATAGGTAAAGCACATTTTTAAACAATGAATCACCTATTTGTCAACGCGCATAAACAAAGTGGGCTTGTCACGTGGCTTCTAATGAATGAAAAGTCGTTTCAGTAAAAATGATTTTTTTTAAAAGTTTAAAATCAAATACCACATTTTTCCAAAATTCCCAGAATGATGAAAAACATTATTCTGAAATACACATGAAATGCTCACTAGAAAATCTAATTCAGTTCGCTCATAGAGTGAAACTGAAATATAAAATTTTCTTTGAGCCCATTTACATCGCAAATGCTAATAATCCTTCATTAAAACAGAAGATGGGGGAAATCCTAAGTACCAATTAACATATTCATAATGCTGTCACTGCAAAACACAATTTCATGGCAAAAAGTTATTATTGCACTTTTGCAATCACAATCCTAAAAAATGATTATAGTGTAACAAATGTCAGTTTGACCTTTCTGTCTACAGTACACTAACTTGCATTGCCACCATTTATTATTTCATATTATGCTTACACAGTGGCTGAAAATGAGTTTACTTCTGAGTAATATTAACATAGCTGGGAATGTGAACTCAAGAATAAGTGACACAACTTCACAAACCTTTTTTTTAAAACATTCATTTTTCTTCTGCAACAATAGACACCATTCTGTTGTTTTCAAGTCAGCTCCCAGGTATTTTTACATTAACCGATGTGTGTGGCGGTCGGAAACCGAATTTGAGTTTTATCTGTACTAGTTCTTTTCACAATTATTTAGCTCCAGGTACAGAAGCTTTGCTCAGAGGCCCCATTAGCAAGGCTTTGCGCCCACCTCTTCCCTCACTATCTTTTCATCACTTACAGAAATACCAACTAGGCTTTAAAATAACAATAGCAGTTGTACACAGAGTGGCCAATCTATCAGCTCTAAATCAAAAGATCAAAAGGGTTAAAAATTTACTTTTGATATTGTGCAGATGGAAGACACTTTGTCTGTGCTTGGCGGAAAGTACGCGTGAGTCATTGAAGGCTGCAAGGCCTCCTCCTGGAGAGGAAGCCCTGCAGCACCCAGGCTGGGGGAGGGGGTCTTCAAGTCCACTCGAGACCCAGCCTCTACAGCCTGCTGCTCAGAGACTGCCTCAAGGCAATTAAACTGACCTGCCCACCAGCTACAGGTACCAGAAGCCAAGTGGAAAATCCAAGTTAACGCCTTCTTCAGCTGGCGTTAAGCAGTCATTGCCTCCCAATCGCTTTTCTGGGAAATCAACAGGGAAGCAGGGATGGAGCCGGAGAACTGGCACACAGGTTTCTGACCCTGATTTTTGGCATTCCCCTCTCTTTCGCTTTCATCCCTCGGCCCTACCTGGTGGTTGGAATCCCTCACATACAGTCAATTAGTCTCACTCTACTCCATGGATCCATAATCTACATAACATTGCACTTTTATCCCAGCATAAAAATTAATCCACACTTTCACCAACATTCCTCTCCAAACTTCTTCATGCAGTTCAGGAAATTTACCAATAAATATACCTTCTAAGAATGTATTTACCATATGTTTGAATAGCAGCACTTTAAAGCACCAGCAAACTGCAAGTTTTCCTAATTAAACTAAATTAGGCATTTGTTTGAATTAGAAAAATATATTACAATGTTGGTAGAAAACAGAATCCAATGAGAGTTACATTTACCATCTTTTTAACTACATCTGTTCTTTGGTGAAACAAATACATGACAACATGCGTCAATTACTTTCTACCTTCTCCAGATGCAGCTGAAATTATGGAGTTCATAGGCAAACAGATCATTACAACAAAGAACTTTGTTCTTCCTAAGCTAGCTAATATTCTCTACAGCAAATCTACAGTTTTAATATTCACTGATATCATATTTGTGTCCTGGCTCAGAAAGCAGCACATTTGAACTTAGCCACGGGAGACTTGTCCATTCTAGATAATGGCCAGATAGTACAACCCTCAAAATTGTAACTTAAAAATCACTAAAAATTATTGCCTCATTTGCGCGTCTTCTAACACCTGATTGGCAAGTGAAGATTGCGCTTGTGAATGAACTGTACAGAGTTGGATTTGTTATTATCCTTCCAACATAAAGAATGGCATTGCAATAATTGTACATGGTCTGAAAACTAGTTCAATGGAAGTGTTGCAGTGCCAGTTTTTGTTCCAACTACGGTTCAATGTAGCAGCAATTTAATAACTGCAGTGACCAGGAGAAAGCACTGTCTGCAATCTGCCTTCACGCAAACTCAGGTAAAAAATTACTAAGTATTTGTGATATATGAATTCTGGAACAAACCATTTATCAATAGGCTGGTTTACCTCTGCAGCCTAGTCCCTCAAGCCAAGCGCCATGTCATTCCCCTTTGACTGATTAATTAACCAATCACAGGACATTTTTCACAGGGAGCAGGATGGTTTATTTCAGCTAATGTTCAGTCTCTAATGGCGACACGTTACAGCCAACTCTGCTTTCTGGTCGGATAAACTGACGGAACAAAGGGCTGCCAATAAATCAAAGCCTCTCCCTTCAGCTCTGCAGTGGAGCTTAACAAAGCCCCAAGGAGCAAACAACCTGGGCCAAATCTCTGCCAAAAAACTGCCACAACTGTCCGATTAAAAGTGGCGTTTGCTAGGTTTTCAGATGGAGATCAGTCATCCACTGCGAATTATTGTTGCTGTAAAGAGTCAAAACCAAGAAAGGGTCCAGCTCTGGCTCCTCTCGCCATTGACAGAAAGAGAGCAAATCATTCCAAACTTCTTCTGACTGTGTTTTGCTGACCAAGGAGCTAATGTCTCTAATTCAACGGGACTGTTAACAGCATCAAGTCACAAGCAGCAACAAAGACCAGAAAAAGAGAAAAGTTCAGACAAAATACACGCATGCACAGAATTAATTGTTGCAGTAAAACGTCCCAGCTTTTTACACCTGGGCAGCTGCGTTTAAATGCAACAAATCGAAGCTGGAGACGGGTTTTGGTGACTGTTTGGACACCCTGTTTTGGCTCAGTGTGTTTTGGTTTTCACCGAAATGCTGAAAAACTGAAGTACTCATTACTATTCAAGCTGTTACTCTGCCACTTGTAGATCTCTGACTCTCTCTCTCTCACCTTACTTAGATCTTTATGAAGCCTTTACTGGTTCAAATACTGACACCAAAAACAGTGTAATAAAGTGCATCATCCTCTCCCCAGTAAATGAACCACAAAAGCTAAATCAAAATTAACATCAGTGTACAGTTTTATCTACCAACTGAAAGGATTATAAAACAATAAGCTTATAAATTCTAAAATACAAAGGAACTAAGTGGCTGTCCTGGGCTGCACTCATCACATGAGATGATTCCTCTAATTATTTATAAAGATTTATGATGATAATAGTGCGGAAGAGAATTACAAGGGTGCTGCCGCAACTTGATGGTTTGAGTTGTAAGGAGAGGCTGGATAGAATGGGACTTTTTTCTCTGGAGTGTAGAAGCTGAGGGGTAACCTCATAGGGGTCTATAAAATAATAAGGGGCACAGATCAGCTGGATAGGCAATATCTTTTCCCAAAGGGAAAGAAATCTAAAACTAGAGGGCATAGGTTTAAAGTGAGAGGGGAGAGATACAAAAGTGTCCAGAGGGGTAATTTTTTCACACAGAGAGTGGTGAGTGTCTGGAACAAGCTGCCAGAGATAGTAGTATTTTGTCTTTTAAAAAGCATTTAGACAGTTACATGGGTAAGATGGGTATAGAGGAATTCGGGCCAAATGTGGGCAATTGGGAATAGCTTAGGGTTTTTTTTAAAACAGAGCAGCATGGACAAGTTGGGCTGAAGGACCTGCTTCTATGCTGTAAACCCCCTATGACTCTATGAAAACTCTTGATTTTCTGCCAGTTGTTTCATCTATATAATCAATTTATTGTTGATATTAGCTAGTAACACGAGAAAAACAGCATCAATGACACTGAATAGATCCGTCAATAAATACACCCTCCTCTCCCATAATTCTCATTTGTACTGTTAATGATATAGAACATTACAGTGCAGTACAGGCCCTTTGGCCCTCAATGTTGCGCCGACCAGTGGAACAAATCTAATGACCCTCTAACCTAAACTATTCCAATGTTATCCATATGCCTATCCACTAAACATTTGAACGCCCTTAAAGTTGGCAAGTCCACAACAGCTGCAGGAAGGGCATTCTACGCCCTTATTGCCCTCTGAGTAAAGAGCCTACCTCTGATATCTGTCCTATAATTATCATCCCTCAATTTAAAGCTATGTCCCCTCATGTTAGCCATCACCATCTGAGGAAAAAAGCTCTCACTGTCCACCCTATCTAACCCTCTAATCATCTTGTACGCCTCAATTAGGTCACCTCTTAGCTTTCTTCTCTCTAACGAAAACAACCTCAAGTCCTTCAGCCTTTCCTCATAAGACCTTCCCGTCATACTAGGCAACAGCCTGGTAAACCTCCTCTGAACTCTTTCTGATGCTTTGCAATATTTCCTCCGTGATCCTGTTCACAGATCACGGATCAATTCCAATGAGGTCAAGCCACTGGTCCAATTGTAAACATCATTTGGTTTTGCATTTGCAACATAACAAGTCTTCGACAGAACTTGATTACCATTTACTTATAGTTCAGTAAATAACAGGATGGTGGATGCAACTTGTTCTGCATCTTTCCTTCCACTTCTTTCTCCTTCTCGTCTGAACACGTTGAATTTTGGTGCGGTGCTGCACTGGAAGCATCACGTGAGAGCAGCCATGAATGCCATCAGACTAACAGAATCCTTGTGGCTGGTTCTATTCTTAATAGCCATGCTAGCAGAGGTCCTTTGGATAGCACTGGTGACACAAGAACCTGGTCAATTTGCTCACCTAAACTCAGGTGCACTGAAGCCAATTGCAGCACTGGTACTTAAGTGGAGTTCTGATAACTTAGCTTGGATTGGAGATCCAACTTGGGAATCTCCCTGGATGCATAGTTCAGACATTTCACGCATCTATTTAATGATCCATTTGAGAAGCTGTGTTTGGAAGTTTAGCCATAGCAGTGCAGCGTTCAAACTTATGTTTGGTTTTGACAAACCTACTAGACATCTTATTGTTGAAGTATTTAATCGACATTCACGTTTTGTCTGAAATATCAGCATTTATCCCTACAACTCCCACTTACGACCAGCATCACTTTCAAATTCAAATAATTACAATAATATTGGTATACCTATTACAATGTAATATTTTTCTGTAGTTTTCTTCACCTAAACTAAATTATTTACAGGATGACTATAAGATGTACAGGTGATTTCTGTTCTCATACTTCGAGAAACAGCACAAGTCATCTTCTTGCACCTCCTCATACAACCTGCAGATTGTGGAAAATGGCTCCCTCTGCTGTTCACAAGTCAACATGCATGACAAAATTTATCTCGCCAAAAATGTATCAGAGAATCCCTACAGTGCAGAAGGAGATCATTTGGTCCATCAAGCCTGCACCAACAACAATCCCATTCAGGCCCTTTCCCTATAACCCCACGTATTTATCCTGTTAATCCCCTGGACACTAAGGGGTAATTTAACATGGCCAGTCAATCTAACCAGCACATTTCAGGACTGTGGGAGGAAATCCACTCAGACACAGGGAAAACGTACACACTCCACATAGACAGTGACCCAAGGCCAGAATCCAACTTAGGCCCCTAGTGCTGTGAGGCAGCAGCAATAACCACTGTGCAAGCGTGCCACCCACAGCATAAAAAAAAATTAAACCACAACTTTCAAGCAGATTCCTGTATTTTTCTCAGATAGTATTTATCAGATCAGACTTTTCTTTAAATAAAGGAGATTAAAACCTCTCGAGTTATGTGATGTTGCCATGAGCAACAAGCCCAGCCACCAACCAAACAGCAGCCATTTTTTGGTGGTTTCCATATGATCATCGTCTACTTTTTAATGAGTTAGAAAATGATGGTGCAATATGTGATAGGCACATGAGCTTCTATTTTCTGACATATGAATGAGCCCCAAACCTGTTTGCTAAATATAGCTTTTCATAATCTAGGAACACATCACACGCAAAGAAGCATCAATCTACAAATAGAACAAATGTGTCCACATGGTTTGCATTATCGAACATTTCAGTCTCTTACCCCTCCCAATAGCTTTTTACAAAATAAAACAACCTCTGCTTTTCCATTTCACAACCACAAAATGAAGATGGTATGATTAGCACTGCTGCCTCACAGATTCGATTCTCAGCTCGGGTCACTGTGCAGAGTTTGGATGTTCTCCCCATGTCTGCTCCAGTTTCCTCCCTCTGTCCGAAAGACAGGCTGATTAGGTGCAACGACCATACTAAATTCTCCCTCAATGTACCCAACTAGGATTGAGCCGACTAGGGGATTTTCATAGTAACTTCATTGCAGTGTTAATGAAAGCCTGCTTGTTACACTAATAAGTACACTTTAAAATGAAAATCCTATCATACAATGCTGCAAGGATTACTAGTGTCATGTTACTCTTTACATAACTGACACTGAAATTGTTAAATAGTAAATATTTTTTTTCCCGGAAAAGAATCAAATCCTTCTTATTTGTTTCTGACTTTGTGACATTAGTGTACCTTTAAGAAGTTTTTTTTTAATCATGTACTCTGCAGTTGTAAGCAAACATTTTTCAGTTTGTTTTTCTTATTTTTGCCAGGCTATGTATGAGAGTGTTTTTATTGTTGCTTAAATGGGGGGTTTGTTTATTTTTACTGGGATGTTTATGACTCTGCATTGTTAGGAGAAAACCTGGTTGGCAGGTCAGTTGACAAGAGTTCTTTTGCTTTCAGTTTGAGCAGCACTGAGTTGAGTTTTAGAAGGGACAGCAAGCTGAAAAGAAATCTCTTTCCTTGGTTTTGAAAATTCTGCTGGTCATCTGAAAGACAGTCTTGTCATTCCAAAAAGGAGGAAATCTATTGTTGATGGCTTGACCAAAGTCTACCTGGGGTTCTGGGAAAGTGTTCTGACTTCAAAATGTTTTGGGTGTGTCAGAACTTGCAAGACTGAAGGTTTTCAATTCTCTAACCAAAGGACTCAATTTCAGTATCATGTGAGCATTACACTTGGCAGTGTTGAACCTGTTTAAAGGGTTTTGTATAATGGTAAGGGTTTAGTTTGATTCGAACATTTTAAATATATTTGTTGAGGGTTATACATTTTTGTTTATAACTGATGCAAGTTATTGCTAATTTTCTTTCCATACATGTTAACTATAATTCTTAAGTAAACTTTGTTTGATAAAAGCTCTCTAGTGGGTCATTTGATTTGTACCTTGAGTCAACCATTTCATGCTTATCCTAGCCAAATTCGGGATGCAAAACTTACAATCCTGATGGGCTCCATAAAACACTTTGGATTTCTGACTTGAACCATAATAACTTATTTTGGACTCTGCAAACTAGGATCTCTTATGTCTAAGCTACTTGTTCCGCAGTCTTCTTCCAATGCTGCTCTGAAATGGCGACTGAGTCTAATGAAGTCTACCATCATTTATTCCTCCATGTCATTCTTATATGGTGTCTCTTAAAATTAACTACAGCCAAATGTTTCTGCAACAGTCAGATTCATTCATCTGTAGCTGAATACAATACTGCCCTTACCTTGTCCACTTAATATGTACTGAGCTAATTCTGTACAAGATTAGAAATAAAGGATATAAAATGCAGAACAAAATCCTTGTGCAACTTTAACTTGAATAATTTTGGATCTGCATATGATTGATGCAAACTGCAAAAATATATAAAAGCATCAACCATAACTTATTAATTTTAACACTGCTAAATGCTGTGTTAATGATGCTGAAATAATGACAGTAAAGGAAAAGATAAATATTAGAAAATCTGATTGAATTATGTATCACAAAGGTGGTGGTTATATTGAAACCTACAAATTTGAACTGTATGTATTAAAAACTTCATTTTGTGATGACATAATTAACTTCTACTGAAACGTGTGAGCAATGCCAGTGGATTTGATGTTTTGAGTTCCGTCCTTTTGTTGGATGGTGTGTCCAACGGGTCAGTGTATGCAGGTTGACTGGCATGTGGACATGCCCTATCACTCATGAACCAAACTCCCAACTATAGACAAATAAATTTATTGCCTTGTAAATACTTCAGGAGAGTTAATGGCTCAAGAAGTAAACCCTGACCAAAGCTCTGGAATGGGGCCCAAAAAGAAAGGCTGATTCCAATTATGCCAACCTTCCCACATCTCCTGCAACTGAGCCAGTGTGAAACATCGTACTTTGTCTTCCTTTGAGCTCAACCAGATAGATCATGAGGGGGAGGCCTGATATTTAGTCAGCTCAGGATTTCTATAGATTTTGGCTAGGCACATGTCCAGAGAAGAGGTCATTCCAGTTTCGCTGCATCAAGCAAGAGAAACCCATACAAGTGCAGCACCTGCACGTACTTCTCTGTCTCTGCTGACGGGAGAGACCTGGATACGTACTGCTAACTTCAGTGCAGCTATTTTAAGACTCAGAAATCCATTCACCACCTCTACCAACCAATGTCTGGCCTCTCATCCTGAAGTCTGTCCACTCCGTGTTCCCCCAACTCCCTCATATTGTATTATAGTCAAACTTTTCATGTTTAATGGACGTTAGTTTTGGTAAAAGTTGATCAGCAGTCCTGTGACTCTGTAATCCAGAAAAGCGAATGTTACGGATTTTTGAGTCAGGGTTCCATTCGGGCACCTTCCTAATCAGTAGCAACATCAACTGGGAAAATAACACACATAACTATTAAAGTTTTGTGTTCAGTGGTGATAGTCATGGGGTGCTGACGGCATGCTGCTGGAATATTCATTGGAAACTCCAAGGAGCGGTAGGGTAGGGGGTGTGTGCTCAGTGGGAACAGTGCACAGCTTGGTGTGTAGGTATAGTGCACAGGGTCCTGCATTCTATGGATCAAGGCTGTGAGGGCATAATGGCTGAAACAGAGTGCTGTCTTCTCCTGGGTGGAAGACAACTCTGCACGTGTCCTGGAGACAGGGGAGCTGCAGTGAGTGAGACATACATGTTCAAATGGTATTTAAATGTGGTGACCGGGTCCTTGACCCTGCCAACCAATAGTGAGTGGGCTAACAAATCAGCCCCCGACCCGTCACGTTGAGTCAGTCCAATACTTGCCTGACATAACTAATGGGCTGCCAAGCATGGGTTCCCACCATTCCAAGCAGCAAGGTAGGTGGATGCCACACCCACCCATCTTCATGGATGGAAAATTCCACTCGTGCTTTAAAACGCCTTAGCACATGATCCAAGGGAAGGGATGTGTGGAATGTTTAGAAACTACTGCAATGTTATTGTCACTTCTTTTGCAATTGCAAAAATACAACAAAAGAAGGTATAAAGTAAATAGAATGCATATAAATCATAGAAATGCTACAATATAGTGAGAGGCCATTCAGCCCATCAAGTCTGCACCGACCACAATCTCACCCTGGCCCTACCTCCATATCCCTACATATTTTACCCACTAATCCCTCTAACCTACACATCTTAGGATACTACTAAGGAGCAATTTAAGCATGGCCAATCAACCTAACCTGCACATCTTTGGACTGTGGGAGGAAACCGGAGCACCCGGAGGAAACCCACGCAGATATGAGGAGAATGTGCAAACTCCACACAGACAGTGACCAAAGCCGGGAATCGAACCAGGTCCCTGGAGCTGTGAAGCAGCAATGCTAACCACTGTGCTATCGTGCCGCCCATATTAACAAATTAAGGAATTAAAAGAAAAACTAGTCAACGTTGTTGCATCAGTGTCCGATAAACCAAATTCTATATTTATTACATGGAGTTTTAAAGTATTTTTGTTACACAGTCGATAGTTTTATCCATCTTCCCACAGAACCTCTAAATTGTTGACCATAATTTTTCTTACAATAAATAGGAAGTCAGTATGACTTGCTATAAGAATACAGCAGACGGTTTTGCACTGAGCAGATCTAGCATATAAATTTTAAACTTAAAAAAAACACAACACTTCGTAACTATAACTCATTGCTTCCTTCTTCCCTTTTGTTTCAGCTTACTTGTTATTGAATTCGAAAACAGCTCCACATTGTCATATACAATCATTTAAAGGGAATGCCTTTAAATAGGCGCAGATTTATTGACATATTAACAATAATGGCCTAAGTGGAGATTTCCTGTACCACTAAGGTGGTTCCATTTTAACACCTCCTGTAATTTCATTGTAACTATGGTTTCATCAAACACCTGTGCCTTTCATATTGGCCTCATAATCAGAATGACAAAGCACTACATCAATCAAGGTTATTTCTGTTTAAGTATGCACTAGGAAAGAATCTTTGTTTACCTGAAGGCTTAACCTCAAGATTTAATCACCACCACCCTTGTCAGATCAATAAAGGGTTAACAATTGCCCTCAAGTGCACCCGGTTAGAGAACAAGCTAAACAAAAAACAGTTATTGGGAGCTGGTTGCTCTCCAATCTGGGCCAGATACGCAAACATTGTCAATTAGACATGGTCACTTGGGCTAAAGATTGGAGAGCAACCAGCTCCCAATAACTGCTCATACTCTTCAGAAAAGGACGGAATTGGTAGGAAAAGGGAACTCTTACCCGAAGCAAAGGTCTGGATTTTATAGGGAGATTATATTCCCAGACTTTCTGACAGAAAAGTCTGTCTTGAGCCCATCAATTCAGAAGCCGACTGTAACACAGTGACAATACACTGAATTACTTCAGACTGCTTCTAAGCAAGACTTCTGCCCCTATCGGCGAGAATGTTCCATCCTAGAGAGCTAATTAGGTTTAAGATGCTGAATTAAAAGGGGGAAGTCTGATCTTCGAGAAGGGGTGGGGGGAGGGATAGTTCTTCCAATGGCTTGCAGGAACGCTGCTCATTGGACGTACCCCATTTCATTGCCCAGCAGTAGCCAGTGAAAATCAGGGCTCCATCACAAACAAAATATTAGTGGAAGCAGAATTAAGTCCTTAACTGGTTATTAATTGGCCACTTCTGGGCCTCAATAAGTGTAAGGGTGGGCAGGCTGCCCAACACCTTTCCCACCCACCATAACACTACCAGATCAGAGGTTGATGGGACAGCTACCTGCTCTATCTTATGGACCCCAATAACACC